>OZ038476.1:78770999-79098499 GCA_964036315.1 Acanthosepion esculentum
ATGTGGCCTTGTGCCAGACTTAACTAGGCTTAATAAATACTAGTAAAAGCACACATATGCACTCATGATGTAATTTGTTGGTAAACTCGCCATTTTGCTGTAGTAAGCTATATCTTCACTACATGCCCGACAGAAGTGTCCTTGTGCCAGACTAAGCTATACTTTAAAGACATAAAAACCTCGCGATGTGATGGTGAGTAAGTTAGACGCATACTACTGCAGTGAGTTTGCTTAATACTTCGGGTTTCATGTCTGTGCCAATGTCCTACGCTCAGTTAAATTTCTCAAATGGCGGTAAAGACGCACGTATGTGGACGTGTATACAATCAGATATTACGGGACACACGCATTCATGATTACAAACGTTCCTGTATACAGTCACATAGGCAGACAGGAATTACAATACAAGGGGCTGCAAAATTAGGTCTAGAGTAAATATTATGCCATTGATATGTTTGTATAATCAATATAATTCATTTTGTACCTGCTGTTTTTTCCACTGTATACCCACTTTTGCAATGAGTAAATATGAGTATGTATACAATGGATAGCGACTCAGACTGAGGAATCGGAGAGCCGAGTTCGAATTCCTGTCGAATCCATTACATTCACTTACTTGCTAATACTCTTGGGAAAGGTATGAATCCTCTTCTTCTCCCCCAGCTATGAGTAAATAGCAGGACAGACCTGGCTCTATAGCCTTTCATGGCAACTGGTCTACCGCAGAAAGAAATAGCAGCCTACTGCGGGAGAAAAAATCTGACTCACCAGTTATGTATCGAAAGATACATGATCACCTAAGCGTGTATCACGCATGGCATATAACTGTCTCATACACGCATATGTATCCACAAGCATATCAAGATTTCGTATGACCACACATAAATCTGTGTCAGTAATCAACTCATGAACATTAGCAGAGGTATATTTTTCCCACGCAAAATTTCATCTATATACTATTTCATTTGATTTTCATCTGAATAAACTTAAATGCCATACCTCAAAACGGGGACAGCTTTTCAATTTTTTATTACAGATATATTTGTTTTGTTTAATGAAGTAGTTTTATGACCCAACATTCCTTGTGTGTACTACCCCCAAACCTCCCTACGAAGCCTGATCAACATTTGCTTTTTTTCTACTTACCTTACGAATTAAGCTAAGCACAACTGACTATTAAAGGATGAAATGTTTTCGCGGAGTTTGACGTCATTCTGACGTATTTTTTTGTCCAAAAACGCTATTTTTTTTCCTCGTGCGAAGTCTCGATAAGACAAAAATTCACTGTTTTTATCCATAAGGTTAAATGTGTTAAAATTATTTAACAAGAAAAGTCTCAAGTTGATGTTAAAAATTAGCGCAAAACATTGTTGATTTATTTAAGATGGAATGATCTATTATGACATGTCTCTAATTATTTAAGATGGAATGATCTATTATGACATGTCTCTAATTATTTAAGATGGAATGATCTATTATGACATGTCTCTAATTATTTAAGATGGAATGATCTATTATGACATGTCTCTAATTATTTAAGATGGAATGATCTATTATGACATGTCTCTAATTATTTAAGATGGAATGATCTATTATGACATGTCTCTAATTATTTAAGATGGAATGATCTATTATGACATGTCTCTAATTATTTAAGATGGAATGATCTATTATGACATGTCTCTAATTCTAATTTGTATTTAGATATATTTTTTTTTATTTTCAATTTTCTTGTTGAATTGTTTTCCTATATTGCATACTAGCGGGGATGATCTCTGAATAATAGTTTATTATTGACAATTTATTGATATTTATCAGCCATCTTATGGAAAATAATTTTTTTATTCAATCTTTAAAAAATAAACTACATTGTGTTTTTGGTTTGTTATAAAACAACGAAATTTAGGAAAATACCACACTACGAATACCACACTCGGTGTGGTGAGGTCTTAGGGAGCTGAGCATTCCCATGTTTTTATTCAAAAATACACTTTATTTTTCGATTTAAATACTGACATAAATACTCTATTAATGGTTACAGTGAAATCCTTTTTCAAATTATTATTACTAAAAATGTTAATAAAAAATAGTAATGCGTGGAAGCTTACTTAGTTAACGGCCTTTTTACTGAACTTGTCTTCTTATTCGTCTTGATTACTCGGCTTTGTTTAATACACGAATTTTAAAAATAACCCAACAGGAAAACATTATTCCTGGTGTAAAAACAGTGAAGCTTTATTTTGTAATCTTTTTTTAGCACGTATATTTTTTGTTGATAAATGCATCATTTCCGTAAAAAAAAAAAAAAAGGAAAAATCGTTTAAAAAAAGTAAAACCACATTTTTTTATTCTTTCAGGCACGTGCGTTTTTTTTTTTTTTTTTTTTTATCTGGTGAAAAGCACATTGTTTTGGAAATTCTTGCAAAAATGAAATAATTGTCGGATTTTAAGAATACTTTCTGAACATATTCAAAAATGAATTACATTATTTTAGAAAAAAAATATCTTGTAATTTTTATTTTCTTATCTTGCAATTTTTATTTAATTTTATGTTTTTCCTTTTTTTTCATTTTTACTGATATATTTGGAATAGTGAGGCTCTTTGTCTTAGGTCATTTTTAAATTTGGCACATTCATTTTAAATTAAAGTTCGCACATTGCGCAGTAATCAAGACAAGTGAAGCTTCCACGCATTACTTATTGAGGCAAACGTATGTAAACAAAGCCAGTAATGCTGACCGGGCTGTAGCCGCGACGCGAATAAGGCCGAAATAAGATTGTCGATAACTCTTAAACGGTAATCATCCGCAAACTATTATTGTTATTTTCGAAATAACCATGCAAATTTACACCAGAATGGACATTTTCATTACGATTTTACGATTGGTTTCAGGAGTTTTATCTGCAATCTGTAAAAATAATAATGAAGTTTATTTATTAAAGATTGAATAAAAAAACATTATTTTCCATAAGATGTCCGAAAAATATTAATAAAATTATATTTTTTCTTTTAAATTTACTTTTTTTGTTTTAATATTCATTTTTTTGTTAAATTTACGCTTTTCCCTTGAGGGTGATACTGAGCCTGTATATTTATTTTGTAGCCGGACACACTAACACACTCGAATATTTGAATAAATAAATATTAAACTTTTTGTCAAATCTTTTTGTATTTAATATTCTTCTTCTTTTAAATTTACTTTGTTGTTTTAATATTCATTTTTTTAAAGTTACGCTTTTATTTACTATAGATGTCGAATAAATTCAAGAGAATAGCAACTTAAAAAATACATACATGTATAGCGTTTCGCAGACTAAAAAAGTGAAAACAAACGATATGGAATAAGAATTATTACTGTTCGTTTTTACTTTTTGATTCTAAAAATTTCGAATGTATTCTAATTTTTAATTTTAAAATATCTTTGTAAATACAAATCATACGATGATAATTTTTTTTACAAAAAGCTGGCTTGGGTGATAATGAGCGTGCATACATATTTACTTTGTCAGGACTATTGTAGTTTTTTACTTTTAGCCGAACACATACATGCAGAAAACTGCCCTTTATATATGCATAGATGATCCATTATTGTACATAATTAAGTTACAATAAAAATTTGTATTTTATATGAATACTACCTTATGAAAATTGAGATGTAGTAGAGTGATGGCCTCGTTTTATAGATTCAAGGCGGTGGGGTCACAGATTCGGAGGGGGTCCAAGAGACCCTTGCACCGTCTCAGCTGGGTACTCTACTTTCGGCCTTGTGCCGGGTTCATCTAAGCTAAGCTTAGTACATCGTCATATCACAGGGATAATCTCTTCAAATGGAAATGTTTCGACAGCCTGCATCACGCAAACAAAAAGCGTATAATATCCTTTCAGGAAAGTTAAATATTAAAGTTCAACATTTGTCTTTAAAACGCAAAGTTTCATTTCTTCCAATTTGTAGAATATATAAATACGGAAGGTTTTAGAAATTTACTTCTCAAAATTACAAACGTTTTTCACGTTTTTGTTTAATTCCTTCTCATTGTTACAGGCTTACAGCCATATCCCGTTGAAAAACCGGTTCTCGTACGATCGCCGAAGTTAAGCAACGTCAAGCCTAATCAGTACCTAGATTGGTGACTGCTTGGGAATACTGGGTGCTGTAACCTTGGGTGTGCGGGTGGTGTATGGATAAGGGTTCGAGATTTGAAATTGGAGAGTCGAGTTCCAGTTACAATCGTGTTTGTTATATTAACTTTCGCACAAGTAGCATTGCGAAAGGTATGAATCCGTCTCTCTCACCACCAGATATGGGTTAATTAGTAGGCGGTGTATCAGTAAATCATTATCTCCAAAAAAATTCTTAAAATCTAAAAAAATATTTTTTTCTGGCTTTAAATAACCTGCAAAAGGGTGATAAGCCGTAAAAACGCAAATCAATCAATATTACTTTCACACATTTTCATTTGCTTTTTTCTGTCAAATTTGCTTTTACCTTTTGGTTTGCATTCATTACTTTTGGTTACTAATTTCTTCTGTATTGCCCTGTTTTTACTTTTCCACTACGTTGAGCGAATTCAGATTAAAAGAATTAAATAGGTACTTCAAGTTATACAGGGTGCGATGGGTAAATTGTCGCCATTTTATATTTTTAATTTCGCGCATGCGCTTTGTTTGTTTTTGATTTTGTCTGTGAGGAAAAGAACACCATAACGCAATTCACTCTGCCAAAAATTTGGAAACGGCATGCTGTACTGCTTGGCATTTGTGCCGAAAGCTACAATGCGAACATTTCAAAGTGGTTGGGTGTCAATCTGAGGACAGTGCAGAGGATTCGGAAAGAGCTGGAGGAGTCTAATGGTGATTACGAAGGTACGGTAGCTCGAAAAACTCACTTTGATCGTTCTGATAACTCTCGAATTTGTTGGTGAAGGCCTCAGACTCAACATGGAAGGCTACATCAAGTGCCTTTAGGGGGTAGTGCTACCCTGTATCAAGTGGGTGGCTACTAGAAAACCTTATGTCTGGCAACAGAACTCTGCACCATGCCATACAAGTAGAAGAAATCAGTCATGGCTGTCAGACAATTTCTGCGGTCACATCACCCCTTACATCTGGCTACCTAACTCCCCAAACTACAACCCTCGTGATTATTATGTGTAGGGGTGCAATTGAGCGAGAGACCAACAAAATTCCAAAGATGAACTGAAGGCAAGGATTATAGAAGCATTCACCAACTTAAAGAAGGAGAAAAGTTGAAGTAGATTCTGAAGCGTCTGGAAGCCGTGGTTGAAGCCAATGCCGAGTTTATTGACTAAATTGACATTAGCATTGCAAGATATTTTTGCGTAATTTTGGTAAACATATCTGTTAAAATGAGATGTCAGTGTTATTTCCATTTTTGCGTAATTTAGACGACAATTTATACATCGCATCCTGTATAAAGAGAAAACGTGCCATGCATTATCCCATTTAATGGCGATTTACTAAGCGTAGCATAGATGCGGTATGGAGCGAATGCATAGAGCACCCAGTGAGGACTCACTACTCAGATATAACTGATCTAGCGAGACAAGTTTACTAATCATTACACCACATCGAGGTGCCCCATTAGATCATTTATACGCAGGTTAGGCAATATTTGTATGCATTACTGCTTGTATTCCAAGCACATTCATTTGCTTTCCAAACCTGAAACTGGGAAATTTTTCTATTTTTATTAGATCTTCCTGTATAATAAAAAGCAGATATGACATAGCAGTTCAGAACCACATTTCGGTCGATTCGAGTTTTCATCTGTGAGGAAATTGTTCAGCAGTCACTGTCAAACAGAGGGAAAGATATGACATAGCAGTTCAGAACTGATTTTTTTCTTTTACTTTGAACAAAATTTTCCTATGTTTTATTACTTTGCTTAGATTCTATTCTGGTGCACATTCGGATCTTTGTATCACACTTTTCTTCGTCGTCTGTTATAACACTACTCAGTTAAATTTCTAGGTGCTTGATAGTTTATTAAAAGTAGATTAGTACTGTGAAAATTACAAATATAGGACATCCAGTGAGAATCAATCTTACACAGTAGTTAATTACTAGTGGTTACTTACTACCTCCTTGCGAAATGTACTGAGAAGGAGAGCCTTTATAAGTGTGCCTCTTAATTTTAATAAGTCTCATTGTATTGAAAAGGGACAACCTTTATAAATGTGCCTTTTTATCTTTAATAAGTCCCAATGTTGTTCTGTGATGAAGTATTGTAATTATTTACATTGTTCGGACTGTTGTCCCCATCTTTGTTGTCATATTCACGACGACTCGGCTGTCGTACGCTCCTGCCATTTTTACGTAATTGGAATTTCGAACTGAACTCTTTATTTCGTCCACCGGAGGTTAGACTGCTCTAGTTTCACGTGCCATGCCTCTTCCGGGTATCTTAGCTTCAGTTATTTTCCTTAGTAACTCAATTCTCTCTAAGGACACATGGCCCAGTGGATAAAAGCATTGGTTGAAGTAATCCAGTGACTTTGCCCAAAAGAGCTGTGAGTTTCACACTTGGATTTCTCGTTCGTCCCACAGGAACCAGCGGAGAAATCTCCCTCAAGAAACATTTACTACACTATCTAGAATATTGTTAACTGGGAAAACTCTTCTCCCCCCGCCATAAATTACTAATATTTTTCACTCCTTTTTCAATAAAAATGAAAGCTGTCTGTTTTAAGCTTTTAGGTTTTTTGTTCATTTCACTCACTCTGTCGACCGGGGAAAATCCCAACAGTGGCGCATCTCCCGTATGTATGCACTTAAACTACAGCTTACTCTATAAATGTTTTTCTTACTCTTCTCAACTATATGTGTACATACTTATTTTAAAAATACATGAAAATAACTTCACGTGTTGAAATGTCTCTCATTGACCAAAAACTCCTAACAAATAATTTTCCATAAACTTGAAATGGATCTTCAATAATTTTGACTGTCTTTAACTGCTGAGGCTAAAAAAGATATTATATATATGTAACAAATTTTCACACAAACTGTCTGGCTTTCTTAAAAATGCACTTCTCTCAAAAGAACATGTACGAAAAAACAACAACAAGAAAAAAAATCAAACAAAAAAAAAAAGTAACAAAAAACAAAACAACCTAAGCAATTAAACATTTATTATTACACGAAGGACTAAGTAATAAAAAAATAAAATTTTTATATTTCTATAATAGCCAACACTTGTACCGCCAATTACTGTATTATGCACTTAAATAATTTTTTAACCGTTTCACCCCAAGTAAAGAAACAATGCCACTAAGACGCAAGGGGTTTGATGGGAGTGAAAGAAAATCATAAGACTTTAGAAAGAATCAGAAACCCGATCCTAACCAGGAAACAAGAGATAAACCTCTACCCTTGTTCAAAAGATGGGTAAGGAGTGTGAACCAGGCGATAAGCGAACATAACTACTGTATTACTGTAGGTTTATAGCAATATAGAGAGGGGACACCTCATTATACTACTGAATTGAGCTTCCACATGTGTTTGTTACTGAAACACTACGGTAGGACCCCATGACATTAAGAGAATGAAAAGTAAGTTTTGATTCGAATAAAAACGAAAACAAACACCTCTAAACAACAATTTTGATTTCATTATTGTAAATAAATTGTAAAAGTTTTAGTTGCCTTATGACGAGAATTATTGAAAAACAAAACAAAACAAACTAACAAAAAAAAATCAAAGGATGAAAAATAAAACAAAAGGCGTTTCTGCAACAATCAACGTGAACTTTTTTAATTTTTCATACAACAAAATCTAAGGGAGGTAATTTTAGTATTATCTGGGTGACTTCCCTTCTCACAGCTGAGTATTCGTTTTTAAAGCCATGTTAAATGTTAAGTGAAATATTGATAACAAACTGGAAATATTTTGTAAAGGAAAAAAGTAAGAAGAAGCAGAAAAGTTTATCGAACGTCTAAGCTACAAATAAGAATGGATATCTGGATATCGAATTTTTTCTTACAATGATTCACTTTTTCAAGAGTAGAAATGTGTCATGGTTTTGCCTTGAGAGGGTTAGGTATTTCTCACTGAGGCTAGTAGTAAGTGTTTAAGTCCAGATAATAGCCAGTGTTTCGCTCATCTTAGATACAGAATTACGTTCTCACTTTGTAAAGCATAAATGTTGGTGTGCCAGCCTAAATTCAGCTTAATAAAGAAACAGAAGAGACATCTTTGATATCGCAACCAAAGAAAATGGTGTATCAAGACTTACTAGATCTCATGGAATTGAGAAACATCGAGTGTAGTAGATTTTTCCATAAAATTACAGCTAGATGTACATTATCTATCTATCTATCTATCTCATGATATAAAATTAATTTATTTATCAAACTCATTATATAAAATCTATCTATTGCATTATATAAAATTTATTGCATTATATAAAATCTATCTATTTTATTATATAAAATCTATCCATCGCATTATATAAAATCTATCACATTATATAAAATCTATCTATCTATCTATTTTATTATATAAAGTCTATCCATCGCATTATATAAAATCTATCACATTATATAAAATCTATCTATCTATCTATCTATTTTATTATATAAAGTCTATCCATCGCATTATATAAAATCTATCACATTATATAAAATCTATCTATCTATCTATAAAATATATCTATCTATCGCATTATATCAAATGTACTTATGTACCTATCGCATTACAGAACATATCTCTATATCTCTATTTATCGCATTGTATAAAATCTTTCTATCGCATTATAGAAAATCTATCTATCTATCTATCTATTAAAATTTGACACTTTTTTCTACATAAATATTTGTTAATGAATTTCGACAATGCTGATGACCAAGTGATGGACTTTTTTGGGATCCAAGTTACGATAAATGAAGTCTTACTAGAATTTCTTGAAGTTAACCTGGAACCTAAAATGATCTTGACGTGAGATATGAACACGTTATAAGCATGAAGACCGACATGGATTTTTTTCAATCATTTCATCCCAAGCAAGGCGGGAATGCCACTAGTACGCAGGGGACTACAGAGAATGAAATTGAGAGAAAAGACTTAGTATAGGGGTCGAAGCCGAGGAAAGGATCTAAGCTGAACGGACTTCAAGGAGATAGACGTTGCATTTAAATTTTTGAAGATTGTAGTTATCGGGGAAGCAAGAAAAAGGAAGGAGTTCTGCAGGAGGGAAATGCGGGAAAAGAAATTGTTGGAGTAGAAGTGGCGGTTACATTTAACTAATTCAACAGTATTAATGTGGTACCTAGATGCCAATATTGTAGTACCCTTAATCTTACGTAATCTGGGCACAAGGGGAAAAAATTCGTCAGATCCGTCACAATGAAAATATTTGTAGAAAAAACAGGGGAAACCACGTCACGTAGGTGAAAAAGTGACTGAACTCGAGATGCCAAGTCAGGATCGATTACATTGCAAATCATTCTTTGGATTTTGTCAAGAACCTCGAGAAGAGTAGCAGGCGCACCTGACCAGATATGGCAACAGTATTAAATGCACGGACGAATGGTAGATTTGAAAATGTGCAAGATGAACTCTGACAAGAAAAAAGAAAAACAAACAAAAAACCCTGGCACTACACAGTGACCCAACCTTCCTTGTAGTAGATGCAGATATTGATTCGATGTCGGCGTTCCACTTCTAGTCTATTGAAAACGTGAGGCTAAGAAGGCGCAGTGTGTTACTCCCCATGAGTTTAGCATCAGCCATGCTGATGGCGGGCAAGAAAGTTTCATTATGGTGGTTAAATGAGAGCAGTTTTGTTCTGGAGTCATTAAAATTTACGAGCCATTTCCTGCCCCATTTAACCACAGATTGGAGGTCCTTTTCAAGATCATCGGCCAGCTTAACTTTGTCAGCTTTGACGGATTTGCTATTGAGACAAGAGTAAATGGTAGTGTCATCTGCACAAATGCCTATTTATGAACTGATGACACCAAAAAGATCATTGCTGAAGATCAGAAAAGTGTAGGTCTCAGGAACAAGTCTTGGGGGACACTCACGTTCGTGTGAAAGGATCTGGACGCGAGCCCGTTCAAAACAATCTTCATTTCACGATTTGATAGGAACGATTGGATTAAATCAAACAATCGTCCACTAATACCGTGCCAAATCCTGTCAAACGCCTTCGAGATATCTAGAGCCACAGCTCGAGCATCGCTGTTATTGTTAAGAGCTTGATATACATATTCAGCATATTAAGATGGTTAACCACGTTTGATTAAAACCTAAGATATTTTGCTAAAAAGCGGCAGGAGACTAATAGGGCGATAGTTAGAGGCGTCAGAAGCTTCTCCAGAATTCTTGAAAACTGGAACTACAGGCAGGAAAGCGAGGAGCAGCGAGGTGATAGTTGGAGAGTTTGGAAAGAACTGGAGCCAGCTCGGGAGCACATTTCTTTAGGACGACGGCTGAGATTCCATCACCTCCGCTTGCCTTATGGGATTCCAATGTAGAATTAATGACCGAGGCCAGTGACGGGATATGCGCATATCACACAGAAGAGCCTCTGTTTTAGTGCGGAAATCAGATGTGGGTACTCCAAATCAGTCAAGTCTTGAGCTGGAAGAGAATTTCAACATTATCTGCTGTAGATGTCAGGACTTCGAATTGATTGAATAGAACAGAGATTGAGGACTTGATTTTGTTCAGCACACTCTTGCAGAACCGCCAATAATCTCTAGAACCGATTTTGCGTGATACTATACGTTGTCTCATTCTATCAGCAATCAATAAATTGGCTTCTTCCACTTCTTCGTTACGAGTAGAGACAAATAGGCGTCTGTTGCAAGAGATTCCTGTGGGTTATAGCGACCGAGTATGCATGTGAGAATCAAGGAGATGAGCGCAGTTTAACTTGATATTTCATTGCTGGAGTGAAAGCATCGATGCAAGCTTTCAGTCAGTAGGAGACCTCAGACACGCATTTATGAACAGGATAATTAAAAAATGCATTCCAATGGACGTCACGAAGTTAATCACGGTACGAGTCCCAATCTTCTCGTTGATAACAGAAAGATATTCTGTTGGTATGAGGTTCTTGGCTGGTAGGGGAGGCCAAAGAGATGTTTACAGACAGTACCGCATGATCAGAGTTGCCAAGAGGGCAGAGCTGCTTTGTACGACATGAGTCCGGGACAGAGGTAAAAAAATCGATCTAGAAGAGAAGTGAGTCCGTCAGTGTTACTCAAGAAACGTCTGGGGAAGTTCACCACTTGCGTGAGAAATAAATAACAAAAAATTAAAAGAGAAAACAAAAAACAAACAACAACAAAAAAACCCAGCGAAACAAAACAGTTCTGGTTCTGATTTCCAGTTATTTCGAGGAATGGACATTCAGATAACTAATTTGGAGGGTCAATCAGCAGCCATAGAACTTTGGACCGTGCGATGTTTAACTGACATTCTAATATATTAGGAGGGAGAGGAGGTAATAGGAAGTAGGGGGGTCTGTCTATAAAATCTTACAGGAGACGCATCAATCGCTTCTTCCCAATATTTAGATTTGACACTTTATGGACAGTACTCTAACATCAATGGTACTTTGATACAATTACGGCGACTTTGAAGAGTGGCGGGTGAACGACCGCTTTTCTTAATCAACCGACTTTTCTCTCAGATACAAACAAAGGAATTCGAGATCTTCCCAGATACCGAGAACAACCAGTCGACTATAAACGAGTGACACTTGAGATGACATATATATGGACACACGATTGAGTGAAGCGAATGAAAACGTAGGTATGAGTTTTGAAAGTATTAATTTAGTATGAATCCAAATATCAACTTTTGGGGGAAACCGACTATCCAAAATTTCCACTAAAATGTAATATCGAAAATTAACACTAAATAATGTATTAGCACTTTGTGCAGGCGTGCCAACATGCTCGCAAGCATATATATATATATATATATATATATATATATATATATATATATATATAAAAGCTGAGGCAAGTATTAAGATAAAATTAAAACTATGACGGAAGAGAAGAAAAAATGGAAATGGGATCGCATAGAAAAGTGACAAAAAGAAAAAAAACAAAACAGACAGACAACAACAACAACAAAAAATTAAATACAAGAAAATTACAATAATTTACAATAAATAAAGTGTTCATTTCAACGATGCCAATTTAACACTAGAACTGGCGAATGTCAATTCGTGGGTGTTTTGAATGAATATCAGAAAAAGAAACATTCCATGTGTGTTTATTCTGGACCGGAAATTATGTCCTAAGGAATACTACTCGAGAGCGATAACTATATATATATATATATATATATATATATATATATATATATATATATATATATATATATTAAATAAAAACAGACCACTTTAAGGTTCCATATAATAAATAATTTCACCACAGCCCTTTTAAAGGACCGCGGATCAACAGATTTACTTCCAAAGGTTGAAACGAAAAATGAAAAGAAATTTACACATTTTTGACGGGCAGTACTAAGTATATGTAAATTAACGAAGTGAGGAAGTGAGGGGGGAGAGAGACATGGTTGATGTAACATTTCTATTCTTTCAAATTTAGTTTTTCGTAAACTATATATATATATATATATAATACTTATAGCTTTTTTTGTCCAATAACATCTTCCAAACTCACCTTAAATGTCTTGCGTAATTGTTAGTCCATCGTGATTAAAACTTCGCACTAATATATGCTTTAGAGGTGATGAGTGCCGCCAGTTCATAAAATAAGCAATATCTATTCCATGTGAACTAATAAGAGTGGCTTCTTATTGAAATTATAAGCTTAAAAGTTTTTGTTTTTTTATAGAGGAGAGTGGTGGAAGAGAGGGCAGCATCTCTTTTTATTCCGGTTATTAAGCTGCAAAGTACAAACAAAATTCGAAACTCCTAAGTGAGACTTTAACGAAATTTAGATTTATTGACAAGACATTAACAAACAAACAAACAAAATGTACCAATAATATTGCACAAAAGTTTTCCTTTTGTGCGCCCTATTAATCATAAGACAAGATAACCAGGTCAAAAGTTAAAATGTTAGGCACTTAGAAGCTATATAATTTTTTGTTCATCAACATCTTCATTTCTTACATACTTTCAATAGTCGAAAAATCTGTTGAGAATCTACAACAATACAATTTCTTTCAAAAAAGGTTAAAGCAATACATATCCTTTCCAAAAGAGTTCATTTACTTATTTAAATGGCGAAACTGAGAAGGTTGACAGATTCACCAAAGTTTCCGGGACTTTAACAAATTTTATCTCAAGAGGAACAACAACAAATCCCGCAGTATTCTTTTTTCAACCAAAAGTTCAATATATTCGTTTTCACTTTTCTTTTCTAGTCTCTTTCAGCTTCTGCTTGTTTTTCTTTTGTTTATTTATTCTTTTACTTCTTATTTCTTTGGTAAGAAACAGCCTAATTTCTTTCTTATTTAGCCTCAGTCATTAGCTTCTAACTACCGAAAGCTGTCTGTCCTTCAGTTCTTTTCATTTTTCCAACCAACTCGACACCTTATATAGTCCCGAAATAGGTTCCAAATTCAACTTCCATTTTGCGTGGAAGTCACCCTCCTCATTGACTTAAAAAAGTGTATCCCTCTTTGAAATTTGAAATACAAATTTTTCACAAGTAACAAACCGTCTGGCTTATTTTGGTGGCTTTCGTTCAGCCTAGACATTTTGAAAAACAAATATTACACATAAAATTTATCAGTTATTTTTTATTAAGCGTCTCGCTTTTAAAAATTATTTTAAGCACTTCTCTTAAAACACACCTAGACTTATAATATTTATTTATTTTAATTTTGACCTCTTTAGTAATCATACTTCATATATATATATATATATATATATATATATATGTACATATATATATATATATGTACATATATATATATATGTACATATATATATATATATATATATGTACATATATATATATGTACATATATATATATATATATATATATATATATATATATATATATATAAATGATATAGATATTTAATAAATATAATAAAATATAGTTTTAAGTTTAAAGTGCTTAATATATGGGATATGTATATATATTTACGCACACACACATATAGATATATATCAGTGTGTGTGTATGTGTGTGTACGCAGAGATTTATATATATATTTATTATAAAAGATTTAAGAAATAGCAAATATTTTATATATAGTACTCAATATTAAAAATATTAAAATAATATTAAAAATAGATCGTTAATGATATTATATGAAAAGAAGACTTAACTTTTAAATATCAGTTTTATACCATGTCGCGATAAAAATTGATATTTAAAATATTAATTAATTTTTTCATATAATATATTTATTATATATATATATATATATATATATATATATATATTTGGGCAGCAATCCTTCTTTCATGCACATTTCATTGAATACGACAGACAAGGTGCTTTTATTTGTTTTTTTATACAATTTCTCATGTGACCTAAAAATTATTATTAATAATTTTTAGATTGCATGAGAAATTGTATAAAAAACTAAATAAAAGCACCTTGTCTGTCGTTTTTAATGAAACGTGCATATATATATATATATATATATATATATATATATAATATATTTTTATTATATATATATAGAATATATTTTTATTATATATATGTATATATATATATATAGAATATATTTTTATTATATATATATATGTAGAATATATTTTTATTATATATATATATATTTTTATTATATATATATATATATATATATATATATATAGAATATATTTTTATTATATATATATATATATATATATATATATAGAATATATTTTTATTATATATATATATATATATATATATATATATATATATATATATATATATATATATAATTGTATGCGCGTGTGCCGAGCGATACCCATTGAGAGGTTCAGAAATTAAGCCGTAAGGTCACTTCAATTTTAGACAAGTTTATTTCCATAATCAGTGTTGATTTAGAATATTTTTGAGCTATTATTCAACAATTTCAGTCGAATGCAGTCATTCATTTTAATTACGGACATCTCGACAATGTTCGAGAATTTAGACTTTATTCACAATCCGCGCTATTTACTAATGGCAGTAGAATGTCGGCCTGGATATGAATTGTGATGAAAACCGATTAAAATCGAGATGAAAGAAATCATTGTCAAAAATGAATGATGTATGACGCACTATGTATCTTTAATGACCGTCTATTGATTGTTAATCTGGCTTTTGTGGGAGTCCGTTGATGTGGAGAAAATTTAAATCGACGTTAGATACATAAAATGATAACAACGGCAGCGACAGCAGCTCGAAATAGCGTTCGGAGGTTACGTTATGTTTGTAGGTTGCCTTGAAAAGACAGAAATAGTGGCAACGAACGCACTCACCGCTTTTAGGAACAGCTCTGATTCGCTGAACCGAGCCGACTCGTGTGTCAACCTCGCAAAATTCGCTTTAAGTGTGCAGTGACGCCAGAGTTATCGATTTAATACCGTTTCTTTGCCGATAGATGGCAATTTAGTTTCAGGTTTTCTTTTGAATACATATTTCTCTTTTCAGCAAAAAGTCACCCCCGACACATTCAAATACACACATATACCCACACACACGACTTTCCTCTCTCACAGACATGTCTTCTTAATCATTTCACCCCAAGCAAGGCAGTAAAGCCACCAAGGCACTGGGTGTTACCGAGTGTGAAAGAATAAGAAAAAGACAAACATTATTAAGGAACGAGAACAATAATAGATGAATTAAGAAGTTGATAGATAACGACGGACATTGCATTTAAATTTTGAAAATCAAAGTTGGCTGGAAAGCAAGAAGCCGGAAAAGTGTTCTACAAGCAAGACGTGCGGAAGATGAAACTGTTAGCATAGAACATACGGTTACATCCAGCCAAATCGACTGCAAATTGATGAACTCTTGTTGCCAATCTGTTAAATATGTTAGATACACATATACACGAGTTTTGATTTGAAATTACGATACGTATTTATTGATGTACGCACGTAATGCGCATATGCGTGCATAGATTATGATATATATATGTGTGTGTATGCATGGTAGTAGCTTAGATGTGGCATAAGGCCAAATGTATGGGGCACACAGTGAGGATCAAACTCACTATTCAGTCATAATTGATCTAGCAAGACAAGCTTGCTAACAATTAGACCACGTCGAAGTGCCCGAATGATTTTCTAAGCGTAGTTTAGATGCGGCACAAGGCCGAAAGTATGGTGAACCCAGTGAGGGATCGAACTCACTATCCAGTCGTAATTGATATAGCGAGACACGCTTTCTAACAATTACACCACGTCGGAGTGTCCAAAGTGTGTGTGTGTGTGTGTGTGTGTGTGTGTGTGTGTGTGTGTGTGTGTGTGTTTGGACTATGATGCATACAATAGAATTGTTATATTATGTAATTCTGTCAAATACAATACATATAAAATTCATTTCATATTTATTATTAATACTATCTCTCGATAGCGATCACTATATTAAGAAAGACTGCATATCTTAAAAATATTTTCTTCTAGAATTCTCCTTGTCGACTATTTTTGGTACAATACAATCTTTATTATTGTAGTTATGTAGATGATTTACGTATGCACACACAGAGACACGCATACACACAGAAACAGACACTCGCGCAAGCACACATGCACACACACACATATATAACTTTTATGCACACACACACACACACACACGCACATATGTGTACGTATACACAGGCACACAAACACATACATATTTATAAATGATAGTTATGCACGCACACACATACACGCGCACGCACATATATAACATTTATGCACAGACACACGCTCACATGTATATATATGTGTGTGTGTGTCTCTGTGTGTCTGTGTGTGTGTGCGTGTGTGTGCGAACGCACATAAATATGCGTATGTGGTGTAATGGTTAGCGGCTAAGAACGGAAATCGGCGGCCCTTAGTTCGAATACCATCCGAGTTCGTTGCATTAACTTTTGCGCAAATACCCTTGTGAAAGGTGCGAATCCATCTCTTCTCCCCGCCCAGCTATGGCTTAAATAGCAGAGCAGACTGTTCTCTCTAGTCATGGTTGGCACCCCGTCTATGAGAAAGACATCTTTGAATTGAAAGCTGAATGTATCCCTCGCGTAACATATACCACGAAATCTATATTATTATATACATATATGAGTGTAATTGTTTTAAATTTGCTAGGAAAGTGCTCAATATTGCGTATAGAGCGTATGTTATATAGAAAGAGTGTAGATATAGAAAGGAGTGTTTTTGTGTGTTTGAATAATTTCATTTGTAAATATCTTTATCCTGATTTTCTTTAGAGGTAAAAAGTCTTACAATAGACACATTTTCCTGCGGATATAAAAAGAAAATGGCTGTCAACTGCACAATATGACTGGCGTCTGGCTGGAGTAGAGATGTTGTGACAGATGAAAAAATGTAAATAAAAAAGATATCTTCACACAACGATAAATATAGATGAGATAGATATGAAATATCTAGAACGGCAGGAAGAGTCTTGTAAGTGATCTAGGAAAGTAGCGTAGAGGAAACACCTCAAGTGGGAGAGAGAGAGAGAGAGAGAGATAGAGAGAGAGAGATAGAGAGAGAGAGAGAGAGAGAAAGAAGGTAGACAGAAGAAGAAAAGGAGTAGAAGAAAAAGTAAGAAAGCGAAACATTATGAGAGAAGGAAATGTATTATAGAAAAGAGAGAGAGAGTGAGTGTAGGATAGAAATGAGAAAGAGTAGGAGAGTAAAAAATGCATTATATGAGAGAGAAAAAGAGGAAGAGAGAGAGAGAGGAGGACATAGACACGCACACACATACACACAGAGGAAGATTACTAGGTATGCGATAAATGGTGTAAAATGGCAAACGGGGAGTAGAAGAGAAGAGAAAGTGACTGAAAGACATAGTGAAAGGGATGAGAGAGAGAGAGAGAGAGAGTGAGAGAGAGAGAGAGTGAGAGAGAGAGAGAGGCTTTGTGTCCGAGTAGCTTATAAGCACGTCGGATCTACCGACGGTTTTTTCTGCAAAGGGGCACACAGGTTCGAATCATGTCGGATGCTGCATCTTTTTCATTAATGAGATTTCTCGAATATATACATGTTTATATATATATATATATATATATATATATATATATATATATATATGTGTGTGTGTGTGTGTGTGTATTAATAGATGTACACTTAACATTACCTGCTTCGAAAACTAGTCAGAGCATTTTGATTGTGTTTTGAACATCAAACGAAAGTCAATAATATGAATTAAATTAATATGACTCTCACACGACATAGTATAAGAAAATAAAAACAGATAACAAAAACCAAAATATACTAACAATGAAAATTACATCACACAACTTCAAAATGTCTAAAGTATTTGCCGAAAGCGCTCGGGACTATAATCACAAAGAACTGTTTTTACACTCCCTTAGTCCTCATAAAATCAAAAATTTAAGAACGCCAGGAGAACTGAATAAATAAAAACTTACAAAATATTCCTTGTCTGTAGTATTCAGTGAAGCGCGCTCCCCCCCCCCCACACATATGAATAAAGACAAAAGGAAAACTTGTATTAGCCGTCGCGTTTTGTCTTCTGAAGGGTTTTATCAAGACAAATGTAAGGATTTTATTTTCTGACAAGTATTTTTATTCAAGAGCAAAACATTAATACTTTTTTCAAAATTTTTGGTATAGGGGTGCTTATGAATATTCATTATGTTAGCTGAAAAGTCAGGTAAGTTCATAAACTGTAATACTGTTTTGTGAATATCAATAATTTTTATGCCCACAAAGTGCATATCTGGACGTCTTGGGTATGACGATAAACTACGCCGGCAGCGATGCCTCTAACAGGGAGCTTTTGAGGAGCGTGGGACCACCTGTTAATTGCTGTTGTTCCTAGGTTCTGACTCGGGGTGGTAGCACCTGTCAGGATCCTAGCCATGGGCAAACAGTGAACCCCCAAACTAAAAGTGAAACACTATGATGGCATAAAAATACATTTTTATAGTAAAAATATCTGCTATACTTTTTCACAGAAAAAAGTTACCAGCGAGACATTTTTGTGTTCAATTGTGAAAGAAGAGTAACATGTCATATAATTACTTCAAAGCTTCCAAGAAAAGTAAATTTCAGCAATAGAAAAACCATAAGGAGCTGATATGCTGTTAAACAAACTATAACTGAACATATCTGGATCTTTCGTAGTCGGATGAGTTATCGCTCAGTCGTGTTATGTAAAGCGCCTTTATATGCATTTATGTCTTTCATGCGACATATCTCAGATATTCAGTATTTGGGGCATCGTTCATTGTTTTTTTTCTAATGCTGTTTCGCTACTTTAAATATTTTGTCCATTTTACATATCATTGACTTCACTATTGATGTAGATCGCTTAACTTATAGAAAAATCACTATTTAGACATTATATTTTTATTTCAAACTCTTGGAACGATAATGGCAAGTATTTTTACTTAACCCATCCACTGACACAAGTATCACTTTCAGGAACACTTGGTAGGGATACAAATGAAAGTAAAATGACTTAAAAAATTCCAAAAAACCAAAAAGTAAGCCTTGGCGTCTGTGTGCATATTCAACCAACTCTTTTATTCCCAAGGGCACATGGCCCAGTGGATAAAGGAGTTCATTTAATGACCGCAAAAGATGACTTAACCCAGAGTTGTGAGTTCAATACCTGGCCACAGTAGAGGGAACAAAAAAAAACAAAGCCAAAAAAAAAAAAAATGAATTATCCAAAGGCATGCCGCGTGGAATTAGAACAATCTACCACCGTGGACTAAATAAAGGGTTCAGTTTGATATTCCAACGTATATCATCGGAAGAAGGCCGGAGTGTACAACGACCGAAACGTCATCAATATAGCTAAATGTAACTGTGAATTCTATGCTAACATTTTTTCTCGTTTGTGGAACTCTCTTCCGGCTCTATGCTTTCTAGCCAACTTTAATCTGTAAAAATTTAAATGCAATGTCAATCGATATCTACTGTTCTCATATATATATATATATATATATATATAATTGATTTAGGCTAATTTTATAGTAGTTCGTCGAGCCTAGAATCTTCAACAGAATGCAGAAAGCACTGGACGGCCGTTTCGTCCTATCTGGGACTCATCAGCAGTGCGCATCCACCACCGAGAATCGAACCCGGATCGCTTCGATACAACGCGAACGTCATACCAACAGTACCACGGTGACGAAGAAGACATAAACTAGACTCGATATAGCGCCAGTGCTTTCTGCATTCTGTTGAGGATTCTAAGCTCGACGAATTACTATAAAATTAGCCTAAATCCCCAAATCAATTACTTGTATATCTTGCTAGATCCAGCTAAGCTCTGTGATAGAGCGGCTAAGGGTCAAAATAGTAGTCGTGGCTCTTGGGGCACAGGTTCCAAGGTTATTCGGGGACTCTGGATAACTCTGTATACTTGGATGGGTATCGGTGAACGGAACTGAGTGAGTAGCGGCGCTATATCGAGTCTAGTTTATGTCTTCTTCGTCACCAAGTCCCGTGGTACAGTTGGTATGACGTTCGCGTTGTATCGAAGGGATCTGTGTTCGATTCTCTGTAGTGGATGCGCATTGCTGATGGTACCCAGATAGGACGAAACGGCCGTCCATTGCTTTCTGAATTCTGTTGAGGATTCTAAGCTCGACGTATTACTATAATATATATATAGTGAACGAGGGGAAAAATTGAATGATAAAGAGAGATGAATTGATAGAGAAAAATCAAGAGATATATGGATGGATATTTGATGTCGTTATAACAATTGTTTGTATAGTTTTGATTTCTTCCTTGTTTAATTTTCCAGTAGAAAGAAGAGAAACGAAAAATGTGTGCATTTCGATATTTTGCTTTAACTTAGATTCGCATGGTTCAAGGTCAAATGGAGATAAATTAGGGTAGGAAGATTGTGTTACACCAATGAGAAGGGATATCTACTTTGAAAAACAGCATTCATAACTCTGGCTAGTATTTCATCAGTCAGAAATACGTAAGTATTTCAAATACTTCGTCACAGACACAAGCAAATTTCTTTGTATGTATCTGAAAGAATTACTGCATTGCATTGTTCGTGTGTGCTTGTGTAAAACGCACACACGCATGCACGTATTTATAAACATAGCGGTTGAAGGAAAAAAACAGATTATAGAGAGAAGAACGTATGGGAATAATAACATGAAATAATATCATAAAATTCAGTAATACTTCTATCTTTTTTTCTTTTTATGTTCTTTTCTTTTTATTTCTTTTTTATTTTTACTTTTATTTCATGCTGTCTTTCATTTTTTCTTTCCTTGTCTTTCTTTCATTTACTTATTTGCTTCATCTTTCATTTTCTTTAATTTTCCCTCTTTTTTCATTCTCTTTTTTATTTTACTTTATTATTGTTTATTCCATTCTCCATTTTCTTTCGTTTACTTTTATTTACTTTCCTTTCATTTTTTATTTTTCGTTTTTCTTCTATTATTTGTCTTTTAATATCGTCTTCATTTTCTTTCTTTTTCGTTCCTTCATTTCATATGTCGTTTTATTTTATTTCTTTTATTTTCTTTCTTTCATGCATTTATTTTATTTCATCATCATTCTTTCTTTGTACTTCCTCTTTCTTTCTCTTATTTACCTTTATTCCATTTTCCTTCTTTCTTTCTTTTATCTTGCAGTCTTTCTTCCTTTCTTTGTACTTCCGCTTTCTTTCTCTTATTGACATTCATTCAACTTTCTTTCTTTCTTTCTTTCTTTCCGTGCCGCCTTCCCACTGTTGTCCCAGATGAAGATTTATTCAACGCTCTATCAAAATATACAAAGTCCTATCCATTACGGCTTATGCCAGAGAGAAGATCCGAATTCATTGAAGCTAAATGTCTTTTGCAGATAAAAATGGATCTTTCTTTTTTTGTTTTTTCTTTTGCATAACAGTTGTTGTTACTGATGCATTTAACGTTGTTGTCGGACAAAGAGTTGAATAATAGAAAAAAGAAAGGAGGACACTGAAAAAATGCGACACACACTGCGTTGTAAACAAAAGAACGCCAAGTGACAGTGCTGAGTGCTTCTTGTCTGCAATATAAAGATAGTTTTTTTGTAAAATTTATAGAAAGAATTTTTGAAAAAATATCTTATATATATATATATATATATATATATATATATATATATATATATATATATATATTCTTTTTTGTCATTGGTAAATTTGACGTAGTGGGCCGGTGTTTTCTTTTATAAATTCGATTAGTTTATGCAAAGATGCCACAGAATAAGAAAAAAAGAATAAGAAAGAATCAGGGAAAGGAAAAGAAATAGACTGCTATGCGGGGAGTGATGAAACATTCTCGACCCAACCAAGAAGCCCTTCCCACAAAATTCCGATGTTGATCATTTGGTCAGATTTTTGTAAGAGGGTCGGACTGAGAACTTTTCATCACTCCCTAGTAGAGAGGAAGAAGAAATAGGGCAATGGGTGGGGAGAGAGTGAGAGAGATTGCATAAACATTGGAAAAGAAAGAAAGAAAGCACAGAGAGCTTAAAGAGAAAAGGAGGGAAAAAGAAAAAATATCGATCACGAGAAATAGTGAGAAAAAAGAGATTGGCTCAAAAATGAAACTAGTAGAAGGAGAAAGAGGAGGAGGAAATATAGAAAGAGAGAGATAGAGAGAGAGAGAGAGAGAGAGGTAGTGAGGAAGAGAGAGATTTCTAAGGAGATAAACAAAGAGAAAAATGAAATATTCCTTAAGAGGTAGAAAGAGACATAAGATATGACCAAATCTTAAGAATGAATGTTAAAATTAAATAAAAACAGAAAAAGAAAAAAGAGAAGGTAAAAAAGAAGAGAAAAGAGTGAAAGAAGGAGTAAAACTCCTCAAGTTCTAAAAAGGAAAGATATCAATAAATGGATATTGGGAAAAAAGAAGTAAAGGAAGAGAAAGTAAAGTGAATAAAAAAACAGAAAAATTCAAAGGAAGCTCAGAGAAGAAAAGTGTGGATTGAGGGAGTTAGAGAGAAAGAGAGATGAAAATGGCGATAGTCTGATAAGACTTGAAATTGATAGATGTAAATAGACTGATAGATAATTAACGGAATATGCTTCAAGCTTTATATATAAAAATAAAGAGTGACAGAATGTGATACATTTGGACAGAATGAGATAGATATGAACAGGTTGATATCTATATATATATATATATATATGTATGTATATATATATATATATATATATATATATATATATATATATATATATATATATATATATATATATGTATGTATATATATATATGATATTATATGATATATATATATATATATATTATAATATATATATATATAGATAGGTATAGATAGATAGACAGATATCAATAGACTGTGATGCACACGCACACATACTCACACATACAGACGCAAACATACACACACACACACACACATATATATATATATATATATATATATATATATATATATATATATATATATATATATATATATATATATATAGCGATCTACTATGCGTATCTTAGGTGTGGTACAGGACTGAAAATATGAAGCACCCAGTGAAGATCAAAATCTCCACACACACACACACACACGCGCACACACACAAACATACATATATTTATTCAAACGTTATTTTAGTAATTACTCCGAAAGAGACGCCCCATTTTTATTTGTTAAAAGGTGAGTATTACGTTATGGAGTATTCAGTAAAATAACGTTTCAAGTAATAAAAATATCAGATTATTCATAAATCTATCTATCTATCTATTTATCTATCTATCTATCTATCTATCTATCTATATATATATATATATATATATATATATATATATATATATATAAAGAGACTGACAGTTCGAAAACAACACACTCACACACACACACACACACACACACACACTCACATATATATATATGTATATATACATATATATATATATATATATATGTATATATATAGTGAGATAGATAGATAGGTAGGTAGTCGGCAGAATAGAACAGATTGATAGACTGATAGGTAGATAGATAAAATAAAGAAAAATACTACACTAAATTGAAAAGTGTTGGTAAAGTGACAAAAAGAGTATGAAGGAGGAAAACCTAGCGGAGTAGGGAGAGAGTGAAAAATAAAAGAGATCTGGGGAGAAATGAGATCGTATTCAAATAACAGAAGTAGCACTTTATGTCGATTATAAGTTGACAAGTGATAAAAATGTCTGAGAGGACAAGCTGTTTTCACTCCAAGAACTGAAAGGACATAAACAAGAAAACACGCTGTGGCTAAGATGAATACAAATTGTTCTTTCAAACATTTGAATGCACGCATGGATATATCAATATGTGTAGACATGTGGGAATGTAGCTTTTTTCATGAGCACGTTTTGTGTGGAGACACACGTCTTCAAATATTATATTGTAATTTTACTCCTTCCTTAGTTAGTTAGCGCGTCCGTTACGCCCTGCCAATACCTTAATAAATAACGCACTATCTGATTTTCATAGCAATGAAAGTTGGAAAAGACGTATGAGGAGAGCTGTTTGGTTTCAGTGAGAAAGAAAAAGAAAGAAAAGAAAATAAAGGAAGAAATAATACTCCCATGTGTTTAGCGTCTGCTTCAGTGAAATAGAAAAAAATCTTGTCAGTTTCAATTTTTTTCATTTAGATCCTCATACTTCTTTAAATAATGATCTGCATTTAGACTTATTATTGAAATATTTTGTTAAAATTGTTAGGCTCAAATATTGAACATGACAATAGGGGGATTTCCATGAGTATTTCATAGTCGTGAAACTAACAAGGATCGTATTCAAACATTAACTTAATATAATTAATCTTCTTTGAGAAAGAGAAAAAAAGAGAGAAAAATATGAAGAGAGTAGGAAAAAGTAAGAAAGAGTAGGAAAAAAAACAACTGAGAGAAAAAAGAGAGAGAAAGAAAGGGAGGGAATAGTATAGAAATGGGAAAGAGAAAGGTGAGGAAATTAAGAAATGTAATATATGAGAAGTAGAGAGAGATCATTAGAGTGTGTGTGAGAGAGAGAGAGAGAGAGAGAGAGAGCGAGATAGACGGCGTTCACGACAGATTATGTGGCATTTCTACTTGTAGAAAGTGTAAATAAGAATATACTTCAGTTGTTCTAAAAACATCACATGGAAGTGATATTATTTTAGCAACTACTACAAGAGACACCCAATTTTGACAACAACTGCGCAAGAGAATTCAAACTCTCTTAGGACTAATAAGTTACATCTGCGTTGGCCATATTTGAAGATAAATCAAGAAATCGAGGCGCAGCCATCATCGGTGCATTGAAGGTCCTTCTACGAGTGCTACTAGTACCATGTCACTTACTGCTACCGGCCACATGGTTGGATTATCGCCGACTAAACCGGTTCCCTCGCAGGGTGTTTCTGTTGAGATTGGCTAGGATTAAAAACAAGACCTGTCAAATGGCGGATGAACCTTCTTGCGGAGTCATTGGCTATGTAACACACAGCCCATTAGCCTTTGTTAAGATATTCAACATATTCAAGTATAATATGATTTAATACCTGTGGCTCATTAACAACTGATGATATAGATTTTCTATTCTTTTCGGACAATTACTTTTGATACTTAAAGTGCGTCTGACCAGGTGTACCGTCTCTATGCTCGATATTATATTATCTTACTTGGTGATGCACAGGCTGGCTAAAGGGGTAACCAACAGAGTGATGACTAATAATGTAACTGACATAAATGGTAATGCTCTGGAACTGTCTCAGACTGTTGGATAATACAACTGATGCAAATGCAACTCATGCATATACAATTGGTGGCAAAAGATATGTGCAATTGGCTGTGAAAAAAACATATTCGATCGAAACACCATTAAAATATCTTTATTAAGGTCGTGATATAGCCATACTCAATTACGAAGTGGTAACCAATATTTATGCATATGTAATTCAAAGTGGTGCTGAAAAGTTCTCGATCCGATCATAATGCTCTCACGAAAAGAAACGTTTTTATGATTAGTCATCTGGTCAAATTATGTGAAGTGAGCCAGACGAAGAAATTTTCAATCATCAGCCTTTCATAGAGAATGGAAGAAAAAGTAGAGTAATAGGTATATATATATATTTGTCATCCACTGACAGACCGTTTCGCAGCTCATCAGCGTGACGTCCGATTGCCTCTAGCTAGGATTGAAACCCGACTGAATTTGCGTCAGTCCGAACTTCTCCGACTAAGCCGTCAGCGTACGGTACGGGATGAGGGTGAATTTTAGCGTATTTATTTTTAGATTAAGATAAACACACAGTGACAGAGTGACTCAATTCAAGTCGTGCAGTATATATATATATATATATATATATATATATATATATATATATATATATATATATATATATATATATATATATATATATATATATATATATATATACAAAAGGAAAACTCATCTTAGCCAACGCATTTTCTCCTCTGAGGGACTTTGTCTAGGTAGATGTAAGGATTTATTTTGTGACAAGTATTGATATACGAGGGCAAAAATGTTATTGGTTATTCGAAATTTTTGGTATAGGACGTTCATGAATATTCATCAAGTTAGCAGAAAAGTCAGGCAAGTTCATGGACGTGATACAGTTCAATGCCTAAGAAACGAAAATAAATGGCAGGTTTTTTATGTATATATATATATATATATATATATATGTAAATTAGTAATTAAGTTATTTTGATTTATGTGTTATATGTTTTGATTAACATGAGGTTTGAATTTAACCATTTTCTTTTATTTTTTTGTATTTTTGTGGTCATATATCTTGGCTTGAGATAGTAGTAATTCTTTTAGGAAAGGAGATTTTGGGAAGGACCCGAGGTGCATATTTATATTTTAATAAGTTTCGAAAAATTTTTCTGCATCCTCAAATATATATCTATATCTCTCTCTCTCTCTATATAAATTACATAGAGGAATTCAAAATTACCTCATTTGAATGGCCATTTCACTCCGCAAGCAGAAATCTAACATATATATATATACATATATATATATACAAACAATCACACACACACACACACACACACACACACACACACACACACACACACACACACACACACACACATACACACACACACGCACATATATATATATATATATGATAAGATGTTTATCAATCTAATATGTTTCACTTTCATGTTAGATTGATAAGCGTTGCCTATTTGTTCTTTATCTTATCATTCTGTCGGATTCCGATCCGTATTTGATCCAAACCCATCATATATATATATATATATATATATATATATATATATATATATATATATGTATACTGCAAACGAGATTCAGGACATGCCTTGATTTTCGTTTGATAATCGTGATAGTAAAATATGCTCAAATCGGCGATGGTTTAAGTATTCGCCGTATATATTTTTCTTCCATTCCTTCCTAGTTCATATTTCAGCACCCCCCGTAGTAGAGAGAGTAATAAGGATTAGAGTAATAAGTATAGGAGAGAGAGAGAGAGAGAGAGAGAGAGAGAGAGAGAGAGAGAGATGGGGAGAGAGAGAAAGAGAGAGGGAGAGATATTCTATTGGATCTTTTAGCGTATCTTCGCAATTTATCTGATGAATCTGAGATTAGCATAACGCCGTCTTTGAATTGTGTAGATGTGACTCAAATACTCCCCGTTTACGTTTCCTCTTATTCCTCTCCACTTCACTTATCGGAAGACAGTTTCAATGCATGCACTAAATAATTTAGGAAAAATCGCATCCCCTTGTTTCACTCCTTTTCCCATCTAATTTATTGGAATTTGAACAAACAAATCAATCTCTTTATCTGTCAAATTCCCAGTGCTGCGAAACATTTCACATATACGTATGCTCTCGGCAAATACGAAAGTAGATGTGAAGAAATGGGTTTCAATCATTTAACATTCTGTTCCACACCCCACATGAATTTACTAATTGAAAACAGCACTCCTGTTTTCCCCCCAGAGATCATTGTAATGACAATGAGAGGGTCCGTTTCTGCTAACATAGGTATTCATAGTTAGGATAAGAATAATTGTGAACAAAAAATCAACATTTCCCAAGATTTTCAAGAAATAGGACTCATGATAAACCCTTCCAAACCAAAACCTATGATCTGGAATTGGAACGAAATCAGTGATAGCACTTTGAATCCATTAAAAATTCAGGATGTGGAATTAGTAAATACTGAACTTCATATACATAGGTGTATGGGTCAGTTATAACAAATTTACTATAGAAGAAATTGACCAGAGTATAAGCAGCGCTAGGGCTAGTTTTGTCTAACATCGCAAAATGCGACAAAAACCAAAATATTAACATAAGAACTAGACACCTGTTCTTAAATAGGCTCGTCAGATATAGAATCATCTGGATTCTATACATGGCGATCGACTCCTTCAGAAATGTCTGAACTATTATCTATATGCAACCACGTTCTCAAATCAATGATTAAAAATGGCTTCAAGCGAATGAGCCCTGTGTGCGATAGTGGGGACAGTGCTTCGTCGGGTGTTGCAGACTCCCGAAACAAAATCATAAATAAAGAACTTTATCAAGTAACAAAGCCCAAGTCATTGGAAAACTTCCAAAAATAATAACTAAATTTCCACTCTTAAGCAAAAGGATAGGAAGGAAACCGTCATAAGTACTAGAAAGATCGATAACAATTACTGGACATAAGAAAATCATTTTTCGGAGAAACTATTTTAAGAGAAAGATTTTATAATTTAAACCCGACAGTCATGGTATATGTTCGGTCAATATATAGTGATTACAAATTATTGTTTTATTTGATTGATTTAACACACATACACACACACACACACATATATATATATATATATATATATATATATATATATATATATATATATATATATATATATATATATATATATACGGTGTACGGCAGAGAATGCATATTATAACTCTGCATGCTGCTATTCTTTTATAATCCCACTTCTTTTTGCTGAGGCCTGAATTGCGTGGACGCACTCGACTTCTCTGACAAACTAATCCACATGCCCACGTATTGGTTTTGTGTTGCAACTGAATATGGTTACGTGGTCGACGTGTAAGTACGAATGTAGCCATGGTGGGGTTTAAGCGATAAGGGAGCGTTTGGTGAGCAAGACAACCTTTAATGAAATGTCTTAGGAATGGCAAGTGGATACTACGACGACCTTTAGATAAACCGGGTTCAAAAATGAAGGAACCTACGATGCAGCTGACATAAAGTTGTGTACATTGCGTTTAAACGTGACCGACCAAAGGCTATATGACTTCTGCGTAGGTAATATTTTTAGCTTTGTTTGTTGGAGAGTAAACGTTATCCTTACTCCCGACTCGGGAGTAGCCTACGTAAAGTTGTCCATGGGCGAAACACTGTTCACCTAAATGCAGACCCGCGACGCTGAGCGTCTGTCCTTGCGATTTGGCCGTTGTTGTTGAGTCGTGCTCGCCGTACCCCAGGGCTTTCTGAAGCTCTGGAAGACGCAGTAGATTTGGAATTCCTCAACAGACGATTAGCGGTCTGTACAGGACTTTCTAAAGCTCTGGCAGATGCAGTAGCGCTGGCATTTCTTAAACGACGAATGGCGGTTTGTTGAGGTTGTTCCGAAACCCTGGAAGATGCTGTAGCCCTACCATTCCTAAAACGTCGTGATGACATAACTGATGCTACTGATGCCAACCTTTCAGTCCGTTCCATGGAGATGCGGGCAACGAAGTTTGCTCTGTGGTTTCATTTGCTCCTGCTGCTCTTGTAGCGGAGGCAGCAGCCATGCGCCGTTCAAAAAGTTTTCTTCTCTTAGGCGGCATTTTAACCAATTTTAAAAAGGCAAATGTAATAAAAGGTATGTATGTTTTTTGAGTGCAAAAATACATGTAGTCTAAACGTAAACAGGTTAGAGGGATCCCAAAAATGTATGTAACTGTATCAAAAGGGGATCAAAGACACAAAAAGTGAAGTTTAAAAATTCAACTAAAGCTAAAACGGTAGTAGGTAATTTGGGAAGTAAATTCGATAAACGCGGAAACGGACGTAGTTATAAAAAAACAGTTTCGATACATAATCAACAACTTTTCCGTAAGAAGCGAATGAAGTTGCCCAAGTGCGGGACAGTAATTGCAGAAGTGTGAACACACGTGCGAGTCATGGTATAAAGCGGCGGTTGGCCGGTTGACCTTGAGCGCACATACTAAGGTGACGTGCGTGCGCACGTGCACACACGTGCGTAAGAGAACTGCACGCGCGTATGATTGGATGGGCCCAAAGTTAAATGCTTGCAACCGTGCCAATGAAAACGCAGCAACCTTGAACAATTGACGCGATTGGTGAGCCTCCATCTGGGTTAGTCAAAGCAGTGCACAATGGCGGATGACGTTTTAAAACAATATCTGGCAACTTTATTGTATCAGGTTTTTTATTGATAAATATGAAAGCTATGTAGTTCCTTATCCCAAAATAGGCATTGCCTTTTTGATTTACGTCGTCACCAATGTAGCGCAGTCTCTCAAAGTCAGCCAATCAGAAAATGGGATTTTCAAGCTTCATTTTTCTTTGAAAATTTTGAGCAACCAGGAGATATGAGGTAGTTTTATTGATCAAAAGTTGAAAATACAAGCGTTTTTACACTTCTTACGAACAAAATTTGAAGCAATGTTAATTTCGTTTACTGATGGACGATGAAGGCATTTAAGTAGCACGAATTTAGATGAAAACGTGCAAGAACTTTTTTGGGGTAGCGATGCACAGTAGTAAAATTATAGCGAGTAGGTGCCTTTTGCTACACGTAAACGACATGAAAAGACATAACAGTCCCCCCGGTGTCCCCTCGAATAAAAAAATGCAATCTAATGTGAAAAATTGGACAATTGGGGGGAGCCGATTCTGTCCACTTGGCTTAAAAGTGGTGGCGTGAAGTGGTATGAAATGTGCTAGTGATTACTCACTGAATTCAATCCTATGCTTTAGTAGGCTAAATGGGCTACAAACACCTAAAAAGCAGCAGTTTCACCTTGTTTTTACTGAATTTTCTGGTAAAATGTGACATGTAGCTCTGTAAATCCCCTTTAAAATGGCCTTGACGTTTACTTTACTGTGCAAATGCAGAAAACAGGAAAAATAATGCATGCATGCATTGAAACGTTAAAAGATCCTTTTTAAAAACCATGATATGAGCGTTAAATCCCGAAATAAACCTGAAACCTCGACCCTATTTGGGATGCTTGATGCGCGCGCGCGTGACCCCCCCCCCCCGTTCACACATGATCTCGCATGACCCCGGGCCAATCAGCAGCAAGCATTATGCATCGCGCGAGCCACGCGTGACTAATAACACTAATCCGATTGCCTTTGGAGAGCAAAGTTCGGCTGTAACAGAAATCCTTCATTGTGATAACTTTTGCATCCGAAACCAAAATATGTCCATACTTGTCCCTTTTTTATGCCCATATAAGCACTTAAATCCGACTTTTTTCTAATTATGCTACCGCTATTAATTCCGACATGAAATGTGCCCATATCTGCTTGTGTGCAGTGAACGCACATAATTACATACGCGTGCGTCCGATCAAAAATGAAAAATCGATAATATTGATTTAAATAAATTTTGGCGCCGTCAAAGCCTCCGCAGGACCATTAGCAGTAACTGTGTCAAATGTGGTTGAAATCGGTTGAAAAATGTAGGAGATCCGATCAAACATATAAATGAACATACACACACACACACACACACACACACACACACACACACACACACACACACACACACACACACACACACACACACACACACACACACACACCAAATATTCTGCCTTTTATATATATATATAGATCTCTAAATGCATAGCAAAAGCACGGGAGCAGATGTGACAGCAACATGCAATGCATTCAATATATGGACAAATGGAAGACTTATAAATGTGTAAGATAGATTCTGGCGAAACCTATCCGTATTTAATTTCGCAGATATGGTATCCACTCATCAGGAGTCTTGATAGTAGAACTGAATTTATTTATAGAAATCATATCATTTGATTCCAGTAAATAATTTCAATTCCAGAGTAGTGGATACAATATTCGCGAAACTCCGACTAGGTACAATAAGTTCAGTATTTAATTTATTTTTTTGTTATTAGCCCTCTATTTCTTGATAATGAGCACATTAATAACAAAATCTCAAAAGGCGTTATCTTTCAGAAATGATCTAGCTGACCATTATTTTGAAGAATCACAATCCTTGTTATATGACCAGCTATTCGTTTTCCAACCACACGCATCGGCTAGGGCGTTTAGGCAATCCGTCACAGACGCATGCTCAGGTATATTTGTATTTGTTCAACGCCCACGGAGCCCACCCGCAACTATGTTGAGCGAATTAATATGGCGTGATCAGCAGTTTGAAAACCATCAGTGTGGTTTTTTCCAAAGCTACCACATGCTGGGGCCGTATCCACAGACCGATTGTCCCCTTCCTGGCAAATCGGTCATAGCGCAATACGAACTCGAGTCCCTTGGTCAGAAAGTGAATGTTCTAACCACTTAGCTACGTGTATGTAGGCAAATAGATAAATATGGGCAGAGTTAGATAGATAGATAGATAGATAGATAGATAGATAGATAGATAGATAGATAGATAGATAGATAGATAGATTAAAGAATGATCGAACTGGTATCCGCATTGAGGACCATCTTTCGCAACAGCCGCCCCAGATCAACACAAAATGATATTTTCTCTTCGAACCCGATTGGCTTCCACAGGATTTGGAGAGAACCTTCAGTCGTTCAGCTTCTGATTGTTGGAAGAAAATCAACAATTGTACGTATACATTCTCTTTTTCCAATTATTTACATTGAAGAGAGGAGATTGTTTCATTGAGTCGATCGATTTGTTCGATTTTCAGTTGCCTTATTAACGAATCTGGGCAGTCATGTTATTTAATGGAAATTATGTGACTGTATTTGGTTGTTCGAGCTGGTGGCCCATCATTACACTTGTGATAAATTTGAACTGAAATGACCATAAATGCCTGATGCTATCTGATATTTTTTTTTTTACATGAAACAACTTCAATATCATTTATTTTTCGAGCGTCTTCGTTCATCTTATTTTTGTTATTGCTGCGATAAGAAACGCTAATGTTTATTTTAAATATTATGGCCGTTATGTTATCAGTATGATTTAGAAACGAAGAAAATTTTTTTTGAAAAGATTCGAAATCGCATTCCTTATTCTTCAGGACCTGTCTGACTTTTACTTAACTTTAAAACATTAAATTTGATATTAAGTATGGCCTTCCGGTTTAATAGGCGGTCTTTTACGCAAATAACTCTTTGATCCGTGGCAGAATTAATAACGATTTTACAGGTCATAGTTTTAATTCTTGAGTACGGTATCTACTCAACATAGCATAGTCTGGCACAAGGTCTAATCAGAAGTATTATGAGATCATTTTAGTCTGCCACAGGATGCCGCAATAATTAGGTAGCCAGTGAAGACTGAACTCAGAAGAAATTTCTTGTAAAATTACATTGTTAACTATAAACCGTTTGATCCAAAGAAAAATCCGCAATGTTATCGGACCTGACTCGGCTTCAGTTTCTTTCCCACTGGCGTAATGCAGCTTCCCTGTAAGTTTTTAATAAATATTTTCATGGTAATTGTTCTAATCAGCTATTCTCTTTGGTACATCGACTTTACGAATTTAAGTGCAGTGCTAGATTGGCAGTTAGGTATCATCATTTTACAGCTGAAATGGCTAGATGTAACCGCAAGTTCTATGCTAACAGTTTCTTCTCTCGCACATCACGCCTGTGGAAATCTCTTCCAGCCTATAGCATTCCAGTCAATTTTGATCGGTAAAAAATTAAATGCAATGTCAATCGTATATTTTGTCTTCTTAATTCCTGTTCTTTTATTTTTCTCCCTCCTTAATAATGTTTTCCTCTTTCTCATATTCTTTCACTCTTAGTAAACCCTTTCTTGATGTTTTTTCTTTCAGTTGAATTTACAGTAACGATAACTTAACTGATTTATTTGAACAAATACCAATCATGTACTATGTCATAACAGTTTTAGTTGTTTAATGTCATAATAGTTTTCATATTTCTACTTTAATAACAGAGAAAAGTAAACAATTTGTGCAACGTTACTGTATATTGTTTGGATTCATTAGTTACTGATGTATATAGGTAACTGTTAAGAAATCAATCGAAACTAAATTTAGTTTGACGATGAGGCGTGGTCCCTGTACTCCCGTCAAGAACATAGGCTCAATGACTTTCATCTTTGCGATCTCAGAAGAATTCTAGGCATCACTTGGCAAGACTGTATTCCAAACAAGAACTTTCTGAAACCACCGGGAATACCTAACACGTTCATCTCACTTTCCCAGAGACGCTTACGCTGGCTAAGCCAGATTAGCTGCATGCAAAACGACCGAACACCTAATTATATGCTGCAGGAAGAGGTTGCCACTTGGTCCAGGCCTACAGGACAACCAGTACTTCGTTATGAAGGCTTTTGTAAACGCGATATGAAGTTAAGTGGTATCAACTCAGACTCGGTTAATGATGCTGTCATTTTCAGCAGCTAGGGTCTTGCTGGTAAAGCTAGCATCTAGACTAGTGATTCATAACCTTTTTCCTTGCTCGCACCCCTTTCAAACCATCAACCAGTTATCGCACCGGCTTCCACAATTGATGAAAAACAATATTGATCTCATGTCTAAATAAAAAAAAATTGTGTTTCTTTTAATCTTTATTCACATACTTGACAACAACATAATGCATTACACAAACACAGATTACTTTCATATTAGCAAAAAATAAAACTACAGTAACATATGCTTGTCCTATGCATAGAGTGTTGTGAATAATTATGGTTGAACAACAAATTAACGTTGTTGTTGTTTTCTGTTTAAGATGATATAGCTTGGTGTCTTGGTGCTGAGTGTTACTCGAATGTCGATCCGGTCGATTTCTGCTCTTGGTATTGATATGAAGCAGACAGGAAAATCCAGTTATACACAGGTATGTAGTCGTGAAAGGCACCAGCACAGCGAGAGCTTTTTTTGCCAGTACAGGATACTTTTCCAAATGAGAAACCCAGAAATGCGACCATCAGTGAAATCCATTTGGATTCCACGATTGTTTTCCCCTGACTTTACATTTACGCTATCATGATGGTAGCAATTGGTAAAATTTATACAATGTAAACTTTTATGTCAGATGGCCAAACACTACACTAGAGTTTCCATAATAAACCAACAGTAATATCCTCGCACACACTAGGAACCGATATCGCATCCCTCGTTAAGAACCACTGATCTAGACAACCGAGAAAGAGAAGAGACGACCAGTTGGAAGAGAGGATAAAGCACAGTCATTAGAGAGCAGTCCCAGTACTACAAAGCCAGATGCAGCTTTCACATACAGCAATTGTAACAGCCTGACGTTTCAAGATCGGGATGTACAATCATAACAGGGGCTGCAACTCAACCACACCTTAAACCAAATACTGGAACATATTCCATTGTTTTACGAGGCAGAAAGATACCAATAATAATAATAATAATAAGTTACTTTAGATTTAATCTGAATATCGATGTGGTTTCTGCAAAGTGATGTGAGCATATCACTTCTGACAAGCTGTTCATACAGTATCTATATTTGATAAACGTTCACTTAAAGCGTACTGCAGAGCGTTGAATTACGCGATCATTTGAGTTCAAGAAATGAGAGTGATGAAAAACCTTGGCAACTTGTAGATTACAATATTATCATACTATACGTACCATAAGTAAATGTACTGTCTGTACTAAACAATATTCAAGGAAATCGAGTAAAAAAAATGAAGACAGTTCTTGACGTGTGCAGCCATCCTAATATCAATTGATTAAAAAAAACCCTCTGGCACATATATAATGAAATATAGGTCGTTGTGGAATTCTTTCTGCTTAAAAGGACGATTGCATATAGAGGTTGATACCATTGGTTTACATGATTCCATTGAGTGAACAACCGCATTTTGAAATAGTAACGGGTTTACAACAAGGAATGCTAAGTAGTCTGCTTGCGTTATACGGTATTTTAATATGAAGTTAAACACGGTGAAGATTAGATAAGATTTTAACCTTAATGTCATAATCCTGAATATGGATTCTAAATACAACAACATTTCTTGTTATATTAAAGTTCCGTGTAGTGATATGTAAATGACTGCCTAAATACAATAGCTAAAGCATAGACAATATAGATGCTCAAGCAGTAAAGATAGGCCAGCTCTCGGTATGCGAAATAAACAACTACAGTTGGATGGATAAATTACGAAGGAAATGACACGCCATAATACTTGTTATAATCTTAATACATTTAAAAACGACTTACTTACATTCGTACGACCTGTTTACTTCATTTAGATGAAGAACCTTTTTAGTTTCTTCTCAACAATATGTGCAGTTTTATTTTTACTATTAAAACATAATGAATGTATACTACAGTATAATAAAACCAAATTTTCTTCCATTTCCACAAAACTTTAGATCTGTATCTTTTCCATTTTCTTAAAAAAGAAGGCTCATAGGGTTTGACGTAGGAACAACAGGGAAAAAATTTAAGGAAAGATATGCAAACCATTTGCTATCATTCCAATGCAAAAAATGTAAGAATAACACTATACTGTTAAAATATATATGGGAACAAAAATGAAAGAGAAAGAACTCTTAGTAGAGTGACATATAATAAAAGATAAAGGGAAATAGAACAAAAACTAGCAATCTACAGTGGAAGAGAAATTAGAAACTATAGAATTTAAGAAGGTAAAAATCTATGAAATAAAAGTGAAATTAATCCAAATTGTCGGAACGCAGACGGATTCCTTAAGAAAAGTGAAAAGAACAATTTATTAACGCTGTTAATAACAGTCACCTATTTTTAAAAATCACTAAGTGTGAAACAGAAATGTGAGTAGATAAAAAATGTTATATATATATATATATATATATGTATATATATATATATATATATATATATATATATATATATATATATATATAAATATGTATGTATTTAAAATTTCAGATATAGCTAATATATATATATATATGTAACAGGACATTGAGAATAAAGACAAAAGGAAACAGACATTAAATTATTAGATATTAAATTACGTCACTTGGTATTCCCTATAATTTGCCTAGAATTTTCAGTTAACCTGATGAATATTTATGTGCGTTCCTTAAATTTAAAAATTTTGAAAAACTAGCACCATTTTTAATCTTGTTGCAAAATAAAACAAAGAACAAAAAAACAACTTATATTTTCATCGATAAAGTCCATCAGAGGACTAAACGTGAATATAGATATACATTGTTTAAAATTTCTGTATTTGTGGCAGAGGGGTACACAAAGTCGGAGAGAGAGCGTTTATAGACATTGAAACTATGGCCATAGGGATCAACACTGCATATTGGCTGTCGTTTTCATACCGATTTTCGAATATGTTGTACATCCAGATATCGGATCCAAATTGTGAATAAACTGCCCAAAGTTCATGTTTTCTTTCTGTTTTGGTCATGATCAAGTACTGAATGTTGTCAGAATCGTAGAGAAGATTTTTCGTAGCTAATGCTGGCATTTTTGGTTCGATATATTTCAAATTCGAATTTGCGTGTAATTGGCGTCACTTGGAGAACAGAGTTGGGAAGAACCAGAAAACGCATAGATTAATTGTTTTCTACGTATTTATTATTATTGTTACTATGACTGACTCAGGGCGTTGATAGTTACGACATTGTTATCTGTAAGAAACCAAAATCAAAGAACGACTTGATATCAATATCGCAGTTTGACAGCACAAGATAATAGCTTTGGAAACAAACAGTAAATACTATGAAAATGGTTTTGCCATCAATACCAAATGGGAGAATTACATCCAAAGGCGTTGGACGAACAACCATAGTAATTACATTTAAGAACGACATTTAAAGAACTATTAATAAATTTACGTTATTTTACGGGGGTGGGGGGATTAAAGAGCTTGGAAGACCTGCAGCACTTCGCGAGTAAGCGGAGAACACGGATGTTGGGTGATATTTGCAAAGTTGCTGAAGATGAGAAATCGCACTAATTTACTGTGTGCCTTCAAGTCAAAACATCTCTAATGAATGAATATTTACATATTTTATACACATTTTAATAAGCCGTCTCATATAGTAAAATATGTTGTTTTTAAATGCGTGTTGTTTCTTTTGTACAAGAATAGCTTTGAATATTTTGATATTTTCTTTACAGTGGGTGCTATATAGCATTTTGGCGTTATCCACTAATGTTCATTTTATGTTAATAGATGTTGTGATTATCGAAAATTTCACGAATTGCAGTGTTTCGGTAAGTGACACGTTAACCTACGGCAGATTGCTGTGTTCAATGCAAGAACTTAATGTTGTTTTCTTCTTCTTCTTATTGCAGAGGAAATCATCAAAACGACCCGTGAATTCATAAATAAAATTGTCTTTACATAAATGGATTATATATATATATATATATATATATATATATATATATATATATATCGCCATAATCAAATACATTGATTATTTTGAGATACACAAAATAAAAGTACCGCTATTAAGCGCAAACGTTCAATATTGTGTATGAGAGTTTTCTTTCAAATTGAAGTTGAATATTGTAGCCTCCTGACAATTCAAAATAAATAGCTGTTGATGTGCTTTGATTTCAGAGTTGCTTTAATGTAGCCAAATTGTAATATGAAGTTAAGGAATCTAATATTTCGATGTTCAAAGCTGATCTAGAAATGAATTGAATTAGGAGATATCTTCTCTCTCCTCAGTGAGTCTGTAAAGCAACGAATTCAGGACTTAGTCTCAGATTTCTTTGTTATGAGTTTTATTACTTCTACTCCGGATCAAACCAGGTATACTTATATTAATGATCAAGGTACCGAAATCTTTCTCATAAAATGCCTCAACACTTATATTAAAGTTGTTTTTTAACTGCTGAACTAAACCAGTAGTACACATAGTCCATTTAAAGGCTTTATGAAGTTGTTTCTTTGCACGTGTGAATTGTGTAACAGTGGAAAAGTCACGAGGAATCTACCTGGATCAATTATATTGACTTAGCACTTCCTCTTGGAAAAGGCGTGGATTCATTCTCCGCTTATAGGTTAAGGAATCTCTTGCTTTGGGTAGCAACGAATCTTGAAGAAGGAAAACTGTGAGTTCAAATGCGTGCCGTGAAGCGTGAGGAGGGCACTGGTGTGGACAGTCACGGAAATTGAACCTCCACCATCCATTCTAGACCTCATCTTGCCGTTGGCTTGTGGAGGGAATGTCGAGATGGTAGGTTTAAACATGTACAACTTCTTACTAACTTACTGTAGGTGAATGTACTACTAAGTCCATTCACCCACAGCACACGTCGTTCCTTCCATCGTAATATCTTAGGATGGATATGTTGTACAAAGCTGTTCTTTCAAACTAGCCTAGTCAGACTATTTACATTATTAGGACTATTGTTCTCATCTTTGTCGCCATTTTTATTGCAACGTTTCGGCCGTTGTACGCTCCGGCCTTTTTCAGATGGTTGGAATGTCGAACTGAACCCTTTATTTCGCTCACTGGGGTAGACTGTTATAGTTCCACGTGCCATGTCAGGCAAAAGACGACAATACTAGTTCAATTACTAAGCATAGCTTTCGACCTATATCTCTACAGCAGACACACGTATAGAAATATTATTAACCGTCCCCCCCCAAAAAAAACAAAACAAAAAAAACCCCCAGAAATTATACTAGTGTCATATTTAATTATAGTAATAAAACAATTTTGAATGATTATAGTGTTTATAAACTATTCAGCTGTCGCATTCTTTCGAGTATAAAATATGCAAAAATGTATGTAATTTCCATAAAATATTTATGTTTTTAAAGTTTGTCTAGCATTATGTTGATTGAATTTCTCATATATTGTGAAAATAACGGGGTGGCATTCTCATGACATCATGTGTAGTTTGACATGAAATCTGGCTCGAAAGGGTGTTTGAAGGTCACTATTGTTGTTTCATAGTGGGCTGAATTGGTTACGTTTTAACGTTAGTTTCCAGGACTTTCTGGAGACAAATATAGTAAAGATGGATGTGTCCACCTTATACGGTAATCAAATTAGACGTCTTTTCCCCAGGAGAAAGTTTTTTTTTCTCGTAGTGTTAAATAGCATTACACATGTGGTCTTTGCTGGCTAATTTTATTGTCCTTAGTAGGATAATTTTACAGATTATTTGCCAGTGACACAGAGCGAGCGAGCGAGAGAGAGAGAGAGTGAGAGACTGACTTTAAATTCATAGCAGTTTCAGTCCTGCGTGTTCGCTACGAGGCGAAAATTCTCACTGAAAAATTTTAGAGTGAGAAATTCATTTTACAAGTAATCCTTCGTCCCCTCGCTAATAATTTATAATTCGTTAATTCACGGTCGAGTGAAAAGGCACTCAAACCCGCCACATCATTCCTCTTCTTTTTCTTTTTTGCGAACTGGAATTTGTAATGTGAAACACACGTATGACCGTCAGATGACGCTATATCATTTTGTTTGTTTTATGTTTCCTGTCATGAGTATTTAGCACGTGGGAAAATCTTCTAAACTCCAGGCTATCGTATTTCTTATATAGCATTTCAAAAACACGACACATCTTCATCAACAAGTGAGGCAGACATTTAGTTCGGAGATTCTTTTTTTTATTTCCCCAATCCCTATAATTAACTTATTCTCATTTACTTTACACACAAAATATTACAACAGGTTGTGATATATTTCTAACATTTCTGAGTTTCCAAATCCATGTCCTTCTCATTCCTTTCGGAGAAACCACTCCCTGACTGACCATGTGTGATTGGCCATGTGCAGCCGCACTCACCACGTTTGGCCAATTGCGGGTTGGTGAGGCTATTTAACACATAGTTAGAAGCTTTGAATTCAGAGTTGTTATTCTCCTAGACCGGTTGCTACACAAGGCTATGTGTTATTTACTCATAGCTTGGGTGTGGGAGAAGAGATGGATTAATATCTTTCTTCAAGGGAATTTGTACATAAATGAATGTAACGAACTTGACTGAAAATCGAACTCGGTTCTCCGATTCCTCAATCCGAGTCGTTATCCTTTACTCCACCGTTGAGCTTGTATGTATGTTGAAACTAGTCATTGTCTACTCTAGGAAGTAAACAAGCCGGCTGCAGATGCCTACAGAACTGGGAGATTACAAAATCTAGATCAGTTGACATCTTCATAAGCCTTTTTCTGTAGATCAGCGAACATGTGGATTTATACATAAATATTTTAGTATTTTCATTTTTTTTGTCCCATGCGAAAGTAAAAGGTGCTTCGTTTTCCCTAGTTTCAAATGAGGCAATAAAAATACTATTTTAAGTGGGGGTCGAAACTTTTTAGGAATTTATATTTTTTAGGTTTTTCTTTCTTTGCATTACTGTAAATAGTTTTTTTTTTATCGCGTTTTTGCGACAAACGAAGTCACATTTCGTGAAATTTCCTTTAACGAGAATGTATCTCTCTATAAGTAAGCGCCTATTCAAACCTTTCTGGCTGTCATTACTACGAGAGACGCTAACGAACATTAATAGTAATAGAAATAACGTTATCTTGAATTCATGATTACATAAAGTATTGTCACTTTTTATCAATTTGCAAGTAATATCTTTTGCACCTTATTTCTATTGCTTTTTAACCGGATCTTTCAGACTATCATTCCATACTTGTTAGTATGCAACGCGTATCAGAAACAAAAAATAAGCCTTCGGCGAGATTAAAAAAATAAGCCTTCGGCGAGATTCAAACTCTCATCTTTTTGTTCGAAGTAACGACCCTGAGTATAAATCCAGCCCAGAGTATCTTCTTCTTTACGTGCCATGTCCCTTCAGGGCGTAGACGATCATGGCTCTCCACAATTTCTTGTTCTTCGCCGTAGAATCTGATTCTTCTTCTTTTACCGTGTCCCTTCAGCACATAGTCGATAATGGCTCTCCACAATTTCATTTCCTTCGTAGTTCTTAATAAATGTCGCCTTTTTGTTATTTCGCCTAAACATTGTTCTGCCATCCATTTACTCAAGCTCACCAAGTAGGCTATGTATTGTTTTCGTATGTCCCTCTTGCCTTCAATCTTTCCTGTGAGTATCAGATTTTCCAAGCCCACTTTCTTCATTATGTTACCTAGGAGTTTCAGTTTTATCTTCCTGATGTTAAGCATGTTTCCTTTTTGTTTCCCCTTTCTCTAAAGCTTTGTCTTGGCTCACATTTTCGATCCATAGAATTCTCAGCATCCTTCTATAGAACCACTTTTCTCTTGCTTCAAGTCTCTTTTTCCTCTTTTAAGAGATTGCCCAGTATTCACTGCCATACAGAAGGATTGATATCATGTAACAGTCCAGTACAATTATTCTTTACACGAATTGTAAATTAGGCTATTGCAGTTTATACTGCCAGGTATAAACTGGGCCAAGCTAAAATATACTCCTCGAGGCCAGGATATTCTCACTTCTCTTCTCACATAAACTGTAGATTATTATATCCACGGGAGATAGTCGGGGATTCTAAGGTTCATGCTGGGTCATAAACCCGTGTTGATTATTGTATTATAATGTCCCCGTGATGCCGGTTTTTGTTCGTCATACTGTTTCATTGCCTGGTCTAGCGATCGATTAACGTACGTCTATATCCGCTACACCGCCGTGCTGAAGAACATAGTAATAGTAATGTAATAGTGTGTTAAATAAGAGTAATCTTTCTATCCCGCCTCTCTTCACTCAGATAGAGGTGTTATCATCTTCTGCTAATAATGACTAATGCTACTCTTGATTCATCTGGAGTATCTTTCCTCTTAGAATCGAGTCTCTACTGTGTAACTTGCTGTTCATGGCTGATGGCTGTCATCTCTAAACTGGATTCTCACAAAACTTGTGATGTTAAGTTATTTTGAGTACATTGTGTACTAGTGAGCAAACCCAAATGACTTGACTCACTTTATAGTTCCCCAAAAGAAGGTTAACCAATCAGGAGACGTGAAATATTCAATCCGTCGTGTATAATGGCGGCCATTTTGTTTCTTCTCTCCGAATGTCCAATGCCAACCTGCCAAGCGAATGAATGGAAGGAAAAACTACTGAACTACGCTCTGCTACTTTATCGGGATATCCACTGCTAACCTGAACTACGCTTCCCTACTGTCTTCGAAATATTCACTGCCAACCTCTGGATTCTATACTCAAGGACTACCGTCATCATGAACAACATGTGAACCTGTTGGTATGTTTATAATAGTCCTCAAAAATGTGCTCCTGGACTATCTCCTGTTCTCTTTAAACCCTACAATAAATATCTTGCTGCTTCTTGCTTTCCTGCTTATTGGAATTCTTCTTCTGTAGTTGCAGTCTTTAAGAACTCAGGAAAACCGTCTGATCATTCTTAATACCGACCTATTTTCTTTCTACCTCTTTTTGGCAAAGTACAAGAGGTTCTAATCAACTCCGAAGTGGTTAATCATCTTATTACGCATGGTTTTCAGGCAAACAACACGACTTTTACGTCTCTAGGTCAGCTGCTGGTGTATAAACGGTTAATTGCTGAAAGATTTTAATAAGTTTTAGATAAGAATGATGACGCCGAAGCTATTGTTTTGGATCTGTCGAAGCCGTTTGACAAGTTGAAATGTTATGGTATTTCTGGGCGAATCTTTGATTTGATTCAATCTTATCAAATTGTAAAATGAAAGTCGTATTGAAAACTCTTCTATATCTTTTTGCATCAATGCAGGTGTCCATAGGTTTCTATCTTTGGACATAAGTTGTTCGTAATTTTCATCAACGACCTTTGTGATGGCATCAGTTCTCTACTCGGTATCTATACCGATGAGGCAAGGATTTACTGCTGTCTTAATAGTAAGTCTGATCGGTTTGATAAGGTCAAATTGGCAGATGATCTCAAACTGACTTACTTGTTAACTGGGGCAAGAAAAGGCTTTTTAATTTTAATCTTTCCAAAACGAAATTGATCTCTTTTAATCGTCTTAGAGAATTTCTTTTGCCTTCCATAAACATGGCTAATGCTAACCTCCAGGAGAGCCATTCATTGCACCTTTTCGGGCTAATGTTTTCCGCTGACAAGAAGTGGAAGGATTATATTGAATCAATTGCTAGGTCTACTGCTAGGACATTTTTCCTCGCCAGAATGTGTCTTACAGATTTTTAAGTCTACCATTCATTCATGCATTAGATAATACTGTCACATCTGGTTTCGGGATGTATGTAGAGATTCTTGATAAAATTCAAAGAAGAATCTGCAATGTTATCAGTACTAACCAGGCATCTCGGCTTTAATCAATTTCTCACCGCCGTAAGGTAGCCAATATGTGCCTTTTCTATAAATATTTTAATGCCAATTGTTATGATGAGCTTTCCGCTTTGGTGACTATAATTAACAAATTTAAACGTAGTAATAAATTGGCAGTCAGGTCTCATCCTTTTACAGTTGTAATAGCTAGACGTAACTGTATATAGTATGCTAATAGTACCTTCTTTCGCACTTCTGACCTCTTGCTTTCCAGTCAACTTTGATCTTCAAATGTTTAAATTCAATATCAGCCGTTATCTTGTCTTCTTGATTCCTGTCCTTTTATTGTTCACTCTCCTTAAAAATGCTTTTCGTTTTCTCTTATTCTTTCACACTCAATAACCCCTCGCGTCATAGGGACTTTATTGCCTTGCTTGAAGTGAAATAATAATAAAAAATACAAGTGCGCTATTTTGGAGCCTTTAAATCCGATGGAAGTATTTTAACAGGGGACGAAATATTCGACACCGAAATCCATAAGCGCATTAGGCTATGTAAATATGCCTCCCAAAAGCTAAGGAAATCATTACGAAACAGGAAAATCTCAATAGAAACAAAGTAAAGGCTACTGAACTGTTATGTAATATAGGCCCTTGTGTATGGCACTGAATACTGAACTTTATAGATGAAGAAGAGACTTGAGGCGATAGAAAGATGGTTCTGAAGAAGGATGCTGAGAATACAATAGACAGAACAACGAAGATTTATAGAAAATGGAAACAAAAATGACACTTATATTAGCACCCGAAAGAGACGGTTGAAAATTCTAGTACACATAATAAAGAAAGCTTAAAAACGTTACATACATTGAAGGCAAGAGGGACAGAGAAAAGTAACGAATAACATACCTAAAGAGCTTATGTAAATGGTTGACAGAACAGGGGTTAGGAGATAGAGCAAATGCCAACTATTTAAGAGCTACAGAGGACAGGGAATTATGGAGATAATGATCGCCAAGGTCTTGCAGTAACACGACACATCGAAGAAGAGCAAAAAAAAAAAAAATACCCAAACAAAATGAAAAATGAGAAACTGATTACAAAATCAATTGTGACGTTCATAAGTGCACCTTATTTTATTGACTTACTTCTCTAGTACTGATATGCGTATCACTATTCTAAAAATTATTCGAAAAGATAACAGGATGAAGAATTGATTGCAAAATCAATTAAGACGTCATAGAAGAATCTTATTTTATAGACTAACATCTGTAGAACTCATATAAAGTACCATTATTCTGAAAATTCAGCAAAGATTTCTGAGATTATATTCCTTCTCTGAGAATTAAAAAAAAATAGTTGGGTAATGAAATTTCTTCTGTACAAAATACCTTTTATCAAAACTAAAAAACTTAAAGAAAAACACAGAAAATTCCATCATAAAGAAAATCGTAAAAGCAAAACTTGAAAAGAAGTAAAAGACATCAAATATCTTATAAGCACACTGAGGTAAATTACTGTACTTAGAATCTTTCCCCATGTTCAAATAGAAAACGTAAAAGATGACACTACGCTAATGGCATGTAATGGGGGAGAAGTCTGTCATCTGATTCCTTGGATGTTAAACAGTGGCATTATGGAAGCCCTGTCAGTCTCTGATGTATCTATTTTCGATCAGACTACTACTAATATTTTTTCTAGATAACGATTGAGGATGCTGGTCTTCTAGAATCAATTGTCTCTCTCTTAAGACACAATTCGATTTTAGAGAAGCATCTTGTTGATATATCTTAGGAAATTACACCAATTAAAATATGACAAATATGAGACTGTTTCTGGAAACTTCCTGAAAAAAGAAACTTAACCTAAAGACATTGTGTTTTACAATAATATTCATTTTCACATTAATATTTATATTCCTAACACCTCATACCCCCCACGTACGAACATCGAAGTTAAGCAACGTCGAGCCTGGTCATTACCTAGATGGGTAACTCATTGGGAATACCAGGTGCTGTAAGCTTTGATGTGGGGATGGTGTAATGGATAACTTGGGTTTGTTATATTCAAGGGGTGGATTCATACCTTTCCCAAGAGTATTTGCGCGTAAGAAAATATAACGAAACCAACGAAATTTGGAGCCAGCTATTGGTTAATTAGTAGTACTTTCACCAGAAAAAAATTATCTCTAAAAAGTTCTTACAATTTAAAAATATTTTTTGGCTTTCAGTAAGCTGCAAAAGGTTGATAAGCCGTAAAAAACAAATCCGTTAATCAGTCAATCAATCAATCCTTTTCTACACAAAGACATGAAATAATAATAATAATAATAATGATAATAATAATAATAACAATAATAATAATAAAACTATCAAAATACAAGGTTCTTGAAGTGGAAATCTAACAAAATATGGCATATGATGACTTCAATAATTACAGTTGTAGTTGGAGCCTTCGGATTGATTGGAAAGTTCCCGAGTGACTCATTGTAGCCCATAACTTAAAGAAATATAGATAACTATGCTTACAAGTACAGCTCAAATATAACGAAGAGCTTTATCTATGTAAAATATGTGGGATCTTTTTTATTTTTTAAATTGTCAGTAGAAAATGTCATAAGCTATTTATGACCTTAGGTCTCTGGTTAGGACACGGAAGGAATAATAATAATAATAATAATAATAATAATAATAATAATAATAATAATAATAATAATAGTAGTAGTAGTAGTAGTAAAAGAAAATGTCATAAGCTTTGACACTTTACGAAGGGCTTTATCTATGTAATTATTTTTTATTTTATTTTTTTTTTTTTTGCAGTGGAAAGTGTCATGATGCCATTTCTAACCTTAGGTCGCTGGGCAGGACCCGGAAAGAAATGTGTAAACGCCAGATATCAAAGGAAATAATAATAATAATAATAATAATAATGATGAATACGAGACATGGAATTACAAAATCAGTGAATTAAGCAAGTTTGTTTAGAAAGAATACAAGGAAAATTATTATTTATATGCCAACTATATTCCTAATTTTTGTTGTCGTTATCACAAAGTTTCGGCCGTTGTGCCCACCGGCCATCATCAAGTGCTTGTTGATTTGGGTAATCTTCAGGGAATCTTGAACTTAAGCCTTTTCTTTTATTTACTATTAGTTTACGCAAGTCTGAAAGGAGGTTGTTGTACGGCGGAGGGGAAAGTAGGAAGTAAGAAATGCATATTAGGAGAACGTATAGGATAGATAGCGGTTTTCTTAATCTACGGGGATAGACTGTTCTCATTTCCGTTGATCGTATCAAAGGATGCCTCGTTTAGTTGTTATTTAGTACTGCTCACTTATTGCCCGCCTCTTTTACATCGAGTCCACGTCTGTACTAAACGTTCCAGGTATTGAATCCACCATTAATAGGTCCCCAAATTTAGGAACCAACGACTTAATACATTATACTATTATCCCACATGCGAAAAATTACTGAATAGTACTAGATAAGAACAAGACAGGGTATTTTGTCATTCATTTATTCATCATCAGTCTGGTATATAGAATTTATATATCATATTTTACTCTCTCTCTTTCTCTCTACCCCCCCACCATATATATATATATATATATATGTAATTAAGTAATTCATCGAGTCTGAAACCTCAACAGAATGCTGAAAGCACTGTCACAGAATGCAGAAAGCACTGGACGGCCGTTTCGTCCTATATTTGGGACTCATCAGCAGTGCGCATCCACTACCGAGAATTGAAACCCTGACAGTTAGGTTGTCAAGCGAACACCCTACCAACTGTTCTACGGGCCTCGGTGACGAAGAGGTAGCAAATCAGACTCAATATAGAGCATTGTCTTCTGTCTACCGTATCTCTTCCGTAGGCAATTATGGCTTTCCACACCTTCCGATCCGTTGTAGTCCTTAGCAGCGTATGTCCTTTACCGTACCTTCTTCCTCCGTTCCGTCATCTGTTAACACAAGCTCCTTAATAACCGGAGAGCCAACTGTGTTTTATACTTTAAATATGCTGAAATATTATTGAATATTACTGAATATTACTGGGAGAGAGAAAGAGAGAGCGCTTAATATGGCGTGATCAGTTCATGAACAAGACTAGTAGGCTCAAATTCTCGGTCAAGATGACTTGTGACGAGGTGCTAGCGCAACTGTCGATGGCTCATGAACAGTTTTATGGGTGGTTGAGCGAGTTGATTTGAGCGTTAGTATCCTGATAATGAGATTCAGGTTTATCCCTTACTAGGGTTGATTTTTCAGGGTGTTGACGTCCTGATAATATCAGCCTAGTGAGAGGAGAAGCGCCTGAAAACCATACAAAAGTCATACAAGCAAAACTGGATATACAGCCAAAGCGACATTATACCTTGGTCGCATGTTATTCTATCTACAAATGAGAATCGGGGGATATTTTGAACCATTTTAAGGAAAATGGGAATGAAAAAGAAACTTTTGCTTAGAAATAGACAGTTGAACTTTTTGGGACGCATGGTGAGGACAACAGGCTTGGAGAATTTGACACTTACAGGATATATCGAAGATGAGAGGCAAGGGGTAACAATGCTTAACATACTTAAAAGAAGCTTGCGTAAATGAAAGGCAGAACAGCAAGTGGGAGAGATAGTAATTAACAAACATTGCTTAGAGCCACAATAATAGGAAGTTGTGGAGAGACCTGATCGTTCAAGTACTGAAGAGAAACGGCACATATAGGGCAATAACGTACTCCTCTTAGGGCCTCATGCCTCACAGAAGCCCTTCTATTTTTAATAACAGCCCACATATTCTTTTTTGGCACCGTAGAGACAAAGGAAAGAGTACTGAATTGTTAGGTGATATCAGTTGTCCTATATGACAGCGAATGCTGGAAAATCTCCTCGCAGAATAAGAAGAGACTTGAAGCAATATAAATCTGGTCCTACAGAAGGAATGTGAGGATACGAATGGACCGAATATGTAAGCAACGACGAAGTTTTAGAGAAAATGGAAGCGAAAAGGAAGAGACAGCTAAAATTTATAGGGCACATAATGAGGAAAGTGGATTGGAAAATCTTATACTCACAGGATAGACCGAAGACAAGAGGGGCAGAGGAAAACAACGCATAACATTTATTAAGAACTAGAAAGAACAGGAAATTGTGGAGGGCCATGATCGCCTACGTATGAGGGGGGCACGGCACATAAAGAAGAAGAAGAATCAGCTGCTTTGATTCATCGCATTTTCTTAAATTTAATTGAAGCTTGAAATTTCCTCCCTTTCAAATTTTAGTTTTCAATAATAACCTGAGATCACGTGATTAAATCCAAACTGTACTCGGGCTGATGATGAATGATGTAATAGTTTGCCAAAAGATGACGCTCAAAACTATGCAAAATGGCTGGACGCATTCTGCACAGTAAGAAGAATTCGCAGATTTAATTTTTACAATGTCAATCTTCGATTTCCTTTGACTGTAGCTGGCACGCGATCAACAATTTAGGTTTTTCTGTTGTTGACAGAATTCTCAGTACCAAACCATTATCCCAGGTTTGCTCATTGAATCACCCCAAAAGTATTCTTAATCATTTATATAATATCTGTAGACAACTGCCTGTACCGTGAATGCAACGGTAGCACAATATACCAACACATCCAGTGGCGTTTCACTGTTGACGGCGTTAACTCACGAGAGAGTGACATTTAATGCTTGCACTTTAATGTACTTGATTGGAGATTAATGTCACGCGAATTTTGAGAGTTTCCAAACAGCTGGATACTTTCCGGACGGCCTTTTTACAATATATTATTTTAATATTTATTCATTTATTTATTTATATAATCTAGCGGGCAGTATGAAACGGACATACAGTAAAATGTAAAGGTATACAAACAAATAGAAAATCATTAACAATAAACTTTACCAATATCTCAAAACAACGGAAAGTTTTCATTGTGCCTCGAGATCGATTTTTCGATTTTTGAACTGACGTCTACATTTTTTTTTCTTTTACCATATTTATTTTTTTTTAAATTCTCGTTTTGTAACATTGTCTCGACTGTGTTTATTTATCTGTGTTTGTTTTTTAGTTTTCTTTTGTTTGCTTAATTTTCCTGCATATTGTGCCAATAATTTATCGACTCAATCACTGTGTTTATTCTTCTTATAACTTTATAATATACATTAATGAAAGAGGAAAAAAAACAGCACACAAAACAAAAAAAAAACAATGGCAAAGATTAAAAAGACTCTAACCAATCAACAAAGTAACGAACTTAACAAATACAAAACAAAAGTAGGTATTTTGTCGTAATCAATACTGAAGATTCGACATCATTGCAAGTGAGATCGATGAATGGATGAATTGTATTGTTTACGTCATGACCAGTGTGTTTTAAAGTGATGTTTTACATGCAATGGTTTTAAATTATTTCATTTTGGAGCACCTAGATTTCAAACTCTCTTTCATTTGCGCACATTAAACTTAAACTGATAAAGTTTGAACCAGTTGAAACGCTACGCAGAAAATAAGGTTAGGTTAGACAAGCTTTTGTGTACCTAGTTAATATGAGTAAATGTTGTTCCTGGCCTGTTCCCGGCTACATCTTTGGTTATGATCCAGGTTGAGATTCCCAACCTCCCCAATTTGTTTTTGTTCCCCCTTTTATCTCGACTGGGTCAGCTTTATACTTTCCCACGGCCGTATAAATTTTTATCCTTTTCACACTCCCTTAGCGAGAGAGTGTCTTGATTTTGTCCCACGGGCAGAATACAGCGGCCTCTCTGTTTTGAGCGTTGGACGGGTCCTACTAACATCAGTTATGTTTAGTTCACTTTTGAGTCTATGTTTAGTTTGTTTTGGGGTTCATTCCCTCCCCTCTCATATTTCATCACAGATTTTTAAATATTTATCATCATTAAACTTTTTGTTTTGGCATGGGGCGCGTTTTGTAGACCCCCCTTGAGAGGATGCGGTATTATGGTGTATGAAGGATTGATTGGTGATGGACGAGTTTTTGTGGTGAATGGGCAAATTGTAATGAGTGAATGGGTAATGAATCAGATTAGCTAGGTATAAGATAGTTAGTGAAGACCAGCTTCAGCCTCAAACCCTCCCCTTTTCGCACTTGTGCCACAATTGTATTTTTTATACAATAAATACATATATATATATATATATATATATATATATATATATATATATATATATATATATATATATATATTTGTGTGTGTGTGTGTGTGTGTGTGTGTGTGCGTGTGTGTTTAGGCAGCAAATTCTCTTTTAGGCATGTCTCATTCAATTAAATTACAAACATTATGTCTGCTTATTTTTATTTTATTTTAGCGAATATAAAAGTATCATGATAAAAATAGGCAGGCATAATATTTGTAATTTATTCAGTAAGACATGCTTAATATATATATATATATATATATATATATATATATATATACAGTTTTTATATACATATATACAGTTTTTATATATATATATATATATATATATATATACGTGTGCATGTGTTGCCACGATAGAATTGCAGAAAAAACTGTATAACCTTTTTTTTTAATATTGGTATATGTTTCGGGATTTCTATTCCCTCCATCAGGTAAATTTTTACATTTATTTAATTTTTAAATTCGAATGTAAAAGTGCAATACAGAGTTGGAACGGAAAATTCTTAGAAAGAGAAGATAATTCAGTATTTAAAAATTCTTAAAAAGAGAAATGTAACATTGTGTGTATGAAATAGATGGAAATAAGTAAAGGGTTAGGGAGTAAAATCTCTTAACTAAAAAAAGCGCAATACAAGTTGTTGGAAATATTTTTTATTTCTAAAATCCGATATATTTGATAGGCTAAATTGACAGTCACAAGTCCCGCAAAAATAATAATATAGCATTACTATTTTATAACCTGTGAATTGACGAATCGGTGAGAAGGCGAGATTTCCTGGTAAAAAGGAATTCTTCACCTCGTAGTATATTGGTCGGCAACAGTTAAGGAAGTTTCACTTACTTCACCCTCTCCGTCAATGACATGCAATCGGAATGTGTTCCTTACTAGGGACAATAAAAGTCGCCAATACATACCATATGTGTTGTGATATTTAATACTAGAAAAACAAACTTTCTCCTGGCGAAAAAATGGATGATTTGACTTTTAGTAAGAAACAGGGACAATGCGACTTTGGTGCTTTTGGTCTGAAGACAATCATGGAAAATAACACTGCGACAACCGTGGAAACTAACACAACGACAACCTCTACGGCTTACTAGGAAACAACGACCGTAGTCACCAATTCCAGTCACATACATGATCACATATGTCGTGAATATGTCAGAGAAAAAGTAAAGGGAGGAATTTGCATAATGTAACTCTGTTATAATTCTACAAAATGATTTTGGAATCCTCAAAACTGTCATATATGATTTAATATATATTATATAAAAATGATAATTTTATATTTTACTTTATTATTGTCGTCAAAGTAATAATAAATAAATGTGGTACATTTGATAAAGGACTGTTTTCTCCGACATCCAGTGTAATATATATATATATGGTCGTAACTTGTCATGGAAAAGGGATTCCGTTATCTCATGGAGATCCAACTGCTGTAGGGCCACCCATTGTGGTCAGGTCGGGACCAGACTGAACGCGACCAACCCCGACCCCTGAACCCGAACGGCGGAGGAAGCAAAGATATACATAATCTCAAGATATACATAATCTCTAAACCGGCGGAAGAGAGCAGTGTCAGTTGGTTTGGCGTAACCAAGGCAGAACTTGAGAGAGCAAGCATCAGACGGCCCGTTGCAACCAGGGTTGTCAGATGTCGACTGTCTCAATCCCCTTGGAGGCGTTTCCGGCCAAGTCTGTGGGACTCTCCGTCGCGCAAAGTGGACCACCAAAATCAAATCTACGCGAATGGTCTCATCAAACTCTCTTTGATTCACAGTCACCTCCGCCACTGCCGCCAGGGAGAAAGGATGACGATCCCAATGCTCGGATGCGAGCGACGACGATATATATATATATATATATATATATATATATATATATATATATATATATATATATATATATATATATATAACTGGCATTATCTAGAGACCCACTCCCACTGATATTATCTGTCGACAACACTTCTGAATCCACCTAAAACATCGCTCGTTTTAATGTATGTTTTCAACAATCTTCCCTTTAAATTTTATTCTTTTAACTGTTTCCTGTTACCATTGTTATTTATTTATTTTTCTTTAAATTTATTAAGCCTTGCTTTGAGGCAAGTATATGTGTACACACAAACATACACGCCCCCCCCCCTAAGCACACACACACATATATTGTTACGGATAATTACCGCAGCATAACATTTAAAAAGAAAAGATAAAAAATCAGCTTACTGACTAGAAGCTACCAGGTTTACAACTTTGTTGTGGCCTTGTTAGAGCCAGAAATAAATACAGAAAGAGAGAAATTGAGTTAAACAAATATATTAACAGAAACAGTAATACAAACATATACAAACGAGAGCGTTACAGCAAGAATGTTCGGTTCGACTGTCAGAGGTGACTGCGGGAAACTTCCCTCTCCAAAAGGCAGTACCTGCTCCTATTTATAGCCGCTGGGAAAGTCCATGCGTGCCTGCGTAAATTACCATAACGCACTTCATAGTGGACGAATCCTCTACAGGGTCAAATACACGAATGAGGAACGACAACCAGTAGTAACGATCAACAAATGTCAATGTACAAATTAACAAGATTTAATTATATCCAGACAATACATGAAAACATTAATGCAAGAGAATGGGTGGAAAATGTGTGCTATACACTTCCGTGTGGAAAGATATATGCATTATATTTTTGAGATTGAAAGTCAAAACCCACTTAGCTTCAGTCTTTCATCTGAAATAAAATAAGTTTTTTTTCCTTTCCCTTTTCTCTCTCTTTATCTTGTTTTATATTTCTCTTTGTTCTTTTTACTTTCAGTTCGCTCGAGACGCAGAATCTTTTGATCTATTGTTCTTTCTTCACAGTTATGAGTTTTGACCCCAAAAGCTGGTCGTTTACTCACTTCTTATATTCAGAAATATGCAATTCGTTATTCGTATAGGAAAATTCGGCGCTGTACAAGTTGTATTCTTGACCACAAAAGCTGGTCGTTTACTCCCTTCTTCATATATTTAGCAATGTAGAATTTATTATTTCCATAGGAAGATTCGGCGCTGTATAAGTTGTATCTTCAACATTGTAGAACTTATTATTTAGATCATTCATCCAATTGAATGGGTCACACATGCCTGTTTTAAGTGATTGTTACGCTTAGAAATCCACCTATGATTGACGATCGAAGCGATTCTTGGCGGTTTTTCTTCCGCTCGTGCTCCTCCGCCCTGTTCTCCTCTAATGGAACCATTAATTCTACTAGGAGGACACACGTCTTTGGTTCAGACCACGCTACAATGTCAGTGCGTGCGTCTGTCTGAATGATGTGTACCGGAAGTTTCAGAGATGTTCTAATATCAATTAGCATTCTTCAATCATGGTTTTCATTCAGTAGCGTTATGCTGGGAGTTATTTGGGGTCTTCCGCACAGGAGGTTCCCTTTCCTTGTGAAAACATATCTTAGTTTCTCTGACCGTTACAGGTGTATGTTCGCTGCTTCACACTGTGTACTGGCTAAGTCAATGACCACTTCCTGTACTTTGTTATGACGCCTTGTATACATCTCCAGTGATTGTGGGAATGCAGAGAACATGTGATATTCCAGTATAGCTTCATCGGATCAATATCATTCTATATAGTCCAAGCACATTGTTTGAACAGAGAAACAGCAGTAGCTATTCGCTGCTCTTCTTTAAAATTCCTGGTTTCTTCAATCACCATGTCTAGTCTTCCCTTTGGACCCTGTTTGGAGAAAATATGGTTGCTTTTGCTGTACAGGCCATCTCTATTGGTTTAGATCACCCCAATAATCTCCTTGGTTCGCAGGATTCCACTTCTTAGGTGGCTTCTACTGCCGACCATTTGGTGTCAGTTTTGATATTTGGTTATAACCTGCGGACGACTTCATCGGCGGAGACCCTCATCATCATGTGAAGGTGTACCTTTGCAACTATGAACTCCTCCACCAATGAGGAAATGGGAAGTTGCATGTTTCCGGCATTAGTATAGAGTCTGACTGTGGAGAAGCAAGGGGGGGACTCCAGACCACTTTCGCAAGTACCTGTTGATACACTGTTGCGTCTGCTGATTTTGAGACAGACTAATATTATAGACCTGCTATGGCCACAGAAGCCGGTGTAGCAAACCATGTTGGTAGGACCAAGCTTTCAGTTTACCGGAGAGATGGGTTCTGTCGATGGATTCAAGTGTCACTTTCTGCACCTCTTTACCTCTGTGGTGATCAGTCAGTGGAATTTCATACAGACGGCCGAGTCTGTGGGGGGTCATGTCGCCTCCAATGCAGAAGTGTATCTCCCTGACTGAGCCTCTGAGCTCCGGCTTTTCTTGGGTTTAACCTTCATTCTTGCCCATGTAAAGAGCTTATGGTAGCACCGCAGCAATTAATCGGTACCGACCTTAGACGAGACCAACATGGTGATGTCATCCATGAACGCTCTGGAAGGAGAAAGGACCATTTGTTTCTTATTCATCACTTCCTTTGCTGTGTTCACTGCACCCCGTAATATGAGTTCCATGGGCAAAATGAAAAGAAGTAGTGAAATCACACACCCCATCATGATGCTGACCTCGAGGACTTTTCACTTGGTGGTGTAGTAACCAACGGTGAATTACATAAACTCTGCTTTGAAATATTTCGTTATAGTTACCCTAACATTACTAGGGAAATTAAAAATTTCGAGGGACATTCTAATTAGCTCATGAGGAACTGATACATAAGCATTCGCCAGCTCAAGACAAATTACATGAAGATCAGTTTTATTTTATTTGGCTGATAGGATTGACTTCCAAATCATGGGTGAATGCTCCAGACAGCCGAGGAAACCAAGTATCGTGGCCTTCTTGACAGCTGTGTTTATAAAATGGTTACCTAGCATGAAGTCCGTCATATGACGGCCAAGAACCCCCAGAAATATTTTCCCTCTTACATAGATGATAGAAGGATGGGAGATGGGGTGGAAATTTGCAATACCTTTTGTATTCTTTTCCTTAGGTATCCAAACGTCATCTGCCAGGCACCATTCTTGTGGTACAATACTTTATTTCCATGCCCGCTGAATGAAGATAGTGAGTTGCTTGATGACGTTTGGTACAATTCTTATATAACTTGTAGGATATTCCATTTATTTCAGGTGCACTACCGGCACGGGATTTGCGGACGAATTTCCCTTAGATTCAGTCCGCTCTCATTAAAAATGACGTCCGGATCTTGGGACCTAGGAGTCATAAGAGGGATTGAAACATCTTTCCAAGCATCAGAATACGTCATCCTCAGGTGGTTCTCGAGTTCCTCCTGCGGCACATCGAGTTTGCCGCTCTTTATCTCGGTGAACAGCTTTTTAGCAAAAGCGTAAGGGTTATTGTAAAAGGATCTCCAAGGCTTTTTCTTCCGACGTTTTCTTTGGTTCTCAGCCCTAGAGATCACTGTACGTGTATAATAATCCTTATTTTTTTGTAGTTGTGTGTGATTAATCATGTATGTATATTTTAACACGTTGTACGTGTTCATTTGAATATTGTGAGTACGTTTTCATATACACGCACATTCATTTAGTGGGTGCGTAATCGTGTTTGCCTGTGTGTATGCGTATGTGCGTATGCTGTCTGTTTCGATTAAGAATGATAGTCACACATGAATATGCTGAATGTAATTATTAGATGTGTGCAAATACTATCATCGAAAAACCGCCTTTCAGCTGCGTATTCAGTTTTTAGTTTATAAAGCAAAACGACATCTGGGTATTTTTGCACACACGTAATAATTATGCATGGCAAAAGAGATTAAGATTTTCTCAAATATTACTGTAATGTTAAAAGGTAATTTGAACACTGAAAATCCAGCTAGATATTGTCTCGACAGCTCATTCGCTATCAGTGTGAACACACTTGGTGTCGATATCTAGGTAAAAGCATTACGATTGATTTCTTTTTTAAATAATTTATGAGCGCAAATATTGTTTCCTAAGTGAATGCAATTATATATGACTTTTGACATATTCGCACATACATGAATGCATATGCGCACGCACACACACGAGCATACAGACAGACAAGAAAAATTACCTAACACTAATAATAAGAACATACCAAATACATGGGAAAAACAACAAAACATATAGAAAATTCCACCTGAAAAATGTGCTCAATGTCATAGGGAAGCTTTGCCGTTTTTTATGGCATTGATCAATTTTTTTTTTCGGTGTGCAGTTTTGGGCAGACTCTTTTGGAAGCTGCTTATTCTTATCGCTAATTGTAAATGCTCTGACATGGGCGTCTTTAGTGGCCCGGTATTGTAGAGCAATTTTGGGATTTAAACTATAACCTCCTCTACCGTGTTGCTGCTGTTTCTTATGGCACTGAGCACTTTTGTGCAGCACCGGCAAGATTTTCAGGTTGAATTTTCTATATTTGTGTGTGTGTGTGTGTGTGTGTGTGTGTGTGTGTGTGTGTGTGTGTGTGTGTGTGTGTGTGTGTGTGTGTGGTAGAGGATATTTTGATCTTGGTCGAATAGGTTACCCTCCCACTGTCGTGTTTGGTTGGTTTACCATCTTGGACTCGCCTAGTAGTATGAGGGTTCCTATTTTACTACAGATACCGACCACCTTGTGTGTGTGTGTGTAAAGATTTCAGATAGAGTATATTTGTAAAACGACAATATGAATAAAAACAAAAGGAAAACTTATCTTAGTCGTCCTCTGTGGGGCTTTATCAAGGTAAATGCCCCAGAGTATGAAATGTATCGATTAAGTTTCCCTTTTGTCTTTATTCATATACAGGGTGTTCGGGCTAAATTTGACAGTTTCTTTCAAAAGAAAACAAAGTGAATATCTAATCCAAAAATCAATTTAGTGGAAATATAGAAAACTGGCATACAGATTATAATAATCCAAAGACAATTCACTCAAAGAAACCACCATCAGCATCTATCACAGTATCGATTCGATTCCAGAAACTTGTGCACGCGGCCTTCACGTTATCGTTAGGAAGATCCTCAAACACTTCCTTAATCTTGTCGATCAGCTGGATCGTGGTATTACAGGCAGTGCGATTGGTGTCTTTCTCAACCGCGCCTTACACTTAATATTGTATGAGATTACAATCAGGAGAGTTAGGTGGCCAGACATTGGGACTTGTGAAGTCGTAAAAATTATCTGATAACCACTTCTGACTCTTCTTGCATGTGTGGCAGGGGGATGAATCTTGGTGCCATATATGAACTTTCAGCAGATACTTTCTCCAACCAAAGATTGACCACGGTGTTCAGCAACTCTACATAGCCATCCAAATTGAGCCTCAGGCCCTGTTTAAAGATGTGAGGTTTCATGATATAACCTTCATTGGAGACACCACACAAAACCATCAAGGTTCGTGGAAAATTGGTCTTCATGACATTAGGAATGTCAAATGGACTGTAGTCAAGCCATCTGTTGTTCTGTGTATTGTGCAGCTGGTCCTGACAAAATTATTTTCATTAGAGAAGAACCGGAAGAACAGGAAGTTTCATCGTGTTTAGAAGTTTCTTTGGCTTTGTCAGACATTGACATTTACACCTCTTGTATGACTAATAGCGGTTGTCCTCATTCAAAGCCAGCTCCAAATTGCAACACTCATTTCCCGCGCCAAAGCCCGTATTCCCTTGCTTGGGTCTTCCATCAATTTATCCGGAAGTTGTCGAATGAATACTGATGTAGGAAGGCAATCAGAATGTTTGCTGTGTTCTTTTCTACAATCCACAGTCTCGTAGTCTCCGTTGCAGTTCTCCATTTCATGTCTTATTGTTTACATGGTATTGAAAGAGCGTTGGGAAACTGTCATTATTGCGGCATTTTTATGACAGGCACGAATCGTCATGATGCACGTTACCCTTTTCCAATAGTCAGGTGACTTCCATGTTTGCCCATGTAAGTTAACTTTAACACCTCTAAAACTATAGTGATTAGCTTTCACAAGGCCATTCACTGTTATTGCAAACCAATTTAAAAAATAAAAATATTACACTCTCAAATTTAACCCGAACACCATATATATATATATATATATATATATATATATATATATATATATATATATATATTCTTTGTTATTTTATGTCGTCTTCTGCTTTTGCTAAGGAAATCCTCGTTTCTCCCAAAATTACAACTTATACACTTATCATTACACTGCTACACGCCATAACAGTTGTTGCACTAGAAATGGTAGAGAGAGATATTTTACTGTGCGATTGTAGCTGTACTTTTTCATATACACTGAAGTTCTAAAAGTCAGATGATAACTTTCGAGTATCGTGGAGGGATCCTTTAACCAAGGCAAAGCGTAACAACTCAGTATCAATTCAGCATGGCTTCGAAAATGTCGATCGATATCGATAGCTATCCATTGATCTCCAATATTTGTCAGTGCAGGATCTTGTGCACGAACAGTCCTCTCCACCCCCAAATGCGCTTCTCGGAATTTCCGAGAATGCTAGAACGCTCCTCAAACCAATTTCGGGCAATTTCGGTAACCGATGACAGAGGTCATTAACCCACAGAAATAATTATTGTTGGAGGTTACATGTCGTCTACGAACGGATAAAAAGGAACATTGAGCAGTGAAACATACCGAACACCGGTTAATGACGGGTTTAGGCAAGCAGGCAGACACAACTATGCCACGGGAAGATACACCACGCCATTATGAAAAACACCAGTAACCTGTATGATGCATTTTTGACAAACGAGTTCCATGACCTCATCGGAGTATGAATACATATCCGAATTCTAGCATATTCCCGAAACAACTGGAACCGTGAATTATTGGATACGCTACACAGTTCTCCAGGGTCGAATTAGCGAGACAATAAACTCATCTGAGGCGCTCTCTCTGGTGTTATAAAATCTAAAGTACGTTGAACTGTTGGATATGCATTTGCAACCTCCCGCACTGAATGTGGATAAGATTTAAACCATTGGCGCTGGTCTGTTAGCGCAGACAATTCAAACCAGAAGCCCATGGTCAAGTTTCCTTAAATGGGGTCAGCAATTGCGTTGTTGGCGTGAGGTGGTACTGACTTCTATCATGTAATTCTGGTACCCATGTGAAATCGTTGACCGAGGGATGCTAATTTTTTCAAAAATCAAATTTACCCCAAGCAAAGTCACAAGAGGTTACTGGACGTGAAAGAATTAATAAACAGAACCATTACTAAAATTTTTTTTTTGAAGATTAAAGTTAACCGGAAAGCCTGGAGCCGGAAGAGAGTTCCACAAGCGAGAAGTGCGAGAAAAGAAACTGTTAGGACAGAATTTACGGTTACATCTCTCCGATTCAACTCTAAATTGATGAGACCTTGTTGCCAATCTAGTACTGCGTTTAAATTTTTAAAGTCTAGGTATCACAGTGATGAACTCATTCGAACAATTACCATGAAAGTATTTATAGAAAAGGCACAGTTGAAGCAACTTTACAACGGTAGGAAAGTGGCTGAAGCCGAGATGCTATGTCAGCATTATTAATATTAGTGATTCTTTAGATTTTATCAAGAGTCTCTAAATATATAACAGGAACACCGAACCATATGTGGCAGCAATATTCTAAGCATGGAGGAATGGTAGAATTATAAATATGTAAGATATATTCTAAACAAAAAAAATGTCTAGCACAACACAGTTAACTTGATTTTTTATCATGTTGATAGGAGCCACAGAAAAGGGTCTCTCAAATGATTAATAGAGAGAATTACTTTGGAAAAGTTAAAATTAAAGTTAATAACAGACAATTTGACCTTATCCAACTGATCAGACCTACTATTGAGACAGGAGTAAATGATTGTGTCATCAGCATAGATACCAAGTTGAGAGCTGATGCCATCAGGGAGGTTGTTAATGAAAATTAAAGACAAAGTAGGACCGAGGATATAGCCTTGGGGGATATTTGCATTAGTACAAATGAATTTAAAAGAGTGGCTGTTCAGGATAACACATTTCACGATTTGGTAAGAAAGACTGAATCAGTTAAAAAATTTCGGAGATATTTTTCAAGTTGTGAAGCAATATGCCAAACTCTGTCGAATGATTTCGAGATGTCCAAAGCAACAGGCCGAGCGTCATCATTTGAAGCTTGATAGACTCTTTCCGCCATAATTGTTAATAAATCAATTGCATCTCTGAAAGAAGGACCTGCGATGTGAGATGATAAACTAATCCAGCATTGATTAGAAACTCTAGTAGTTTACCAGAAAGAGGCAGAGGGCTAATAGGTCGATAGTTGAAAGGGTCGGACTGTTGAACTGAGTACTTAAAGACTGGGACAACAGATGAGGAATTCCAACAATTTAAAGTCTGAATACCGGCAACATCAGTAACATTAGGGTGTTTAAGCTACTGGTCGTGATGCGCATTAAAATCAACAAAGACAAAGATGTTCGCAAATAGATGAAGAAAGAGAGCCATTTCTATACCGTCAGAAATTTTACCAAATATATTCCTGAGAAGAGGGGGGGGGTCGAAAAAAGAAAATTTTAACCATCCTGTCGAAGAGCGCATATTTTTTGTAATAAGATTTCTCGAATATTCAGGCCGGTAGACGAAAATAATAAAATAAACTGTTTAATAATAAAAAACACCCCCCCCCAAAAAACGGAGTGTCTAATCAAATGCGAGTACCCCCCCCCCCCAACAAAAAACTGCTAAGTAATAAAGAACTATTTATCTGATAGTGCATCAAAAATTTTGTAGCCTAAATTTTGGTAGGAAATAAAAGTATATTCGTATATCCTATACGATAACCTAACGTCAGTTATCCGCTATCCATACAGTGTATAGAAAGGGACCGCCTACAAGACCGTGCACATATCATGTGGCGACAAGGTACATACCAACAGATGATTAATATCAAACATACCCTTCAAATGGACAACTACCCTGCAGACATAATATCAGCTTCTTTAGGTAGAAAAGCATCAAAGTGGAGAATCAAAAAAACTGTTTCCCCTGCGTCAAGATCATGTAAGAAAGGATTCAGAAGATTTTCGTTTCATACACTATCAGGACAATATTCAGAAGCAATTCGGACTTACAGAGAAAGCTCTGTTAACTCAAGCCCAACATGGCGAAGAACATGGCCAAGAACAAAGTGTATTCCACTCCTTGCAGTTGTGGCAAAGAATACAAACGTGAAACCAGCTGCCCCCTAAAAATAAGGCTGCTGGGTCAATACAATAAAATCAGGTATGGGTGATCCTGTATGGAAGGGGAAAGGTATAGATTGAAGTAAAAACAGGGAAGAGACCTTGAGAATCAGTGTATATATATATATATATATATATATATATATATATATATATATATATATATATATATATATATATATATTAATCCTTTCACCCCAAACAAGACATTAAAGCCACTATGACGCAAAAGGTTACTGAGTGTTAGAGAATATGTGACAAACTGTTATTAAGGAGAGAGGACAATAAAAGAATAAGTATTAAGAAGACAGAGGATAACGAAAGAGAGTTCCACAAGCGAGAAGTGCGATAGAAGAAACTATTAGCATAGAACTTACGGTTACATCTAACCATTTCAACAGTAAAATGATGAGACTTTGCCGCCAATCTAGTACCGTGCTTAAATTCATACAGTCTAAGTACGGTGGGGGAAAGTTCATCAGAACAATTGCCATGACAGTATTTATAGAAGAGACACAGGGAAGGTACGTTACGGCGGTGTGAAAGGGACTGAAGCTGAGATGCCAGGTCAGGAACAATAACATTGAGGGCCTAGCATAGAAATAAATACAGTTTGCGAAGCATTGATAAATAAAGAAATAAAAATGACTGTAAGGCTTCAGCAGCAGTTGCAGTAAGAAAGAAAAGCGGCAGTTAATCCAGTCAAATGTGACAGCAACGTTAGCAGCAGATTCAGCCTCAGGCAGAAAAATAGAACATTGAAATCACAATCACTACAGGACAATTGCGTAGTGGATAAAAGTGTTGGTTTCTTAATTTGGTGACATAGGGATTGTGAATTCAATCCGTGAGTAGGGCAGCTTGTACTTGCACTCTGTGAAAACAGGCGAGCAATAACTGAGCAGTACTAAATAAAAATAAGAACTAAACAATATCCCTCGTTATGAGCAGTGGAACGAGAACAGTTTACCCCAGTAGATTAAGTAAAGGGTTCAGTTCAGCATTCACTAGCTTACACAGATCGATATACATCTGATGAAGGGCGGGGGACACAACGGCTGAAACCTTGTGATAACAGCAACAATGATGAGGACAATCGTCCGAATGTAAATAGTGTAAATAATTATAAGTCTTAATTTCATGTGCGTTTGTGTACGTTTTTAAAAATATGTAACGATATTGATATAGGTACACACCACCCCGAGATTTACCAAATAAAATACGCCTCCGTCCCTACATTGCATCAACGTTGAATTTCTAATTTCTTTGCTTTCGCATTTCTCCATTTACTATGTTGTCCCGAAAGTCCTGACTCACTTAGGAAGCGGAAAGAAAACAACAAATCTTGATCGCTGTCTGGTGAAATTTCCAAAGAGTACTGCATTTCGAGCTTGTTCCACACGTCGCGCCATCAACGCTAAACTGTATTGCCAGCAGCTAAACAACAAACTAAAGAAGGGGAATCATGCTTTGTTCAATCGATGACGGGCTTTGTTTCAGTAAGACAATGTGAGGCCACATATTGCCAGGTTGATTAAGAAGTTCAAACAGATAGACGATGCTGAGATTCTTCTACATCCATCATTCAGTCCCGATGTTGCTACGAGTGACTATGACCTATTCTGCTCAATGGCACACTTCCTCCACGACCAGCAATTCAACACTTTTGATGAAGTGAAGGAAGCTTTTTTACAGTTTTCAGATTCAAAGCTAGCCGACTGGTATCTGAGACAGATTCGGATGCTGGCAAAAGATCCTCGAGAATGATGGACGTTATTTTGAAGAATAAATGTTAGTGTTGCTCCATAAACTTTTGGTAAAATTTTCGTATTTTCTTTCTTCTTCAGGAGTCGGGACTTTCAGGTCAAACGAATAGAACGTTTTTTTCCTTTAAAAGCAGCTGGCATTGCCGGGTTATACTTGCACAGAATATGATTTTCTCGAACACGAGGCGGAATAACATATAGATTGTCTCATTTTATTGCTTCGAGCATAGAAGACCATTCTTTTGTTCGCTCAAATATTGGTTTGTAAAATGTAAATGTGGATCATAGATTCTTCTTTTTGACTTGATGTTAATGACAAAAAAACCTTGTCTATATTCTCGTGAGTATATTCATTGGCATACTTTTCTTAATACAGATATCTTTGTGAGTAATACATCTCTACATATATGAGAAACTTGAATGCATATTACTAAGTAGCTAGTGATATCTATCTATCTATCTATCTATCTATCTATCTATTATAATTAAAGTCTGTTTAAATCTATCTATCTATCTATCTATCTATTATAACTAAAGTCTGTTTAAATCTATCTATCTATCTATCTATGTCTGTTTAAATCTATCTATTATAATTAAATATTAAAGTCTATTACATCTATCTATCTATCTATCTATCTATCTATCTATCTATCTATGCTTGAATTTATTTATTTAGTTCGATCACTTTTATTTTCTCCAGCTTCTCCCCACTTCAATCTGTATGAATAAAGGGCGCCGACAGTATCTCGATTGTCAGCAAGATCATTTTGTAGACCCGATTCACTACTGTAGTGATTTCAATTCTTATTGACGATCTCATGATTATGGCTTTGTGCCAGGTTAAGATAAGCCAAGTAAAAATACATCAATAGAGACAGAAGCGCGTCTCTATCTGCAAATACATATAGATCAATTGAGGGAAATAAATAAAAATGTATTACAAATTCACCGATATTCAAAGGCAAGATACACACGCATACACAAAAGAATGAATTTTCCCAATAAAACTGACCAATATGATAATAACATTAAAAAGAGAATTTTCTCGTTGAATATGTTATCTTAATAATGCATTACAAAATGTTTTTTCGATCGTGACAAGTTTACTTATTCTACAACTGGGGATTTATGTGTTTATCTTTTTAGATAATTTAAAAACGAAATAATGTTCACTTCGATATAATTTCAAAATATTTGTTTCCTTGAGGACCGGCATAAATTCAATGAAAAATATTCCTAATTATTTATTAGCTTGTCTCTTTCTGATACAGATACAAATTTATTTATTTTCTTTCTTTCTTTCTTTCTTTCTTTCTTTCTTTCTTTCTTTCTTTCTTTCTTTCTTTCTTTCTTTCTTTCACATTCTGTTGATTATCTATCTATCGATATATATATGGGTGAATTGAGCATGTGGTGTAACGGTTAGCAAGGTTGTCTTTCTTGAACAATGATGACTGAGTAGTGAGTTCGATTTTCACTGGGCAACTTTTACATTCGGCCATGTGCCACATCTAAGCTACGCATATAATTCACAATGTATATGTGTTTAAAAATCATATATATATATAAGTCGGAATTTCTCAAGGTAAATGTAAGGGTTTTATTTTGTAACATGTATCTGTATTCAGAACTTAGAAAGATCATTTTTTTTCAAAATTATTAAATTCAAGTACTCCTAGCAGGCTGTGGAAAGGTAAAATATGGAGGACGCTAAGTGATAAAATTCAACAACAACATTGACAGCATTTTCTCACTTTTGTTCACTAGGCATTCAGGTACAAACCCTAGAGAGATGTTCGCATAACTCTGCCACCCACGAAGTTGTTATTCAACAAATGTGTTACAACTCTATAATATTTATTTTATTTTGTCCAAGTTTTATTATTAAAACGAGGATCGCTTAATTCAATCAGGTAACCTATAGTTTTGATATCCCTGTTGCTTACATGGATACCAGTGCCAAATCATACTGAACATCAGTGACGAGAATTAAAGTGTTCCGCCAGTTTTAATTTGTGGTATCCAAGAATGTAAACAATTCTGTTCTTTCCGAAGACTAGTTATCTTGAAAAACATTGACGAGGATTGCTCATTTGTGACAATCCAGGAAATATCCTTGTTCACAGATGTGTGACATTAGAGAATCGTTTCATGCAAATAGATATAGGAATAATTCGTTTCAGTCTTGAGTTTAATGGATTAGAAGCAGACAAGAAAAATGGCGTTTACGTGTTGCATGCTTTGCGCTACGAAAGTCTAATGGAAAATAATTTGCTATGTCGTGATGCACATGACTAAATCGACGATCATTAGATTTTAATCAAGAAATTCTACTCTTTAATTATAAATATCAAATACACTATGACAGACGAATATTTTAAACATAAAATAAGTTACCCACTATATAAATGGGATAACGATATATACATTTTTATCTATCAGGAACAATATTGTAAGAAAAATGTATGACATAGTGTAAAAAAGTTTTCGTGTTTGAACGAGGGATGGTGAGAATTTTAAATTAAAAAAAAATTAAATTCCCACCATCTCTTGTTAGTGCGCATGGGTAGTCGCTCGAACGTAATAAATTTAGTCCGGTGAAGTCCTAAGAGACGAAACACAAAACACGATAGGTTTTTTCCACTTTGTCATCTCTATATATATGTATACGTAGCTTCTCATTATGCTACATATATATATATATATGAATATAGTAAAAAAAAATATCTTTGTCATATATATATATATATATATATATATATATATATATATATATATATATATATATACACCACACACACACACACACACACACACATATATATATATATATATATAATATAGAAAAAACAACTGAAAAGTTGCAAATTAAAAAAAAAATTGAATGTTTTTTTTGTGAAAGTATTTATTTATATTTATATATATATATATATATTTGATATTTCAGATCGGCCCCGATCTTTCATCAGAAATGACTGTTTTCAGAAGTTTGTTTACATTAAGTAGCGTCCGTCGCGAGACGCGGACGTCACGTGATATGGAATGCAACTGTGTTTGAATATTTCTAACATAACTGTAGTAATATTTTAGATGTTGTTTAAAATTTTTTTTAACTATATCTAAAAAAATTTTTTTTTGTTTAACTATTGAAATATTTATAAAGATTTAAATTACCCAAGTCTTTATTTAACCCTAGTTTAAAATTAAGAAACAGATAACTTTATGGTTTCATGATGATTATCATTATTTCCCCAGGATCGAAATTCGATCCTAATTTCTCAGATCAACCATTTTCATATAAATAAATGGGTTATAAATATCCCAGGCTAGCAATTATGTATTTATCATTTTCAATTTATGCACACATTTGCTTGAGGAGGCAGGTTTTAAAAAATTATTTACGTCACTTTTTCTCTTAGAACAATGTTACTATTTTTTTGAACTTTGAGTTATTATTATTATTATTATTATTATTATTATTATTATTATTATTATTATTATTATTATTATTATTTAAAATATGAATGCTGAAGTGTCATAATCCGATTGTAGACATTTTTTGTCTGTGTCCCGCATGTATGTTTTCCTTTTTCTTTCTTCCCTGTCTAATTTCTCTATATTTTTTCTCCTTACTTTCTTTTTTTTCTTCTCACTTTTGCTTCTAAGTTCCTCTTCCACTGTTCTGTGGATATACTTCATAAATAGTTCAGCATGTCAAACAACCGCCACCACCACTGTTATTATATGTCTCTTTAGTAAGGTGGATGTGATTACATCCATCTCTTTTCTTCTTTATTTCTTTTTTCTTTTTATAATTTTGTTTGCCTATCTTTCGTCTTTCACTCTCTCAATCACCTTATCCCTTTCGAGAGACATATACCTTCCTCCTCAAACAAATGTGATCATAACTGAGCGCATAAATTAAAAATGATAATACATAATTTATTCATTTATTTGTATGAAAATGGTCGATCTAAGGAAGTAGATCGAATTTCGATCCTAAGGAAATAAATTATAATCGTCATGAAATCTTAAAGTTGTCAGTTTCTTAATAATAATTAATATTATGCATACGGATTACCAAACACATCATTAACTCTCTCTCACTGTCTGTCTGTCTGTCTGTCTCTCTCTCTCTCTCTCTCTCTCTCTATATATATATATATATATATATATTTGTATAAGATAATGGTTAGCAAAGGACAAATAAAAATTGAATTAAATTAAAAACAGTTTTTTGGGCTTTAATAACCAGACGCTTCCTCTGTAGCTGAGTCGTATAACACGTCAGATCAAATGATGGTTCTGTGTAGGACACAAGTTCGATTCCTGTCGGACGACATAATTTCTACGAAATTTCTCGGACATCAGGCCGGTAAATGTAATTAACACTGTTTATTATAAACAGACCATTTACTTAAATAATTGTATCTATAAAAAATAACATAAACAAAATATATATATATATATATATATATATATATATATATATATATATATATATATATATATATATATATATATATATATATGTATTGATAATATTAGTGGAAAATCTACACATACATATGCAATCATATATCTAAAATATATAAATAAATATACATACATACACATACATATGTGTATAAAAAATAATTCCAAGAGGATAGAATCCAGGTAGAACTCAATGTCTAGAGTAAGGATATAATAAAAAGACTTAAACTAATATTCCATGGTCATAATTTATTCCATTGGAATCGTGAAAACGATCCAATTCATCTGACCTACAAATTCATTGGATCGTTTTCACGATTCCAATGGAATAAATTATGACCATGGAATATTAGTTTAAGTCTTTTTATTATATATATATATATATATGTTGGGTGCGATTGGGTATCAAATTTGATTAAAACTAGCGAAAGCTCTTTGTTGGGGAATGTATTTATTTTTATCTATCTTAAAGATATTTTTTCTTCTATTGGTGTGGCTGATTCTAACCTCCACGAGAGGAACTCGTTGTGTCTTCTCGCTTTCAAGTCTTCCAGTGACAAAAAGTGGAATCCTTATATTGAATCAATTGCTAAGTCTGCTACAGGAAAGTCACTTGATGATGTCGTATTAGATAATTTTCCTCGTCAAAATCCGTCTTGCACATTCATCAGATTGACATTTGTCCGTGAATCGAATATTGCTATCAGATCTGCTCTGGAGCTTCTGTTTATAATATCATGAGATTCTTGATAAAATCTAAAGAGGAATCTAACGTTATAAGTCCTGTCTTGGCAGCTCCACTTCCGTCACTTTTCTAACGCCGTAACTTTCCTTCTCTTTGCCGCTTCTATAAATAATTTCACAGTAATTTTTCTTGCGGGGTTAAAATGTATGCAAACTTTCAGGGGTTTGAAGTGAACTTTATATATGCGAGTATATACGGTATTTATTTATTCTTCTTGACATTGTGCATTGCACAATGAAATTGGACAGCAGTTCCCAGGTGCAGCAACACACACAAAAAGAAAGCAGTCACACGCTGACAATTTTCAACGTATTTTAAACGTTATTAGTTCGTCTTCAAGAAATTAAGCAAAGTAATAGTTTGTCAGCTAGGTTCTATAATTTCACTATTGAAATTGCTAGATGTAACCATAAGTTCTATGCTAATAGTTTATTCCCTCGAACTCTCTTTCGATTTCTTGTTATCCTGAACTACAATCTTCAAAAACGCAATGTCAATCGTCATATTCTGTAACCTTTCTGTTTTATTGCCTTCTCTGTATCTTTTGATAAATGGAACCACTTACATTCTAGTGACTTTTATTGCTTTGTTTGGGGTGAAATAATTTCGGGCTATTTCCCTTCTTTCCAGCACATATATTAATATAAATTATCCAAAATCCCTATACTTACAGCTTTTATAAGCAATTATCTGGGAATTTTGCCTTTTTTTATTTTTACTACGTCGATTTCATCAATATATACCGGAAACCAGGATAATGGTGCGAAATATAGAAAAGGTAAATAAAAAAAAATCTTCATTTATATTATTTACATTATTCGGACTGTTATCCTCATCTTCACTGGCATATTCACAATGTTTTAGCTGTTGTACGCTCCGGCCTTCTTTAGGTGATTGGAATTTTGAACCGAACCCTTTATTTCGTCAACCGGGGTAGATTGTTCTAGTTCCACGTGCCAGAATTGTGAGTTCAATACCAGGCTATGGCAGTGATGAACCCAAAAACTTGGAGAGTTGAGTTGAGTTAAAGGGAAATAGCTGAGACACCCGGAAGAGGCATGGCACGTGGAACTAGAACAACCTACCCCGGTGGACGAAATAAAATGTTCGGTTTGAAATTCGATTCACCTGAAGAAGGCCGGAGCGTAAAACGGCCGGCCGAAACGTTGTGAATATGCGCAATAAAGATGAGGATAACAGCCCGAATAATGTAAATAATCATAATACTTCATCTCAGAGATATAGACAAAAATCTTTAACAAATAATTTTCGCTGGTCTTTCATCAAACTTGAGTATGGATCAGTATATATATATATATATATATATATATATATATATATATATATATATATACGTGTGCGTGTTGGCAAAGATCTGATTTTGATGGTATCTGTGCCTATTAAATATCTTTTGTAAACTGTAAAAAGAACCTCACCCAACTGTAAAAATAGTTTCTGAGAGCGATAAGAACAATAGACGAAGGCAGTACGAACTTAACAACCAGATCAATAGTTTCAAACGTCAGCAATATATTTGTCAAAACTAACAACAGATGTAGCAGGTCTCTTATGACAACTGGCAATAAAGGTCAGCGCAAGGAAAGATGGATTCATGCTTTTTTTTAAAAAAAAACATTGATATGAAAGTGTTGTAAAGAAGCAACATCAACCGTAAATCAGACGCGGTCCACCGATAACAATTTTTTAATCTGGTAACCGCCGTTCTGTCTTATGAAACTCTGGTAGATTTTCCAATTTTTATTTGGGACAAGAGATTGTAGCAAAAGTAGTAGACAATTACTTTTGAAATATTTGATATATAACATAAGTACTATTTTTATTTGATCATCTGGAGATGAAATTGACAGAAGCCGTAAACTGTAGACATTATAGTATTACATTATATAAGTTCAAGTCAAAAGAGGATATTTTTTGTCTATAGGTATTGTTTGGGATGAGAGCGTCTCCTGAAGAAGCTGACAATCAAATGAGTTGCATCAAGTGATTAAAGATTTACCTCCCTTATTTGTAGTTCACTCGCTTGAGAAATTGTTGAATAGAACACCTTTAATCATTGAACATAATATCTATTTTCGTCCAGTCTGTGCGGGAAAGAAAAGAGACGGCTTTAAATTTAATATTTGCGCGTTTCCCAAGTGAAAACTGATATTGTCTTCCGAGTCAGTTTCTATCGAAAGAAAATCGTATGAATAAGTTTTTACTTGAATTTCTATAACTGAGATTCTTTTAATGTTTTCAAATAGACAAATATTTTTTCCAGATTTATCAAGAAACGCCTTGTAAAGTAATATGTTGGTTTTTATTGTCAGTGATCAGATATTTTTATTTTCTAATATTGTTTTTTTTAATCATTTCACGCCAAGGAATTACTCTGATGAGCTTTCGTCCTCGTTACGCCGACTGCATGAATTTAAGCGTACTACAAATTAGGTATCAAGAAATTGAAAATGAATAGATTATGTCGGGAGGAACAAGGGTAAGTGAAAATTATCCGCACTTTCGCCATAGCATATATTTAGGTTTGTTACCTTGCTTTCTGCTCATGCGTGCTTATAGTTGGTACTGTTGTTGTTACGTGATTGAAGTTTGAGCTTTTGGGCTGCGCTTTATTTCTCCTTGGTGCAGACTACTAGCGGAGCCGCCATGTTTACACTGTAACAGCTGCAAGAAAACTGGTGCGTTCAAGCTCAAACTTCGATCACGTGACCATAACAGTACAAACGGAAAGGAAAACGACGAAGGCAGATGAAGCGTAAACTCTAAATTTTTATATTCTAGAAATCGTTGAGGTGTTTATATAAATTGTTTTTTTTTCTTTTGTCAGTTTCAGTTTCTCCTTATGAAGAGAGTATTCGACTCGGACTCTTACATCCTTTCGCTACTCAGACAATCACGTAGACCTTAATAACTGTATATGTTTAGAAACTGAAATTTTGTATATTAATAATTTTTAAATGTTTTAAAACCAGTGTAAATTTTATCTTTTTCTATAAAAGGAGTTTATAAGTCTATTTGAAGTTGATTAATAGTGTATGTTTAAATAATGTGTCGGTTATAATTTGAATCTGTCTAATTTGTTTCTCTTACTAAATTTTAATCTCTATAGATTTTTCTTTTTCTTTACAAACAGTATACTTTAGTCATTTTAAACGCAACTCGTATAGCAACGTCTAGCGTAATTATTTGGCAGGACATTGATAACAAATGTTTCAGTGACATGGCTTCCTGCCAAACTTGGTTTCGTCCAAAGAAATAAAAAAACAATAATTGCTGAAAATGTTTATGCAAATAATAGTGTTGTCTAAAGAAGTGATTTTGTTGCAGGCAAAACAATCTTATTCTGAAAATAATAAGAAAAACAAAAGGAGCTGCCCAAAATACAAATTGTCGCTCAAAAACACAATTATATAAATAAGTAGCTAGTTTTTGATTATTTAGATAGGGATCTTTAGTGGATACTCGTGATTGAGAAAACGCTGCATCTTTTAAATAATATACGCCACAAAGAATTGTTGAAACTGTTAGATAGCCTTGATATATTTGTGAAGTATATTAAAATAATCCAGAACATATACGGGCAGTATACTAACTGCATACGGATAGAAAATAAATGTAATAAGTATACAAAAATAGAAAGGAGTGTAAGACAAGGATGTGTCTTCGCACCGGACGAATTCAATTTATACAATGAGCCGATTCTGAGAGAATTAGAAATCCTACCAGGATTCATTATTAGCGTCCACAATCTTAACAGCATAAGATATGCAGATATGTTGATATCAAACACAAAAAGGAAACCATAAGAACTCCTACAGAAGATAGAGAACGAAAGCAATAACGAAGGACTAAACATCGATTGCAAGAAGATAAAAATGAATCGTTGTTAGCAAAAAGTAAGAGGCCAACATGAAAATTTCAAATTGGTGTTACCAAAATCAAACAAGTATAATAAATTAAGAATCTTCGAAGTGTTTTAGCAGAAGACCGAAACTGCAACAGCGAAATCCGAATGCGCATTGGGATAGCGAAAGATGTCATCAAAAAGCTAAGCAGAGCATTAATAAGCAGGAAAATTTCGTTAGAAACAAAGATTGAGCGATTGATTCGTTTTCTATTGCTTATCAAACATTTGCTTGTTATTTAAATCCCCCTCCCCACCAAAAAAATTTTTTGAATTGTAAAGATTGTTTTTTTTTTAGATAATACTGATTTAGTGGTACAAGTATTACTAATTAACCCAAAGCTGGAGGTAGAAGAGGTGAATTCATATTTTTCTCAAGAGTATTGGTGCGTAAGGGGATAGAACGAAGACAACGGGAATTAGAACTCGACTCTCTGATTAACAATTCCGAGCCATTATCCATTACACCAACGGAACATCCAAGGTTAGAAAATCTATTATTCCGAAGCAGTCACTGATCTAGGTACTGACCAGACTAGATGTTGCTTGTTGATCATACGGGTACCGGTGTTTCAAAGTCACGTGGCCGTAAGCCATAAACAAAGAAAAGAGTACTGAAATGTTATGCAATATTGGTTCTTCTTTCTGGCAGTGAATGCTGGAGAATCTCTTCACAGATGAAGGAAAGACATGAAATAACAAAAATGTGGTTCTACAGGAGAATGATGAGAATACTATGGCCTGAACATGTGAGCAATGGTGAAATTTGAAAGAAAATGGAAACAAAAAGGACACTTATAATTAACATCAGAAAGAGTTGAAATTTCTAGGACACATAATGAGGAAAGAGGGCTTGGAAAATTTGACACTCAGGTGACATATTGAAGGAGAGAGAAAAACTGCGGATAACCTACGTATAATCTATGTAATGTGCTTGTATAAATGGATGGCAAACAGGGTTTAGGAGATTTAACAAAAATCAAAACTTACTAAGAGCTCCAAAGAACAGGAAATTGAGGAGAGTCTTGATCGCTAATGTCCTGAAGGGACATGACACATTGATGAAGAAGAACAAAAATACATCTTTTTTTAAATTTTTTTACACTAAATCACTATTAAAATGAGGCAAAATCTAAATTTATTCATCGGACCATATTAAGAAAAATAAGGACAGGACAATTTGTTACCAATTAATCCGGACTGAAGGCGTCATTGTGACATTTTGCAGTACTGTCACACTCGACTAGTAACCATGTAGTCAACTGATCGGTGATAATTGAGTTTACGCAGAATGCACATCTCCAAATTGAATCAGTGTCAGCGAACGGGAACGGATGCAATGCGCATGTGTGGGAAGCGACGTTTAGGTCACCCGGACTATTTAAGAAAGAAGCACCACTATTTGCGAAAGGAGTGATAAACATCCGATAGGATTCGAAAGAGAAATTTACTTAGATTTACAGAAAACATCATTACATATAAAGGTTTTCTTATGAGATGTCTATTTTACAACTGACTCGGTGAGACACATTTGTTTTTACCAACGCAATGACGGAATGCTATAAGTTAGTTAATAATACCTAGAAAACCAATACGCCTTATTTGACACTCTGAATAGCAAAGTAATTCATCACACGATCTGAAAAGTTCATAAGCTGACTGTAAAGGAGGGATTAGCATTATTTCTTCATAGTCACCCTATGAACTGCGAAATCTTGCATACATTAATTTTAACTCTTATTAATAACTGCATTGTTTATTTCCAGGTAAACTGACATCTGACTGTTCAAAGAAGACTGCTCAACCTATTGGTCAAAAAGTCATCAACATCAGATGTGACGTCATCATTGCGATACTGGTTCCCACCCTAGTGTTTTTCCATGTTGGTGAACAGATGACAGTCAAATCAGGAGGATAGGCAGGGTGGTCAACCAGTTCAAAGTCACAGTCACACGAAGCAGCCATTGAAACCTGCCGAATCATTGTCCCGATGACACAAGACCCCTTTCGTCAGTTTTCCAAGGCGTTTGGTCTTGATAGTCTTTCGCAACTGCCTCAGAAAGTTGGCCTAGTACTCTCCATTGATGGTGTGGCCCTTTTGAAGGTAGTCAGTAAACATAAAATAAATCGTAAAATGTTAAACATGTAATTAATTTTTTGAAATCCTTTTATTGGCAGCGGTCTCTTGATTGTAACTAATTAAGACGAGTATATTAGTTGTTAGCAACTAAAAAACATACATTTTGCGGTACAATATTTGTTTCTGTTGTAATGAATGCCCACACTTCCTATCGCCTATGTTGACTGACTATATCAGTAGCTATATATAGTGAGCACAGGATATACCTGGAGGCTTGCTTCGTGAATTATTAGCCTGCCACCTGATTTTCTGTCTTTCAGTAGCGTATTCTCTTTAAAATAACCCTCTCTTCTTTTATCTACGCGCGTGTTGCTGTTCCTGCACTCGAGTACCACCTTTGTCTGTTTGTAACCTCTTTAAGGATACAGAACTTTCTTTTTTCTTTCTTTCTTACCCCCAAATAGATCCTCAGTGTACTACACTGGATTCTACATGACATTTCTGGAATTTACTTGGTAGTTATCTTCTCCTCTCTTGGGGTGGAAGTACCTGTTAGGGGGTCCAGCTGTGGGCAAATAGTGAACCCCCAAGCAAAACACCATGAAAGTATAAAAATACATTGTTATAGAAATAATGACCAGCAATACATTTTATCTGTAGTTGAAGACATACGATTACATTCAAATTATTTAGATTTCAGCATTAAATAACCCATAGAGGCGTTGATATGCAATTAAACAGAATCAAACAATCAACCAACATACCAGGCAGCCAAACAAACAATCAACGTGAAAGAAGTCTTCATGACATTAATCCATATAATATCCTAGAATTTCTTAAAGAAATCGAACTGTATTCCAAAATATAATTTCAACAAAACTACAACATAAAACACACGTATCACCGCCTCTAGTAATTATCTCCATGCAATCGTGAATATGCACAAAAGTTGAGTATTACCTAGCATGTATTCAGTTGCTGAAAGCAGAATGACATATCATATTATTTATCACGCAAGAAAATTAAATTTCGGCATTAAATGACCTATAAGTTGTTGATGTGTCGTTAAAATAAAGTACCTATATCAAGCGGATTTGGGAGTCTAACATTTTAGTCAAATTGATATAATTTTTATACCATATTTTGCTTTTTCGTCTCTAACAATCTAATGCTAACAATGCTAATGCTAATGCTAATAATGCTAACAAAAATTGTCCGAGACATTTTTTTCCTTTTTATTGTAAGTCCCCAAGTATTAAAATAATTTCAATTTGCACAATATAAGGACATTGCTCTCGAGAGGGTATTGAAAACGTCCTCAGTTCTTTTCAGATAAGAAATTCATCATTGCCCGCCACCAAATATCATTTTTCGACATAACTTTCATAGTATTTATCAGGAAATCCTGATCTAGACCTTTATTCCTATGTTTTAGGAGTGCTGAATCCACCAAAAGGGGTCTAAATAGGTTAAATGCAAAATTTAAACTCTTTTTTGGAAATTTGACCTTTCATAGAAGTTCAGGTTTTCTAGACAGACCTGAACTCCTGTTTTTAAATTAGAAATGCAGAAGTTTTGTTTTTAATATTCTTCATAAATACAAAGAAAATTAACTGCAGTGCCCTGGTTGAGCAGAAAATCATTCAGGCGTGTCAAAAACCACAAATGTTCCCTTGCCAGTACTGTGCGAGCCTACCGTGAAAGAGAAGGCTTGTACATTCCTTATTATTAGTGGTCGATTCATCAGTTTTAAATCTAATGCAAAATTAACTTAAACTACCTCAAGCGGAATTTAAACTCTGATCAGTGATTTCATTTTCCGTGTTGTTAACCGTAGGAAGGACACTGCGTTATTTTAATGTCACACACCACTGACAATATTTAGTTTTCGGTATTTAAAATCTTGTCTATGTATAATATCTAATATCTACGAGGTATACATCAATATTAATATTTATTGCTAATATATTATTTTTAAGTTTTTATGTCGACATACGTTAAATTTTGTCCTTGTAAAATGTGCGATACTCAGGAATAACGTGAATGTAACTATCTGTCTATATTTCTGAAATGAGGTATTATGTACACTATTTACATTATTCGGACTATTGTCCTCATCTTAAGGACATGTAGCACAGTGGATAAAGGCGTTGGTTAGATTCAGTGACAGGACCCAAAGAGTTGTGTGTTCAATTCCTGGTTAAGGCAGTGGAGAACTTGGAGAGGTGAATTAACAGGAGATAACTGATAACTGACATCCATTAGACATGGCACGTGGAACTAGAAAAGTCTACCCCAGTGAGCGAAATAAAGGGTTCAGTTCGATATTCCAACCACCTGAAAAAGGCCGGAACGTGCAACGGCCGAAACGTTGTGATAAATATGAAAAAAAAAGATGAGGACAATAGTCCGAATAATGTAAATAGTGTGAATGTAACTGTCACAAACTTTTCGTTTGTACGAGTTTCTTTACTCTCGATAAGTTGTTGGAGGAATCAATAATAATAATAATATCATTTGAGGAAATAGCATTATAGAGTGGAGCAAGGTGTAAGTGACTGAAGTAAAATTTTAGCTTATGGTATTTAGTGTTGGGGGATAAAATGATGTACGCATATCGTACTAGGTTAACTGTGATGATCATATCGATAAATTTGTTGGGAAGCATATCTCAACTCTTTTATGAAGGATTCACGTCAATTTTAGCGAACAAATGGTATAATAGCACCATAAGCGAGCTCGTTAGTTAAAAACAAATGTTTATACGAACATATTTTTAGGGTACTGTACACCCAATACAAGATCCTTTGACTAATACTAGAGTAAAACTAGCATTCGAGTCATTAAAATTACGATGTTTAATGACTAAATACGATAACCTGCATCCAATATTATTAATAAGCGATGGGGGATTTAAACTTAAGCCTCTTAAGATTAATGTAAATTTGTTGAGATTATATTATAGATTTAGAGATTGTGGGTAAGATTAATACTATTGGACACCTGTAGTACAAAAACTATTTACTGTGAATCCCAGAAAAACACACTCGGGGGATTTTATAAGAAACTCCACACAGTAGGAACTGATATTAAACTACAAACAACAAGTCCTGGTCATAAATAAACTCGAACCCCAGACCGCTTCCCCCGGGATAAGATACTTTACGCCCCCACCAATCGCTAACCCAAACCCATTCTCATTAACAAGACGTCTACCAAAGGAGGACTGACATTAGAGATAAATTTAAAACAATGCTCCGAGACAGACACTTAGGGGCTGATGATAGCTGTATACAGAACGGCTTGAAATAAACTATCTCTATGTTGAGGTAACTTTTGTTTTTTGCTGTAAAAAATATATAAGCTCTGTTAAAAGAAAAATATCGAGCTCTCTGTGGATCAGTTTTAATAATTAATATTACTAGGACACACCCGGATTATATACCAATGGATCGATTACCTGTACTATATATAACGTATAAACAGAAAATATATTAAAATATATATTTTGCGTATATATGTATTTATATGATCGATGGTACAAAATACAGCAACTTCTATATTACTGATAGCACTTAATGTTTCTCAACATACACACATTATAATGTGTAATATGTATAATTGTTAATACATACACACGCACGCACACACATATATACATACATACATATATATATATATATATATATATATATATATATATATATATATATATAGGGGTTGGACAAAATAATTGGAACAGGTGCAAATTCCACTCCTATATTTCAAACACCTATTATATTAAAAACTTTAACTAAAACTTCATGATTGCAGATTATATCTAATTTAAATATGTTTATTTATCTAATTTACTGTCTTTGTCTTATTTATTTTCAGAATTTAGTAAAATTTAAGCTACATGCATGACCTGTCAGAGTTAAAAAAAGGGCAAATTAGTGGAGCTCGCATGGCAGGAGCCTCGATCACTAAGGTTGCTGAACCGTTTCGTTTTTCAAGAGCTACCATATCAAGAAGAATGACGCAATTCGAGAAACAAGGCAAAACCTCTAGCAACCGTAGCAATTCGGGCTGGACTTGCAAACTTACTGACAGGGATCGACATGCATTGAAATGCAATGTGGCAAAAATTCATCGGACTACTGCAGCCAAAGTGAGTGCTGAGTTAAATAATCATCTGAACAGTCCAGTTTGTACTAAAGCTGTTCGTCGTGAGCTCCATAATGTTGGATATCATGGAAGAGCCGCCGTAAGGAAACCTCTTCTCTCCACTTGCAACATTCAGAAGAGGTTGAAGTGGTGCAGAAATCACAATGCCTAGTTTGCAGACCAATGGAAGCAAGTCATATTCTCAGACGAGTCCAGATTTTCTCTTTTCCCAACTTCAGGGCGAGTTTATGTGTGGAGGCAGCCCCCAAATCCCTGACTGCTTTCTTCCAACAGTGAAGCATGGAGGTGGATCAGTGATAGTTTGGGTCGCCATATCATGGAAATGTCTCGGTCCAGTAGTTGCCCTGCATGGTAGAATCAGCAGCAAAAATTACCTGAACATTTTGGGAGATCATGTTCATCCAATGGCCCAGACTGTATTCTCTGATGGTGACTGCATCTTCCAAGACGATAATGCTCCAATACATACTGCTCGAGTGGTTAAGAATTGGTATGAAGAGCATGAAAGTGAGCTAGAACACATGGAGTGGCCTCCCCAATCTCCAGATATCAATATTATTGAACATTTCTGGTGTATTTTGGAGCGACAAGTTAGGCGCCGCTACCATCCATCATCGTGTCTTAAAGAACTGGAGGAGGTGTTAATGGAAGAATGGCTGAAAATTCCTCTAGATGAAGTCAGGAAGCTGTATGATTCCATTTCTGGACGTATTAAAGTAGTATGTGAGGCTAAAGGAGGACCAACTCCATATTAAATAAATCTTCTTTGAATTTAACAAGTGTTTCAATTATTTTATCCAACCGCTGTATATATATATATATATATATATATATATATATATATATATATATATATATATATATATATATATACGAAATTATTAATGTACGAAATGGCTTCGTCAGAGAAATGAAGATACTGACATAAAGTTTCTTTATTATCCGTGTAGAGTGATTTTGAGATGCGCATTCATACAAATTCTCCGATAGTTTGGGTAAAATATCTATCTATCTATCTATCTATCTATCTATCTATCTATCTATCTATCTATCTATCTATCTATCTATTTCAAGCTTTTCAAATTTCTCTCTATCTCTCACTCACTCTCCCTCTCTCTCTCTATCTATCTAGATCTTTTCAAATTTATCTGTTTTAAGCTTTTCAAATTTATCTATTTTGAGCTTTCAAATCTATCTATCTATCTATCTATCTATCTATCTATCTAATTAGCTAAAACACTGCGCTGTAAATTGCAGGCGTTAATCAACATCCGTAGTCAAAGTCACTCCTCAAGAAACTGCTCACTTAATTTGAAAGTGACTTGACAAGAGAAATGTTAAGTAGCATTCCATCGCTTAAGATTCTACAATATTTTCAAAAGTAAGTTCCCGATATTTGATCATTTGGATCTTCTTTTTTTTTTGTTTTTCATTTTATGTGTAATTCTTTCTTTCTTTTCTGGAGACTGTTTATCTCTAGTCTTTCATCTATGTATGAACTACGAAATGTTCTTGCACGAGTCACGAAAACCAATATCATAATTTCGTTACAATATATTCAACGTCTGTCTGAATTTCCGGGATGAGGAGTTATCAATATTTACACTATTTATACTATTGACACTCGGAACAACATTAAGCAAAGGGTTCAGTTTGAAATTCTCTGAAACTTACCAAGATCACAAAACATCTGATGAAGTCTGGATGGGACAACGACTGAAATATGTGGACGACAACAAAGATAACGAATAATGTGAATAATAAGTCCATGGTTTATAAAGAGAATTTCCAATTTATTATTTGTTATTTCAATATGTCACCTTTTCTATTTCAGTTCTGATAAAATGAGCTCCTTATCGAGTTATCAAAATTGTTATCCAAAGTTGAGCCAACGTTTCTACAATGTTAGTATCTTGTAACGTCAAATAATCGATAATCCCACCAAAATTTGTTTAATGCACGGAGTCAAAATTTTAGGATAATTAGAGATGTCTCCATTGAACCTTTGCAATTATCGATGTCTCCTTTGCAATTACGATGTCTCCTTTGCAATTATCGATGTTTGAACCATGAAAAGTGAAACATTCGTCATTTTCATTTACGTTCCCACTTTCAATTTCGCTTCTAAATTTAGAGTCTTTGAGTCTGTGTCAATATTTTTAAGTGCAAAGGTCAAAGTAGAAACTTTATGCTGAATAGGTTTCTGAGAACAATTTCATTTAAGATTCTACTGCCATGAAAACTTATTAGATATGATAACATTATAGATGGAAGATTAATCTGAAATGCTTACGTAGATATATCAGTAGTGAAGAACATTTATTTTACACAATAAATATTTTAACGTATCTTCCTTTGTCAATATACTTAGTTTATCCATCAATCACATAGCTCGTATATTATACAGTAGAAATTTCAGATCAAAAGTAGGCCAATAACAGCGTCAAGCTATGGATTTATTGAGCCACACTTATATAGCATATATATCAACCCTGAAGGGTATACGGCTACTACCTCACTGTTCCTGTTAACGTTTTTGTAGTAAAGAGTGTGGACTTAATAACCCCTTACCCAAGTGGTATTAAATTCAGTGTTATCCTTTTCCTAGACTAGTTGCTAGCCAAAGCTCTAGATAGTTTGCTTCTTTTTACAACTTATCAAACCTTTTCAGGTTATTTAAGGCCACAAGATATTTTTATATTATAAGAATGTTTTGTGGAGATAATAAAGATACAAGTCTTACTAATTAAGCTATAGCTGGAGGAAGAAGAGATTCATACTTTTCTTGTAAGTGATTACAACGAACCCAACGGGAATTGGAACTTGACTCTCCGATTTCCAATTTCGAGCCATTATCCATTACACCACCCGCACATGCAATCTTACATCACCTGTTATTCCCAAGCGGTCACTCATCTAGGTTCTGACCAGACTCGACGGTGCTTAACATCATACGAGAACCGGTGTTTCAACGTGATGTGGTCGTAAGCCTCAAAGCTATAGAGGTGCTCTCGTCATGAAAGATTTTCATTGACTTATCATTTTTAGTCGTTAAAAAGTAAAAAAAAAAAATGCGAATAATCTTTTGTAGATAAAAGTTCCTTTAAGAAGTAAGCAAATTCTGTTTTTATATTGATCAGTGTAGATGCACAAGTAAAATTAGGATATTTTATTTAATGAAAAACGATGTTCTCTAACTATGACCCCTGATCTCGAAGTTATTGTTCATGTCGGATAATAGGTATTTCTTTGTCTATATTTAAGCTGTGTGTAAAAGCGGTCACCTGCAATGTTAGGGATTATGATATTTATACAAAATGCATCATACCCGAGGGATTGTTATAATGTAAATTCTTGGAGACTAGAAGTAAAACAAAAACTGAAAGATAGATATTTGCACTACGTCGTTATTTCTGATTTTACAAGTACACAAATGTACTAAGTACACAGAAGAAATGAAAATTTTGTTTTGAGTCAATTAGTATTACTCTGCCTGACGCCGTTTGAATAAATATTAAAACTTGATCGATTTAAACGACTTCTGAAGGTTAAAATACCTAAAAAGCTCCCATTTTAAACTATACCATTCGTTTTAGTGTTAAAACAATGTCTATTTTATTAAAATAATCAATAAGGTTTACGGCCGCATCATGTTGAAACACCGGTTCGCATATGATCATGGAAGTTAAGCATCGGCGAGCCTAATCATGTACCTAGATGGGTGACCGCCTGTGAATAGCGGGTTTTGTAAGCTTGGATGTGCGAGTGGCGTTGTTAATTGAAAATCAGAGTTTCAATTTCAGTTCGATTTGTTATATTTGCCAATACGCAAATGCCCTTGGAAAAGGTATGGATCCACCTCTCCTTTCTCCAGCTATGGGTTAATTAGGACAATTTGTATTACTAAATCATTATTATAATAAAATATTCTGACAATATTTTCTGGCTTTAAATAACCCGCAAGGGGTTGATAAGTCCTAGAAACGAATCAATAAAAAAATAATCAATAATTTTTGTGTAAGAATATGAAAATTTTGACCGTATGAAGCAATGGGCTGGATTAAATTTTTTAAAGACTAAATCCCATGATTTAGTATGAAATTATGAGGAGGATTAGTTTTTTTTTGTACACTAAATTCGTTAGTAAGAAAAATACTTTCAGTAAAAAATGTGATATAGATTAAAGTTTTAAACACCAAAACCTTACATTTCGTATAAATTACCGGCATTTTAAGTGCTTTAATTGTTAAAATTCGTTTATATCGACCAATTTTTTAAAGTATTTGTTGAAGCGGCACAAAATAGTAAATCAATTTAATTTTGGTTGACTGATTTGTTTTCTACGGCTTATCAACCCATTGCAAGTTATTTAAAGCCAGGAAATATTTTTAGATTATGAGAGTATTTTTGTAAAGATAATAATGGTTTAGTGATACAAATATTACTAATTAGCCCATAGCTGAGGAGGAGGGAGATGAGGCGGATTCATACCTTTCCCAAGAATATTTGTGCGTAAGTGAATATAACGAACCCAACGGGAATTGGAACTCGGCTCTCCGATTATCAATTCTGAGCTATTATTTTTTACACAATCCGCACATCCAAGTTTACAGCACCTGGTATACCCAAGCGGTCACCCATCTAGGTACTGACCATACTCGACGTTGCTTAATTACAGTGATTGTACGGGAACCGGTGTTTCATCATGATGTGGCCGTAAGCCTAAAGCCGTGTGAGAATCATTCTGCTCTGAAAAGCGGCATTCAAATTTCAGTCAATCCACGATTATGGGTAGCAAAGACAGATACATAATTACTTCAGTCATCAAGCAGTCTTGATAGATTGACAGGTAGGAAGAGAAAGAAGGAGAAACAAAGAGAACAAGAGAAAAAATGGATCTGAAGAAAGAAAGAAAGATTTTGGTTCGTTGATTTTGTCTATGGGTTATTTAATGCCGAAATCTAAATATTTTAAACACAATTTTATATCGTCAATTACAGGTTAAATGTATTGTTGGTCACTTTGCTATAAAGTTTATTCTTGGTAATTCTACTATAAAATGTATTGTTGGCCATTTTACTTTAAAAATATATTGTTGATAATTTTACTATAAATATATATCGTTGGTAATTTTTTATATAAAAACGTACTGTTGGCATCTTCACCATAAAAAATGTATTTTTATACTTTCATAGTGTTTTGTTTTTGTTTCTGGGTTTACTATTTGCCCATATCTGGGACAGTAACAAGGTGGACTCGGGAACAATAGTAATTAAGAAATGGTCTACATTTCTCAAAAGCCCCAATCTTCTTGCTGTCGGATGTAGTTTATCCTCATACCCTGGACTAAAGAAAGAAAGAAAGAAAGAAAGAAAGAAAGAAAGAAAGAAAGAAAGAAAGAAAAGGCTAAGGTAAGAAAGACTGACTGATTTATTTTTTACGGCTTATCAACCCTTTGTGGGTTATTGAAAGTCGAAACATATTTTGAATTGTACGAATAATTTTTTCGAGTGAATATTGCATTAACAATTTTTTGAGAATAAAAATGATTTTTCAAAATACAAGTTTTACTATTTAACCCATAGCTGGAGGAAGGAGATGGATTCACACCAAGAGTATCTGCGCGTAAGTGAACTTGACGAACTCGACCAGAATTCGTATTCGGCTGTCCGATGTCTCATTTTGAGTTTCTATCCATTACTCCACCCGCACATACAAGCAAGGGAGAGAAAAAGTTAAATACAAATGAAAAAAAAAAAAAAAAGAAAAAAGAGAGATAATTGTTATTTGGTAGCGATTTGCCAACTCCACTTCGGAATATAAAAACAAGAAGAGAGAAAAGCAGAAAAAAGCAAGAGAAAAACAGAAAGTGGAGGAAATAGTGAGAGAAAGAAGGGAGGAAGAGAAAGAAATAGAGAGAGAGAGAGATAAAGGGAGAGGCATAAAGAGTTAGGGAGAGAAAGAGAGAGAAATAAAGAGAGAAAGTAAGAGAGACAAATAGAAAGAAATATGCGTTAGTAGGTGAATTTGGATAGACGAAGAAAGGAATAATCTTGAAAAAGAAAAAACTAACTTAGCAGGATTAGGAAGAGTTAATTTATAGACTTATTTATAGAAAGATTTGTCTGTCTTTAATGAAAAACCACTTCTTAGATAAATGTCTTGCTTGCACGAGGGAAGAGGATTTACTTTTAGTTGATTACAACATAAGCAACCAACCCACACTATGTTGGGTAGAGTAGAACAGCGGGGTTAGTGCAGTTAACCAAATAGAACTAACCGATGACTAAGACTATCCTTAGAGTCCAAACAGGATTTATTATCGGTGGACCCAATCTTAATGGCATAAAATACGCCGAGAGCACATTGATGATAGTAGACAAGGAAAGAAAGCTACAGTATCTCCTAGACAGGGTAGACAAGGAAAGTGAAATGAAAGCACTGACCATCAATTATAAGATGACAGAATTTATGTTCGTTAGCAAGAGGGACAGCCTAAAATATCAGCAACAAATTGGAAACGTCAGCATCTTGCAAGTGTAAAAATTTGACTATCTGGAAAGTTTTATAAAAGACGATGGAAAATGTGACGCAGACGTTCGAAGGTGCATTTGAATAACAAAAGATGCAACTCCAAAAACAGAACAAAGTATTATGAAACAGGAAAAAGTCATTAGAAACAAAGAAAAGAAGAAAATTTCTTTCGAAACATAGAAAAATGAAAATGTCATTAGAAACAAAGAAAGGAGGAAATTTTCATTAGAAAAGAAAAGGAAAATGTAATGAAACAAAGAAAGAAAATCTAATGAAACAAAATTTCTTTCGAAACACAGAAAAATGAAAATGTCATTAGAAACAAAGAAAGGAGGAAATTTTCATTAGAAAAGAAAAGGAAAATGTAATGAAACAAAGAAAGAAAATGTAATGAAACAAAATTTCTTTCGAAACACAGAAAAATGAAAATGTCATTAGAAACAAAGAAAGGAGGAAATTTTCATTAGAAAAGAAAAGGAAAATGTAATGAAACAAAGAAAGAAAATCTAATGAAACAAAATTTCTTTCGAAACACAGAAAAATGAAAATGTCATTAGAAACAAAGAAAGGAGGAAATTTTCATTAGAAAAGAAAAGGAAAATGTAATGAAACAAAGAAAGAAAATGTAATGAAACAAAATTTCTTTCGAAACACAGAAAAATGAAAATGTCATTAGAAACAAAGAAAGGAGGAAATTTTCATTAGAAAAGAAAAGGAAAATGTAATGAAACAAAGAAAGAAAATGTAATGAAACAAAATTTCTTTCGAAACACAGAAAAATGAAAATGTCTTTAGAAACAAAGAAAGGAGGAAATTTTCATTAGAAAAGAAAAGGAAAATGTAATGAAACAAAGAAAGAAAATGTAATGAAACAAAATTTCTTTCGAAACACAGAAAAATGAAAATGTCATTAGAAACAAAGAAAGGAGGAAATTTTCATTAGAAAAGAAAAGGAAAATGTAATGAAACAAAGAAAGAAAATCTAATGAAACAAAATTTCTTTCGAAACACAGAAAAATGAAAATGTCTTTAGAAACAAAGAAAGGAGGAAATTTTCATTAGAAAAGAAAAGGAAAATGTAATGAAACAAAGAAAGAAAATGTAATGAAACAAAATTTCTTTCGAAACACAGAAAAATGAAAATGTCATTAGAAACAAAGAAAGGAGGAAATTTTCATTAGAAAAGAAAAGGAAAATGTAATGAAACAAAGAAAGAAAATGTAATGAAACAAAATTTCTTTCGAAACACAGAAAAATGAAAATGTCTTTAGAAACAAAGAAAGGAGGAAATTTTCATTAGAAAAGAAAAGGAAAATGTAATGAAACAAAGAAAGAAAATGTAATGAAACAAAATTTCTTTCGAAACACAGAAAAATGAAAATGTCATTAGAAACAAAGAAAGGAGGAAATTTTCATTAGAAAAGAAAAGGAAAATGTAATGAAACAAAGAAAGAAAATCTAATGAAACAAAATTTCTTTCGAAACACAGAAAAATGAAAATGTCATTAGAAACAAAGAAAGGAGGAAATTTTCATTAGAAAAGAAAAGGAAAATGTAATGAAACAAAGAAAGAAAATGTAATGAAACAAAATTTCTTTCGAAACACAGAAAAATGAAAATGTCTTTAGAAACAAAGAAAGGAGGAAATTTTCATTAGAAAAGAAAAGGAAAATGTAATGAAACAAAGAAAGAAAATGTAATGAAACAAAATTTCTTTCGAAACACAGAAAAATGAAAATGTCTTTAGAAACAAAGAAAGGAGGAAATTTTCATTAGAAAAGAAAAGGAAAATGTAATGAAACAAAGAAAGAAAATCTAATGAAACAAAATTTCTTTCGAAACACAGAAAAATGAAAATGTCATTAGAAACAAAGAAAGGAGGAAATTTTCATTAGAAAAGAAAAGGAAAATGTAATGAAACAAAGAAAGAAAATCTAATGAAACAAAATTTCTTTCGAAACACAGAAAAATGAAAATGTCATTAGAAACAAAGAAAGGAGGAAATTTTCATTAGAAAAGAAAAGGAAAATGTAATGAAACAAAGAAAGAAAATGTAATGAAACAAAATTTCTTTCGAAACACAGAAAAATGAAAATGTCTTTAGAAACAAAGAAAGGAGGAAATTTTCATTAGAAAAGAAAAGGAAAATGTAATGAAACAAAGAAAGAAAATGTAATGAAACAAAATTTCTTTCGAAACACAGAAAAATGAAAATGTCATTAGAAACAAAGAAAGGAGGAAATTTTCATTAGAAAAGAAAAGGAAAATGTAATGAAACAAAGAAAGAAAATGTAATGAAACAAAATTTCTTTCGAAACACAGAAAAATGAAAATGTCTTTAGAAACAAAGAAAGGAGGAAATTTTCATTAGAAAAGAAAAGGAAAATGTAATGAAACAAAGAAAGAAAATGTAATGAAACAAAATTTCTTTCGAAACACAGAAAAATGAAAATGTCATTAGAAACAAAGAAAGGAGGAAATTTTCATTAGAAAAGAAAAGGAAAATGTAATGAAACAAAGAAAGAAAATGTAATGAAACAAAATTTCTTTCGAAACACAGAAAAATGAAAATGTCTTTAGAAACAAAGAAAGGAGGAAATTTTCATTAGAAAAGAAAAGGAAAATGTAATGAAACAAAGAAAGAAAATGTAATGAAACAAAATTTCTTTCGAAACACAGAAAAATGAAAATGTCATTAGAAACAAAGAAAGGAGGAAATTTTCATTAGAAAAGAAAAGGAAAATGTAATGAAACAAAGAAAGAAAATGTAATGAAACAAAATTTCTTTCGAAACACAGAAAAATGAAAATGTCTTTAGAAACAAAGAAAGGAGGAAATTTTCATTAGAAAAGAAAAGGAAAATGTAATGAAACAAAGAAAGAAAATCTAATGAAACAAAATTTCTTTCGAAACACAGAAAAATGAAAATGTCATTAGAAACAAAGAAAGGAGGAAATTTTCATTAGAAAAGAAAAGGAAAATGTAATGAAACAAAGAAAGAAAATCTAATGAAACAAAATTTCTTTCGAAACACAGAAAAATGAAAATGTCTTTAGAAACAAAGAAAGGAGGAAATTTTCATTAGAAAAGAAAAGGAAAATGTAATGAAACAAAGAAAGAAAATCTAATGAAACAAAATTTCTTTCGAAACACAGAAAAATGAAAATGTCATTAGAAACAAAGAAAGGAGGAAATTTTCATTAGAAAAGAAAAGGAAAATGTAATGAAACAAAGAAAGAAAATCTAATGAAACAAAATTTCTTTCGAAACACAGAAAAATGAAAATGTCATTAGAAACAAAGAAAGGAGGAAATTTTCATTAGAAAAGAAAAGGAAAATGTAATGAAACAAAGAAAGAAAATGTAATGAAACAAAATTTCTTTCGAAACACAGAAAAATGAAAATGTCTTTAGAAACAAAGAAAGGAGGAAATTTTCATTAGAAAAGAAAAGGAAAATGTAATGAAACAAAGAAAGAAAATGTAATGAAACAAAATTTCTTTCGAAACACAGAAAAATGAAAATGTCTTTAGAAACAAAGAAAGGAGGAAATTTTCATTAGAAAAGAAAAGGAAAATGTAATGAAACAAAGAAAGAAAATCTAATGAAACAAAATTTCTTTCGAAACACAGAAAAATGAAAATGTCATTAGAAACAAAGAAAGGAGGAAATTTTCATTAGAAAAGAAAAGGAAAATGTAATGAAACAAAGAAAGAAAATGTAATGAAACAAAATTTCTTTCGAAACACAGAAAAATGAAAATGTCTTTAGAAACAAAGAAAGGAGGAAATTTTCATTAGAAAAGAAAAGGAAAATGTAATGAAACAAAGAAAGAAAATGTAATGAAACAAAATTTCTTTCGAAACACAGAAAAATGAAAATGTCATTAGAAACAAAGAAAGGAGGAAATTTTCATTAGAAAAGAAAAGGAAAATGTAATGAAACAAAGAAAGAAAATCTAATGAAACAAAATTTCTTTCGAAACACAGAAAAATGAAAATGTCATTAGAAACAAAGAAAGGAGGAAATTTTCATTAGAAAAGAAAAGGAAAATGTAATGAAACAAAGAAAGAAAATGTAATGAAACAAAATTTCTTTCGAAACACAGAAAAATTAAAATGTCATTAGAAACAAAGAAAGGAGGAAATTTTCATTAGAAAAGAAAAGGAAAATGTAATGAAACAAAGAAAGAAAATGTAATGAAACAAAATTTCTTTCGAAACACAGAAAAATGAAAATGTCATTAGAAACAAAGAAAGGAGGAAATTTTCATTAGAAAAGAAAAGGAAAATGTAATGAAACAAAGAAAGAAAATGTAATGAAACAAAATTTCTTTCGAAACACAGAAAAATTAAAAAGTCATTAGAAACAAAGAAAGGAGGAAATTTTCATTAGAAAAGAAAAGGAAAATGTAATGAAACAAAGAAAGAAAATGTAATGAAACAAAATTTCTTTCGAAACACAGAAAAATGAAAATGTCATTAGAAACAAAGAAAGGAGGAAATTTTCATTAGAAAAGAAAAGGAAAATGTAATGAAACAAAGAAAGAAAATGTAATGAAACAAAATTTCTTTCGAAACACAGAAAAATTAAAAAGTCATTAGAAACAAAGAAAGGAGGAAATTTTCATTAGAAAAGAAAAGGAAAATGTAATGAAACAAAGAAAGAAAATCTAATGAAACAAAATTTCTTTCGAAACACAGAAAAATGAAAATGTCATTAGAAACAAAGAAAGGAGGAAATTTTCATTAGAAAAGAAAAGGAAAATGTAATGAAACAAAGAAAGAAAATGTAATGAAACAAAATTTCTTTCGAAACACAGAAAAATTAAAAAGTCATTAGAAACAAAGAAAGGAGGAAATTTTCATTAGAAAAGAAAAGGAAAATGTAATGAAACAAAGAAAGAAAATGTAATGAAACAAAATTTCTTTCGAAACACAGAAAAATGAAAATGTCATTAGAAACAAAGAAAGGAGGAAATTTTCATTAGAAAAGAAAAGGAAAATGTAATGAAACAAAGAAAGAAAATGTAATGAAACAAAATTTCTTTCGAAACACAGAAAAATTAAAAAGTCATTAGAAACAAAGAAAGGAGGAAATTTTCATTAGAAAAGAAAAGGAAAATGTAATGAAACAAAGAAAGAAAATGTAATGAAACAAAATTTCTTTCGAAACACAGAAAAATTAAAAAGTCATTAGAAACAAAGAAAGGAGGAAATTTTCATTAGAAAAGAAAAGGAAAATGTAATGAAACAAAGAAAGAAAATCTAATGAAACAAAATTTCTTTCGAAACACAGAAAAATGAAAATGTCATTAGAAACAAAGAAAGGAGGAAATTTTCATTAGAAAAGAAAAGGAAAATGTAATGAAACAAAGAAAGAAAATGTAATGAAACAAAATTTCTTTCGAAACACAGAAAAATTAAAAAGTCATTAGAAACAAAGAAAGGAGGAAATTTTCATTAGAAAAGAAAAGGAAAATGTAATGAAACAAAGAAAGAAAATCTAATGAAACAAAATTTCTTTCGAAACACAGAAAAATGAAAATGTCATTAGAAACAAAGAAAGGAGGAAATTTTCATTAGAAAAGAAAAGGAAAATGTAATGAAACAAAGAAAGAAAATGTAATGAAACAAAATTTCTTTCGAAACACAGAAAAATTAAAAAGTCATTAGAAACAAAGAAAGGAGGAAATTTTCATTAGAAAAGAAAAGGAAAATGTAATGAAACAAAGAAAGAAAATCTAATGAAACAAAATTTCTTTCGAAACACAGAAAAATGAAAATGTCATTAGAAACAAAGAAAGGAGGAAATTTTCATTAGAAAAGAAAAGGAAAATGTAATGAAACAAAGAAAGAAAATGTAATGAAACAAAATTTCTTTCGAAACACAGAAAAATTAAAAAGTCATTAGAAACAAAGAAAGGAGGAAATTTTCATTAGAAAAGAAAAGGAAAATGTAATGAAACAAAGAAAGAAAATCTAATGAAACAAAATTTCTTTCGAAACACAGAAAAATGAAAATGTCATTAGAAACAAAGAAAGGAGGAAATTTTCATTAGAAAAGAAAAGGAAAATGTAATGAAACAAAGAAAGAAAATGTAATGAAACAAAATTTCTTTCGAAACACAGAAAAATTAAAAAGTCATTAGAAACAAAGAAAGGAGGAAATTTTCATTAGAAAAGAAAAGGAAAATGTAATGAAACAAAGAAAGAAAATGTAATGAAACAAAATTTCTTTCGAAACACAGAAAAATTAAAAAGTCATTAGAAACAAAGAAAGGAGGAAATTTTCATTAGAAAAGAAAAGGAAAATGTAATGAAACAAAGAAAGAAAATGTAATGAAACAAAATTTCTTTCGAAACACAGAAAAATTAAAAAGTCATTAGAAACAAAGAAAGGAGGAAATTTTCATTAGAAAAGAAAAGGAAAATGTAATGAAACAAAGAAAGAAAATGTAATGAAACAAAATTTCTTTCGAAACACAGAAAAATGAAAATGTCATTAGAAACAAAGAAAGGAGGAAATTTTCATTAGAAAAGAAAAGGAAAATGTAATGAAACAAAGAAAGAAAATCTAATGAAACAAAATTTCTTTCGAAACACAGAAAAATGAAAATGTCATTAGAAACAAAGAAAGGAGGAAATTTTCATTAGAAAAGAAAAGGAAAATGTAATGAAACAAAGAAAGAAAATGTAATGAAACAAAATTTCTTTCGAAACACAGAAAAATTAAAAAGTCATTAGAAACAAAGAAAGGAGGAAATTTTCATTAGAAAAGAAAAGGAAAATGTAATGAAACAAAGAAAGAAAATCTAATGAAACAAAATTTCTTTCGAAACACAGAAAAATTAAAATGTCTTTAGAAACAAAGAAAAGAATAAAATTCCGTTCGAATCATAGAAGAGGGGAAAATGTCATTGGAAACAAAGAAAAGAAGAAAATTTCTTTCGAAACACAGAAAAGAAAAAAATGTCATTAGAAACAAAGAAAAGAGGAAAATGTCATTAGAAACTAATAAAAGCAAAATGTATTAGAAAAAAGAAAATTTCAATCAAAATGCAGAAAATACAAAAATGTCAGAAACAAAGAAAAGAGGAATATTTCGTTACAAACATAGAAAAGAGTGTTAAAATGCTCTGTACTATAAATTTTCCTACAAGTTTTTCATAAAATTTTAATGTTCTTTTATTGTTCTTTGTCCTTAATAATATTTGTTTCCACAATATTTCACACTCAGTAACCCTTTGAGTCTTAATGGCTTTATTGTCTTGTTTGGGGTTAAATCTATTTTTAAAAGTCAGTGAATATATATATATATATATATATATATATATATATATATATATATATAATTAAATAATTAAGTCTTGAATAGTGAAATATTATTAAATCAAAGATATGAAACTACGGTAAATTGCAGACATAATAAGGAATTAACCTTACAATCTTGCTAAACTTCATAACTCAATAATCACTCCTATTTTGTTATATTATCTTTATATAAACATTTTAATGTTATCATTAGTGATTTATTCTACCTTTAGGTATTATATTGGTTAGTATTCGTAAATTACTGGTAGTATGCTTAGCCCTGAATTAGCTTATTATTATTATTATTATTATTATTATTATTATTATTATTATTATTATTATTATTTTCTCTTGATGTATTGATAATAGTTTTTAATGTAAAAATATAAAAGTTTAAAATTTATTTTGTTTTCTAATTTATAATGTAAGGTTGGTTTAGTTAAGTATTGCATTGCTTCTTAAAGTGTCCTTTATTTACGTTCTATGGGTAATTTCGTTTGAATATGTGGTTTCACTTAAAAGTGCCAGAAAATTTGAAACACGACATTGCAGCTTATGTGTTAATATCTGTTCGCGTTTCAAATTTGAATTCTCTTTTTCAGCATAATTTCATTGGCTTAATTCGTATCAACATAATTCGTATCTTCTTATATGTTATTTTCTTAACTTTTCGTATCTTCTTATATGTTATTTTCTTAACTTTCCTCTCCCTTTGTATCTGTCTAATTTCGAATATACTCCTCTCTTTCTTTTGCCTTCGTTTTCTTTCTATTCTCTTGGTAGTAGGGTTAATTTCTTATGCTTTCTTTTGCCTTTCTTTTTTTCATCTCCCTTTTCCTTTTATTGATTTCTTATTTTCTTTCCTATTTTTTTTCATAAAAACCTTTTTTACCTTGTAAAAAAAATAATCGTTTATTACCATCATTGTTAACTACCTGATGAGACGTTGTTTATTAAACGTCGAAAGAAAATGTAAATTTTGTAACAGTGTATAATAAATACGTTAATATGTATATATATATATATATATATATATATATATATATATATATATATATACATGTGGGTGGGGCTTCTTTAAATGTATATTTGTGTGTATATGTATGTATGTATATATTGTATATATATATATATATATATATATATATATATATATATATATATATATATATATATAGCAGTATTAAGAATTAGGACATCAGCAGATTCCGCTACCTTGGTTTCAACTTTTCGGTATCTTCAGAAGATTTCGGTCAATTTATTTTGTAACTTTTTATTTTTTTATTTTAAATATGCAAACTTTATGAACGCTATATTTAAAATATATATATATATAAATAAAAGAATAAACGCACGGTCTGAGAAGTGGTAGAATGTGAGGAGGAGGGGAAAGCAAGCGTATTGGAAATGTATCGGTGGGAGATTAAATGAAATATACATAATTTCTTTTCATCCCACTTCATATGAACTCAAAAGGAACTTTTTAGTATGTATAAAACGGGACATATTTTCCGATTTCTCATGAAAAAGTGTTTTTTGGCCTTGGAAATGTTAGTATAACTAATGTTTCTTGTTGACAAAGGTTCGCCCTGGGTAAGACGTTAAACTACATCCAGCAGCAAGGCCTCTGATCAGGAGGTTTTGAGAAGCGTGGAACCACCTTTTAATTGCTGGTGTTCTCAGGTCCACAATGATCCAAGGTGGTAGCACCTGTTAGGGTCCCAGCTATGGGCAAATAGTTAACTATTACCTGCAATACTTTTTTGAAAAAAATTATTACCAGCAATACAATTTTGAAGGAAAAATATTACCAGAAACAGATTTTTGACAAAACAAAATATTAGCACCAATAAAAAATGTTGTCAGCATTAAATAACCTATTGAGGTTGATATGCCACAAAGCAAAATAAGCCAAACCAATCTAAACGAAAGAATACACATTCTGTTCATACGAATCTATCCTAAAAATGATGTCGGCATTAAATAACCCATTGAGGTTGATATGCCGTAAAACAAAAGAAACCAATTGTTGACAAAAGTAGCAAATATATATATATATATATATATATATATATATATATATATATATATATATATATATATATATATATGTATGCAGGTATGCAGTGAAATAGGAAAGAACACGTTAGTTAGATAATCCGGTGTTCCTTAATATTTAGCTTTATTTTCAAAAGGACAGTGCTCCATACAGAAGTAGAGCTTATATTATAATAATATTTTTAGCGGAGGAATCATATTTTTAAAAACTAAAAATATTATTATAATTATAATATATATATATATATATATTTTCTTGTTGACAGAGGTTGTACACACACACACACATACACACACACACACACACACACACACACACAAACACACATATATATATATATATATATATTGCAGAGATGCAACAGTTTTATGAATTTATATCCCGATTAAAGTGACTCGAATAATTGCAGCTACTGATATTATCACGATATTTCTGAAAAATGTCGATAATGTTCCAAAAATAATGATACATACGCTGAAATCCTGTCAACAAATAAATTAGTAATTTTTATAATAATGGTAATGACGAGTGTTAAATTTTTCAACGTTGTTACGAGTTGTTGAACATTTTATAAGATTTTGTTGTAAAAGCAGTAACAGTTGCATAGAACTTAAAGCTCGGAATTATTCTTTATCTCATGGTGGAGTGATTTCGGATACACGTGAAATGTTCGACGATAAACTTGACAAATAAATATCTCAAGCCTTTTGGGTAGCACGGCTATCTATCTACCTATCTATCTAACGAAAAGAGTTCGATAATCTATCTTTTTCATTTTCCCTCTATGTATCTATCTCAGTTATAATAAAGCATAAGATTTTCTCTATCTGTTTATCTATTTGTAGATGACTAGATCTACAGCTAACAGAGATCTAAATAGAGCACCCACTTTACTCAAATGTAGAAGGAAATAAATCAAATAATTCCGTCCGATGGAACGAACCCAACCTTAGGTCAATTCATCAGACATTCATTCATGCGCTATATCCTGACCAATATTGAACAGACAACAACTATAAACCAAATTATTTTCTAAGTTTTCAATTTGGATTACTACTACATTCAAATATCTCCAGTAATTTCTTCGTCTTGTTGTCAAATTCAGTTCAATTTTCCTTCGTTTTGCCTTGTCATGTAACACACACACACACACACACACACACACATATTTAGGATAGCTCTTGCGGAGAGATCTTGATTGGGCCTCCATCACATTAGGTAGGAGTAGATGCGATAGTCAACAATAAACTACGGAAGAACTAAAAATTTATCGTTGTACTTAAGTATTGCATTAATATTTAAGATTAACTTTTAAAAGTTCAATGATAATTCTTCTGCCGCCACTTAATTTAAAGACAGTTTGATGTACGTAGGTCATTACTTTCCGTACAAACAATTATTTTTATTTCATGGGTAACTTTCTCTGGGTTTCGCAATTAATTTCATTTTCAATTATTTCTAAATTTATTTCCAAGTTATAAAAATTGTTATCGTACAAAAAATCTGTCGACAAAAAATTACGTAATAAAACTCTGAAAACAATCGCAGTAATGAAAACTTGGGAATCCAAAATTTCAGGATTGCGGGTCCGGATTCGGCCAGGAATGTTTTTAATTTGCTCACGGAGTCGGCCTGATTCCAAAATGGTATAATATGTTGGGTTATAGCCTCTAGGAGCAAAGTTGAAAAAGTGTGACACAGTGACATACTGACATTCGCATTTATTACTTGGCGCCTGTTTAATCTGACGCCTTCTATTTTCCACACACACACACACACACACACACACATATATATATATATATATATATATATATATATATATATATATATATATATATATATATATATAAACTATCTGTGTTAGGTGAAGAATCCACGTTCAGAGAAGACCCTAGGGACACACGCCCATTGCCCGACAGTATTTGACGGAAGCCAGAATTTAATAAAAGGCAATATTACGTATGAGTGAATGAGTCTGGTGTTTTCATTTAAATATTCAACGGTAACATTACATGCGCTAATTTTGAAAAATATATCTTATCGAATAATTCTGTGTTGACAATGCTGTTACTGTTTAACTTTTTAAGAGCGAATGAAAAAGCAACCGGTTATAGATATTTGTAGCTTTAGTTATTGAACATGTCTTAATAATGCGTATTTTGGAGTAAGTAGAAAGATTGTAAATTATTTCCTATGGTCTCCGTACACTGATTTGAAAACGTGCCATATTTACACTACATTTAAAAAATTTGAAGAAGCATGGTATGAACTTGATAGAAGAGTAAAAAAAAAAAAAATGTAAACGACCTCTTACAGTCATTGAAAAAAAAAGAAAGAATGGAATCAATTATCAAATTTATACTTTGTAAAACTTTAGCAACGAATGCAAAAATCTGTGCTATAGTAATTAAGGCTAAACGAGGATATTTTGACGAGAGCAAAATGTAATCATAAAATGCTTTTGTCTTTTTGTCATAATAAAAGTTCTAATAAAAAATCATGTGTTACGTTTTTTTAACCATGTATAATAATTTTCTCTTTTTAAATTACAAAACAACTACTTTTGGGGCAAATTTTTAAAATTACCTGGGATCTCCTCAAACTTTTGAATTGTAGTGTACATTTAAATATACCATTTATTATCTAATAAATCAATGGCCTTGGTGACGATCAATTCTGAATTATTATACTCTGTGATGTAGTAGAATTAACAAACGCATATTAACTGCTGCTAATCCAGCGTAGTGAAAAATATATATTCCCGGATAAGTGATGTATCACAGATGTTTGCATCAGACAAAAAAGGATTCAGCGCTAGTTATTGTAAATCCTTTTAGTTACGTAGTTTAGTACGGAACACTGTAACAAATTTGGTTGATTGATTCATTTTCTACGGTTTAACAACCTTTTGCAGCTTATTTAAAGCTAAAAAATATTTTTAGATTCTAAGAATATTTTTTTTTGAGATAATAAATGACGAAAAGCGTCAAACGAATTATTTTTCCACTTTGTCTAGATTTTCCCAAAATTGATCTGATATATAAAAACCTATATATCTTTTTCACATATTGAAACATGCAAGTTAATGGGGTACGGGAAAAGAAAGAGAAGAAATATGTTGGTTTTCTCCACTGTCCAAGGCCTAATACAGTCATTAGTATGTCCTTGATATATTAACACGTTAACAGAACGAAAAAAAAAAAGGAAAAAAAAAAAAACTAGGAAAACACAAAAAAATTAGCTATACGTGAAAACGTTTTGTATACCACACTGAATTATATAGATATGTCGTACGAACACACAGACACCTGCACGCACACACATACGCGCGCGAACACACACACACACACACACACACACACACACACACACACACACACACACACACAGATAGAGGGTGCGATGGATAAATTGTCATCTAAATTACGCAGAAATGTAAAGAATGCTAACATCTTATTTTAACAGATATAATTACCAAAATTGCACAATAATATCTTGAAATACTAAAGAGAAAATTTATTCAATAAAATCGTCATTGACTTCAATCGCGGCCCCAAACGACTTCGGAATCTCCTGCAACTCTTCTGGACGGTCTCCCAGAATGCTGCCAGGATGCTTGCCTTCAGTTCATCTTTGGTGTTACAAGGAATTTTGTTTGTATCTTGCCCAACTTCGGCTCACACAAAATAATCATTGGGGTTGCAGTCTGGAGAGTTATGTGGCCAGGTGTAAGGAGTTATGTGGTCGCAGAAATTGCCTGACTGCCATGACTGGATTCTCCCGCTTGTATGGCGTGGTACAAAGCCCTGTTGCCAGACACAGGGTCTTCCATCAGCCACCCTCTTGACCCATGACAGCACTACCTTCTCAAGACACTTGATGTAGGCCTCCGCGTTGAGTCTGAAGCCCCGTGGGAAGATGAATAGAGCATAACATGGCCATCACTAGTGACCATTCCAAATACCTTCGTATTCACTATTAGAATCATACAACTCTTTCCGAATCCTCTGCACTCTCCTCAGATTGACAGCCAAAAACTTAAATGTTCATATTAGAGCTTCCGGCGCAAATGCTAAGCAGTACAATATGCCGTTTCCAAATTTCTGGCGGAATAAATTGCATCATGGTTCTCTTTACTGTTACAGACGGTGCCCGAAATTGTTTGCAGTTGATAAAACCACAAACAAACAACGCGCGAAATTAAAAATATAAAATGGTGACAATTTATCCATCGCATCCTATGTGTGTATATATATATATATATATATATATATATATATATATGTATATATATATATATATATATATATATATATATATATATATATATGTATATATATATATGTATGTATATATATATATACCCAAGTACAGGATTGGTGTATACGGAATAAATTCAAATAATCCAAAAATACTATTCTTAAAAGAGTGCTCAATAGGGAGTAGAATAAATATAATTTATTCGAAAATTATAACATAAATATGTTATAAAATCACTACAAAAATAGCTATTTTGTTTCAACACTTCTGGTGTCTTATCAAGAGATGGGGTTGAATGACATAATTTGCGAATAAATTATGTATATATATTAATTTCGGTTGAGCCCTCTGGTTTGAGGTGTGAATTTGTAAACAGTGACTATTTAAGCTAATACTGCACGACTCTTAGACAGAATTGAGTCACTGTCAGTCACTGTGTATTTATCCGAATCTAAAAATAAACACGCTAAAATTCACCTTCAACCCGTACCGTACGCTGACGGCTTAGTGGGAGAAGTTCGGACTGACGCAAATTCAGTCGGGTTTTAATCCTAGCTAGAGGCAACCTGACGTCTAGCCACACTGATGAGCTGCGAAACAGTCTGTCTGTGGATGACAAAAAATAAATATATATATTATTTTTTCAGTATTTTAATGCGACTTCGGATCTGTGGGTCACATTGTCTGTTAAATTCTCTGTTAATTTTTTGTAGCTTTGAACTATTCCTTTAGCTGACAAACATACACTGTGTCTTCTTGCAATTGATGGTTAGTCCTTTCATCCCACCTTACTTAAGTAGAAATCCGTAATTTTATAATTTCTTATAAGTACGAGGGGCATTCTAGAAGTTTAGAATCATTTTGTTTGGGAGAGGCAGTTATAGATTATTGTAATTTTAGTATATTATTACTATACATCTAATAAACCGACTTGTCAGTTTTTTGTTATTTAGATTGAAGGAGGCGCCTGTAAAACAGACTAATAAACACTGCTTGTCACAACTGACGAGTTTACAGAATGCAAAAATAAATAATTTGGAAAGTCCGCGATGCAATAAAGTTTTGTGTTGACAGAGACGGGTACCGACATATCTCCTTGTGACTTTTGATTGTTCCCTGAGCTGAAGTTTTGAAGTCATTGAGAAGTTGAAGGAGGCTGTGGCAAAGGATATGGACACCTTAATTTTGGAAGACTTCCACGGGGCCTTCACGAAGTGGCTGGAGCGCTACAACAATCGCACTGATGTCGGATGGCCCGAATATGAAGGGGTTAGACTTTTAAACTTCTTTCAAATTAATAAATGTCTCAAAACTTCTAGAATGCAAATCGTCTATCTATCTATCTATCTATCTATCTATCTATCTATCTATCTATCTATCTATCTATCTATCTATCTATCTATAGCAGCCCGTTCATTATCTATCTATCTATCTATCTATCTATCTATCTATCTATCTATCTATCTATCTATCTATCTATCTATCTATCTATCTATCTATCTATCTATGGCAGCCCGTTCATTATCTATCTATCTATCTATCTATCTATCTATCTATCTATCTATCTATCTATCTATCTATCTATCTATCTATCTATGGCAGCCCGTTCATTATCTATCTATCTATCTATCTATCTATCTATCTATCTATCTATCTATGGCAGCCCGTTCATTATCTATCTATCTATCTATCTATCTATCTATCTATCTATCTATGGCAGCCCGTTCATTATCTATCTATCTATCTATCTATCTATCTATCTATCTATCTATCTATCTATCTATCTATGGCAGCCCGTTCATTATCTATCTATCTATCTATCTATCTATCTATCTATCTATCTATCTATTAACAAATAAAGCGTTCAACTATAATTATAATTCTTTAACGTATCCCATTTCGTTTAATGTTTGTCCATTATCCTATAAGTGAGTACGTTGTCACAAAATTATTTGTCAGAAATCAGCAATGATTACCTCGAATCGCTTTAATCCAGTCCATTCAACTTTTATATATTGAATAAAAAAGTAGCGTAAAAAGTGCTAAGGTCTTGAAAATAATAATTATGACCTTCACCGCAAAACCATCCAGCTGCCTAAATTTCGATTTAAGAAGTTAATTATTTTCATCTGCTTCTGAAGAAACCACTCCCAAGAGGTCAAACGCTACATTCACTTGCTCCTCTTCGTCTTCTTAAAAAGCTATTTGTTTTGCTAACAAAGCCCTTCGACCAACATATAAAACTGCAAAAATTGATTGTCAACACAATGAACTAAAAATATGGCACAGACAAACAATGATTGATTTCCGTCCCACCGCAATCTCATCATCAGTGGATTTAAAGCTGATATCAGCTCAACTTATTTACGGAACCCGAAGAGATAATGCAAGTGAAAGTAGAAAGAAGTGATCCGCAGTGTAGCCTGATTAACTTTAAAAAATAGTATTTTCGACCGGATCAAAACCTAAATAAGAAAGGGAAGAAAGAGTAGAAGGGAAAAAGCAGTAGATAGGGATGTGAAAGGAACAAAGTTTAGAAACGACTTTCTTTTAATCTATCTCGCTCCATCCTTGCCTATTTTGTTTGTTACCTATCTTATTTTGATAATGCATTCATAGATCTGACATATACAAACTTATATAAGGGGTTTTGTCTCTTTTGAGTCGTAGCACCCGTTCAAAATTAACTCATCTTTTCACTGTTGACAGCCAGCTCGGCTAATCTTTTAAAGTGGTTCTGATGAAATATATTCCATCATACATATTTTCTCACTGTTTATAATCTTTCACTTTGAATGTAACTACACACACACACACATTCAAACACACACACACATATAGCTTAAAATTTGATATATATATATATATATATATCTTAAAATGTGATATATATATATATATATATATATATATATATATATATATATATATATATATATATATATATAAATTCCCCTTACCATAAAAGACATATATAGCCAATTACACTACTTGATTTTCAGTTTTTTCATTTGTAAAAAAGCAGTATCAACACGTGGAGAGAGAAACAGATAAATTTTTTTTCAAAAAGCTAAGCAAAACCGGTTAAAGCAAAAAAGTTTCAAAACAGGAAAACAAAAAATTATTTTTCTGAGAAAAAAACACTGAAAATCCAACTGGGGAAAGAGGGTGAAGTGTAGAAATATATCTTCCCCAGCAAGATCGCGTAAACAATCTTGACTTCTATCAAAGATACAAAGTACGGATTGTGTAGCTCCAGAAACAGATATGGCAGCAATAATCCATTTTTGGTCAGATCTGAATTTTGTAAAGGAGTCAGATACTTTATGAAGCGCTATAGTGAGCTGACAATTATCCCTGCATCTTTAACAATGGATCGTATATATGAGCCTCACCTGAGATTTGGCGTGAATTTGAGTTCCAATAGTTGTTCAACATAGACCTCATCCAGAGATCTATCGGTCTTCCTCTCATCTAGTTTATTTAGCATATGGGTTTTATGAAGGAACTTTAAAAATAATTGCTTGTTCACTTCCTAACATTTGCCAACAACTCAATCCGAGCAACAGATTTTTTTATGATACACTTAAAAGATGAGAAAATTTAATGAAATATAGCGGATTAAGATCATTCAGGCACGACATCCAGCTGGAGAATTTGTCGACCGAAAACTAAAAACCACAAAGACGAGGTGTAGGAAAAGTAAGCCAATAGCATTAACATCTCGCTTCCTCGAGCCATTCATTTTTCTATCAGCCTTTTTGCCAACTGACATTGCGACATATTTTTTTTAATCAATTCACCCCAAGTAAGGCATTAAAATCACTGAGACGCAACGGGTTACTGAGTATTAGAGAATAGGAAAAATGCTCTTAAGGAGACAGGACAATAAAAGAACAAGGGTTAAGGAAACAGATGATGACGATTGACACTGAATTTAAATTTTCGAACATCAAAGTTTACTGGCAAACCGGAAAAGAATTCCACAAGAGAGAAGTGCGATAGAAGAAACTGTTAGCATAGAACTTACGGTTACAATATAGTCATTTCAACTGTAAAATGAGACCTTGTCACCAATCTAGTACTGCGCTTAAATTAATTAAGTCTACGTATAATAGAAACAAGTAATATTTAATTTGAAAATGCAAAAATATAGCAGAATGCCAAACGGGGGGAGGATAAGGGAAGGGTGGTCTTCAATCTGTCTTATCTTAAGCTTAGCTAGATTACTGACCCAAACATTCCATACGCCAAAGCAACACATTCTTACTTAACATTCTTACTTCAACCACCGTAATACCTCAAGTCTCTAATTAGTTTCCATTTGTACAATTTGTTTGTGCGGAGTGGATAACAAAAATAAAAATAACAACTACCATAGAGGAAAGTTCATCAGAACAATTATCATGAAAGGATTTGCAGAAAAAGCACAGGGAAGCTATGTTACGGCGGTGGAAAAGTGACTGAAGCTGAGATGCCATACCAGGACCAATAACATTGTAGATTCTTCATTGCGGATTTGATTCGAATAGCGGTAAACGACATTCGAGTTGAGATAAAAGAGTGAATTTTATGTATCGGCTATTAAAACATGGCGCGCTGACGATACACAAACTTCTAGAATCCTATCAGTAAGATGTCTACGTAAATTCTCGAGGTATAAATATCTAGCATTAGAGTCATTGTCACTTTCCTAATACTTTAAAAAGCTTTGCTTAGAACGAATTTTCTTTCTATTCGATTCGAGTGACTGTTTTTAGTTTTTTAAGCGAATGGCATCGTTTCAGTAATTTGATATTGATTATCTTACCTTGTAAACACTGTATAGATGAACATCACCTTTTCTAAATTTAATTAAAGAAAGGAAGACTAAGAAATCGTAATTATGCTCATCCCTCGTCTTTAAAAAAAGAAAGAAAAATAGCTGACAGCTTCTCTTCTGTTCCACAAACATTTAGATACATCTGACATGTCCGAATTTGAAGAGCTCTCAAAGAACTACTTTAAACACTTCCCATCAGATAATCCCGGCTTGAGTAAAAAAAAGGCAGATCATTTATAAAATATTTTTTTATAAAACCGAAAGGAAAAACATTATGGAAACAGAATAAACTAATGATGCAAATAGCTTTTTTTCCTTGCCGTTTATAGTTTTCAGATTTCAAAATGAATTGATAAATAATTCTATACGCTTTATATACATGCTTGTAACATTTCCCGAACGTAAAGTTTCAGAAAAAATGTTAAAAAGTACTTGAAAATACAATAAGTATTACTATTATAAATGAATAATTATTATATCGGCTATATAACTACATGCCTATCAAAGAAACTGACTTTGCATTTCTCGGATCATAGCTTCATAAGGATCTATTTAAATACACACTTAGACCTAGTAACCCCTCTATCCGTTACATACTCGTAGTAAACACCAACATAATACATTCATCTAAATGCAGAAAACGCTTAAAAATAACGGAAGGGCTACAAATAAAAAAAATAACCCAATATTCTATAATATGAATTATGAACTCGGCCACAACATGCTGACCGTGTTCGGAAATTAAGACATTCATATTGTTATAACAAAATATACTTATTCAAAAAAAAAAAAAAAATCCTTGATTATGACTAACAGATTAACCGAAAATGTTCGGATCCATATGTAATTTGGACACTTTTTGCACACTGTATGTCCAGAAAAGAAATCACTTGTACGAATGCAAGAAAAATAAAAGCTTAATCACATTGCTCTTTCAGTCGTCTTCAATGAAACACACACACACACACACACACACACACACACACACACACATATATATATATATATATATATATATATATATATATATATATATATATATATATATATATATATATATATATACCGAGTGTATAAAGATTAACAGAACAATCGTTATGAAATTGATCATAAACGAAAATGACATGTTCATCATTAATTAATCATAGCTGAGGATCGGAAGTTCATGAAGGATTGATATAAAGTTCAAATATATTTATATTATTCCAGGGTCATTTTCTAAACTATTCAAGATGATCTTCGCCCTCTCTAAACTTTTAACTTTCTGTCCTGGAGTAACAAGATGCTTCACGGGTTTCTCGTACGATTTCATTTTCAAGTCTTTTTTCACTCGTCTTTCAACTGTCATATGTGAAACTCCTCCCTCACGGGACAAACTTCTTACAGGTTGAGTTGGATCTTTTCTAATTGATCTCTTTAGCTTTAAGTTGAAAAGATGACCCCCTCTTCCTGTTGTGACCCCCTGATCCTGTTTTCCTTTCAACTGTCCCCTCTTTTTAAAACTTATTCACCGTTCTCTTGATGGTTCTTGAAATAGACTTTGAAGATGGATGCCAGAGTATGAATGTTGGTACCATTACTGAAGGTCTGAATGATCTTTTTCCTCTCACCATTGCTTAGTTGTGAAGTCAGTGGGGCTGACACAAAACGATTCTAACCTGTATTCTTTTAAGCTGAATAAGTCAAATGGCATCAAGATGGTTAAACGTCTTATCTGAAAACCTGGAAAAAAGAAACTCAATTAGTTTATTGCTTTTTTTTAGATATTAAATATTTTTTGGGATGAAGAATTACACTGTTATACAATTTGTACAATTTTGCTGTTACACCCGATATATATATATATATATATATATATATATATATATATATATATATATATATATATGTTTGTGTGTGTGTGTATGCGTGTGTGTGTGTAAGAGATTATGTCGATAAATATATAGCATACGAATGGAAAAATATTAATTTTACAATTTTTTTACTAAATTTCACCGAATACAAGACTGTAGAGCCACTCATGGTAGAGGGTTACTGTATGAGGATTGCCATCTGAATGTAAGAGGAGGCGGTAGGAAGTAACGATTATGAGGCTAGGGAGGATAGATAACGATTGGAGCTTGACTTGAGTAAGTTAAGGTTATAGCGTTCAGGAAGTCTGTTCAACACAGTAACAGTTCTTGAGGAAAAACTGTCAGATCAGCACTTCCTGCTTATATATGGAAAACGGATGGCGATTCGCCGTAACATTGTCTGTCGTAGCTGTAAACAAATAACAAATGTTTTTAAACATAAACTCCTTTTCTTGACAAATTATCTTGTGGGCGAATAATATTCATCTAAATTGAATATTATGCCATGAATATCTCATATAATTCTTCAGTGAGGCTACGGACTACTCGAGTCATGCCTTCGTTATACCAAAAATACCAGAGGAGAAAACTCTCAATTTATTCTTATCTTGAATTTTATAAAAAAATGTTGGAATATAGCAAAATAATGTTCCCAATAATAATGTGTTATGGGTATCTAGCTATATATAAAATTATGTGAAGTCCGTCCGTCAAACCCTCTAAAAAAGCCATGCATTGACCGATCGAAACCAAATTTTGTGGAAAGTGAAATATATATATATATATATATATATATATATATATATATATATATATATATATATATATATATATATATATATGATAAATCCTAATGAGTCTGATAATACCTACCTAGGTTTCACCACATGGGATCATCAAGGTGAACTGATGATCCCAAGAGGTGAAACCTAGGTAGGATTTATTTATTTTACTTTTGCTCTACTTAGTGTATTCAGCACTCTTGGTTTTAACCTATTAATCCTTATTGCTGCATTTTTTCTTTCGCCCTGTTCGGAGGTTTTTGGTTCTTTCTTTTTTTCCCATTTTTCCTCGGATGCCAATTTATTTTTAAATTGTGCTATCCAAGATTTTTCACCCCCGAGTTTTAATAAATTACATTATATATATATATATATATATATATATATATATATATATATATATATATGTAAAACAAAAGACATTTTATTAAGTAAACATTATTTTTAGTGCATACCCATATTTGAGCAGACGCTCCGTTTATATATTAAACAGTACATTTATTTATTTCCGTCTGCAGGCCTGAATATTCTAGAAATATTATTAAAGGAATATATGCGCTCATCGATCTAATAAAAATAATGTCTAAATAATAAACTCTGTTGGATTACTAAATAAAAATCCATCACTTCTTTAAAAAGCGCTTTTTTACGTTAGGATACGAAACTGAGCAGAAATGAATATTTCGAGAGTCTATAAAAGATTTGCGTTTAGAAGACACTATATATATATATATATATATATATATATATATATATATATATATATATATATATATATATATTATAATTATTTTTAAAAAAGATGATTCCGTCGCGACACAGAAATTACTATGTTTCGAAACTAGTCACCCGTATTTAAGTTTAATTTCAGTATTAAACCTTAACTATTGGATGACAGTTTCATCCTCAAGCGATGTTTGGAATAACTAAGCAACGAAATGTTTTACTCATTTATAGTTTTGAAATGGAAGTGTAATCTGGGATTATCTATCTATCTATCTATCTATCTATCTATCTATATATATATATATATATATATATATATATATATATATATATACACACACATATATATGCATATTCATTTACATTATTCTCATTCTCATTACATTTGTGTATATATATATATATGTATATATATATATATATATATATATATATATATATATATATATATAACTTGCTTAATGTAAGCGCCACATACGATAAAGATGAGTTGTTTGAGAACCACAAGACAAACAAAATTTATATATATTTTTTCTTACATAAACATTTTTGTTACATTTTATTTTTATTTTTGTTATATATAAATATTAATAAATGTATGTATGCAATAATATTTATTCATGTATGCAGTTTTTTAAACTGTTTATTTGTTTCGGTAATCACAAAGTACACTTATATATATCAAATGTTTTCGAAATCTTTATTGGGGATTATTTTAACGATATTAATTGTATTTAATAAGGTATTGAACTACAGAAATGTACGTTTTATATTAACTGTGATGATAAAAGGAACATATATAAAAGTGAACATAGAAGTCAACACTTAGAGGCGACAGTCTGTTTCATGCTAGTGCAATCGTCAGGCAGCTCTAAGTGTTGACTTCTATGTTCACTTTTATATTTACACACGCTCTATCTCTGATATTGAGCACTTTATCCCATAAATATAGCACACTTTAAGACTATATTTCTTCATATATATATATATATATATATATAGATAGATAGATAGATAGGTTGGTTAATAAAACAGGGGTAAACAAAAGGGTACCAATGTGATCAGTACGAAAAACATTTATTAAATATCAATTATTAACCAAAAGACAAAAATGAATCCCGGAAATTAAGTCTTTTACATACTATAACACACACACACACACACACACACACACACACACACACACACACACACACATATATATATATATATATATATATATATCAAGTGTAGCCAAAACGTGGCTCGCGATCCACATGCGTCTCTTTGACCTTTAATAATGCGGTTTGTGGAAATATGTTCCTTTTATCATCACAGTTAATATAAAACGTACATTTCTGTAGTTCAATACCTTATTAAATACAATTAATATCGTTAAAATAATCCCCAATAAAGATTTCGAAAACATTTGATATATATAAGTGTACTTTGTGATTACCGAAACAAATAAACAGTTTAAAAAACTGCATACATGAATAAATATTATTGCATACATACATTTATTAATATTTATATATAACAAAAATAAAAATAAAATGTAACAAAAATGTTTATGTAAGAAAAAATATATATAAATTTTGTTTGTCTTGTGGTTCTCAAACAACTCATCTTTATCGTATGTGGCGCTTACATTAAGCAAGTTATATATATATATATATATATATATATATATATATATATATACATATATATATATATACACAAATGTAATGAGAATGAGAATAATGTAAATTCTAACGTTTACAGCATTAATTCAACAAAGAGCTCAATACCAAGAGTGAAGCAATAATTACTTATTATAGATTTTTACATGTGGACAAAAACAATTGCCCACTACAAAAGATGGCAGACAATGCATCGAAACAAGAATGCATCTTTTGTAGTGGGTAATTGTTTTTGTCCACATGTAAAAATCTATAATATATATATATATATATATATATATATATATATATATATATATATATATACTCTTGCTATATGTTGTTAAAGATCTGAAGAGATATTATTTTTTACATCTCTCTTTGAAATAAGGATCAAATGTCTTTCTGGGTTTACAAGCAATTTTTAAGAAAAAATAATTCTTCGGGCGTATGATTAACTTGAATGGAAATGGGATAAGTATAAGCAGAATGTGATTCTTGAGCGCGTTTTCGTGTGTGTACATGTATATGTATATGTCTCATTGAGGGAAACAAATCGTTACTTACTACTTCAATCCGAGTTCCTTACCAGATAGAAACTGGGTGCGTTTACTTCCTTTTTTATGGAAGAGCGTACATTCCTGCTGAACGGGAGGTTGTCCGGGATTGGACTATAAATTGCCAAGAGGACTCGCAGTGTGTGACCAGTATCGGCTGGGTCACCGCAGGGAGGCGTGTAAGATGTTGAGAGCCCTGAAACCTCGGCTAAAAGCATCATTGATGTGTACCAAAGCATCCAATAGATGTCTTTTACGAAAACAATTAATTTTATTAAATAACATGAACGCAGATATTTGCGAAGCTTAGAATCGTCTGACTACCATTACAACAACAGGGAAGGCAGATCGTGGGAAGTGAACCCACCACACCAGTGAATGTTCTAGTTTGCTGACTATCATACTACACCAGATACCAGTCAGCGGCACATACGTCCACTCACAAGTACACATATATACATGGACAATAAAAAAAGTATTAAAAAAATTAAACCAAGAACGTGTGTCGAGAATGTTGGGAGAAGGAATTTGTTGATGCAGAAGGAAAACATTTGGTCTTGCAATGGAAACAGAATCAGGCGTCTTGTCGAAGTGTAATTGAATTTGTTTTAATCGATTGGTCAATTGATTGATTGATCGATCGATCAGAAGTTCTGTCCGGCTTTCCCAAATCTCACTTCACTTCTCGCCACCTCCATCACCACATCAAAGAAAATAAACTGGCACGGGGCTAATCACGTGGTTTTCCTTTATCGGGACCGATCATGTGGTTTTTGTGTGGCCCATCGCTCGGCAGATTCTATTACGGTTTTGTGTTTCGGCAATTTACTTCATTGTTTTATGGGTCACGCTTCAAGGTCGTAGCATGCTGATAATATTGGTTCCATCCTGATAATCAGAAAAGAACAACGTTCGACAAAATTACAGCTAAAGGTTATTCTAATTCTCATCGTATACACCACTAGGGCTACGCGCTGTTAAACTAAAGCAAGCATTGTAAATACGAATACAAACCACATTTAAATGCAATATTTCGTGCGATATTCACCGTGTACTTCGCACCCTGCGTCAGACGTGGCTAAGATAAGTAGATATAGATGAAAAAAGATGTAAAATTAATATTTATGTTACGTTACCCTATGATATCGGTACCATGTAACCAGTACTACCTGCCGTGTGGTCAAGGCATCAGCGACTAAAGTCTGTTGTGTGCGTGTTAAACTCTCAGTCAGGATGTAGTTTTGTGTCTCTTTACACTTTTGGAATATATATATATATATATATATATATATATATATATATATATATATATATATATATATTATAAAATATGATTCCTTCGGTACATAAGAGTTCTCATGTTTCAAAAGCGAGAGCCGAGACCCTCACTATAATTTTTGAAATGAAGTTGAATTAAGGTGTCTGGTCTCGCTTCATCGTCAAGCGAGACCAGACACCTTAATTCAACTTCATTTCAAAAATTATAGTGAGGGTCTCGGCTCTCGCTTTTGAAACATGATAACTCTTATGTAGCGAAGGAATCATATTTAAAAAAATTATATTATAATATAAGCTCTATTTCTGTATGGAGCACTGTCTTTTTAAAAATAAAAGCAAAAATACTAAAGAACTCCGGATTATTTACCTAACGTGTTCTTTTCTATTTTTCTACCTGCACACATATATGTATATATGCACAAGTATAGGATAGGTGTATACGGAAGAAATTCCAATAAGCAAAAACATACTATTCTTAAAAGTGTGCTCAATACAGTGTAGAGCAAATATAATTATTTATTCGAAAATTATAACATAAGGATGTTATAAAATCACTACAAAAATAGCCATTTTGTTTCAACACTTTTGGTGTCTTATAAAGTGATGGTGTTGAATGTAGAAGTTTAAATATTACCATAAAAATGCTGTGTGGTGGTAAAAGATGATAATGCGTACATCTTATATCTCCTTGATGGAAGAAAGTCGTTGTTAACTGCAAGGAAATACCGTCTTTAAAATTGGACACCAGAATAATAGTAAGGGCTTCGATCACTAATTATATATATAAAAAAAAAAAAAAATGAAAAAACAGTATAGCGTATATATTCGGGTACAGTGCAAGTTTTTATAATCAGTTTTTACGCAAAATAGGTGGTTGCACTATACAGAGGTAATTTTTTTGAAGAGGTTAAAATTATGCATTTCCAGTGACTGGCTGCATTATACTTAAAATAAAATCTTCAAATCTAAAGATTAGATTAAATTATACTGCTTAAAATACCATAATGAACAATTAACAATGTTTTTCTCTATTCTCCCATTTGCGTTCATCTTCCTTTGCACGTGGTTACATCGCTGAGGTATAGCTTTTCTAACGGCATTTCTTTTGTCTGATACGTATCCATATCGTATATCCACGTATCCATATCGTATATGTGTCAGTTGTGTTCTTTATTCTTCTGCATCTTATTCCAAATGAATTTTAATCCTAGTAGATTTATTTACGGTATACGGTTATATGTATGGAGACGTGGCCGGAGGTTCACTTTCCGACCATGAGACTCAGGTTCGAATTTCACCATGATCAATTTGTCAGGAGGGTGACTTCTTGATGTTATCCGCCTGGGGGAGGAGATTCCAGCGTTCGATTCCTTTGGAAAATGCCCTAAAACCACATCACGGTTCGAATCGGAACTATTTTGGAACCGTCGATGATTGTGCTAGCACGAAGTCATAAGTCATAGTGACTGAGGGTTTGAGCGTAATGGCCTTGTTCAGTCTGTTGATCACTCCAGATAATACGCTCTCTCCCAGAAACTCTAAGGTCCGCTCAGCAGAGTTGAAGCATAAACCACAAGTGTGCTCTGTGGGTGTTGAACAAACGCAAATGTACCTGAGCAAGGCGCCTGCAACAGGGATTGGATAGCCGCCCTATTAAAAAGGCATACTCGGATACAAGCGGCCAGCCAGCAACAACAGCAACAGTTATATTATCAATATGAATCAACAAAATTGAGGAGCATTATAAAAGCCTGCGTTCATGTATTGAATACTGTTACTATATCTGATCTGGTGATCCTACCGTGGATCTCGAGATTCTTGACAAAATCCAGAGAAGAGTCTGCAATACAATCGATCAGGACCGGGCATCTCGTCTCCAGTCGCTTTCTCACCGACTTGACGTGGATTCCCTCTATTATACAAATAGTTTCTCTGATAAGCTTTTTCCCATGGTGCCCCGACTATATGAATTTAAGCGTGTTACTAGATTTGCAACTAGGTCTCACCGTTTTGCTGTTGAACTAGCCGGGTGTAGCTGCCACTTCTACTCTAACAGATTTTTCCTCGCACTTCCCACCTGTGGAAATCCCTTCTGATTTCTTGTTTCTTTGATAAGTTCAATCTTCAAAATTTTCAATGCAACGTCAATGGCCATCTTCTGTCTTCTTGAATCCTCTCCCTTTTTTGTCCTTTCCTCAACCCTCCTGATTCTCTGTCATCTCATTCTCTTTCACTTTCACTTTCACTCTCTGTAACCCAACTCCACTGCGTCTTAGTGGCATTGTCGTTTTACTTTGAGTGAAACGATTAAAAAATAACAAAAAAGAGTTTTTAAATTTTTCTCGTCAGATTCGATTTTGCTCATTTATAAATCTACCATTCTTCTATGTATTGAATACAGTTGCCATTTCTGGTCTGGATTCTAAAATCCAGAGAAGAGTCTGTAATAAAATCAATCCTAACCAGGCATCTCGTCTTCAGTCGCTTTCTCAGCGACCTGACGTGGATTCTCTCTGTTCTACAAATAGTTTTATGGCAACTGTTCTGACGGGCTTTTTCCCATGGTGCCCCGACTACATGACTTTAAGTGTGATATTAAATTGGCAACTAGATTCCACCGTTTTACTTGTGACCTTGCTAGATGCAACCGTCATTTCTATTCTAACAGTTTTTCTCATTTTTTCTCATCTGTGGAACTCCCTTCCGATATCTTGCTTCCTTGATAACTAAAATCTTCGAAAATGTAAATGCAACGTCAATCGTCATCATCTGTTTTCTTGAAGTCCGTATCTTTTTGCCCTTTTCGCAATCCTTCCCATTTTCAATCTTATTTTTTCTCATTCACTTTCACTCACTGCAATCCCCTACATTCTAGTGGTACTGTTGCGTTGCTTGAAGTGAAATGATTAAAAATATCCCATTGTTTATTTATAAATTATCTACAAACTATTACGGTACATGATAGAGGAAGAAATTATTTACAATATATCAAAGAAAATATTTCTTACTGAATATTTATTAACTATACAGGAATTAATTATTTACAATAAAAAAATGCTATTTATTTGCTATATGTCCAGGATTATTCCCAGTACTGCAATATTTGACCACGGTAGGCCTACTACCATTTCTCAGAACCTGGGATCGAATTATACACGAGCTATATCAGGGGTGGGTCACATGCGGCCCTCAAACGATTTTGTGCGGCCCGCTTTAAAATGTTATTTATTAAAACTATATTTTTCCTTTAAAAGCTCTTTATTTTGCCAATTTTAAATATCAATTATTTTGGTTTATATACTATGCGGCCCAGTAAAAATATAAATTTTTAGAATGCGGCCCTTGTACTAAAAAGTTTGCCCACCCCTGAGCTATATCATAAAATAAGATTTTACACAAAAAAATTCAGGAGTTGTAATATGCATGTAATAAGTCGGCTTATACACGAGTATATACGATAAATATTGTAATCTATTTGACAATGTTTGTTCAAGGAGGTGGAACTCTATAACATCATCATCATCATCATCATCATCGTCACCTTGACTTTTGTAATCTTACGGGTTGATCCGAATACAGAAGCTACACTAAATCTCCTCCACAAGGGTCTACCAAAGGCAGCCATCAGCAATTCTGTTGTAGTCATACCTGTCCATCGATATTGTCCAACCAGTTTTTACGTTGGCGCCCTCTCCTATGTCCACTTTCAGCGGTATCTTGCATGGTGGTCTTGCACAGTCTATCGTGACTTGTAAAATATACAAACCACTCAATTTTTCCCCGTTTGACAGTGGCGAGAAGAGGTTCCTTGTGGCCCACAAAACTTTCAACACTTTTCCGCAGAAATTCATTGGTTTTATGCTCCCAATAGAAGATGCCAGCGAGTTTTCTCATGCATTTGTTCTCAACGCTTCGACCATTTTCCCTGTTTCTGACAATAATGTCCACGTTTCACATCCATATAGGAGAATGGAGACTACCAGCGATTTGTACAGTGTGTACTTTGTTTGAAAACTGATTTTGCTCATCCATATTCTTGCCAATTTGGCCATCGTTGTCACCGTATTATTAAACTGTATATAGAAAAATATGAATTTTTAACTATGTACATGAATTTTTAAATATGCGTTAGAGATTCTTTATTCGAATTTTTATGTCACATGGTCAAATGAAAGAAATTAGGCGTGGGATATCGTTTTGCACTATTCTTAAATTTTAGAAAGTCCTCTCTACCTTGAAAATGAGCATTCTAGCTTGCTTGCCTTTGGATCGAACACCGACATCAGTATAGAAAATAGGTCTCATTTTTTTTCTAATTTGTTTATATTATTTGTGGGTTTGCCAATCGATGTGTATTTTCTACATGTGCCACTTTCCATGTTGACGTACACTCCTCATGCGAATATATTTTTTATTAAAAAATATTGATTTCCGATAATTTGGTAGTATAATTAAAATGAGAACAAATTTAAAGTGAATGCAGTTATGTGCTTGAGGGTCGTTATTGACTGCTTCCTGGTCTTAGTGGTATGATAAGCAAACTGGATAATTAGTTGTGAGTTCGATCCTTTCCGAATGTTTCATACTTATAGCCTTCTGCTAAAACTAATTGAAGCTCATTAAATAAAATAAAAAAAATAATGAGCTTAATTTTTTTTCCTTTTATACTGAAAATCTTATTTTTCTTTGATTGACAAACATCAAATCTTACGAAATTACAGCAAATTTAAATGCTGCAAATCGTGGTCGTATTATAATGGTAAAATTAACCATTTTCATGCAGGAAACATTCGGTGATTATTGAACGAACAGTCGGTTGACATTGATAAAATCTTATTAAAACCATTTTTCAGGAAAATGTCACGTTCACTAAATGTTATAGTTATTTTATCTTTGGTCCTATGATTATATTATTATTTTCGCTTCTAGTTCAAAGATCGCGAAAAAGTCAGTCAGTTATGTGCCATGCGTGATACACGCTTAGGCGATCATGTATCTTTCGAGACATGACAGACGAGGCAGATTTTTTTCCTCGCAGTAGGTTGCCATTTCTTTCTGCGGTAGACCAATTGCCATCGAAGGCTACAAAACCCTATTTACCCATAGTTGGGAGGAGAAGAACAGGATTCATACCTTTCCCAAGGGTATTAGCATGTAAGTGAATGCAACGGATTCGACTGGAATTCGAACTCGGCTCACCGATTCCTGAATCCGAGCCTTTATTCATTAGTCCACCAAAGAAGTGATGCAACAAAATGACACGTATACATGTGTGGTTGCGTGGTTGAATAAATTTATGTACACATATCTAAATACTGACTGTGAAGTTCACATAAATATGCTACAAACTTGTTCCACATCAAAGTATCTATGTATGTATGTATGTATGTATGTATGTATGTATCTATCTATTTATCTATCTATCTGTCTATCTATCTATGTTCATTCTCTCTCTCTCTCTTAATATATATATATATATATATATATATATATATATATATATATATATATATATATGGAGAGAGGCAGACAGTGTGAATCTGTCAAGGTAATCAATAGTTATAACAGATTTTATTTTTATCACTGCTTGAGTAGTAATTTAGACATTGAAGTACTCTGTCACCTATCCATTTTCGTTTTTGTTAACGGATGTAGAATGTTACCAACAAGATATTCATTATCATGATAGTTGGTGATAGGCCATATTCCAGGAAGAAGTGAATTCATACCTTTCCACAGGAAATTAGTAGTAAACAATCACAAGTGGCCTCAAGCAAAATTCGAACGTGATTTGTCGATTACAGTATCCCTCCTGATAACCGTTACTCTACCTCGTATCCTCCCACTCGCGCATCACACACACACACACACACACACACGCACTATATATATATATATATATATATATATATATATATATATATATATATATTGTGAATGGGTGACTGATTTCTGTGGGCGAGGAAAATGAAGCACTTTGGAGTAGTCTCTTGTAATATGCAGGTTATATTGGACCAATACCGGAAATGAAATATCTTCTTTCTTGATTAGCCCAAGCGGGAAATAAATTAGCCCACTCAGGAAAGTTCCCTTACCAACCAATAATCGATTTGTATCCATCTGAATATTTGTTCTTGATACAATAATAAAGATCAACATGATAGATTATAAAACAATTGCAGTTTTCGATGCCTTTCGTCTGCTCAGGTTTACGTTGGCTGGAATCAACCCGAGTTTATACATTTTCTTTATAACAATCTTCACTGTCATGAGTTTGACGATATGGGAGTCTACAGAGTAGTATATTTAGCTATTTTGTTTGCAGTAGATTCTCACCAAATACATTACAAATGAAACAAACGTATCAAATTATGCTGAATTATATCTACAAACGCCCTACGTAATTTTGCAACTGAGATCAGGCTAAGTCGTTTGTATAAATGAGATGGGTATCGCATATCCTTTCGGTGCATTTGCAAGAATAACAATATATTTTCCAAAATAGCAAGAGATTTTTCCGAAATAGCTGGGTATTTTCCAGAAAAACGTTCCATTTACAAGAATAAGTATACATTTTCCAGAATAACGAGGCTGTACAAGTAGATCTGTCAGGTAACTTCTAATTCAAGTAAGTAAACTATCAAGAAAATGACAGAAAACAAACAACTACCCCAGCACGCAAAATAAATCTCTCACAATTACGACAGAAAGTGAAAGAAAATTTAATTTTGCAAATAAAAAAATGTCTTTATACAAAGTATTCTCCAGATGTTCGGGAAATTTGAACCGATTCAATACTTGTGTCTATTAAGTTATACCGTATACCGCATTGTTTGGCCGGACATTTGGCACATTTCGCGAAATCACCCCACAAAAACATTTAAAAAATACATTTTCTATGAATTTTATCTTTGCTGAAACATTTCATTCATTAAATTACCCAGACTTCCAGAGACCACATCATATCCTCCATTTTTTTCTATTATCCCTATGTATAAAGTTCCAGAAAACCATAACACGAGTAGACCCACACAACGGGAGCAAAACTCTTTAGACGGAATTGTTCGGAAGCATTCGATGGTTATGCTAGTCACAAGTCATCATGACCGAGGGGTTGAGCGTACGGGCCTTGTTAAAAAAGAACTGCTGACCATGACAAATTATGCGGTCTCTCTCAAAAACGGTAACTAAGGTCTACTTAGCATAATTGCAGTATGAACCACAGGTTGGTTCTGTGGTGTTGAATAAATACAAATATGCCTGAGCGGATATCTGCGCAATAGGGACTGGCAGGCCGCCTTCGAAGACGGGTGTTGTCGGAAAACGAATAACCGGCCATTATACACACACGCACACAGACACACATACACACGCATATATATATATATATTATAGTTAATCTAAATCCCCAAAATAGACTCAAACTAGACGCGATATAGCGCCGCTACTCACTCAGTTCCGCAACGATACTCATCTAAGTATTCAGATAACCTCCGAACAGTGACCAAAAAACTGCTTTTCGACTCTTAGCCACTCCATCGCAGAGCATTAGCTGGGCTAAGGATATTATTATATATATTAGCGAATATACATAATATCCAACGTCAATAGAACGACTCGGAATATACTCAGCACCTGAAGATTTATTTTAGTTTTAATCATTTTAAGTTCACGGTTTGATTTCTTGGTGGCCGTAGAAAATTGATCAAGAAAAATACAAAAATTTTCTTTCAAATAATTTTTATTTTCCCAAGTAATTTCAATCTTATCATGGAAACCGACAGAGATATTAGCCATAAGAGGTCCCAAACAATTACCCATCGTGAATCCATCGATCTTCCGGCACATGCTATTGTTGAAGATGAAGGAGATTGACTTGGTAGCCATCTTCATGAACACAACAAAAACAACCTCAGGAAACGATAGAGGCTTTAAGGGGTTCACGATATAAAAAGTCCGTGCAAATATCAATGATTTCATCAAGCGAGACATTTGTAAAAAAAGCTAGATATATCAAAAGAACGAAGAACTCAGTGTCAATAGTGAGTTCCAGTTTGCGTTTAAATGACGCAAATTACTGTCAGGGAATAAAAAGAAAAATCGAAAATTTAAAATTACCAGATTATTTAAGATCGACGATAAATTCTTCTTTAAAATCATTAAGACAGGAGAGAAAAATTGTCAGGAAGGAAATATTCGTAGTATAATGTACATCGTTGAAGGAGAACGATTTCAACAGAGAAGACATATAAATCAGTTGAGATTTAGATATCACAACCATTACAATTAATTCTCCGAATGACATACCTTTGAAGTACGTATTCCTAAAACAAATATTGCAATACAACGCCAGGGTTAATGAAAACGTAATTCGACTGAAACGTTGCAAGTGAAGCTAGGTCGGAAAAAGAATCGCCTAAAGAAAGTGCATATCTAAAAAGAGGGTGTTCTGGAGTTGAACACACCTATCCAGAATATGACTTAGACTCGTCCAAATAGCATATATACTGACGCCGAGTATCGTCAGGAGATAGATATCGTTCGCGGCTTAACGACCGGGAAGAGCGTATCTCGGTTTTTCGGCAGTTGGGGCCGTTCCTGGTGGGTTCAACGCGCTTAGTCTAAATTGGGGACTGGTATACCGTCCTGGACCCCAAGTTAGACAACAGGCGGGGAGCTAGCGGAAGGTCGGGCAAATTACCGTAGTGAAACGGGAACTAGTGGGGGCGGTTATCGAGAATAGGTGGTGTGAGAGGCTTAAGGATAGGATTAGGTCTTTCACCACCGTGTTTAGCAAACGGCTTGCACTAGACAAGGCTAACAAGGTGAAGGCTGTTAAGCATAGTCGTTCCCGGGCGGAGGCTGGAGGGAATCCCTTAGAGATAGCTCTTGCTAGGGAAGTCTTGCAGCGTTTGTCTAGCAAGTGATACATGCAAGGTAATTAGACATAAGTTAAGCAAGATGTCTTACGACGCTGTGAACATGGGCGCAGAATTGTGCAAGGAAGAGATCCGCTGAGATTCCGGTCGCGACATTCGAGAGGTCAAAACCCCGGGGGTGGAGGCCACTTTTAGGTCGACTGACGACATGTGTGAGGCGTTTCGGCGGCATTTCGAGAGCCGGTTTACCAAGGAGCCTGCTCTCTGTAACGAAGCTATTTGACTTTCCTCGGTTTTCGCCAACTGAAGCGGCTAAGCTGCGAGGAGGAGATCACACAGGGTGAGGTCTACGCAGCACTGAAGAAGGTCGGCGGAGGCAAGTCGCCGGGTCTGGATGATTTGTCCTATGAATTGTACTTGTGGCTGACGCACATCTTTGTCCCGATTTTCACTGTCGTGTTCAACAACTGGTTACGCCAGGGTTCCGTCCCCGATAGGATCTCCAGTATTGTGATCACGCTGTTGAAAAAGGGCAAAGGTGTTGGGAGGGATTTAGACGATTACAGGCCCATAACTCTGCTAAAAGCAGTTAAAGATTTTGGCCAAGATCCTGACGGAGCGTTTGCAGTCAGTTACCAAGATTCTGTTGAGACATAAGCAGACGTGCGGTGAAGGGCCGAACAATTCAGAGCAACCTGCGTCTGACCTGCACAATCCTAGAGGGTGTAAAAGATGACTAGCAAGCCGTGCTGATCAATTAGGATGTCCAAGGCATTTGATAGGGATGATCAATGCTATCTGGCGGCTCTCCTGCAGACTGTTGGATTCGAACACGGCTTATCCCGGGGGATTAGCCTCTTGTATCGCTCCCCCAGTGCTGTGGTGCAGGTGAACGGATGGCGGTCGTGCGCTTTTTCGCTGTCTCGGTCGGTTCGTCAGGGTTGTCCACTGTCACCCCTATTTTACGCTTTGGAGTTGGAGCCTCTCCTTCGCAGGCTAAGGATCAGGGCGTGCAGTCCGGCCCTATGTGGAATCGCTGTCCCTGGTGGGGATCGAGCCAGGGTTGCCGCGTATGCCGATGATGTATCTACTTTCGTGTAGTCCCGCAACGACATTGAGGTTGTAGTGAAGGCGCTTGATCGTTACGAAAAGGTCACAGGGTCCAAGATTAACCTCGACAAGTCTTCCGGCTATATTATTCTTACTCTACTATTCATGTCTAAAGAAATCTTGTCTTGGTTAATTTTCCTTTATTACTGTTCAGATGTAGCTCGTCCTGTTTCCACTGAGTATACCTGTACTCGCCAACCCAGGGATTACACTCACAATTTCTATGCCAGAAAATTTTCTAACAAACGCTATAATTCTCTAGGATTGAAGCGTGTGTTACTGAAGAAGGAAAGACAGCACAATAGCATATTGGTGCTAGCAACAGCAAAGATATGACATTAGTCCGACTTTAAATAATGATGATTCCTTATCGCATAAATTCAGATGGAAAAGAACGTGGTACATAAAATAACAAAGTCTTTAGTCGTAGACATTTATAGTTACTAATGAATTAATGAACGACAATGAAGAGAAACTTATACAGAGAATTTAAGTTTTGAATAGCAACTTGGGGTTATTACTATGCATAGTAAAAGTAAACGACCAGTAATAATGTTTTTCTCACCGTTAAGGAGTTCAGCTGTGAGACAGTAACTACAGCGAATTTCGGTCTGCGTATAAAAAGATGACAATATATAGAGGAGGGGGTGACAAAGCATCGCCGGGCGGAGGGCTTTCTAGACTGAAGACAACGGTTACCCTGAATTAACAGCCGCGTGTCCGTGATCAAGGCGGGCCTTCTAGTTGAACCATTGGCTGTGGTTTGATCTGGAGAGAGTTGCATCCGGCAAGGTCTACTTTGAACTCGACACGCCAATCTGATTTTCTTCGATAACCGCGACGCAACGTGCACGTCTTATATATGTCATATGGGTGCAGATAAAAAAAATACCCCCCCACAAAAAAAAACACGATCGTGTTGATTATACTGTTCTTTCAATGGCGAAGTAAATGTTTAAACAGTTGGTCACGCAATATTTATATATCACACAGTATTTATTCTTAGACCGAGGAAACAATACTAAAACAGCGGTATTTTTGTTTTTAGTGAAAAATGATTAAATATTTGTGAGCGCGAGAAAAAGGAAAAGGGTTGTTGTTCCCCTATCACTTGGAAACAACCTTCCTCCATTATCGTTCAACGCTATGCAACTTGGAAACAATACTCTCCCATTGTCGTCCGGATTAATGTCAACGTCAAAACAGTATTCTTTTATGTATGAAGTAGATATTTATCCGTGCTTAAAGTAAATGATTTTGTATATGTAGCTTAGACGTGACACAAGGCCGAAAGAGTGGAGAACCCAATGAGAATCGAAATCACTTAGTTTTAACTGATCCAGTAAGATAAACTTGTTAACCATTACATCACGTCGAACTACCCAAGAGTAGGCGTAATGAAGGAATGTGAAAAAAATCAATTCTTCTAGTTGTGTCAGATATCTCTCTCTATAAACCCATTTCTAACTCTACAAAACATTAATGATTAAAAAATGGATTTCTTTTCAAAAATCGCCTATGACTAGAAAATGAGAATATTCAATCAAAATCCAGTTGAATCCCAAAAAGAAGCTCTGTTTTCACTTTTTGCGCAAACTAAAAGAAAACCCAAAGCTCATCCGCGTGTTCCAAGCGAGTATTTCCTTTCGCCGCTCTGATTTTCACCTTCAAATGAACTCTCTCTCCCTACCTTGTAAATCAATTACAACCAGCGTTTCGATAAAAATAAGTGGAAATGATCTTATTAGGGTCAGTTGAGAGTTCGCTTTATTTTCTATTTCGTAGCAATTTAACTATTAACTGTTTGAAATCCAGGCAGTCAGTTCAGTGTAAAACCCTTCATTTACTATGAATAGCGATGATAAACGCTTTACCAGAATAAATTTGACCAAATCTATTAAGAAATTGTACGTCCTTGAATTAGTATTTTTTTGTTGTTGGGGTTAATTTTCTATCAACTTATGAAGGATAGGAAATTTGAATTTTCTTCACAGGCAAGGTTATCGGGAATTGCTCAGTCTTTTAAGATAACTATTAACCATGCTCTTAAAACATTTTACAACTGTTAAATAAACGGAGTGGATCGGAAATACAAAGATAAATCACGAGTGGGATTTGGACAAGATTTCTTTATCCATGTGAGCATGTCTTTCACTACCATCACGTTTACCAGTTTGTTTGAACGGTAGTCGTCGCTTAAATATGTTATATATATATATATATATATATATATATATATATATATATATATATATATATGTATATATATATATATATATATATATATATATATATATATATATATATATATAATGAAATGGACTAAGTTCGACAAATTTGTTAATATGTTTATTGTTTATACGTTATTTTTATAGATACAAATATTTGAGTAAATAATAAACAGTATTAACAAGATTTATCGGCCTTAATGTCTGAGAAATTTCATAGAAAATATGTGTCCTCCGACAGTTAAAACCAGTAATTCGACCATGCTAACCACGCGCTTCTTCTGCAGCTTAATAGTATAGCACGTCAGGCTATGTAACGGTTCGGTGTAGGATACAAGTTCGATTCCTGTCGGAGGACACAAATTTTTCTATGAAATTTCTCGTATATTCAGACCGGTAAATGTTGTTAATATTGCTTATTATAAACAGTGCATTTAGTGAAATATTTGTATCTATAAAAATAACATATAAACAATTTATATATATGAAAATGGTGAGGCAGAGTGGAAAATTTTTAATTAAAGACGCGTTTCGCCGGAGGAAAGATTAGCTTATGTTCTCTTTGGCTGCATCAGTTCAACTAAAAGAAAAGAAGAAAAACTATGTGTTGTAAGAGTGTCTTTGGGATCTCTGATGATAATTTGGTTGTCGTAAATCACAATAATTGCTCTGGCTTATATCTTCTGGCCTGACATTTGAAAAGAGTCTGTCTTTCTTTGTTTTTTTCTATTTGTATACACATATATACCCACATACACGTACAACCAAACACGCACATATGCACTTACATATATACACGCACACAATATACACGTACATATGCACATTCATTCATAGTTGCATATGTATATGTATACTCGAATCATATTCTTAAATAATCTCGTTATATCGAGAATTTCTATCGCACGTCAAACATGGCGCCAAACTCGTTCAGAAATATTTATACTGTCAGCTGTATACAAACGCTTTCTCAGATAAATAGTCAAAAATCGTTTCGGGCGAATGAAGCTAGTAGATTTTAACGAGGACGGTTCTCCTTTGAACCTGGTTAATTGGCGCTACAGAATCACAAAAAAGAACTTCTAAATTATAGAAAACACATCACTCAGAGACTTTCAACAAAAGCAACAACTAAACTGGATATCGCCTGTGTCTCGAAGATAAAATTAATTACATTATCAAGATGCTAACGTTTCACACTACTTCAAACAAGAGTTTAGGAAGGAAACCCCCATCAATACTCGAAAATGTTTCAATAGAAAGATTTTATAAATTTCAACCGAGGGTAACATTGCCTGCTCAGTCAATGACTGCCGAATATTTACAGATGAAGAAACGGCTATTATTATTGGCAACATTAACTTCTATCTAACCAGATATTTTATTGGCAGTGTCTAAAAACAGATTTACAATATTACTGATGATAAATATTTTTCATCTCTCACCTCACCTGTCGCTCAGCTTGCGCGCTGCTAATCTTTTTATACACAGGTATATTTTAACAATTTGCTAGGCTCACAGAAGTTCGTCTGCCGTTTTTACTCCTTTGTTCTTGACCCTTGTAACTCGCAGTGGTGCCATGTCGGGGAAGGATCACTTTTACACAATGTTTGAACCCTGCAGAGATTCACATAATTGAGATTCATCTCTGTGCATTATAAATTCTCGATTAGATGCACTTCTGATAAATTAGTAAAGCATATTCATGATCAGATACAGGGACTTAAAAATTATTTTCTCCCCTATGGAGTAAGTTAACATATTGAGTTGTAACCTAGAAAAGGTTACTGAAGGAGGAATAACCAAAACGGAGGTTGGAAATGAAATGGTAATCTTTATAACATCAACAGAATACAATATTCGCCAGCGGCGTGAAGTAGGTAAACCACTGAGGGTGGACTACTTAGACAGCATATTACGCCGACTTACAATAGTGTCCAACGTATTTATGAGGATTAGGACATATCTATTAGTGTTTATATGTACAGTATATAACAGTAACTTTTATAAGAATACAAATATTTAATATATATATATATATATATATATATATATATATATATATATATATATATATATATATATATATGTAGATATTCGAATATGAATATTTAATATAAGTATATATATATATATATATAATATAAATTTCTTTATATATATATATATATATATATATATATATATATATATATATATATATATATATGATAAGATAAAGAACAAATTGGAAGCATGTAGCAATCTAACATGTTTCACGCTTGCTAAAACTTCATTAGATCAATTTATTATGAAGCTTTAATAAAAGTGAAACATGGTAGATTGATAAAGGTTTCCTATTTGTTCGTTATCTTATTATTCTGTCGGATTCCGATCCATATTTTATCTGTACTTGTTCCCAACTCCTATATATATATATATATATATATATATATATATATATAAATTATTTTCATACATGTGTATCTATAAAAGAACAGAATGAATAAAATACATATACAGGAATTGAGATCAAATTTAAATGCAATGTCAATCGCTATCTACTGTACACCTGATTACTCTCTTCTGTTTCTGTTCATCATTAATGTTTCCTCCACACCCTGTAACCTCTTGCGATTTAGTGGGATTACTGCTTTGCTTGTTTGGGGTGATTACAATTATATATATATATATATATATATATATATATATATATATATATATATATATATATATATATATATATATCTGTGTGTGTGTGTTTCTGTGTGTGTGTGTGTGTGTGTGTGTAATTGTGTATTCGTGTTTTCAGCCAGCAAATTCTCTTTTAGGCATGTCTGATTGAATAAATTGCAAACATTATGTATGCTTATTTTTATCATAATCCCTTCTTATTTCTGAATATTTTTCCGTATATTAAATATTACACGCACACTTCTGTCATACCAGACATTATATAATTCAAAGTCTGCTTAGACAAAAGCGAGCGGGTAATATTGCATGAGCATTTTTTCATAAAATTTTTCCATCTTCCGACTACGATTTTTTAATGCAAGAATTAAATTGGTATTTTTGACAAAGTTCGTTTTATCTCGACTACTTTCAACTGTCACTACAGTCGTTATCAATAATTGCATGTTTAGTTTGTTTATGAAAATGTGTTTGGCTAATTCCAGCGTGCCCTCGTTTGCCGGAATCAATTTCAAGTCACTCGCAGGTGACGTTATTTATAACGGTTAAACTGAATTTGAATATATATATATATATATATATATATATATATATATATATATATATATATATATATATATATATATATATATAATAAAATGGGAAGAGGAATACCTTTTATGCCAACGCCTTTCGTTACTTGAGTAACTTTATCAAGACAAGTGATAATTTTTATTTAGCTGCATTTATACACAGAAGTAACACGAAGAAAAATATGGTTAAGCATTCGAACTTCGTATTAGAGAACGGTCTAAAATATATATTATATATTTACAGCTTAAAGGAAAGGTAATGCTAGTGGTGTAAGCTTTGGCATATATATATATATATATATATATATATATATATATATATATATATATATATATATATATATATTTATCTTATGCAGTGTTACATTAGAACATGCTCATATCCACTACAAAATTGCACATTTTTGTTTCAACGTCCAAAAAGGGAAAACCTTTTTAGACGTCTCATCAGGTAGTGAATTACGGTGTTACACCGTAATTCCCCATATGATGAGGCGTCTAAAAAAGGTTTTCCTTTTTTTGACGTTGAAACAAAAATGTGCAATTTTGTAGTTCATATGTGGATGTTCTAATGCAACACTGCATAAGATAAATAAATATTTACGGCTCTACTTTATGTATTGAGCACTATTTTTAAATTAATATTTTGAACGCTGTAATCCTACACTTTGATATATATATATATATATATATATATATATATATATATATATATATATATATATATATATATATATATATATATATAACATTATTTCTTTTTACTCTAAATTTTCTATTTAGTGGGTACACATGTAGATATGTGTTTTTTAATTAATATCTACTGGTCTAAAGGTCAACAGTCTTATTTAAACGCGCTTTTCGACAGGGATCGAACCTATATACACTTTTTAATCTGGGTTATCACTTTCAAGCCAAGTGTGCTTCATCATTAAGTCATGAGAAGAATTAATAATGTTAAAATCAATTAAATACATTTTAATATTCTAAAAGAAATTTTGATGTCTGTTCATCAGACATTTATTGAACCTCTAGAACAATACACTGGAATCATTCACAAAAGAAAATATATCGATAGGACGCAATAAAATTGATTCAGTGATACTATGATTTTTCACTTCAAAGAATGTTGCATGTGCATCAATGTCAGCCTTGCATATCTTAGGATTGACAGATAAGAATCCTCTTAGATCAATGCTAGAAGAGTCTATAATACCACATTACAAATAGAAGTCATTACTGACCACCTCGTTAAATGCCTTGTGTATTTTTAACGCTTTCGTTCTAGGAAATGGATTATGTCTTATGGGGTGAAAATATTTCTAACTCATTAGCTATTTGGATTTTCTTGCTCACTGAGGATAATTTGTCTATCTTGAAACACCTTTACTTGGCAATTGTTTATCTGGGGGTAGATCACACGTACGTAATTCTAACACGCCAAACTGCGCTTCTCGTTCACGGAACACTTCAGTTATTTTGAATCCTAATCAGATTGCTGTCTGGCCTAAGCCTGATTAACCTCTGATGTCTCGCTGTCTGTTTGCGTTTAAAACCTTATCCCTCTCGATTTTTCTTTTCTTTTTCTTTCTTTTTTTTGACTAGAGTAATTTTCGGGTAACTCAAAGAGACTACGTGATTGAAAGTATTTGTATATTAGTTCAGTCAAACTTTGTATTTGTATTTTTTATCACAACGATTCGCCCATGGCACTCTACGACTTTCTCCAGCTGTTGGATGTGTTTGGGGCTATCTAATTGATTCAGTGGTTGATTCATTTTTACGGATTATCAACCCTCTGCATGTTATTTAAAGTCAGAAAATATTTTTAGATTTTAAGTTTTTTTTTAAGATAATAGTGGTCTTAGCGATACAAATCTTACTAATTAACCCATAGCTGGTGAGGGGAAGAGGTGGATTTATACCTTTCCTGGGGATATTTGCTCGTAAGTTAATATAATGAATCCAATGGGAATTTGAACTCGGCTCTCCAATTAACAATTTCGAGAGATTATCCATTACACCACTTGAACCTGGTATTCTCAAACGGTCACCCATCTACGTACTGACCAGACTCGGTGTTTCTTAACTTCAGTGATCCTACAGGAACAGGTGTCTCAACGTGAGGTGGCCTGTAAGCCTTGGGATGTCGAACATTCGAAACTTTCATATTGATGACATACATCGAACGAAACACGTTCAGAAATGTCTAAATATCTAAATTCTTTGCTGTGTACAACGACTTTCTGAGATCGATGATTAAAAATGGCTTGAAGCGAATGAAGCATATAAGTCTTAGCGAGAACCATCCTTCTTCAAACCTGGCGCTACATTACGATCACGAGTCCCGTAACTCTTTCGAGTCGTAGGGGCACCACATGTAATTCTGCCATTGTAAAAGTGGTAAGTCTTGGGCAAGATGGTCTGGCAGGGCCCAACCCTCTCCAGGCTGGTTTGGGGAAGAAAACGTGGATTTATTCCTTTCCCAAGGGTATTAGCTACATAATCACCAAGAACTATAACAAATAACAGAAACAGCATCACTTGAGGACTTTCAGTAACAGCAACAACTAAAATGGATATAGCATGTAACACGCAGAGAACATGTATAACATAATCGACGTTGACGTTCCACATTACTTCAAACAAAAGGTGAGGAAGGAAATTCCCTTCAGTACTCGGAAGAGCGATAAGAGTTAGTGAACATGAGAAACCCATTTTCCTGAAAATTGCTTTAATAGAAAGATTTAATAAATTTCACCCGACATTGTAGCACAGGCTGCACGGCCAGTGAATGCCGAATGTTTCCTCACAAGGAAATGGCTAATATTAGGATTACCATTAGTGTGAGGAACCATGGTCTCAGCCTTCCTATACACATCACATCTGGTGCTTTTCTTTGCAATCTCTTGGAACTATAATTCTTTGACCCACGCGTTGAAGATGTGACCTTTCAGGGAAGTAAGTGAATTGCACGACTCTTATATTTGATGTCATGTTCTAAAAGTCATTTAAATTTTGGTTTTTAAAAACCTAAACCATCTTTGATGTGTAAGTTTTTTGATTATAAGTCGACCAGGCAATTTATAAATGATGCTCATGACCAGCTCAAGTGTCATGTCGTTCAAGCAGACGCGTGTAAGTTATGTTTAATGTTGAGATATCTGTTAAATTTAAAAGTGTGTTTTTAGATTTAATTTTGACGCTATCAAAATGGCAACGATAATTTGCAGAATCATGTTTGTAATATAAGGGCAATAAAGTCCTCTTAATATAACATCTGTAGACATCAAGTATATATATATATATGTATAAATCGAAAAATAAAAACGGATACCTCGTAAAACATCACCAACAAATTCATATATATACACTATATAAACAGTCAATACTTTCAACTAATCAAAAATATTCCCAAAAGGAAAAAATGAAATAAATACATAAAAAATTAAGTAAATAAGCAAAGAAGTAGTAATTATTATTATTATTATTGTTATTATTATTATTATTATTATTATTATTATTATTATTATTGTTATTATTATTATTATTATTGTTATTGTTATTATTATTATTATTATTGTTATTATTATTATTATTATTATTATTATTGTTGTTATTATTATTGTTGTTATTATTACTTAATATTATTGTTGTTATTATTATTATTATTTTTATTTCCTTTGATATCTGGCGTTTACACATTTCTTTCCGGGTCCCTCCCAGTGACCTAAGGTTAGAAATGGCATCATGACACTTTCCACTGCAAAAAAAATAAAATAAAATAAAAAAATAATTACATAGATAAAGCCCTTCGTAAAGTGTGGGCTGTACTTGTCAGAACAATTTTTTGTATCTCTTTGAGGCATGGACTTCCAGGGATCCCTTCAATCAGCCTACTGGAATCTTTTCCAACCAGTCCAAGGGCTCCAACTACAACAGGAATTGTTGATGTTCCCATGTGTCACATTTTTGAGATTTCTATTTCAAGGTCCTTGTATTTTGACAGTTTTTCGAATATCTTCAAAGATACATTGCAGTCTGCAGGGACTGCCATATCAATAAGGAGGCACTTATTTTGTTTGTGGTCTTTAATAACAATGTCTGGGCGGTTGGCTTTGATTGTTCTGTCAGTGTGTATTGTGTAGTCCCATAGAATTGTAACAGGTCCTATCTCCGTAACCGGGTCAGGGTGGTGTTCGTACCAATTTCTTCCAGTTTCCTTCCCATAGGAGTTGCAAATTTTCCAGTGCAGATATTGGTCCACTTTGTCATGCCGGGTTTATTATTATTATTATTATTATTATTATTATTATTATTATTATTATTATTATTGTTGTTATTATTATTATTATTATTGTTATTATTATTATTGTTGTTATTATTATTATTATTATTGTTGTTGTTATTATTATTATTATTGTTATTATTATTATTATTATTGTTATTATTGTTGTTATTGTTATTATTATTATTATTATTGTTATTATTATTATTATCATTATTATTATTTTATAAAAAACAGCGAATAATTAATGAATAAATACAATATATCCAAAGTGATGAATAATAAAAAAATGAGTTAAAAGTTAACAAACAACTCTATACAATCGATATAGAATTACGACATTCTGGCCGATAATTATTTTTACTTCATTGCCTTTAGAATCATTTAAATTATTACCATACACGCCTATTCAATAACCGTTACGAAAACACAATGAGCCAGAAATAACTGACTTTGCTATCCATAATATCCCATTGATAAAAATTTGGGTTACAACCCGACCCACATGGCATGAAAGAGACTGTCACCACTTGGTGTTTCTATGGCTTCTCAACTCTTTGCAGGTTATTTAACACCGGCAAACATTTTTAGACTGCAAGAATTTTTTTATAATGATTTTTATTATAAATTCTTTATTATATAATAATGATTTAGTGATACAAGTTTTACTAATTAACCCATGACCCATTTCAAACATGAAACAGACACTCGCCGCTCGCAGTTGATGTCAGAGTCCACTTTTATATTTACACGTTCTATCCCTGATAGTGAGCACTTTTATTAAAACCACATTCCTACCGCCTATATATATATATATATATATATATATATATATATATATATATATAATTATATATTATATATGATTATTTTATATTATATAAGATTATGATTTTTGACAAGAAGTTTCGCACAGCGAGAAATCAAACGGAGATCGGATTTTTACTAATGACACAATCTACGCAGGGAGTCACACCAGCCACAAGGCCAACAGTTGTTGAGTCTTCCCCGTTTCTCTGTTTATTTCCCGCACCGCTGATAAAGGACACAGGCGTTCCCGAAAATTCCGGATTTAAAACCTTATTCTCCGTGCTTTCATTTTTGTCTTGTGGTTAATAATTAATATTTAATAAATATCTTTCATACTGATCACATTGGTACCCTTTCGTCTGACCTTGTTTTATTAACCAACCTATCTATTTTTCACACACACACACACACACACACACACACACACACACGGTGTCCCAAAATAATGTATACAAACTTTAATTTATTATAACTTATTCCATTTATGTATTTTGACCTGTAAATAAGATTAATACGAGAGAAAGAATACACATTTAACGAATTTGAGAGTAAAATATACAAAAAACATAGAAAATTAACTTTAATAAGATAAAAGCTACTTGGGGCAATAGCAGAATGTTCATATAATGATATGTTCACATCAAGTGCTCAAACTGGTTGCTATTCTGTTCAATACGCTTTTCATATCTTGAAGAAATAGACCTCCAAACGTCTAGTATCATTTCCCCTGGTGTTTGAACACATTCTTCATCAATTGCTACTCTCATTTCAGCAATTGTTTCAGGTTTCCTGTTGTGAACATTGTCTTTTAGAATCCCCCACAAAAAGAAATCCAAGGGTGTCAAATCTGGTGATCTTGGTGGGTATTCAACTGTCCCTCTTCTTCCAATCCATCTGCTTTGCATATTTTCATCCATATAAGTTCTCACATCAAGGTAATGTATTATTAACTATTAATATTTAAAGAGTGTATATATTATTTTGGGACACCATATATATATATATATATATATATATATATATATATATATATATATATATATATATAAATATTTGGTTGAACAAGTCTGTCAAACTAGTTTTGTTTAGTGTTTTTATTATGTTATGCACATGTCTTCTTTTATGGACTAAGTGAATGTAAAAATTGTTCAAAAGTTTGTTGTTCCCGAGCGCTTTCGGTTAACCTATTAGCAATTCTCGAAAATTACTTTTTTTTATACTACTATAATAAATGGTGTGTACATGTTATTGTAGTTGGTATAAAAGTTGTGGAAAGTAAAGATGCGATCCGGCTCAGACGGTGGTTTCTTCACCCTTCCCAAGTGGCCATTATCATCATGGTACTGCACGAGGACGCTCTTCCTAAGATGTGATGGGATGTAAAGCTCGGTTCGTCATCTGGTTAAGATAAATAATACACAGCTTCGTCGAACAGAATGTATTTTTTGTTCTCTGACTCGCCTTACCTTTTTGAATTCTCCGCTTGAGTTCTAAAATATTTCTCTCTGCCTTCAGCTCCCTAATTATGTCTATTTCAGGTAATGCGGGTCTTTCTCTTGAGGAGTGGTGTAAGTCTTCTCTGTAAGTAGCAAATTGTCAGAGCACAAAGTTTTTTTTAATCATTTCACTCCAAGCAAGGCGGGAATGCAACTAGTACACAGGGGCTTACAGAGAGTGAAAGTGAAAGTGAAAGAAAAGATTGGATATGGAAGGAATTGAGGAAAGGATAAAAGGCGAACAGGATTTAAGTTTTAAGACGGAAGATGGCGACTGACATTGCATTAAAATTTTTGAAGACTGTAAAAACATGCAATGATAACAGCAAAAATTGCAATATGAGCACTGGTAAAAAAGGTTGCTGAAGACATTAGGTTTATAATACCCAGAAATTCATGCACAGATGTCCTCAAGGACACATGGCACAGTGGATACAGCCGTTGGTTAGATCCAGTGACGGGATCCAAAATAGTGTGAGTTCAATACCCGATAAGGCAGTGGAGAACTTGGAGAGGGGAATTAACAGGAGATAACTGATAACTGACATCCATTAAAAACATGACACGTGGAACTAGAACAGTCTACCCCAGTGAGCGAAATAAAGGGTTCAGTTCAACATTCCAACCAGAAGAAGGTCGGATCATACAACGGCCGAAACGTTGTAATAAATATGGCAACAAAGATAATGTAAATAGGGCTAAACTCATATATCCTATCATCTACGTCGATTTGCTTTATTAAATTATCTCTAGGCGCGTCAATCGAGCGTGACAGTAAGTCTGCAGACACATTACATCTACCTTGTAAGTTTTACATTTGTATACTAGATTTTCTTGTTCTGAATGGGAGAATTCAAAAGATACTGCAGTGGCTTATGATCTGTTTAGATAGTGAATTTCGCACTTTGTAAATAGTGGTGGAGTTTTCGCAAGGCGTAGTGGATAGCATACACTTCTTTTTCAATAAATCACCACCGCCTCATTCAATTTGTGGGATAGAAAGTATACAGGTTTTTCCATTTCACTTTTTATTTCTTCATCATATATCTGATGCGTTAAGCAAGCTCCGATCGTTAAGTCCGGATTCATTCGTATAAAGTTTATATTCTTTATTCGAATCTGGGCACACTAGCGCCACCGATTCAAGCATCATAACTTCAAGCGATCGAACGATACCTGACATTCACCATCCCACCTAAAACTCGCATGTTTCCTAGTTAATCTAATTAACGGTTCTGCTAAGCTAGACAATCCTGGAATAAATCTTCGGTAGTAGGAACACATACCGATGAACCCCCGAACCTGTCTGACAGTCATGGGAGTGGCTACGGAGCGTATAGCTTTTACTTTAGCATTATCTAGTCGAATTCCCGTGTTTTAATTCTCCCTCTTCGACGTCATGACGTTTCACTTATGATGGAGAGATGATATTTAAACTATCTACCTGGTTAAACCTAGCCGTCGGACACCCTCGTTTTAAAGTAACTGTCTGGTTCATATTATTGACAGTGAGTAGCGGTATATTGTACGTCCCACCTATTGTTACTACCGCAATAGCTACTGAAACGCCTCAAAGGTTAATAACAAACCTCGAATTTAATTGTTCAGCCTCATAAGGGTTCGTTAACTTCTCATCCTGCAGTTCAACTTTTGCCATATACGTGTGCATGAACTGGAGCTTTAACGTTACTGCACGAGTTATTCTGGCAATGGACGAAATGTACCTATCTTCTAATGCTACATATAATCTCCTAGACATTGTACTCCTAAACCAAAATATATTCCTGCCCCATTTTGTTGTAGCCAGTCGCGTCCCAATATTATACTCCTATTTAAGTTTCTCATTAAGTGAAATTATGCGGTGTGAACTGGCTCCTTATCTTAACTTGTAGTCGTAACTGCCCATCTATCTGTCAATAATATTTTTAACCTCTGATGCGAGGCTCTGAATAAATTCGGCAAAAAAGTGTTGGCAAAAAGGACACAGCGAAACAAAAAATTAATAAGAACGTACCAATCGTCTGTTGGAGTGATTTCAGGTTCGTAAAAAAACGTATTTATGCGGAAATACGCACGTGACGCCACCATAAATAATCTGTTTCCTTCTGGGCCGTCTCGATATTCCCACGCTACTACATAAAACAGTATCAACGAAAAGGGTCATTTACTTTTAATAATCATTTTATTAAGAGTGGCAGCTTGGATTCTGTGACACAGTTGGAGGAATGACGTCACAGGAACTCATGTTGCACGCTGGCATAAAGTTACTCCGCGTGTTTTATTAGTCGGTTGCAAAGCTGGGTGTCGGAGACATATCGACGATTCAGAATTCTTGAGACCCTCTGTTGAATTCGTCCTGTTTTGGACTTATATTAAAAACCCAGACAAAGGCAATCCATCACTGTCAGAAGGCCCCACCCACGAGTCACTCTGCCAAATCGCTGTAGCAATATACTACCAAACAAAAAAAATCAACTAACCAACCAATCACCATCAAATAATTCTTTCATGACATTAATCCATATAATATCCTACAATTTCTTAAAGAAATCAAACTGTATTACAAAATATAACTTCAACAAAACTACAACATAAAACTCACATTTCACCGCCTATAGTAATCATGTCCACACAAACATGTCTAGACACAAAATCTGAGTATCATCTACCATGTAATCAATTGTGAAAGCACGATAATGTATTTTATGTTTTATTACTTCTAAGGTCCTAAGAAAATTAAATTTCGGCATTAAATGGTGCAAAAGGAGTTGATATGCCGTTAAACAGACGAATCAATCAAAATCATGTAACCATCTTTGTAAAACGTTTTGAAATCAGAGTTGTCCTCTTCCTAGAGTGGTTGCCAACCACATCTAGAGAAAACAACCCTGACTTGCTATTTAACCTATAGGTCGGGGTGGGGAATAGGGATTCATTCATACTTTCCCCAAAGGTATTTATGCATATGTGAGTGTAACGTACTCGAGCAGAATTCAAACTTGGTTCACTGATTTCTCGTTTCGAGCCACACATTGCAAAACCTTGGGCACTACGACATGGTGCAATTTTTAGCAAGGTTATCTAGCTTGATCCTTACCTGGTGCCTCATAGTTTCGTCCTTGTGCCACGTCTAAATCAAGCTTAGAAATCACCATACATTGCAAAACCTACACGTACATTAAATTTCAAACTATAACATTTCTAAAAATGTCAGAATTAATTCATAATTTCCTCTACCGTAGGTGACGTTACTAACATTCTTAATAATGACTGAAGTGATTTTCAAATATATTTGAACAAATCATTCAGAAATTTGGACAGCTTCTTTATGAATTTGTTCTGGATATGTGTGAATCCTTTGGTAGACTTGGAATATGCAATAAAAATATAAATAGTCCCTGTCTAAGCAATTCAAATACAATAAAACATGGCTGAATTAATTCTTGTATTCGAATATTTTTAAAAAAGGAAAATTATATTTATCGGCCTACAGATCGAAAGTCTTAACTATCCTCCCGACAGGAACTGAAGCTAAGCAACTGCTTTCAAGCCAAACATGTTTTACTATAAAGCTACAAGAAAACGATAAAGCAAAGCATTACTCTATTATTTACTCTGTTTTGGTTTCTCATAGCTTACTAGTAAAGCACACTGATCTTTGAAGTATTTTTTTTAGATTGAAAAGAGAATACAAGTTCGGTTTCTATTGGGAAACTCTTTTCTTTATTATGTATATTTATATATGGTATTTATATAATATTTATATAGCAAGAACAGATTTGAAAAATGATATATGAAAAATTGGTAAAAAAGGTTTGTGACTCATTTCATCCGAAAGAAGTCTTAACGGATGAAACGCGTCAGAAACCCTTTTCCCAATTTGTAACACACACACACACACACACACACACACACACACACACACACACACACACACACACACACACACACACACACACACATATATATATATATAGATATATATTAACTGATTTAAAAATATGGTTCCATCGCTACACTGGAATTACCATGTTTCAAAAACAGAAACTAAAAATTTCAAATTTAATTATATATCAGTTAATTTATAATATTTATGTTCTGTAAATTTCCATTGAGCACTGTTTTGTAAAATTAAAAATATTAATAACACCGAATTATATATCTTACTGTTCCTTCTTTTATTATATATATATATATATATATATATATATATATATATATATATATATATATATATATATATATACAGGGTGTCCATAAAGTTTGTGCGCACTTTAAAAAATTTATAACTTTATTTGTATTTGCGATAGAAATAATCTGTAAAAAATGTTATAAAGTTTAATGTACCTAGTTTTAAGTATAGCTAAAATAACTAATGTGATTTCAGGCATTACTGTAAATCAGTTGGCATGTTTTCCGTGAACTGCAAAATCGTATTACCCTTTGTATTGCTAATGATGGAGGACATGTGGAAACTTAAATAAGATTTCAATAAAACCTTAAAAAATATAGATTTAATTGTTTCTAATCCTTTTTACAAATTATTTCTAGCGCAAATACAAATAAAGTTATAAATATTTTAAAGTCCACACGAACTTTATGGACACCTTTATAAGCTGTTCAGTTCTAGATCCGACTCACTTCGCAAAAATTACTAAATAAAAGATTTGCTTTTAGAATCCTTCTTGGTCGTGCTGTGAACTCTTCAGCGCGCATTTCCTTTCTTGTAAATCGTTGGAAAAATTATTAGTTTTCAAAAATTTACTTGACAAGAAGTATGTATATCGTATTAACCTAAGTTGAAAAGTTACTATTTAACAAAGAAAATATTCGTTTTTACTGCAAGAGAGAGGTGTAATATATGATTCATATATATTTTACTTTCTCCCCAGTCTTAATAGTAATACAGTCTCCCCATTTGTGTCCGTCTGTTTGTCTTTCTTTCTTTCTCTCTTTCTATATATACAACAGTATATCGTTCTTTGTTGAAACTGGACGTTATATGGAGGTGGGGGAAATGAAGTACTGCTGCCATATATGGACAGAGGGTGCCCGTTCTTCACTTTTCATATCAATGTACTGCATGGAGGGTACTTCAAGAGCAGCTCCTGTATCCGTATCATTTGCAACGTGTGCAAGGTCTTTCGTCTGTGATCACTCACCACGGGAGAACCTTTGCCAATGGTTTATTACACAAATTGTCAACCAGTTGTTTGTCTCTTCAGTCTTGTTTACAGATGAGGCAACATTTGGAAGAGATGGAATAACAAATTTACACAACCAACAGTTGGTTTATCTTGCAGATATTAATAATGCAGAGATGTTTCTTCAACGTATCATGGAGACCTGCGAAACCTTTCGACAACGTGAATATGTGAAAGTGTCCGCCAGTCAATGATTCGACAGGTGCATGCGTATGTAAAAGCAAGCGCAGGACATTTTGAACATTTGTTATGAGTTGCTATATTGATTTACAACGATAGCCTTTTGGACATATGTTTATATGGCCATTTTACCTTGTTTTATTTGTAAAAGTATTTGGGATTGTATGTTGGGTTGTACAGTTAACAGCGTCTACCGTAAACATTAAACTTAATAACGCAAAAATGAAGGATTTGCGGACATATGTTTATATGGACTTTTGTGAGAAAACCGCACCTAAAATATGTAAAAGTATTTTTGATACATTATATATATATATATATATATATATATATATATATATATATATATATCATATAAAAGGCTCAAACACTAATATTCCATGGTTATAATTTATTATATTGGAATCGTAATCACGATCCAAATCATCAGACCTACGAATTCAAAAAGAAATCGGAAAATATAACTCAGGGTATAAAAAACAAAATTTTAGTGAGACTGTATGTGTGGGAGTGGGAAACAAGTGTGAGAGGGAAATGTAGGAAAGCTGTAGAGAGAGGTGTAACAGAAGACAGAAGGACAGGAAGGCCTAAAAGTCAAGGTGGGGATTAAAATTTAACAGAGAGAAGTTTTAGAGAGAGAAGTTAAATAACGGTTTTAATAAATGAGATACAGTATATATAGGCAGCCTATCTTCACTCAGCCACGTTTGGTTGAATAATCCGGACATATTATCACAACAACATTATCAAGGAGACTTACACTGCATATGTCGGAGAAAACCTTTATCGCATAACATTTAAAGACACATTCATATCCACATTCACAAAAATATTAGTTCATAATGCTAGTATATTCCACTGAAAATAAAAAAAAGCAGCAACTTGAAATTCTTGAGGCCCAGGGACATATAACCAAGTAAATAATTTTACTTATGAGTATAGTAACGTTTTAACATGTAACATTTTTAAAATTATAATTATATAAAAAATTATAATTATATAAACTAAAGTTACCGCACTCAGATGAAAGCATGAAAAAACATCATACCTTTAAAAAATAATTTTTAAATTAATTATAACAGGGCGCGTTCATGCGTGTTTAAAATAATTATAACAGAACGCATTTAATGCGTATTTACAAAAAAATCCCAACTATCAATTATATTTTTTTTTGTCTTAGCAATTCATCCCTGAAAATGATCTCGGATGAGATTAAAAAACTTTGGAAAATAACAGAAAAAAAACAAACAACCTACGGCGCCTTCCTTAACAAATTTGATTCCAAACATTAAGAAGTCGATCAAAGAAATCGAGAAGATTAAAATAAATATAGACATAATATGTGCAGATTATTCAACCATATATATATATATATATATATATATATATATATATATATATATAAATCGATATCTGCTCAAACGATTCATCTCTTATTTTTTATTAATTTATTTCGTGATTATTAATTTATTGAATATTGACGATCTAGTTATTTATTGATTACTTTCTTGGAAAAAAATTCTGTTCGTCTTTAAAGCACGTTGATTTTCTAGTAAGTTTTGCGTATTTTGATAGGTGTCACCGAGTTATGTTATAATCATTTCCTTGGGTTTCTGTTGTATAGAAATTTCCTTCCGGCTCCCAACCAGAGACCTATGGTCGGAAATGGCTTCATGACATCTTCCACTGATCATTTTTGTAACCCCCACCAAAAAAGCAAAAACAAACAAAAAGCTAAGATCACCGACATTTAACATAAATAAAGCTCTTTGTAATGTGTGAGCTGTACTTGTGAGTACATTTGTTTGTATTTCTCTAAGGCACGGGCTACTAGGAATCGTTTCAACGAGTCTATTGGAATTTATTTCAATCAACCCGAGGGTTCCAACTACAACTGGAATTATTGATGTCCATATGTGCGGTCAATAAATTCATTCACTTTATTTTTTTTCTAATTTTAATTACATTATTAAATTATCGGAAATCAATATTTTTTTAATAAAAAATATATTCGCATGGGGAGGCGTGTACCTCTGCATCCAAAGTGGAACATGTTATGTTTATTTGAGACAAAAATGTACACCAATTAATGAACTTTACTTCCGAGGCATTTCTATAAATTCTTAACGATAATCCCATATTTCGTTGAGATTTATACCATTTCTATTGGATAATTAACATACTTCTGCTTCCTTGATAGTGTGATGTGAAATTTAGTCTAGCGTGATTCAGGATGACAAACATTACAAGAGCAGGTGTCCTCAGTATTCTTTTGTAACACTCTTTGGCACTGTTCCAAAGGTGTCATAAATTAATTACTGTCATGTGCTATAGTTTTTTCACTTCCCCAGTAAGGTTCAGATATGTTTCCAACTTTCAAAATTTCTTTCAGTTTTATTGTTGTCTACGGGAATAACAACATTCACAATCTAACATGGCTTCTTTTTTCGTTAACAATTCAATTGTTTTTACTGTTTAAAGGGGCATTTGTGATTGATTAACATTTTTTGCAAAGGGTTTCAGGTCATCTATGTCAGGAAGATGGTTCATAGTTTTTCTAGAGACTTTATATCCACAGTTTGTTTCATTCATGAACTTGCTTGGGGGAATCAGTGCCAAATACTACAACAGAGAAGATAGTGAGTCTTCTTGAAAAAATACCACATTTGCTGTTAAAAATTTTCAACAAGTACTTGACATCAGATGAGAAATTCTTCTTCTTCTTCTTATTATTATTTCTTTTGATTTCTGGTGTGTACACATTTCTTTCCGGGTCCCGCCCATAGGCCTAAGGTTAGAAATGGCATCGTGACTTCTTCCACTGACCAATTACACACACACACACACACACACACACACACACACACACACACACACATACATATTTTGCATAAATAAAGCCCTTCGTAAGGTGTAGACTGTACTCGTGAAAACCATTTTTTTTGTATATCTTTAAGGCATAGACTTCCAGGAATTCCATCAATGAGTCCACTGGAATCTTTTCCAATCAATCCTTGCGCTACAACAACAACTACAACAGGGATTGTTGATGTTCTCATGTGCCACATTTTTGAGATTTCGATTTCAAGGTCCTTGTATTTTGATAGCTTATTATTATTATTATTATTATTATTATTATTATTATTATTATTATTTCCTTTGATTTCTGTGGTATACACATTTCCTTCCGGGTCCCAACCAGAGACCTAAGGTCAGAAATTACTTCATGACATTTTCCACTGATCATTCTCGTAAAAAAATACAAACTAAGATCCCATATATTTTACAAAGATAAAGCTATTCGTGATGTGTGAGCTGCACTTGTGAGTACAAGTTTTTGTATTTCTTTAAGGTATGGGTTACCTGTTACCTCTTCAATGAGTCTCTTTTACAATCAATCCGAGGGCTCCAGTTACAACTTAATTTATTGATGTCCTCATGTGCCACATTTTTTAGATTTCCACTTCAAGATCCTTTTTGGAAGAATTTATAAGATGTCCTTTCTCTTGTTGTTAGTCTGTTTTTTATTTTTCTCTGTAGGATAATAGAGTTTTTTGGCATCATAAAATTTAGTTTTACGCAAAAAACAGAAAAGTAAAACTGAAGTCGCCGTATAGAATTCATCACTGCGCATGCGTTCAAAAAATCTGCCGGACGCTGTTCCATATCAGTTTCCTTATGGTTGGTGGCATCGAAAGAAAATGTCTGTTTACTTTAAATGAATGGCAAAAGAAAACTTATTAAACTTAGATGCGCTATTCTAAGAATTGTGGCCACAGAGATAATGTACAGCCGTCAGTTATATAGCGAGCAATATATATATACAGATTGTTAAATAAATAATTAGACGCCTGTCTGAAAATATAAATTGATATATTAGTAGCTGGTTGTACTAATAAGAAAATATATAGATTTAATGTTTGGATATCGCCATAAATATAAAAAAAACTATCAGTATAGCCCGTTTTTGACTGGGTCTTTCATTACTAGGAATTTTTGCCGTTCAATTGGAGCAGTTTAAATTTTAAGTCAACCCACTCGAAAATCAATATTAGTAACAACATTTGGGTGCAACTAAGGCACATCCCTAAATGGGGTGGTTAACAATTTGAATGGTGTGCGTGGGGGTGGACTTGCATAATAATAAATAATATTATTGTAATAATTTAAACTATTTATTTTTATTAATGTTATTAATATTAGTGTTATGGGTCCTTACCTATAACTGCAGAATGAACTCTTTCTAACACTATGTATACTACGCCTCTCAAGAAAGAGAGAGACGAATCGAGTCGAGCCGATAGTAGTTCACTCCAAACCAGACTGACAGTCATACTAACACCTTCCACATCTTGTATTATTATTCCGTGTAATATATCTTCGTTATTTCTACTCTTGTGTTCGTGTTGTTCTTCCTTGGTCCTAACCTGAACCATAACAGAAAGATATATATCCAAGAACAGATAGTAAATAGTAAAATGTTGCTGAGATGAAGTAGTGGAGAGCCAATAAAACCAACAATTTGGACACAAAACCGGCACTGAAGAATTATCTATCAAACAAAAAAATCAGCAAAATCGGAAAACTGTGGAAATGCATGGACAGTATCCGATCATGCACACACACACACATACATACACATTTTGAGAATTATAGGTGTAGATATATGAGTAGCTGGTTGTAATAATAAGAAAATATATAGATTTAATACTTGAATATCACTATAAATACAAATAAATTAAGGCAAGAATTGATATACATTAAACCATAACCCAGCGCTTTTGTAAAATGCAAATGTCTTACATTTTTGTTAGATTATTACCTACAACACTTCTCAAAAATCTATACAAAAGTCTAATGTCATATAGCAATTTATATACCCGTTGAGAAACTGTCATAACCCCCAAAGAAAATGGCTATATACATTCATCTTACTACTACATCTCTTTCTCACCGTTTTACTTGCAATCACATCAAATATCTTCATTGTGTGTAAGATCTTAAACGCCACTACAATATTACATAACTCAATAAGAAAATATTAGTGAGTATTAATAGTGCATAGTATTAAAGGTTAAAATAATAGCATTTGTTTGTGCGTTAGCACTAACTTCTGGCACTAGTAGGAATTCAGTCACCTATAAGGAATTCTTTTTGTAATGTGAGGTGGATACGAAAGACTTAATGGCGGTGTAACAGTTACCGGCGCGGGAAATAGAATCGGTGAACAGAGTTCAAATTCCAGCCTAGTCTGCAGGGTTAACTTTCGCATAAATCCATCTCTTTTTCCCTCCCCGAGTTATTCGTTAATTAGCGTCCAGTCTAGAAGGATTACTCTGAATCTAAAAACCAAGGAGAAGGCAACGGGGTTGGGGACTGCTCCATTACCTTTCCGAAGAAATCATGGCACTTCACATACAATAAAGGAAAAGTATCAGTGGAGAGCCATGGAAGTACATCGTATTAAGAAAAATACTCTTGTAATTAAATAAAAACAGACAACACACCTCTCGTTATACACACACGCGCGCACAGACATATTCACACTTCTCTAATCACACACCCACGCTCGTATAATCATAAATACACTCTTATAACACTCACATTCCCATAATCTCATATGCACACACACTCCTACAATCACACGCGAAAACACACTCTTCAGTAATCACATTTACACATACATATTTCTATAATCAAATACGAGCAAACACACATACACTCTGATAATTACCCCCGTCGACACACATCTGTAATCATATAGACGCACACTCTTATAATCATTTACACGTTCAGATAATTACCCATACACACATACGTACACTCCAGTTATCGTACTCACTACACCTCCCAGTAATAACACTCGCAAAAACATTCACCCATAATCCTCCCTCTCTCTCTTTCAACTCTCAAGTTTGTAAGTGTTAGTATATATGTGTTGGCGCATGCGCGTTTGTTTATTTAGGTATTCTTACTGATTTCGCCGGTGATCAAAAATACATTTAAATCGCATTGAAACGTTGATTCAATTTACTTTAAACTTTTTCACAATTAAGAAAGAAAATTGATGAATATAAAGACATAAAAATGTTTTTTGTCGAACCAATACACTTATATATATTTATTTGCAATTGTTTTTAAAACGAAAAGAGAAACTGAATCTGAACGCCTGATGAGTTCGTAATTTAAAAATCTAAAGAAATTTAACTCGTTGAAATTTATGTATTTATTGCATCAGTGACTAAATTTATTTGTTAAAAGGGTTTTCTACAAAAAGAAATTGCGGAAATATTTTTCTTTATCGTCGATAGCCGCATAGGAAATTTCAGTAAATAACGTTTGATCATGATTAAGTCTAACTTGTTATCACACACACACACACACACACACACACACACACACATATATATATATATATATATATATATATATATATATATATATATATATATATACGAGGGTCATTCAATAAATAAGGTGAATCTTTCGGTATAAGGACTTCTAATGCAGATAGAAGCTTACTCTTACTTTTTTTGCTTTACTTCTTTTTCACATGGATTTAATTTCTTTTGCAGATTAAAAAAAACTTTGAGAGTTTTGGCGATTAACAAAGATGGCCAACCAAGAAGCATGCTTCAGGATTGTATAGCGGTCAGTTATCAAGGTTTTGGTTGCTGAAGGGTGCAAACCAGTTGAAATTCATAGGAGAATGTCAACTGTGTATGGTGCCACATGTTTCAGCCAAAAATGTCTACAAGTGGGCTAAATTGCTTAAAGAAGGACGGAGCAGTGTGTAGGATGAAGACAGACCTGGGAGGCCTACAGAAGTGAGGTCTCCTGAGGTGATTGAATCAGTCAATGACCTCATTCAATCTGACAGAAGGGTGACAGTGAATGACATTGCAAGGACTTTGAGCTTATCTGTTGGGACAAACGCAGGGGTCATCAGTGAAAAGGAGTCATCTTGCATCATGACAACGCAAGGTCTCACACAGCAGCCCAAACGGTGTAGACCATCAACGAGCTGGGTTGGGAACTGTTCCCTCATCCCCCTTACAGCCCAGACCTTGCCCCTTCAGACTTTCACCTGTTTGGTCCCTTGAAAGCGAAGTTTAAAAGTGACGATGAAGTCAAAAGTGTTGTAAGCGACTGGCTGAGACATCAGTCCAAAGATTTTTACGCTGAGGGAATACCGAAGCTTGTGCACAGATGGGAAAAGTGTGTGACAGTGCTGGGAGACTACGTTGAAAAACAAAGTAAGCTTCTATCTGTATTAGAAGTCCTTATACCGAAAAATTCACCTTATTTATTGAATGACCCTCGTATAATTAATACAAGTAAAAAGTTTGTCACTTAACTGATTGATGCTACCTTCAGCATCCCGACTCCAAAGTTTCTTAGACGCAGCCTCCGGCAACATTCCGTCCAATCATCAGGGGGTATCAGCAATTAGCTGCTTATACTTCTCGATTTTTCTTTTTTATATGCCCTTTTCATTGGTGCAATATTATTTCGTAGTGTATGTTTGCATGAGTGCGTGTGTGTGTGTGTGTGTGTGTTTACGTACACGCGCGTGCGCCGCTGCGCCCGTCTGCCCGCATGTCCGTATGTGTAGAATGTCGTGGTTATTTGTCTTTTCGTCGTTTTTTTCAGTTTACACTCCCTCCTTAGCCTTTTTTCCCCTTTTTTCTCTTTTCTTTTAATTGTAGCCATTTTTGCCTCTCGTCTTTCTATACATATCCTGTCGCTGGGTACGCTTTTATTAATCCAACAGATTATTATTACTTAAACGTTATTTTCATTGGAGACCAAGAAAAATTTGAATTGTGCCTTTAAACACAGATTTCTCTCTGAATCTTGAAATAGACATATTTGATCAGTTTCGTATCCTAACGCAAACGAAGCAATTTGTACAGAAATGGGATTGATTTTTTATTCATTAATTTAACAGATATTTCTTACTTCAATCTTAGTTTTAGTGGATATTTGTATTTGAGTAGACGCTTCGTTTATTTATTAAACAGTATATTTATTTATTTTCATCTACCAGTCTAAATATTTGAGAAATCTTAGAGAAAAATATGCACTCTCTGGCAGTATTCGAACCTGAGTTCTCCTAGTGGTAGCCGTCATCAGATCTGACGTGCTTTGACCTCTGCATCGATGACCAAGCAAAGTTTGAATAGTTCCTTTAAACACAACTTTGCTTGTTTAACAAGGTACTCTGTAGCCGAGAGGTCAAAGCACGTCAGATCTACATTCCTTAGTTTCATCAGTTCTAAACTTCACAGCTAAGACCCGCCATGCCGCACACATTGAAGCGAACCAACCTCACTCTCTTCGTATTTTATTAGTGAGATGTAAGTTCCACTTGAGCACCTTCTTCCCACGAACTGACACTTTGTGGAACCGATTCCCAAGAAGATGCTTCCCCGATCACAACAATTTTAACCTGTTCAAGTCTAGGGTCAACCGTTATCTTCCGCACATATACCTATAAGCGGGCGGGGCCTCTTACTCTATAAATCTTTCTACCTCGAGTGACTCTTGGGCCTTTTACATGGTGAACATCATTGCAAAAAAAAAAAAAACTTCGAAACACTGGTTCTTGTTCGATCATCGAAGTTAAGAAATGTCGAGCTCGGTCAGTACTTATAAGGGGGACTGACTGGATTACACCGGGTACTGTAAGCGATCTCTTACAATCCGAAATATGTTTCGGCTTTTAATAACGCGCAAGGGGTTGATAAGCCATAAATACCAAATCAATCTTCAATATGCTCATATCGTTGATCACTATCAATATTTACAAACTTATCTATATGCTGCAGACCGCATAATATTCATCATATGTTCCAATATCTACTTCTCTCATCGTTTGGAAACAGCTATCTGTTCTAGTTATGCTGTTGAATTTTTGTATTTTACAGTTACATCGTTAATCTTGACAATGGCAGCGTACCTTTGATGTTTGATTTGTTAAATTCTCAGCAAAATTGAATTTTCTTTTCGCCTTTTGGGTTGAGATAATTTTGGCCTGTTTTTATCTTATTTTAAACATTTACTGTTATGTTAACATCACTTAAATTTTTGGTTTATATATTTGTTACTCTTTCACGCTCTTGACCGGTCATATAACTCTCAACGGCCAGTCTTCTGGTAGAAGCCAGTAACGCAATATGTACCTTAGGACATGACATGCCGGACTTGTGAGTAAAAACAGCCTTTGTAAAAACCATTTAAAAAAAACTTGCCTATTGATTTAATATAAGCATTCCATTTCATGTCAGTAGAAAACGTAGAAGTAGAATGGCACAATGAGCCACTGCTTGGCGGTTAGCATCGGCCATACTGATGAAAATTATTTGGGAATCAAAATACCTTATTTATGATTAATATACATGCCAAATTCCATGACATTACTGAACTTTGTCGATCAAGTATGAATTGTGATAATTTTATCCTTATCATTGAATGAACTTCTATTCTTTTCTTAATGAAGCCATTTTGTTTTATGCCATTCTGACGTCCCGCTTTTCATTAACGTAAAATCAATTTATCTCAAAGCAATTAAAGAACAAATACTCGTTACATACTAGCACTAATAGCACTATACACGCATATATATATCACGATTTTATGTGCGCTTACACGCACCGAGTAATTTGTTTTTCTGACACTCCTTAAAGAGTGTCTGGCAGGTGAATTTCTATTTCCATTCCCTGAGGCTCGACTGATTGGCTGTCATTGCCAACACCTCATTCTGATACATTCTTTTTTCATGTTGCTAATTTATTGCGTCTAATCAGTATTTAGTAAGTTATAGATGTTAAGGCCAATCACGAAGCGAATGTTCAGTTTCTGCATCATGTTGCGTAACAACGAGAATCTCACGAGAATTAGTCTCTGGGGGGAATAGACCTTTCTTTTTCTGAATTTCTGCTATTATCTGCTCTTCTCTTTCTCTAACTTCACACTTCCCTCTATCGGCCACTATCTCGTCCACTCTCCTTCGCTCACTCTTTCTTGTTCACTCTTTCTCTTGTTTTAAAATTGAACTTTCTCTCCTCTGCTATGGTATTCATTTTTACTAGTCTTGTGGTAATTTGATGCTTCAAAGGTCAAAAGTTCATTAGTGGAAACTGTTATTTTAAGTGGAGCATGGAGAAAGAAAATCAGTCCTTATGTCCTAACTCGTATATGCGTGCCATAGCGAAATATCCTGGAAGAATAGTCGGTTCCTTGTACTCTCCAGGAAGTTCTAACTTCAACTCCTCTTAATTGCTCTTGTTAACAGATCTACCCGGGTGGTAGCACCTGTTAGGATCCCAGCTATGGGCAAATAGTGACCCCAAAACAAAACACAATGACAGTATAAAAATAAATTTTTATAGTAAAAATGCTAGCAATACATTTTTATATAAAACATTACCAAAAGTACCTATTTATAGTAAATTGTCCAACAATACATTTTATAGTAGAGTTACTAACAATTCCTTTTATAGAAATACTAGCAGTATAACCCGACTTCGACCGGGTGTTTCATTACTGGGAATTTTTGCCGTTCAATTGGAGCAGTTTAAGTTTAAACGCTCACTCGAAACATCAATATTAGTAACAATTAGTAAGGGCAATAGAGGCACATTCTCAGATGGGGGGTAACAATTTGAGGGGAGGGGGCTGAAAAGGACCTTTTTTGCGTTCTCATTCTTGCAAGGAAGGAACCTCTTCCATGGACCGTCATAATAATGATATACGATAATTTTTATTTATAATATATATTTTTTTATAATTCTAATATTCTTTTACGTTAGATTTCAACGCTCTCAATTGATTGTATGCTGTTTTGTTTTATAGACATTAGATTTTGCCTTTGATTTTTGCGCAAAGTGTAAAAAATCAGTTTTTTCGATTTTTCACCTTCAAGGTTGTAATTTTGCCCAGCCAATTTGGACTCAAAACCGCCACTGAAGAATTATCTAATCATCGAAATCGGATGAAAATTGTGGAAACGCATAAACAACATCGGATCACACACATACACATATACATACACACATAAATTTGGAGAATTATAGATATAATGACCAAAATTATGTTTTTATCTGTAGTTGAAGCCATAAAATCGTGCTCAAAATATTTAAGATTTCGGCATTAAATAAACAACAGTTGATATGCCCCTGAACACAATCATCCACCCAACAATACCTATTTATCTGTTGTTGAAGCCATACAATTGCGTTCAAAATATATTTACTTGGAGCCACGAACTGTGTTCAAAATTATATTTCGTCATTAACCCATAGAGGTTGATATGCCGCTAAACAAAATTAACCACCCAACCAACCAACCAACCTAACTCTATGCTCTATCTTTACGATTATCAGATGAGAGCAAGAATGGAGTAATGCTGCCACATCTATGCTGGTGCTCTCCAATCCCTGCTTTCCAGCCTTGACGGAGTTCAAAAGCGATAACTCGGCCTTGTGGATGATGAATTATTTGTCAGCCGGCAACCCATTTCCCACATATGAAACGTTGCTAGCCTCTCGCTACACTATCGCTATTACTATGGCAGATGCTTAGACGAGCTACATTCCTTACTTCCACCAGTTCAAAGCTTCACAGCTAGGACCCGTCATGCAACGTACATGGCGTCAAATCCTCCTCACTGCCTTTGCATTACTTTGGTAAGGTAAGAAGTTCCATTCACAAAGATTCCTCCCAAGAGCTGTCATTTCGTGGAACAGACTAGGCTTAACGGCATATCCTTATGGGTCATTTAATGACGAAATTTAATTTCCTTGGGAGTTATTTTTTTCTTTATTCTACTAAAATCTATTGTTTTTTTTACTATTAAAATCTATTGCTAAAATTTTTATTTCTTTTTACTATTAAAATCTATTGCTGGAACCTTTTACTATAAAAATGTATACTTTCTGATAAGGGGTCTCCCCTTTTCACACAGATGGACTCGCCCGAGGTATACATATACTACTACCAGTGAATACTCGGAGTCTGTATCAGAGTAGTATTAGAAGAGGGTAACACAAGAGTCACCGTCACGAGCACCTAGACCCAGTAAGGAGTCATACCGCGATACTTCAATACCAAGATTGTATATATATTATTGCTAATAACCCTCATTCTTTGATCTACTAACCCGTATTACCAGTTTGTATTATTACGTTAATACATTTAATTTCCTTATCTATTCCTGGCGTTTTTTATTTATTGATATCGGATTTCATCACGGAATCTACAACACTTTCATAGTGTTTTGACCCCAGTTTTGCCGATCACTATTTGCCCAGTGCTGGAACCATAACAGGTGCTACCATCCCGTGTCCGGGTGAACCTAGGTACAAAAACAGTTCAGTGGTGGTTTGACGCTTCTCAAAACCTCTTTATCAGAGACCTTAATGCCAGGTGTAGTTTATCGTCATACCCAGGACGAACTTTCGAGAGGAATCTTTTACGATCACTATTATCTCTTAAATACTTTAAATATATTGTCAACCAATATATATTCTACATATCATCCTAACATGCGTCTCGTCTCCTTTCATTATGTCCGTACTACAATATCAGTCAGGAACTCTCTACCTTTAGCTCTTGAAGCTTGTAATGAGTGAAATATAGTAAAAATATTCAATGACAAAGTAGAACATTTTTTTCTGTTCTTCTATTTATCAGTTTACCTTTTAGCAAGCATATCACTGACCACATCTCTGTATCGTTATTGCTCTCTATCTGTTACTTGATTATCTATCTATCTATCTATCTATCTATCTATCTATCTATCTATCTGCTAAAATATTCGTATTTTCTTTGTGTTTGTCCTTACATTGCATCGAAAGTGTCTACTTGTAACTAATGTATTTCAAGAATATAGCTATTCATTGTATTCTGACAGCTGTCAAGTCAGCGAGAATTGTTACGAAAATTGTTACAAATGGCGTATTTCGGCCCTTGCAGTTGACATGGAAGAAAAAGGTAACATATTCGAATAGTTTACTTTTATATTTTAAGAAAGCTAAAAAGTGACTCTGGCGAATGAAAATGTGCTGTTTACTGTGAACAGAAATTGATAAAATGGGGATTTATCGCTTAATGATGTTCCATAATTTAGTAGAGTATTTGGGGTTTATGACTTTTATATCCAAGATATTTTTTTAATAATCTACAGAATACGGAACGATTTTATACATTGTTATTTATTAAACTTAAGTTTAGCATAAGGTCATAAGCACAGTGAACCCAGTAAGGTTTGAACCACTTAGTAGCCAATATCAGTCAGATTAGATTGATAATATTACTCCCTTTTTTAATGACATATCACTTCAGGATGTAGGCGATCATAATTCCATAGATTTTTCTTTATGATCTATGAACTGCAGTGCATTCCTGTGACAATTAGTAGAGTGGTTTCCCGTTGCTTTCTCCACGATTTGACATTCAGAGTTTCGCCATCTCTTAGACTGTTTACCAACGTTAGAGAACCTAACTTAGCCTGCTATTTAAACCATAGCTACGAGAAGAAGAAGAAGAAGAGATGGATTCATGTCTTTCCTAAGAGCACAAGTGCGAAAGTGAATGCAACAAACTGTGCCGGGATTTTAACCTGGCTCATCGATTCCACATTCGGGGTCGATATCAATTACACTACCTGCATATGTATACTCCATTATCCCAAAGATTTTATAATGTAATGAGTATACAGGTAATTAAATTTCCATGTGATACCAATCTCTTTATTCTATATTTATTCCTTAATTATTGATGTGACCAAGTAAATGGTTAAGTAATAACAAAAACCAGGTTTGCAGATATATCGTATATTAAACAGTAAGTACATCAGAAGAGTATTACACGACTAGTGAGAGTGTATCGAATGAACTAGCGCTCAATCTATTCACAGTTCCCCGAAGCCTTCTGTCCTACTAATCTTATAGTAGGCGGAAGAGTCTAACATAGACTCTTTAGAGGGAGGACACCACAACAATTATCATTAACTTTTGAGTAGTATTTTTAAAATTAATACAATATAGGTCAGTCTAGTTATTCCATATTACCATAAAAGTTGCTGCAGATTTGCGCCTGTCACTCCATGAGCTTCCGTGGTAGACCGTCTGAAGTAATTTTCTCATTCCGACATTATGTTACTTAAACGACCGGAAGTTATTCAACACTGAACGTTGTTATAAAAATCAACAATAAGTTGGAGAAGTCTAATCTCTTCAGAAATGAATAATAAAAGTAACTTTGATTTTAAATCGAGCCAAAATACACATTCATATTTGCTGTTTAATGCTTAAAAATCCGCACTTACCAACTGGCGTAAACAACCAGTTCATGTGTCTTTTGCTTTAAGATGAGAAAGAAAAAAATGTCAAAGGTAATGTCTATTGGCGACAAGCCTCGAAGCTCTCACTGCGCTGTGACGTAATTTCCGTATTTATAATGTCTCGTTAAGTTTACTTCAGTCCTTCAAGATCAGCTTATATGGATTAGCCTCGATTTGGTTGGTCAGTTTTGTTAACGGAGCTTTGTTTCGTCGAGAAAAGGTTAAAAGAAATTCTTTTCATATCTTAGTTTTCTTTGATTATCATTGGTTTTTGACAATAAGGGTACACAGATAAATACTAAAGCCAGTATTTTGGAGTAAGGGTAAACAGATGATAGTATAGATTAGAAGCAAATTTTGAGATAGATTAGGAGAAAAATCTAATAAGAACAAAACATGACAAGTAACAGAATATCAAAAGAAGGCATAGAATCGAAAATCGTTGCTCTCAAAATACTTCAAAGTTTCAAACCTATGGAGAATATAGTGGGAAAGCCACTTCACTATGGTTCCCAAGAAGAAATTTAATTTTCTTGGGGGAATTAGTAATTTAATTTAAAAAATCAATTGCTGGTTATTTTTCCAAATATATATTGCTGCTGTTTTTACTATGAAAATGTAATATAGACAGATAGATAAAACAGGTTGGCCCAAAAGTTGCATCTCACTTGAATAAATTGAATAACTTCGAAATTTATATAATAAAGGAAATAATGTTTCTCTATGTGAGAGTATATCCTTTGGATAACTTATTGGTATTATAGAAGATGATGTCAGTCAAATGTTTTCAATTTGTCCCTTCACAAGAGCATGCTCTTTTTCACTGCTAACGTGACTTTTGGACCACCTTATATCTATCTATCTATCTATCTATCTATCTATCTATCTATCTATCTATCCCGATATTCCTTTTAAGGAAAGTACAATTGCTCATGATCCCTAGGGTAAATAAAGCTTTGTTCAACTGTGACGCTCTCTGTAACGGAGCTGTCAATCACGCCAGATCAAACGGTGAATACTCCATATATATATATATATATATATATATATATATATATATATATATATATATATATGTGTGTGTGTGTGTGTGTGTGTGTGTGTGTGAACTTACTAACGTAGATAGATAACAGTATGGGTGATGAACTGAGTCGTTATGTTGGGGTTATTTTCATCGGTTAAAAACGACCGGTATTTACAATTTGGAAAATATGTATGTTTTTTTTCCGGATTATTTTGCGAAAGTTTTTCATCGCAATAAGTTGTTAACAATACGGTGTGCAAGCAAAGAAATCAAATGAATAATAATCAAAAAACTTTGCTTCGAGGCTATTTCTCAGAACCAGCTGCATCGTGGTGAATACGTTCACCACTACGTGCTGTTGCGTGTCGTCTTTGAATTCTTGTGGTAATACCTCAGTAGGAACCCCAGCACTGCAGCAACAAACTGAATCAATGAGAGTTAATTTTATTTCTGTTTCTTGGAGGAAGCGAGATGAAGAGGGAGATAGCTTCCTTTCCTCTCTTGTATCATTGCTGAAACTAGTGGTGCGCAAGGAATCTGGGAGAGGAAGGCACAGACGATCATCGAAGGTCTTCACTGGCGCATCAGTGCTACACATTTTCGCACTTTTTTCAAAACTTAGACAAAAATATCACGCCCCCGTAGTTCAAAACATTCCCACTCAGTTTAGATCGTCAAAGTTCTGACCGGTACGGTAAAGTCTGAAATAACATGCACTACAATTATGATTTTGCCATTTCTGTCTAGGATGCATATTATGTAAAAGTATGCAGCTGTTATATTTCTCTTCTTTTTTATTTCCGTTTGGTTGGCTGCTTCGTTCACATTGCTGTAAAGTCTTTGATTGTTTATAAGCAATTTATATCTCTGACCATTAGAAAATATCATTTTCTTTCCAATAAGTTATCTAGAATGAGTTTGCTCGTTCTGATTCAACAATGCGTTTAACTTAGCTTTTCTTTTTTCTTTATCGGAAAACGTATCTACGAAAGGGTATTATTTGTTTGATTAAGACAACATTTTCTACAAGATTTGATTCAAAGATGATTGACTTACGAGTAAGCATTTCTTGAGGCGTTTCATATTTCAACAACCTGAAAAATGAGTTAGGATAGTCAGATTGATCAATTAGTAGTGAGGGTAATCCTCACTGACTTCCGCATAATGGTGGCCTTGTGCTAAAATTTATCTACGCTTCTTAACTAATAAATGGGCGTTTCATTATTTTCTGTTGGTTGATTTTATGTCTACTCTTATTGGGTTATTTAATATCGGATTTTTGCATATACTTGTACAATAGTCGGCAAGATAGCTTGTAGATCCTCAATAATAAAAGCAATCTTTATTGGTCTTGGCCCAAAAGTTAATCTAAGCTATATATATATATATATATATATATATATATATATATATATATATATATATATATATATTAAGGTAAAGACAAAAGGAAAACTGTATTATTAGCCAACGCGTTTCGTCCAATCTGGACTTTTAAAGGAAAAAACGAAATGAATTTATTAAAAACAAAGTAACTGTTAACAACAAAACAAAATGTCCTTAGCAACTACAACATTTAGAAAATGCTATTGTATTCATATTGTCAACTGAAAATTACGTCAATTGCTATCACAATAATAAAAACAATATTTCCACACGTAATAGTACTAGACGAAATTTTCAGTTGACAAAAGTGTTTTCTAAATTCTTCTAGCTGCTAAGAACATTTTGTTCTGTTGTTAATATTTACTTTGTTTTTAATTAATTTTATTTCGTTTTTGCCTTGAAAAAGTTCACATTGGACGAAACGCGTCGGCTAATAATACAGTTTTCCTATTGGCTTTTATCTTTATATATATTGTCTTTTTCTAGAGGTTAACTCTGAGAAAATTTTCATATTTATCTATATATATATATATATATATATATATATATATATATATATATATATATATACAGGGTGTCCATAAAGTTCGTGTGCACTTTAAAGTTATGAATCTTTTAAAGTGCACACGAAGTTTATGTACACCCTGTATATATATATATACTTATCCTTATCTCTAATTATATATATATATATATATATATATATATATATATAAAGCTTCTAAAAGAGTCTACCTAAGATTACACGCTGAAAAAATGGCAGAATTTTAATAGATTTTAAGTCAAATCTCAGGTGGGCAGCGACCAAACACGATTGCAAGTTTCATCTATTTTCACGCAATCATCAGGCGGTGGTCGGTACCTGTAGTTAGTAAAATATTATATCACCAATACCACCAGAGTTCAAGATGAAAATCCAACCAAACTCGACAGGGGAGGGTAACCTATCCGACCAAGATCAAAATAGCCGACCCCCCCCCAAAAGAAATGGCTTGCTGGTGTTACAAAAAAGTGCCCAATACCATAAGGAACGGCAGCAACACGGTAGAGGAACTTAGAACTTCAAGCAAAAAAGCGTTCTACAATACCGGGCCATTAAAGCCGCCCACGCCAGAGTATTTACAATTAGAGATAAGAATAAACAGCTTCCAAAAGATTAAAAGAAAAATCTTGTCGTTCCAACGAATGATTTATTTTATGGAAAAGAGTCTGTTGAATATTGCACACTGGAAAAAAGAGTGCTCAATGCTATAAAAATAGCGGAGATTTAATATGTTTTAAGTCAAATTTTGAATCAATTTGGTTTTCGGTAGTTTTGATCTTGGCCGGATAGGTTAAAGCTCCGTGAAAGCGCATGAAACTGGCAGTCGTGGTCAGTCACTGCCCACCTGAGATTTGTCCGGTAGACCACAATTACATTCTTTAAAAACAGATATGTCTATTCACATATGTGTATCCAGTAGCCATTCGTAGAATACAAAATAATGTCAGAATATAAATAAAAATCTACTTATAACTGAAATATTACTTTTTTTTTTTTCGGATACTAAAATAAGGTTAGAAGATATGGGTATTGAAAGATTCTAACGGAGGATGAGAGTAATTGAGACTTGCTTCGCTGTTAAAGGCCTTCGGGACTGGGAGACATAGTTTCGAAACGTGATAAGAAACACGTTATCTTTATTAAAGACTCCAGAAAAAAACCCCAATAACAACAACAAAACAAACCAGTAACCGACAATTGCACTACTTAAAAAACAGAGGTGTTTACTAAATATAACGTTTATTGCAATATTTATCCTTCTCTCTCTCTCTCTCTCTACACACACACACACACACACACATATATATATATATATAAATAAATGACAATAAGAAAACAGTAACTGCTGACGCGTTTCGTCCAATGCGGACTTTTTCAAAGCAAGAAACGAAATGAATTTAATCAAACAAAGAAAATTAATAAAAACAAAAAACAGAGTGTTCTTAGCAACTGGAATGTAGGAAACGCTATTTTCATATTGTTAACTGAAAATAACGTCAGTTAATGTCACTCTGTTTTTTGTTTTTATTAATTTTCTTTGTTTAATTAAATTCATTTCGTTTCTTGCTTTGAAAAAGTCCGCATTGGACGAAACGCGTCAGCAGTTACTGTTTTCTTATTGTCATTTATTTATAAATATTGTCTTCTCTAAAAGTTAACTTTGAGAAATTTTCATATATATATATATATATATATATATATATATATATATATATATATATATATATACGGGTAAGTCAAAAATTATCCGCACTTTTGCCATAATATATCCTTAGACAAGAGTGCGGATAATTTTTTTACTTTACCTCGTATAAAATATCGCCCATTGAATGCTGGCAATAATAAAACTGGTTGGTGTTTTGCAAATCACCACCTGAAGATTGATACCGGTGAGGGAAAAATGTATATTTATTATATATATATATATATATATATATATATGTAAATGTATATATATATATATATATATATATATATATATATATATATATATATATATATATATATATATATATGTAAATGTAATATATATATATATATATATATATATATATATATATATATATGTGGGGGTTGTTTATTAACAGAATAAAATAATTAAGATATTCGAACTCAGGAATACGTTTATATCCAAATCTCTATGGATGTTTTATAAAATTAAGTCTGTGCACAGATTGTATTTTCCATTTTACTTCTTAGAAAACTAAAGCGTTATTTTTACAATAACGTATGATTAAAAAAATACTTCTGTAAATCACGTAAGTTTGATGTTTGAGGTAAAATTTTGAATTTGTGTTATTTAAATCATTTCAACACCGACTTCGATGACAGCAAGCAGTCTACAGCGCATTTGATTTGTTTGAGGCTAAGAGGAAATTACGATCAGCGGGAGGGCATATCTTCATGTCACCACATGCAATATCTGTGGCCATGTCTGCCTCTCACACATGGGACTTTTCTATGAAAGTTTGATACTCGAGCACATAAAATAAATGATTTTTCAATGAATGTGATGCCGACGAATGATCCAATATAAAATATAGATGTAAACTATTAATGGAAGAGCGATTTTTGTTTTGGGGCTTTGTTAGTTGATGTATTTTTAAAGGTGACTTTATTGGGAAAATAATCACAACAAATCTATCAGCACACACACACACACACACACATAAATAAATGAATAAAAGCAAAAGACTGATGTTGAGTGTTGAATGACTGTAGTCGGGAACTTCGTTACAGATTAGATTTTTTTCTCGGATAGGGGTGGTTAGTAAGCATATCTCACAAACCAGTTTGCTTGGCCGGTCTTAGTGAGTGACCTACTTCCATAGCCTTGTACCAAAAGTAATTATATTTAATCGATAACGATAACGATCCAGTCTTTTCATCGTGAGATGATCGGTTATTTTCCATTAATTCTTAGTATTCGTATACACATAAAAGCGATATTTTATAACGCTGATTTCAAGACGGAAAGCAAACGAGCAGGTTCTTCCAACTTGAAAGAGTGGCATAAAACGAGTATATTACCTACATCCCCCAAATCATTTTACACCACTGCCAAATTTAAACTGTAGAAATTAATAATAATTTAAAAAATAATTTAAATAATAATAATAATGTACATCTCTGTTCATGAGCTGGAGTAGTGTCGGGGGTGCAACATGGCCGTATGACGAGAGGGTTGTTTTACTTTTAGTTTGAAGTTTGAGCGCACTTGCTTGTCCGACCAGAAAGTATTTCTAATTGGGTCCTGCCTTCAAGGTTATACACACATTTGACTGTGATGCATGTGCCTGGTATACCCTTATAAGATTGGTTATCATGATGGGCATATTTGGCTTCGGATATTTTATTAAATCTATCAGAGGACATTATTATTGTTATTATTATTATTATTATTTTTATTTCCTTTGATATCTGGCGTTTACACATTTCTTTCCGGGTCCCTCCCAGGGACCTAAGGTTAGAAATGGCATCATGACACTTTCCACTGCAAAAAAAAAAAAAAAAAATTACATAGATAAAGCCCTTCGTAAAGTGTGGGCTGTACTTGTCAGAACAATTTTTTGTATCTCTTTGAGGCATGGACTTCCAGGGATCCCTTCAATCAGCCTACTGGAATCTTTTCCAACCAGTCCAAGGGCTTCAACTACAACAGGAATTGTTGATGTTCCCATGTGCCACATTTTTGAGATTTCGATTTCAAGGTCCTTGTATTTTGACAGTTTTTCGAATATCTTCAAAGACACATTGCAGTCTGCAGGGACTGCCATATCAATAAGGAGGCACTTATTTTGTTTGTGGTCTTTAATAACAATGTCTGGGCGGTTGGCTTTGATTGTTCTGTCAGTGTATATTGTGTAGTCCCATAGAATTGTAACAGGTCCTATCTCCGTAACCGGGTCAGGGTGGTGTTCGTACCAATTTCTTCCAGTTTCCTTCCCATAGGAGTTGCAAATTTTCCAGTGCAGATATTGGCCCACTCTGTCATGCCGGGTTTTATATTCAGTGGATGCCAATATCGTGCAACCTGATATAAGATGATCAATGGTTTCTGGATATTTGTCACAGAATCTGCATCTTGGGCTAACACAGTATTTTAGTATATGTGCTTGATAATTCCTAGTTAACAAGCATTGGTCTTGTGCAGCAATTATAAAACCCTCAGTTTCACCTTTAAACCCTGCACTACGTAGCCATTGATGGGTGCGGTTTTTGTCTACGTCTGCTTGTTTGGTACGGGCAGAGTATTGGCCATGAAGCGGTTTATTTTGCCATTGTTTCTTTATCTGGTCGGTCGCATTTCTCTTTGCATTTTTTAAAAAGTTTTTTGCAGCTTCAGCCGGTGTAAAGTAATGTATTTGAATTTCTGTGCCCATTTGAAGCTCTTTTTTGAATTTTTCGGCTTCCTTTACTACAGAGTAGAGACACTTACTACTTTCATGTTCCTTGACACATACCATCATCCAGTCTTCTGTTTTTTCCAAGTATCTTTGGAGGCCAATTGTTGTACTTTTGTAGGATAGTTCTAGTTGAACTAGTCCTCTGCCTCCTTCGGATCTGGGCACATACAGGCGATCAATATCAGCTTTGGGATGATGCATGCGGTAGCAAGTGAGGAGCTTTCTCGTTTTGGCGTCCATTCGCTTAATTTCAGCTATGGTCCAGTTAAGTACATTAAAGTTGTATTGCACCACAGGAACAGCTAAGGTGTTTATAGCTGATATTCGGTTTTTTGAGTTTAGCTCGGTATTTAGTACCAGGCGTACACGCCTGTAGTACTCCTTCCTTACCTTCTCTTTCATTTGGGAGTGTTGTATGCCATATCCCTCACTAATTCCTAGGTACTTATAAGCTTCACCATGCTCCAATTCTCTAATCTTCGTGGCAAAATCTAAATCTATTAAGGGTGCTTCTAAAATTCTACCTTTCTTAAATGTTACTTTAGCACATTTATCTAATCCGAAGCTCATGCATATGTCGTCACTAAAGTATTTTACAATATTAAGTAGGCCCTTCAACTCATTGTCGTCTTTGGCAAAGAGTTTGAGATCATCCATGTTTAGTAGGTGATTGAATATGTTGTTATTTATTTTGTAGCCATAGCTACTATTGTTCAGTTCATGCGTAAGAGGGAGTAAGGACAAACAAAACAGAAGTGGAGACAAAGAGTCTCCTTGAAAGATTCCACGTCGGATATTTAGTCGGTTGGATATGGCAGTGTCCCTGGTGTGACTAAGGTATAGTTTGGTGTTCCACATTCCCATGCTGTGCTTAAGGAAATTTAATACCACAGGGGAGACTTTGTACATTTCCAAAGTCTTAAGGATCCAAGAATGTGGAACACTGTCAAAAGCTTTACGATAATCAATCCATGCTGCACTGAGATTTCTACGTCTGCTCCTGCAATTTTCCAGAATCATTTTATTTATTAGTAATTGGTCTTTGCAGCCATATGAACCCCTCCTGCATCCCTTCTGTTCCAGTGGAAGAATGCTGTTTGTTTCTAAAAAGGAGTAAGCACGGTTCGTCATGACAGACGTAATCAACTTATACGTTGTGGAGAGACATGTTATCGGTCGATAATTTTTCGGGTCATCTGTTTCATTTGTTTTTGGTATGAGGTATGTAATACCTTCAGTAATACATTCCGGGATTTTATTGGGATTATTTACAAGAGTTGATAATGTTTCCGCAAGTATTTTGTGGATAGACGAGAGATGATAAAGCCAGAAATTGGGAACCTTATTATTATTATTGTTATTATTATTATTATTGTCATTATTATTATTATTATTATCATTATTATTATTATTGTTATTATTATTATTATTATTGTTATTATTATTATTATTATTATTATTATTATTATTATTATTATTATTATTATTATTATTTATTAATGTTTAATTAATTTTAAAAATTTAAAATACTGTAATCCTTTGAGTGTAGGTGTCTAGAGATTGTAAGACGCAATTAAAATGGAGAGAATTAAAAAATATTCGTGTATCAGAGCAAAACAAAAAAAAAACGACCAAAACTTGTGAAAAAGGAGGAGAAAAAATGAAAAAAAACGGGCATCTTGCTTACTACTGTGATTCGCAGGCATTATGAAAACATGATAATGACTTTAGTGCAATAAGACCACCAAATTGACAATATATATTGAAAATAAAACGTAATAAAATTGAGAAAAATATTACTTTGTTTGATTTTCATTTTTTGTGACAATCTAAGGTAATTATTTCGAAATTATTTGGAATTTCGGAGTAATCCAGTTCAATTTGCTGTACCCATGGGCATTCGAGATTTGAGTGTGAAATGTCGTCCTTTTGGAACTCGCTTTCGTCGTAGGACCCGTAGAACTGATCGAATTCTTTCTCTGTCATGCATCATTTTTTTTTATCGTAAATTAAATAATATTTTCAGCTTTGAATGACTTCCAGACTCACATAGGTATCTAGACAGTGAAATCCGGAAAAAGTACGGAGCGCACGGGACTTAGAGAAACATCATGAAAGATTTATTTCCTTTTGTTGCAATATATCATTAGATAGATTTTAGCTCTCCTGTAAACAAACAAATCCAATTATATCAGATTTTGTCCTTTTTGTGTCCTGGCAAAAAAAAAAAGGAATTGAGTTTTAAAACTAAAGTATAAGACACAGTAGACTTTTGGATACATTTGTGGATTAAAAGGCCCGCGTCTTATTCCCACGGGGTGACAGTAATTAAGTTTCTTTAATGTTATCCATCATCATCATCATCATCATCATCATCATCAACAATTCACACTACCTACCAAGTTAAGGTACATGGACAATGTTCTTTGTGTGTGGGCTGTACTTATCAATACAATTTTTTGTATTTCTCTTAAGCTGGGATTTCCAAGTTTTTTTCTTTTCATTTTTTGACAATTATGTCCGGCCTATTTGCTCCACTCTTCCTGTATGTAAAGCTTATGTAATCCCATAGAATTTATGATATCGATCTCTGTTCATATCAGTTTTTGTTAACATCTTTTCCAAAGTGTTTGCACATTGTCCAGTGTAAATATTGCCCCACTCTATATCGTGATGATTTTTAAATTCATTTGACGCAAGTGCACGATATCCCGAGATTATATTGTTTATGGATCCCTGATATATGTCAGAGAACCTGCATTTTGGATCCACAACAATTATGTTTGATATTTGCCTGAAAGTTTCTAATGAAAAGACTGGTGTTGCGCTGCAAGAATAAAGCCTTCCGTTTCAGCCTTTAATCCAGATGCTCGTAACCGTCGGTGAGTGTTAACTTTATCAACATCGGCTTTATTATCACGTTCTGAATATTTGCCACACAAAGGTTTGTCTTGCCAGCGTTGTTTCATCTGTCCAAGATCTTTATTCTTAGCTTTCTTTTTCATATTTTTGCTGCAACAGTTGGTTCTTGGATTGTGTTTTGGTTTTCTCCAGAATCTACTAAACGTAAATATTGTTCGTATTTACAGCCTTCTTTCATGATTGGATATTTTTCTTTTTGCTTTCGTGTTGTTTGACTAATTGTATAATCCAGTTCTTTGTTGTTTTCATGTATGTTAGTACGCCATTAGTTGTCTTGCATGACAATTCTAGTTGAATAAGACCACTTCTTTACGGTGTATGTATAGACAGTCTGGATTAGCCTTTGGATGATGCACGTTATGCGTAGAAGGAAGCTTTCTTGTCTTAGAATCAATTCGTCTGGTTTCATTTAGAGTCCAGGTTATATTGAAACTATATTAAACCAACTACTGGGATAGCAAGGCTATTAATTGCCAGAGTTCTGTTCTGAGGATTCAGTTCAGTTCTTAATAGCAGTCGCACTCTTCTTTCGTATTCGTTTAGCATTATTTCTTTCATTTTTATGGTGAATTTCTTCACCATCATTTATACCGAGGTACTTATAAACTTCTTCTTGCTCTAAATCTTTGTGTAACAGAGAGAGTTTGGGTACCACACACAAACACACACACATATATTATTTTTATTGAAATTGGAGTAGCGAAATTAGATCAGAACAATTTTGTTTACTGATGGGAATCTGATCTAGCCCATTTGGAATTGGGTCATTAGGAAGACAATGAAGAAGATCGAGATAATTTTTAGCGGTTAAAATTTGAAATACAACTAACTAATGGTTTTGAGGAACTTTGAAATTCATATGATTTTTGGTTGAAGGCAGCACTCGTGATAATCGCGTAAGGACCAAGGGTCAATTTATGATCAGCCAGATTTATCTATACAAACACGCACAGAAATCTGTTGACAGAATGGCTGGCTCGTCTGCCGTCGTCTGGGTAGGGAGAGGTCGGAGACTGGAAGTGATGTCAGAGATTGGACCCAAACACCCGCTAACATATTTTGTTGATATAAGTACGAAGAAGCGAATTACTCCTCCAACAATCTAAGACTGCTACTGCTGCTATTATTACTACCACTGGAAACGGAAACGTCGAACAAGCTACAATAATGAAAAGGTTGTTTTTTTGGGCTCGTCTGTCCTCGAGTGTAGTCGAGCTGGGTGGAGAGATATCAGAGACTGGAAGTGACGTTAGGGATTTGGAACAAAACCCCCGCTAACATGTACTGTTAATATAAGTGCCGATGCTTTTGCTACCACGAAGATTACTACTACTGTTACTACCGCCGAGGAGGAACGCAACTATAAACTTTAAGCTGCACACAGACATCTTTATCTCTCCATCACAAGAGTCGTATATCTTTCTGAGTCGATTTCACAAAAAACTAATCACAACCCACTCTCTCTCTCTGTCTAGAATTCAGTGTATGAGTTTTCACGTCAATTATTTTCTTTTCTGTAACCCGTTTCTTTTCTATACTATTCTTTTCTGCTATATAAAAGACATTAACAATTCAACCATTGAATAGTTGTTTGTCCGGCTTTCTGCAGATATATATATATATATATATATATATATATATATATATATATATATATATATATATATATATATATATATATATTTGGTGCATTCTAAATTTCTTAGCACAGACTCTCCAGCCGTGTCTACATCTTCAGTCGACCGTGAATGGATGAACATCACTTCTGCTTTCTGGATCAAACCAATCACAACGTGGGCAGGAAGTAGTATTAAACCAGTGGACCGGTCGAATGATCTACGGATGCTCAGGGGACCTACGGTCACTCCCTTAATTTCGGTTAAGAATGAGTAGACACCTCAACCGAGAGAGTAAGACGTCGGAGGTTGAGGGACTGGGGCGAAAGTGTTAGATTTGATCATTACCCCAGAGTTTAAGCTAATAGAGGAAGTTTGTTGTAGTGATCGTCGTAAAATTGTGGCTTTAACACATTCATCCAAACCGAATTCCATTCCAATGTCATCACTGAAACATTTTACTATTTTCAGGAGACCTTCAGCTGTCATTCCTAGCATACAACTTTAAGTCATCCATGTAAAATAGATGTGTTATTTTCTTTGGAGATATCTTATAGCCATATTCCGACCCGTTAAGTTTACTGGTTAATCCTATTAGGGATATACAAAATAGTAAGGGAATCAATGAGCCATCTTTAAATATTTCTCTGTTGATGTTTATTTCAACAGACTTATAGCTTCCATTTATATGATTGAGGTGAAGTGTTGTTTTCCATATCGACATACTTTGATGAAATTGGTGACGACGGTTAATACTTTGTATATATTTAAAGACTTTAAGCTTCAGGAATGGGGTACACTATCGAATGCCTTACAGTATTATCATTATTATTATTATTATTTGGGCTATCATCTTGCCAGAGAGTAATTTTAAGTGTCTAATCATCAAGTCCCCTCCGAAGTTTGTTAGTAAAAAGATGACTTATCTATGCACATTTGAAATGTTTCGTTTAGATGGAGACGGTTTTGCGGATATGTACAGTTCCACAGGAAGCAATCTTTTGTAAATCTGAGATGCTGATGTGTTTAGTAATTTTACTCACATGATTTTCGGTACCTTTCTTTATCACACCCAATCACGGCAGGGATAATCGTGGTTTTAAGTTTCCACATTTTTGTTACTTCGATTTGCAGGTCCTAATAATTTGACTGATTTTGAAATTCCTTTTTAGAAATATTGGAGTTCTGTGTGCAAGTCATATGTATTAGTTATCAGAACCCTTAATTTTTATTATTATTATTAATTCCAGCATAACTAAGTTTGTCCGTTGCTTGTCAAAGCCGACAGATTCGCCTCAACTGGATCAATGCCGTCTTCCTACTCTACATTCTCCCTATTGAGCATTTGTCCTCAGAAGTTAAGCCCAGTGTATGTCATTAACAGTCATGATTTATATTACATGGCATGGTCGTCTGCATTGTTCATTTCTGAAGTTCGTCTTCTCATCTGTCGTTGCTTTCGAAGGTTCATCGAAACGGTGCAGAATAATCATGAATATCTTTATACATTTTCTCAAACTCCACTCTTTTATTCCTTTAGGGTAGGTAGGCTATCAGCGACAGTCGCACAGACCAACCTCTCTGCTTTACAAATCAGGCAAGGATTCTACCCATATCTAACCCGACGTAGCCAACGACTAGCGGCATGTCAAACGTTTTTTTACCATACCCAGGTCCCAATTACATGATTTATAAGCTCTAATAAAAGATTATTGAACATTGATTTACCTTTCTTTATTCTGGCTAGCAGCAAATTTCTCCGCCAAGTGGTTTTCTTTTTCGTACCGAGTAATGAAATAAAATCGATTACTGAACGGAAATGAGGCAAAGGTTTCCAGTAGGTAACCAGTACTCACAAAATATTATATAAGAAAATGAATGTGGTCTACTAAGTGGATGAGGTGGTTTTATATTAGTTACCAGCACTAGTAGTCGATGTTCAAGATCGGGTGGAGACATGATCATGTACATTGATTTTTAAAAGCAATTTAATTTTCTTTGATTTGTCTTTGTAACGGAATTACGTCAACAGCCATTCACCTGACACATAACAATGTAGTTGTCTTTAATAGTCTCAACAGATTAGGCATTTGAGCAAAGATATTAAAAAGAACAGGATTTTGAATGCTGATTTTCTAGGTCAACTTAATGGATATAATCAAGAAGGTTATTTTTCTTGTTCCCAATATCTTCTGAGCACATTCAGATTCCATTGGCTATTCTTAAATACCGTAATTCCCCATGTATAATACGCCTTCATCTATGATACGCACACCTAAAATTGTGCAGAAAGTGTGGGAAAATACTTCTACTCATGCATAATACGCAACCCTTGTTTCGTAATCAAACCCTATAAATTATATCTCTCCAATTTCATTACGTCTGGCGTTTCCTACTCTTATTTAAAAATAAATTGGTTTTAAACATAGAATAATATTATTCTAATTTGCTTTGTATGATAATTATTTTATTTTAGGGCAATTTTTAAAGATATTTTTGTAACTGTGCATAATACGCATCCCTGATTTTGCTTATTATTTTTTAGAAAAAAAATCGTATATACATGGGGAATTACGGTAATCCTTAGAAGGTAGAGAGAGTTGCATTATGAATTGTATTTCTTTAGTGCTGTTCAACTGTCACCTTTTCACGCATCAATGTGTGCCGTGTTAGTTTTTGTCAACTATCCCCTCTTTATGCGTCAGCTTGTGATATCGCAGCCTTTTTATGTTTTTAGCTATGATATATATATATATATATATATATATATATATATATATATACATATATATATATATATATTACTAATGTTCAAATACAAAGCCCAAGAGCCACTCAAGATAGAGGGTTACTGTGTGGTGTTGTATTGAAAGGACGAGAAGTGAAATTCTTGGGGTTATGCAGAAAAAATACCAACTAATTATAGACTTGAAGAGGTTAAGTTTTAATTAATGAGTAACGTTTCAGAGTTCAATCGGAGATTAACATCTCGAAGTATAGTGTGGAAGTAGACTTTAGAAGGAACTAGAAATCCAGTCCTAAACAGGAAACAAGGGGATAAACCTCTACTCTTGTTCAAAAGACCAGGAATGAGTGTGAACCGGATTTTAAAATGCTTCTTAAATTTAATTCAATTTTATTGATGACAGTTTGATTGTTTTTTATGACTGTGGCTTCTAGTATTTGTAATAGTTTTTTTGGCAGTGTATATGATATATAAAAAATTAAAGATTTTTTATGGTTGTCGCTTCTAGTATTTGTAATAGTTTTTTTGGCAGTGTATATGATATATAAAAAATTAAATATTTTTTATGGTTGTGGCTTCTAGTATTTGTAATAGTTTTTTTGGCAGTGTATATGATATATAAAAAATTAAATATTTTTTATGGTTGTGGCTTCTAGTATTCGTAATAGTTTTTTTGGCAGTGTATATGATATATAAAAAATTAAATATTTTTTATGGTTGTGGCTTCTAGTATTTGTAATAGTTTTTTTGGCAGTGTATATGATATATAAAAAATTAAATATTTTTTATGGTTGTGGCTTCTAGTATTCGTAATAGTTTTTTTGGCAGTGTATATGATATATAAAAAATTAAAATTTTTTTATGATTGTCGCTTCTAGTATTTGTAATAGTTTTTTTGGCAGTGTATATGATATATAAAAAATTAAATATTTTTTATGGTTGTGGCTTCTAGTATTTGTAATAGTTTTTTTGGCAGTGTATATGATATATAAAAAATTAAATATTTTTTATGGTTGTGGCTTCTAGTATTTGTAATAGTTTTTTTGGCAGTGTATATGATATATAAAAAATTAAATATTTTTTATGGTTGTGGCTTCTAGTATTCGTAATAGTTTTTTTGGCAGTGTATATGATACATAAAAAATTAAAAATTTTTTATGATTGTCGCTTCTAGTATTTGTAATAGTTTTTTTGGCAGTGTATATGATATATAAAAAATTAAATATTTTTTATGGTTGTGGCTTCTAGTATTTGTAATAGTTTTTTTGGCAGTGTATATGATATATAAAAAATTAAAGATTTTTTATGGTTGTCGCTTCTAGTATTTGTAATAGTTTTTTTGGCAGTGTATATGATATATAAAAAATTAAATATTTTTTATGGTTGTGGCTTCTAGTATTTGTAATAGTTTTTTTGGCAGTGTATATGATATATAAAAAATTAAATATTTTTTATGGTTGTGGCTTCTAGTATTCGTAATAGTTTTTTTGGCAGTGTATATGATATATAAAAAATTAAATATTTTTTATGGTTGTGGCTTCTAGTATTTGTAATAGTTTTTTTGGCAGTGTATATGATATATAAAAAATTAAATATTTTTTATGGTTGTGGCTTCTAGTATTCGTAATAGTTTTTTTGGCAGTGTATATGATATATAAAAAATTAAAATTTTTTTATGATTGTCGCTTCTAGTATTTGTAATAGTTTTTTTGGCAGTGTATATGATATATAAAAAATTAAATATTTTTTATGGTTGTGGCTTCTAGTATTTGTAATAGTTTTTTGGCAGTGTATATGATATATAAAAAATTAAATATTTTTTATGGTTGTGGCTTCTAGTATTTGTAATAGTTTTTTTGGCAGTGTATATGATATATTAAAAATTAAAAATTTTTTATGGTTGTCGCTTCTAGTATTTGTAATAGTTTTTTGTCAGTGTATATTATATATAAAAAATTAAATTTTTTTTATGGTTGTGGCTTCTAGTATTCGTAATAGTTTTTTTGGCAGTGTATATGATATATAAAAAATTAAAATTTTTTTATGATTGTCGCTTCTAGTATTTGTAATAGTTTTTTTGGCAGTGTATATGATATATAAAAAATTAAATATTTTTTATGGTTGTGGCTTCTAGTATTTGTAATAGTTTTTTTGGCAGTGTATATGATATATAAAAAATTAAATATTTTTTATGGTTGTGGCTTCTAGTATTTGTAATAGTTTTTTTGGCAGTGTATATGATATATAAAAAATTAAATATTTTTTATGGTTGTCGCTTCTAGTATTCGTAATAGTTTTTTTGGCAGTGTATATGATATATAAAAAATTAAAAATTTTTTATGATTGTCGCTTCTAGTATTTGTAATAGTTTTTTTGGCAGTGTATATGATATATAAAAAATTAAATATTTTTTATGGTTGTGGCTTCTAGTATTTGTAATAGTTTTTTTGGCAGTGTATATGATATATAAAAAATTAAATATTTTTTATGGTTGTGGCTTCTAGTATTCGTAATAGTTTTTTGGCAGTGTATATGATATATAAAAAATTAAAATTTTTTATGATTGTTTTTTGCAGTTTATATGGTATATAAAAATATAAATATTTTTCGTATTTATTATTTTTATTGTAATAGTTGATAAAATGCGTTTTAATTGAGCTATTATTAGATAAATGTTAAGTTAAACCAATGTGGGAATGTGGTGATTTATGAGAGTTGTTGGTTATATTTTTAGTGGTTGGAGTGACGATGCCTATAAAAGACTTTATAATGGTTATTATAACTCGCATTACCCTTGAAGATTTCACGGTTTTCCTAATTTAATTTTCTTATGAGTCGTAATACTTAAGTTAATGTTTGAGTAATCTCCTTGCGAATTGTACGACCATAAAATACCCGTGGAAATACCATCGTTAACATTTTGAGATTAGCAACTTTAACAAAATATTGCAATAAGAATCATAAGTATAAATGGAGATCATTAATTAATGAAGTAAGCGGGCACAAATGAAAAATTAAAAACTGGCAAGGTTTTCCATTTCACTGAACCAGACGTTAAATACGTTACTGCCTCCTCCATCTTATTTTTCTTTCTTACCTGATTTGTTTGTTTTCTCTAAACACAAACAGCGTCTCTGATATATTTTTTCAGTCGCCGCTCGCAATCGAAACGGACAGTTCATTTATTTATCTGAGGAAATGTAAGGGCGTAACGCAGGTGCCAACTAACTTAATAACTGACGGAGGAACAATATTTTAATATGATGATTGTTATTGAATGAATTTCAGTTGATTGTCAATCAATAGACAAGTAACTAGACACGTTCTTATTAGTTGAATCTTGATATGAATTTTTTAACTGCATGTTTTCTCCAATTGAATAATATATGAATTAAGTTGATTGATAATGAAAAAGATTGCAGTAAGTAATAAATATTTGTTGTATAAACTAACGATTTATTCTCTGGTCTTTTATCTTTTAGGATGCGATAGGTAAATTGTCGTCATTTTATATTTTTAATTTCACCCATGTGCGTTGTTTGTCGGTGATTTTGTCGATATAGTATACAGTAGGGTTAGTTAGGAACCGTCTGTGAGAAAAAGATCACTAATCACCATGACGCAATTCACACCGCTAGAAATGTGGAAAACAGCATGCTGTACTGCATGGCATTCGCTCTGGAAGCTAAAGTATGAACATTTCAGTATGTTTGGGTGTCAACCTGGGGACAATGAAGATAATTCGGAAATATTTGGATGAGGCTAGGTAATTACGAAGGCGCGGCAGCTCGGAGGACTCACTCTGATCGTTCTGATAAGAAAAGAAATCAGATTCAACACGAGGCCTAGATCATGTGCCTTTAGGAGGAGGTGCTGCCGTGGGTCAAGAGGGTGGCTGTTGAAAGACCCTATGTCTAGCAAAAGGACTCTGAACCGTGCCACACAAAGAAGAGAACCTAGTAGTGGCTGCCAGACAATTTCTGCGACCACGTCACCTCTTACAACTGGTCATCTAACTCCCCAGACTGCAACCCCCTTGATTATGATGTGAGGACAATATTCGTCAGACAGAAAAAAAACAGACTGGAAAGCTTCAATTTCCGCTGCCGACGACCTATCCTCGGCATCACGCAGAGAGACAAAGATACGAAGTTTCGGTGGAGGAAGCAGACTCCTGGATCATGTATTTTCTTCTTCGTCAACGTCGTTTTTAATGGCCGGATCATGTACAGAGTGGTCCGGAAGTCTTGTCACCCCTATAAAATCTAATATTCTATTTCAACACTCTGTGGCGTATCAATGAGAGATTTTTCACATGAACGATACCAGACTATCCGTTAGTTGAAGGTCGCCGTTCAGAGAGCCTTTACAAAAATCAGCAAAGCACAGATTCGTAAAATATCACAAGACGCCGCATCATTTTGTGCCACGAAAATGATGATGTTCATACAAAACCTCTCGATGTGTGACAGCGTCAATGAAAGTGAATGAACTGAATCCAGTACATGTACTTTGTATTAGTGGATTACTTGTACTAATTTTTTTTTGTAGGGGTGACAAGACTTTTGGATCACTCTGTAAATCGAATGAATGACTGTTGTGTACCAAAATTCATAATGTACGATGGGCTGGCAACGTAACAACGTGCGGTAGGCCGCCTTTCTCTACGTTTCAAGGGTGGTTTGCAAGAGGGACCTGAAACTCAGAAGCATCGACTCTGGTAGCTGGGAACAATCGCCGCGTCTGAGGTCATATTATTCAAGGAGGAGTCATGATGAGCGGAAAAAAGCAAATGCAGCCGATGGGGATCAGAAGAGAGCAATCTCAGGCCTTCATTCTACATTCCTGCTTCGTCTGTCACGCCTGCAGAAGAGAGCGTCATGCAAAGATTGGACTGTTAAGCCACTATAAACACGGCTCGCAAAAGGTCTACCATTATCGGGCGAGATAAATGGATGCCTACAGTAAGTTTGGCTGAATCTTAATGTAAGGTTATATAAATTAAATAGACTTAGAAAGAGAGGGTTGTTCCAAGCTTCCAAAATAGGAAAGCTCACTTGCTTTGAAAATCAATATTCGAAATCCCGACTTTTTACTCCAACTTGAAAGCCCGACTTTTATTTCGATTCGACGACCAACCTCTGGAACCACTGGTACACACGCAGATATCTCAGCCTCAATCCATATCCCATATCTGTTGATATGGCTTCATAAAACATTACAGATCAGATACTTGAAGAATCACATATATTGCCTAAAATTTGCAAAGTTATTTGAAATCAGAAGTTGCAGAGAGACAATCGGTCACCGCCTCTTTACCATTATACATTAAAGCAAAGAAATCCCCAGGCAATTCACTTATTGATGACTTACATTTACAAAAAGCGTGACAGAAACTAGAATGGCAAGATAACATTTGAACTTCGGTAGGCTAAGAATATGAAACTTGAAGAAAAAGTTGGGAAGAGAGAGGAAGCAAAATTGTGGGCATTGTAAGACGATGGAAAACGGCGGAGAAGGAGAAAGTGAGGGGATAAAAAGTTTCAAATCACGTAACGCTTGTTAGTTTTCCTGTGCACTGACTAGGAGACAAACAGGCACATGTTTCTTTTTATTTATGGAAGTGAAATTGTATATTCTTTGACCCATCAATTGAAATATTATTAAAGTGTAAGATCTATCTATCTAAGTATTTCACTTTCTCTTAGTCTCTTATCTCTTTAAGAGATAAATAACATTTCAAAAGGTTTATCTTTCCGGCTTCAAGTCTCGCATATACACAACACGTCAGGTTCAGATAAATCTATCTGGCCATCGCTATAACAGCAAGATTTGAAATCAGAAACGTCTTTAGAAATTTTATTTATATATTAACGAAGCACACATATATACATATTTCTCTATTTTTAAATATTGAGCACTATAATGTAGAAAATGAAAATAAAGAAGAAAGAGAAGGAATTAGACTGAATTAATAGATAGATAGATAGATAGATAGTGTTGTAACCTAGAAAAGGTTACTGAATGAGGAATAACCAAAACAGAGGTTGGAAATGAAATGGTAACCTTTATAACACCAACAAAATACAATACTCGGCAGCGGCGTGAAGTAGGTAAACCACTGCCAGTTGTGGATTATTTAGAATATTACCCTCACTTGCAATAGTGTCCAACGCATTTATGAGGACTGGGACATGCCCATTAGTGTTCATAGGTACGGTATTTAACAGATAGATAGACAGATACATAGATAGATAGATATGAAAAGACTGGTATATATATATATGTTTGTATATATGTATACAATAAAACTGTTTTTACAGACAAGGTTTATCTTGTCCAGGAACCTATCATATTTAAAAAAAAAAGGTGCTCAATACACAGTTAAAAATATCGAAAGTGTCGTGCTAGTTAATATCTAAAATATTAGACATAGTAACCTTTTCCGCTACTCCATATATATATATATATAGCTTTAAACAAAACAGATGTTATACCTAAGGTACCTTTCGGCCAACACATTTTCAAAGATATTCGTTGGCACTCTTAGATATAAATGAATACAAAGACACACTTAATGAAGTAAATGAGGTGGGGAAGGTGGAACGCGACTAAAAGACAAAGTTTAATTGTATAAATTAAAATTGAACAAGGGGGGATGTAAATAAATAGTTCCACAGGAGTTTAAAATAGAAAAAGGGGAACTCACAGACCCTCCAACAGACGTAAGGAACGTAAAAAATGTTCTTTCTGTCTGCACAGACTGGGTTGCTGACACTTAATATAGACGGCTTCAGAAACTCGAAGATGGTGTGTTGATCGAGCACTCTGTAAAACCGAAAACCACGTGTCTTCGTACTCAGAGGCACATGCATGATTGTCCAGCAAATGTTGGCCAATTGCAGACTCATGGACTGACTGAGTTGTTCTTCTCATAGGCTGACTGGGACTGTCTGAACGCACAAAAGCAGGAACATGCTGCGCTACGTTTCCGCGTAGATTGGTACGTCCTATGTATACCGTGTCACAACGGCATTTGAATTTATAAACAACTAAGATTTTATGAAAATAGGACAACCTATCTTTAGAAAAAGAAGGAAGCAGGGGTCTAGTATGAAACACCATGCGCAACTTAACAGCATTGTAGGTAGACAAAATGGACGCCGGAATTTTGTCCGATAAGAGCTGACATTTCCTACCAAGCCAAGGCAACTTTAAATAGACAGCGTACTGGCTAGGACCAAATACCACAGTTTCCTTAAACCGCCTGATTTTGTTATCAATCATACGTCTGATAACATTGATGGGATATCCATTACTTTCGAAAAATATTTTGAATTTTAGTAAGTTCACCATCTAATATTTCAGGAGAACAAATCATAATAGCACGATGGACCAACGTCGAAATCAGATCAATCTTACGAGACGTAGGAACGAACGAGTTCCATCTCGTATAAAGTTCGGTAAATGTGGGCTTACGAAAAACATTAGTGACGAAGGCCCCATCCTTGCATTCATCAAAGACATTCAAAAATGGGAGAGCTCTATCTTTTCCAATCTCTATTGTAAACTTAAGGGAAGGATGGAGAGAATTGAGTTGAGCCAGAAAATTTGTGGCATCTATAGAAGAATCAAAGATGGAAAAAGTATCGTCCACATATTTCATATAGACACAGGGTTTATAGACTCTTTCAAATAAGATTCGTTCATAATAGCCCACGAAAATATTGGCTAAAACCGGACATAAAGGGCTACCCATCGCAACCCCATCCGTCTGGACATACATTGTCTCATTAAAGCTGAACTCCACGCCTTCTGTAGCCAAACGCAAGCATTCTAAAAATAGTTCCTCAGGATTTCTAGTAGGACCTAAATTGCCCCTATATAGAATGTCGGAACAAATGCCAATGATCTCAAGTAATGGGACATTGGTAAATAAACTGACAATATCAAACGATACCATCAATTTATCTTCAGACCGAATATCCAAATCTCTAATGAAGCTAGAAAAAAAACAGTCTGAAATATTATAGTCCGAAAAAATCTTAGAGACAGGCTGGAGTAATTCAACTAACCATTTAGCCAACTCATGCTGTACCGATCCCACCATAGACAAAATAGGTCTAAGTGGGACGCCATCTTTGTAGTACTTTAGGAAGTCCATACATGCGTGGACGTTGTGAACCTGTCGGTCTCACACTGTTGTAAACATCCTTGGAGATAAGATTAGCCTTGTATATGGATAGTAACCATCTTTGTGTCCTGGCTTCAACTTTGCTGGTGTTGTCGCATCTATCTGCGGGACCAGTCATCCTAAAATTTGTAGGATCATTTAAAATAACATACATTTTATCCAAATAATCCTGTTTATTTAGGATTACAACACCAGAGCCTTTATCAGGTTTAGTTAGATATACATCATCCCTTGACTTTAAAGATTTGATAGTGCGATAATGAATACCTTGCCAAGCAAGAAAATCCCGCTTAACCGAAAGCGAAGAGTATTCATTAGCCAGTTCAAGCAGTCTAGCCTTGGTAGCAGATAACTTCTCAGAAGAATTTGAGACATGTTTTATTAATTGAGAGAATAACATCTCAAACTCAGAACTAATATATGCTCTTTATTAACTGTAGAAGGTGGAACGCAGAAATCCAAACCACGAGAAAGAACCGATAGTTCAATCCCAGTTAAAGTGATATTGGAAAAGTTGAAGATATGTTTGTTCAAATTATCTTCAACATCCCCCCTTTGTTCAATTTTAATTTATACAATTAAAATTTGTCTTTCAGTCGTGTTCCCCCTTTCCCTCCTCATTTACTTCATTATGTGTTTCTTTGTATTCATTTATATCTAATAGTGCCAACGAATATCTTTGAAAAAGTGTTGGGCGAAAGGTACCTTAGGTATAACGTCTGTTTTGTTTAAAGCTATATATCAGTTCTTTGGGTACAAATCTTTGTTTATATATATATATATATATATATATATATATATATATATATATATATATATAATTATTACAGTAAGGTTCACCCTGTACAAAGTTACGAAATTGTAGCGATCGGGGAAATCCTCATAGGAGTCTGTTCCATAGGGCAATGTTTCGCGGGAAGAAGCTGTCTGAGTGGGAGTTACTTCTTGCCAATAGAATATGGAGCGAATGAGGGTGGTTTGTTACTATGTGATTGTAATGGCGGGTCCAAGCCGTGGTGGTCAGACTTGGTGGAACCAGGAGATGCAGTTCGTCCAAGCAATTTCCATGGTAGTAGCAATACAGCAGTGAGAGACTCGCCACATAACGTTTATGAGAGAGATAGGTTGGAGTGTGGAAAATAATTCTTCTCCAACAAGAACTCGGAGACACTTTTGAACTCTATCAAGACTGGAAAGTGAGGTCCAGGTAGCTCCTGCCCAAATATGACAACAGTACTTCAACAATACGGCCCAATCTGGCTCTTATAACGGTAGAGGATAGAATGGGAAGCCAGGTACTTACTAGAGCGGTACAGGGAACTAATCATTCTACCTTCATCTTTAGCTATGGAGCGTATATAGGAATTCCACGAGGGCGGGTGTGAGTTTGAGTCTAGATATCTTCTCAAGGCACGGTGCCTCCTCGAGGGGTTATCCGTTCATCGTGACTGGCAGTAGTTCGGGGTCTGATAGACGGTGATGGGATGTACCCAGTTTGGTTTTAGAGGCATTGAATGTAACCAGTCAGCTTTTCTCCACTAGAAAGTTAGTGTTAGAACGGAAAAGAGGTCCACTGCCAATCTCTGATCTTCATGAGGAACTTACTAACGTAGATAGATAAAAGGTGTGAGTGATCACCTGAGTCAATGTATAGGGATTAATTTAATCAGTTAAAAATGTCCGATAGTTACAATTTGGTAGATATCTATTATTTTTTATTATATGCGAAAGTCTTTCATTGATAACTTACCCGAATTGTAAGAAAGCAAATAAATGATAATAATAAAAAACTGTTGCTTCCAGGCTATTTCTCACAATCATCTACATCGTGGTGAATACGTTTACCACAACATGTCGACATTGGATTCTAGTGGAAGTTGCCTCTGTAAGAACCCTAACACTGCATAAACAGACAGAACCAAAGGCAGTTAATTTAATTCCGGTTTCTTTTCACCCACTTGTTTTTATGGGAGACGTAGTAGGCATCGTTTCTTGGAGGATGCGATATGAAGAGGAAGATAACTTCCTTTCCTCTCTTGTATCATCGCTGAAATCACTGGTACGGAACGGAATTTGAGAGAGAAAGGTACGGACGATCATCACAGCTCTCCACTGCCACATCAGTACTACATATTTTCACAAGTTTTTCAAATTACTCTCACTCAGTTTAGGTTGTCAGAGTTCTGACCAGTACGTTAACGTTTGGAATTACATCATCGTCTATTCAATAGGTGCATCATTTTTCTAATATAATATACTTTTATAATATTCCTTTTTTTCCCGAATCTACTGATTGATATAGTCGAACAATAGGCATATTACTAGTGTTTATTTTGTGAGTAAATCAGTCGACTGGGAGCTACATAATCTTCCTATTAACTTAAATCCATATACACTTGTCAGCCGCCAATAATTACACTATCAAAACGATGTAAGTTTCTCTATTTAGCTATTCACGCCTTTGTCTTTTTTTCTTCAGCCATTTATCTAAGTGAAATGTTCGAAGCAGTCAATTAATTCTGTACCGAATGCGTATTTACTAGCACATGTCACCCCGCCAGGTCTTATGCGGAGTTTTCTGCATTTGCATATATTTGAACTAAGAACAAGTACAAATATCAATGACCCTGCGATCAAGTATCTTCAAGACAAATATCAATAATTCAGTCTGCAGCCAGTGGCTCATTGTATTATGTGTAGAAACTAAGGCAAGCAATTTCAATTATTACGTCCCTGTGGTCACTCAGTATAATTCAACTAGTACATAACAGCCCCGAGCTCAAAATTGCTTTCACGGACGTTCTGCGAAAGGTCAGAGAATGTCATTTTCTCGCTGTGCAGTTCCCCTATGAGAAGTTATTTCAATTCTTAGATGTTGACCGTCCTGGGTATGACGATAAAATACATGAGCGTCTTGGGTATGACGATAAACTACATCTGACAGTACGATCTTTGATCAGGAGGTTTTGAGGAGCGTGGAACCACCTCTTAATTGCTGGTGTTCCCAGATCCACCCCCGGGGTAGTAGAACCTGTTAGGGTCCCTGATATGGGCTAATAGTTTACCTCCAAACTAGGGTCAAAACACTATGAAAGTGTAAAAATAGGTTTTAATACCAGAAATACTTTGTAAAAAAAATTATTACCTGAAATACATTTTTCGAAAAAAAATATTACCAGCGAAGGAAAATTATTACCAGAAATAGATTTCTGAAAAAAAATATTACCAGCGAAGGAAACTTATACTTATTACCAGAAATAGATTTCTGAAGGAAAAATATTACCAGAAATGGAGTTTTTGAAGGAAGGAATATTACCAGAAATGGATTTTTTGAAAAAAATATTACCAACAATGAAAATTTTGTCGCCACTGAATGACCCATTAAGGGTGATATGTTGTAAAACATACCAAACCAAACCAAACTTAGATGTTGAGGTATTCGATCAATTATAAAGTCATGTAGAAGAGACACGGATTTCTGAACGGACGAGTCTCCTTAAAAAATATGCGATTATGGAGAGATATATGCAACTTTAATTTTCTAAATTATAACAATATGCATACATTGGCCGGTTACTCGTTTCCGGGCACACCTGTCTGCTAGGGTGGCTAATTAAGTCCTACTGCAAGCGTCTGCTCAGATAGATCTGTATTTGTAAAACACCCACAGAACTCACCTCTGGTTTATATTACAACTATGCTGAGCGGACCTAAGTTACAGTTTCTGGAAAAGAGCACATAATATGGCGTGATCAACAGTTTGAACCAGGCTAGTTCAGTTGATGGCTTCTGTCTTGGCACTAACACAATCATCGAGAGCTTCTGATAAGTCCTTGCATTACACTCATAAGGCTTGGGCCAATCCGTGAGAACGTCAAGAAGTTAATTCCTCTGGCAAACCGACCATGGTGAGATTCGAACCCGGGTCTCGTGTTCAAAAAGTTTATGTTGTAACCATTCGACCATACATTCAGAATATACAGTGTTTTACATCCACTTTCACTTACGGTCGAGATTGTTGTATTTACTTTCTCACAAATACCCCTTGAAAATGGTATAGATCCATTTCTTCTCCCCCCGCTGGGGATTAAATAGCATAGCAGACTGGATACTTTCAGCTTGACGACCATTCTAGGAGAAGGAAAAGCTGCAAGCTTGGGTGTGTGGATGGTGTAATAGATAACGGCTCAGAATTTTAAATCGTAGAGCCGAGTCCCAGATGCATACACGTGTATATTTATATATATAATAATTGCACACTCTTTACCAGAGAACGACCAACAGGTTACGGTTGGATGAGATGATTCCTTCTCCAATGTTTGAGAATCTGATGGTACCTACGCGATTGTTATATCTTACCTAGAACTATGTAGCACTATCGGAAAATTTATCTCATTATCAGGAAATAGTCACTATATGGAATCTCACTATCAGACCGTCTTAATCGAATGAAAAGGCCCAGTCAAGATAAGAGGAAGTTACCTGTTCCGCAACCGACTCGGTTAGTCTGACTTTAAGACACTGGCGAGGTCGTACATGCATGTATAATACGTCTCTATGTATGGCCTGAAGATGTGAGTGTGTTGTAATCCAACTTCTTTTAGAAAATTTACAATCTTGGATGGTTGTATTTTCGTAAAAAGTTTTTATTAAATTACTCACTTGATAATATTTTATTCACACTAGATCAAAAGCTACACACTCTAACAGTATATGTTTCACTGTAAATTTCTCTTGGCATGTAGTGCATATTGGGGATTCTGTGCCCTCTTGTAAATAATGGTGGGTGATATAGGTGTGACCTATGTGAAGGCGGGTCAGCACGACCTGTTCTCTTCTATTTTTATATTCTGAGTTCCATTCTCCAATAGTGGGTTTAATATTTTGGAGTTTGTTATTAATGAATGTATTCCAATGATGCTGCCATTTTTTTAATGATAATTTTCCTTACAACTGTCTTATAATCGGAGTATGGAACCTTTGTGTTTGTTATTGCATCGTTTATGTTTTTTTTTAACCTCCGAATCCGCTCTGTCATTTCCGAGTATCCCAAGATGGCTTGGGATCCAACAAAAGATTATTTCTTTATTTTTAGACAAATGGTAGATTCTGTTTAGTACTTGTGTGGTTAAAGGGTCACTAACATTTTTATTTTCTAATGCAGTAAGTGCAGATAAAGAGTTTGTGAAAATTATGGGGCGTTGTGGTTATTACGTCAAGTGCTAAATTAACAGCAACTATTTCAGCATTATATATTGAAGCTATGTCTGTAATTCTTTTCCGTTGCTTATTCCGTTTTTAGTATGGCAGCACATCCTACTCTGGTAGGCGTTCGAGTTACATTTTGTGAAGCAATTCTACATGCGTATTTAAATTTGTAATATAACGTCAAAAGGTGTTGTCTACCACAGAGACAACATCCAGTTCTTGATAATGACTGAGATGGACTGATATGAGCAAAAAGAAGGCAAAACATGATCTGCGGAATGTTCATGCAAAATTTTAATTCCAATGAACAGCATCTACTCAAAAATCGGAAAAATTCAATAAGGCAATGAAGAAAGGGAACTTATTATTGAAATAAGCATAGGTGTATAAATACGCCGTTCATTTCTTTAATTGATTCGTTTCTGCAGCGTATCAAGATTTTGTACGTTATTTAGTGCCAGAAAATATTTTTAGATTTTAATAATTTCTTTTTTGGGGAGATAATAATGGTTTAGTGATATAATAATGATAGTGTTACCAGTCTTACTAATTGACCTATAGCTGGGGAGAAGAGGTAGATTCATACCTTTCCCAAAGGGTATTTGCTTATAAGTGAATATAACAAGCCTATATAGGTAGAAAGTCACTTTTGACAAAAGTCGAAAAAATGAGATCAAGGCTTACTACAAATATGGAAAATGAACAATGAAATATGAAAAGAACATAAGGAAATTTTATTCCTTTAAAAACTGATTCCTTTAATTTGCTTGAAGAAGGTCACGAAACCGGAAACACGTGTAGCAAAAATATGATGAATAAAATATAATACATATACTAAAACAAATCCAGATTATAACCAAAAACATTTGCGGTTTCTCTCTTTTTAAATATATATATATATATATATATATATATATATATATATATATATATATATATATATATATCAAGTATGTGGTGCAGTTCAATTTACACATTACATGAATCATTCATACAAAAAGCAGAAAGTGAAGTTAATGATATAAATGGCAAGAATCACTCTCGCAAGCAATTTTTAATAAAATACATTAACCTCGTACCCGTTGATGAATGTTATGATCCCTGTTTATAAATTCCAGTTGTATAAGGTTTTTTTTTACTACAAGCTTTCGATTGTTCATACAATCATTGTCAGGTATAGAAATAGATATGTCGTTTTTTACATCCAGGTAATAACAGGACAACGAAAGTTAAGATGTACTCCGAAAAAGGTATTTTTGGAAATGTGTTATTGTTAATTGTGAAAAATCTTAACTGCGTTGTTATTGGTCTTTCCACTTATTAGTAACATAAAGATTTTGAAGATAAAACTGCGTTTTTATTAAATTTTTGTCATTTATTTCATCATGGTATAATCATTATATATATATATATGAGATAGAAATAAATTTTCAGTGCCTCTGTCATTATGTAGCAACCTGCAAAAAGAGCAATTCTGAATTGCTAAAGAAAAAGTGTTAGAATGGAACTACTTACAGCTGATACCGCAGAAGTATTACTCATAGCGTGGTATATTTGGTACGCTATACTCCACAGAGAATATGTAAGAAATGAAAAAGAAGAAAAATGTAATTATTTCAGAGTTTGGTAACTTTCTAGCATGCATATTTTACTGTAGCGCAGTCATATATCTATTTCGAAATATATAATATCATACGAAACTAATACGCGGCAAAATTTATACATGAATAGATTGGTTTTGTGTCAGACTAAATTAAAATAATATGCATATGACGTGCCCATTGGTTTTGTATAATCAAATAAAACCGACTATATATTCAGTCAGATTTTCGTTCTTACAACGGAAAAAAATTTCGTCAGCCAAAAATCAAAGTTAAGATATGAATTCCTAGGTGAATTCTTAGAGAACATCAATAGCTGAGGAACAAACAAGAAAGAGTGATTTATTATGATACTTCGTTTCGATTTTTTAAATTCTTTTATACACAGGAGATTTCGTTCAGAACAGTATGACAATATTAAAACAAGCTAAAGATTAAAAAAATAATAATAGCGTAACTGGAGCTGTCCAGTCATCACTTTCCAGTCCTGATAGAGTACAAAAGAGTCTCTGCGTCTTTGTGGGTGACAAATTATTTTCCACCCTACAACCGTTCTCTCACAGACGAAACGTCGCAATCCTTTCGCTGCTCTATCGCTACTACCGTGGAAAGTGCGCAAACTACATTCCTTAGTTCCACCAGTTCTAACCTTCGGATCGGATGAAGGCGATGCGATGCATCTGCACTAAAGTAATTCGGGTGAGCATTGGAAGGAGAGCATCGGTGAGAGGGTGACTCGAAGAAAAAAAAAGAGTAGAGCGTTGTCGTTTAGATCACTTTTCCAGGCGAAATAATGACACAAAGTGAAAAGAAGAAACGTTTATATTTGTTCGAAGCCTTTGTCTCTATCCATTACTCAGTAACTATCTTTGATACGTTTAAAAAAGATTTCTCTCCCTTGAAAAGAAAAACGTATTGCGTTATACATTTCTGAAGTCTAATCAAGAAGACAAGATCTTCGGCTACCAAAAAAGATACGAAATAAAGAAAAGGACAATAAACTCTATATTAGCTCTTGTAATATATATGATAATTAATATTGAATTAATTAATGATGTATTATATCTAGCAATACATATGTTAATTAACAAAGTCGAGCGTTCGGAAGAGTATGCTTGTAGCGCAGCTGTTATCAGCCCGGAAAATGAGTTCGGTATGTCAATTTCAAATTCCAGCTTATGCCGTTGCGATTGCTTTTGCACAAAACCCTTGGAAGATTACGAATCCACGTCTTCCTCTCCTAGCTAGGGATTAAATAGTAAGGCAAACTGGAATGTCTAGCGTTGGTTGGTAACCAGTCCAGCAGAATGACAACTCTGAATAAAAACCTGATTCGTTGTAAAAACAAAATTGCTACGAAAATTGCAGCACCTACTATCAGAATTCAATCAGCGTTTTTTTGTTTTACCTAATAACAATGTCCTCTTTTATGCGGTCACCACTCATTTATCCGTTCGTGTAAACTGACAAACTCATAAGAAATGTCCTTACATTTCCTAAACTCTTGACATATACGCATTTGTTTCACACCATGTCCTAATACATACGACTGGCCCATTTCTGAACACTTGCTAGACAATAACACTGTGCAATTATAACACGCGATTTCTTGTTTATGTCTGGCACGACTTCACACTTCATCATAACAAAAGCTAGGCGTTCTCCCTAAATACTTTATAAAGTACAGAAGTAAATTTAAGACAAATAGCTTCTTACATGTGATTTATTTGATTTCCCACGTCCCAATGGCGATGACAAGTCATCAAAATGGCGTGAGAATTACAATAAAGTTTTACTCTTCAATAAGAAGGGTGATTTTGTCACACTATCCTTAGGCAAATTCAACTGAATTTATATACAGACACACAAACACACATACTCCGATACAGGCATACACACTCACACACACATACACACTTTTACATACACACACACACATACACACACACACATATATATATATATATATATATACACATATATATATATATATTATATATGTATATATATATATTTATTTATTTAAACATATGTATGATCGTATTAAAATATGCATAGGTATATAAAAACGGTATTCATATATATATATATATATATATATATATATATATATATGTGTGTGTGTGTGTGTGTGTGTGTGTGTGTGTTTGTGCGTGTTTGTGTGTGTGTGTTCTGAATAATCTTATTGAAATAAGCATAGGTATTCATTTATATATATATATATATATATATATATGTATAAAATTTATTTCGGTTGAGCTCTCTGGGGAGGATGTGTGGGTTTGTAAACAGTGACTATTACGGCTAATAACGCAAGACTCTTCGGTAAATCGAATCGAGTTCTCTCAGTCACTGTGTGTTTATCTAAAAATAAATACGTTTAAATTCACCTTCTTTGCCGTGAGCCAACGGCTCCAGGGTAAAATTTCCTACTGACGCGAATTCAGCCGGTTTTCGATTCTAGCCAGAGGCAACCGGCTGTCTAGCCACACTGATGAGCTGTGATACAGCGAAACAGTCTGTCTGTGGATGACAATATATATATATATATATATATAAATATATATATATATATATATATATATATATATATATATATATATATATATATATATATATATATATATATATATATAGGATGAAATATAATTATAAGATTTAATTTTTCTGGTTTAGCAAAGCTCAAATTTCTGTCAATAAACACACGCATTCGACGACCTTTCTCGATAATTCATTTCTGCTCCGGAACGTAACTTAACGTAAACAGTGACAACATATTATAAGTAATGGATTAAAATCGACAGATATTTTAATATATTTTCTGTTTTCCACATTATATTTATGGATACAAGTTATTTGAGTAAATGATCTGATTATAAATTAAACAGTATTAATTACACTTACCAGCCTGAAGTCAGAAGTCCTCCGTGGCTGAATCGATTAGCAGCACGTCAGGCTAAATGACGTTTCTATATAGGATACAGGTTTGATTCCTGTCGGAGGATGCATATTTTCTGAGAAATTTCTAGAATATTCAGGACCGTGAATGTAAATAGTATTTTAAAACTAAGATATAAAAAGAATATATATATATATATATATATATATATATATATATATATATATATATATATATATATATGTATATATATATATATATATATATATATATATATATGTATATATATATATGTATATATATATATATGTATATATATATATATGTATATATATATATATGTATATATATATATATATGTATATATATATATATATATATATATCGATTACTAAACGGGAATCCGATTGAGAGGTTATTGTCAGAGATATATTTAATTTATAGAGGTAGTATAGGTTTTTTCTCCTTCGACACGCTTATTATTGGTAGGGTTGTTCTTTGACACTTTACAGATTGGTTGGTTTATTCGGAGAAAAATAACTTAAACATAGATTAACCTGTGCTATCTGTATTTTCGGCCGACACCACAAATTGGCACGAAACCAAAACATCAACCTAAAAAAGATCGTCAGATGGAGACTTTCATATGGATGCCATACGTAACGCTAAACCAGTTCAGAAATATTTAAATTCTTAGGTACATACAACCGCTTCCTAAGGTCAATTGTTAAAAAAGCTTTGGGCCCGTGAAGCCCGAGGGTTTTGGCAAAGATCAGACCTCTTTGAATATTGTGGACAGGCGCTACAGAATCACAAACAAAGGACAGTACCAAGTCAGAGAAACCGCATCACTTGAGGACTACCAACAACGGCAACAACTAAAACGGATAACACATAGCACCGAAGAAAAACTAATGACATAATCAACATGTTAACATTGCACACCATTTCAAAAGGAAAGTACGGAAGGAAACCCCCATCGATACTGGAAATAAATGATACTGGAAACCTATTTTTCTAAAAAGCTTTTTATGAATTTCAACCGAAAAACAGTATTAGCTGCTCGGACAATGAGTGCCAAATGTGTTCTTGTAGGGAAACAGCTAATATTACCATTAACATGTATGTATATGTATGTGTGTGTATGTGTGTGTGTACGCGCTTGTGTGTAATTAAAATCTCAGAAATTAGTCTGTATGGTCGTCTCCACAGTGTTAAATCGTTAGTCAGATAAAAGTTTCTTTGATGGATTTAAAATTTTAGTGTAGGATATGGGGAGGATTAAGTTGACAAGCGAAAATCCGATCATAATCTTAAGATCGGGCACCCGAATTGAGAAAAATCGTTCACTCTTTCACTTTTTCTCTCTCCCTCACTGTCTCTCTCTGTTGCTCTATCAAACACACACACGCACACATCCACAGATGCACACAAATAGGTACGTATAGATAGATGTACATACGCAGATAGATAGATAATGAACAGACTGGAAGAGATAGATAGAAAGATAGATAGATAGATAGATAGATAGATAGATAGATAGATAGATAGATAGGTCGCACTGTAGAATAGAGTTCATTGATTAGATGCGTTGATAAAGTCCATTTATGGACAGTCGCAATTTATATTTCGATTGTGCGACGAAACAGCTTCCTTCGCTAATCTGTCTCGTAGGCATCTCTTTGTATCTTATTAATTGCGCCTACAATGCGTGAGTCTTCGTGATGTACAGACCGCCGCAATGGCAAGTAAGAATTGATCTTGCTTATGGGAAAAAGTGACATTCTGTCTTGTCCAAGACAAAGGCTTTAGTCACTTAATCTTGGTTTAAAATTGATTCCCTACTCCTTTTCGTTAGATATTTCAGCTTGAAATTCTCTTGTCAAACGAGATATACCTTGGCCATCGAGGCGAATGAAAGCAGTCTTTGAACGTTACTTCCCTTTCGTCGATCGGCGTTTGTCCTTGGAGAGAGATCCAGTAAAGGACTAGTTTAAGGATTGAACATTAGAAAAATGGTAAAAATACACGAAATAAATCAGGGCAAGTGGTGCGAAGGCGGAACTGAATAAGCCACAAGATGCAACGGGTTTATATTCTAATATTCAAAGCGCACATCTAGAATGTGCTCATCCGGTTGAAAGTTATATTTTGCATATAGAAACACGTTGACATATCATACGATTATACATGAGTGCACAATCGGAGATAAACTGAATTGAAATCACATACTGGCACATACACCTTTACGCGCCATGTTACTTTTTCGAAGCCGAATCACGCTCACTTCCTACGTATTCCAAATGTAAGAAGAACAATCCACTCAGACTACCGCGTGGATGCTTTCCTGAACAATACCATCTTGAGCCTCTTCAAAGTTAAATCACTATCTACGCTTCTTATTCTTGTAATTTTCATTTCAATCTACCTTGCTTTACATTCATATTACACACCTCATTCAATAACAACCTACCTAGTGCAGGGATCAGATAGACAGACAAACAGATAGATTTGAGAAGACTATGACACAGAATGATAGACAAATACATAGATTTGAACAGACTATGAAACAATGATAGATAGACAAATAGATAGATTTGAACAGACTATGACACAGGATGATAGACAGATAGATTTGAACAGACTATGACACAGAATGATAAATAGACAAATAGACAGATTTGAACGGACTATGACACAGGATGATAGATAGACAAATAGATATACATGAACAAACTGTGAAATAGATAGACAAACAGATAGACAAATTGATAGATATAAAAATACTGTGAGATAGATATGAACAGTCAGAAACAGATACATAGATATACATGAAATGATTAATGATGAAATCTGAAACCGATTGGCAGAGGGAAAAACCGTAAAGCCAAGGTTAATCGTTATCTATCATTCTTATTCTCATAATCTACACTTCTTATCACATAACTTTATTACTATTTTATCAGTAACGTTCTATTTTGAGTGAATCCCGAGCCTTGTTTTGAGTTAGTTTTAGTATCAAAATATGCATACGCACATTCAAACGAGGCAATAAAACCACTAAGACCCAAGGGATTACTAAGTGTGAAAGTATATGAAAAAAGTAAAACATTATTACGGGGAGACAACAATTAAAGAACAGAAATTAAGGAGACGGAAGATAGTTCCACAAGCAAGAAGTGCGATAGAAGAAACTGTTAGCATAGAACTTACGGTTACATCTAGCGATTTCAACTATAAAATAACGAGATCTACCTGGCAATCTAGTCGAGCGTCTAAAGTCGAGGTACCCAAGAAGAAAGTTCATCAGAACAATTACCATGAAAATATGTACCAAAAAGGGAAGCTACGTTATGGCGGTGGGAAAGTGACTGAAGCTGACATGTCAGGTCAGGACCAATAAGATTGCAGATTCTTTGGATTGCATCAAGAATCTCTAAATACATAGAAGAAGCCCCAGACCAGATGTAAATGCAATATTCAAAGCATGGACGAATTGTAGACTTATAAATGTGTAAGATAGATTCTTACATGCAGATTAAAGATAATAAACAGTTATACAAATGTACAATTAAAAAACAAAAATGTTAATTTATGTACTTTTTGCTTGTGCCGTCGACATATGTTAATTTGCCAGAAATAGTTACTAATCTACGCACATTGACCTACGCATATTTTGGTTCAAGCCAACTTCTACTTTTTCTTAGCTAATTTTGAAATGGTGAGTTCAAAGACCAAGTTCGTTTTTAGTGGTTAGCTCTACATTGTACCTTACACAACACTATTATTAAAAAATTAACATTCATAGCCAAATTATCCGTCATGTTCAGTTTAATTCTGAATGCCTCTTGCAAAATAACATGAAAATTGCTCATTGCTCAAAATCTTGGTTTGTATATTATGATAATGCCTGGTGATAACGACAATGTAAGTGAATTGTTCTAAGTTATGGGTTAAAACATTGTACGGTGTATGGATATAATGTATGATGAATTGTGTAATTGTTTTGGTCTTATTTATGGATATAAAGATTATAAAGTGTTTTGGATATAATACCTGATGATATTGACGGTATATCTAAACAAAAGAAGAATGACTGACACTACTGCTTGAACTTAAAACAAAAAAAACGGTTTTTGAACAATCACTTGTTTCCTGTTGAGGAGTGGTTTCCCGGCTCCTTCTAAAGTTTTCTCATTCTCTTTCACTTCCACTAGCATATTGTCTTTTAGTGGCATTTTCGCCTTGCCTGAGGGGGATTGCTTAAAAAAATAAAAGTTCTTGCCGCGACTATCAATTGTTTTCAGTATTCAAATTTTAATTGCCTATTGTGTTATATTTCTTCCATATTTCAGAAGTTGTGTTTTATTTCATACTAAGCTTAAGCTTCAAATGAGCAATTATCTTCTTTCACATTTACAATTATCTAACCAAATCATGGCCAATTTTTATGTGGGATATAATATTCTGGAGCAGGAAAAGTAAAGCCACTTATTTAAAATTAGCCAAAAACTTCCCATTCACAATTTAAAAAAGTTGGTGTTATTATATCATCATCGGTTATGCGCCGAGCATTATATGCGTCAAATGGCTAAGCTAAATCTGTGTAGCCAAAATAGGTTTTTGCTTATCGGATGTTAGAAACATGTTTTATCTATTTGATACTAATATTTACCTTTGTTCTGGTCAAGTTGTAGCAGACTAGAACAATTTATACCCACTTGTAAGACTGTCGCGATACAGTCGCCCTATCTCCGTTTTCCACGCATTTGGTTTAATGCTACATTAATCTAAGTTTAATCAAAAGCTATTTAAATAATATTGCAAGCATACGCATTTAGACCGAGACAGAAAAGCTACTAAATCGAAAGAAGAAAAACTGCTAAATCGTCAATTAATTTCTCAGCAAGTGAAGATGTATGAAATCGATTTCCGCTTCCGGTCTGATACCGAACACTAAATCAGATCGAATTTAGTCGGCGTTTTCAATTAAATGCCATATTTGCTGTTAATATGTTTGTCGGCATATATCGGATATTTCCGGACGTTTTTTTTGATAAATCTGTGTATATATATTTATGGTTTATGGAACTATTCGATGTTTATATCCTTTTGTTTGATTTTTGACACAAATACACACATCACAATATATATATATATATATATATATATATATATATATATGTGTGTGTGTGTGTGTGTGTGTGTGTGTGTGTGTGCGTGTGTATGTATGTGTGTGTATAATAAACAAATAAATCCAAAATTACCTCATATGGGGACTAGCCTGTTTCGGTGTGGAATGAATTCATGTCTATAAAATTAGATGAGGCAGGAAGTAGGTAACAAAATACAACTTGCCGAAAACATCTAATATATAATTTATACATTTCAATTTTTTAGTCAGACGAAAGGCATGAGACAGTTGTCAGAAGAGAATTTGTTTTTATATCGACATTTGAATCAGAGGAATGAATTAGTGTTAAAATATTGATTTGTATTTTACGACTTAGCAAACCTTTTGTAAGTTATTGCAAGCCAGATTTTTTTTTTAGATTGTAATAATTTATGCAAGATAATAATTATTTACTGATACAAGTCATACTAAATAACCCATAGTTGGTGGAGAAGAAGTGGATTCATGCTTTTCCTAAAGGTATTTGCGCATAAGTCAATATAAAGAATCCAAGTGGAACACGGCTTACGGCTATATCGCGTTGAAATATCGTGTTTCAACGTGGTATAGTCATAAGCCTAGATATCTATAATACCTTGTACGGGTCTGTTGGCAAAAGTACACTTAAAGTTGGCTTTCTTTGCCGAAGTATCATAGTTCTTGCTGCAAGGAGGTGTAGAGGTGAGAACCTAATAGTTAAGCGTGTGGCGAATGGAATCAAGGACCCGTATGAAGTAGTATGTGCTCCTTTCGTTACGATTTCTATACTTGAGAAAATCCTAACTCTACCCGTCTGCTGGTACTATTATTTTGCAACAATTTCACTCCAGACGATAAAGACACTGAGACGCAAGGTGTTATTAAGAGGGAATGAAGATGAGAAAACATTAGTAAAGAGGTGTTGATGTTTGTTTAACGGATTATCAACGCTTTATAGGTCATTTAATGTCGACATTTAATTTTCTAGGGAGCCTTGAAGTAATAAAAATGTGATATGTTATTCTATTTTCACAATTGAATACATGGTAAATGATACTCAGCTTTTGTGCATATACATGTTTCTGTGGATATAATTACCAGGAGGCGGTGATATGTGTGTTTTGTATTGTAGCTTGGTTGAAGTATGTTTTGGAATACAGTTTGTTTTAAGAAATTGTAGGATATTATATGACTTAATGTAAGGAAAGTTCTTTCATGTTGGTTGTTTGTTTGGTTGATTTTGTTTATCGACATATCAACCTCCATGGGTCATTCAATGCCGAAATGTAAATAATGTGAACAATTTTATGGCTTTAAATAAATATATGTTGAACGCAACTGTATGCTTTTAACTAAAATGTATTTTTTCGAATTTTACTATAAACAGGCATTATTACTTTTTTTTTATATAAAAATATATTGCTGGTATTTTTTACTATAAAATGTCTTTTTTATACTTTCATATTGGGGTTCTAGAGATGGATATCATGGGCCGAACATGTGAGCAACGACAAGGTTTTGGAGAGAATGAAAACAATGAGGAAACTTATACTTAACATCAGGAAGAAGCATCTAAAATTTATGGGACACGTAATAAGTAAAAAGGGTTAGGAAAATCTGATACTCACAGGACGGGTAGAAGGAAAGAGGGACAGGGAAAAGAAACGCGTGAAATTCTTAATGGGCTTGAGCAAGTGGATGGCAGAACAGGGTACAGGAGAAATAACAAAAAGATAAAAATATTAAGAGCTAAAAAGGACGGGAGGAGATGGAGAGTCATGATCGCCTATGCCCTGAAGGGATACAACACATAAAAGAAAAGAAGTGTTTTATTTGGGGTTTTACTATTTGCCCATAGCTGAGACCCTAACAGGTACTACCACCCGTGTCCAGTGTGAAACTGCGAGCAACAGCAATTAAGAGGTGGTTCTGCATTTATGAAAACCTCCAATCTCCCGATCAGAGGCCTCGCTGCCGGATGTACTTTATGTCATATTCAGGGCCCTGTTAGTGAAGTGAGAGGACAATAATAGTAATAATAATAATAATAATAATAATAGTAATAATAATAATATTAGTAATAATAATAATAATAGTAATAATAATAATAGTAATAATAATAATAGTTATAATAGTAATAATAATAATAATAGTAATAATAAAAATAGTAATAATAATAATAGTAATAATAATAATAATAATAGTAATAATAATAATAGTAATAATAGTAATAATAATAATAATAATAATAATAATAATAGTAATAATAATAATAATAATAAGACAGAATTAAAGCGATAGATGGCGATTGACGTTACATTTTTGAATATCGTAGTTGACAGGAAAGCGGGAACTAAGAAGAGAGTTTCACAGTCGATAAGTGCGACATAAGGAGCTATTTTAATGGAATATGCGGTTACATCGAGCTATTTAAACAGTAAAATTAGTAGAACCTAACCGCCTATTTTGTACGACGCTTAAGATGGAGGCGATATCGGACACCAGAAATGTTAAAATTTAGCATCCCTACATCTTAAGTTTTTACCCTCGGTGTATAATTATAACAGATATTTAAATTTATATTTTGCATTCCCTATAAATATATCACTCCATCAATAAGAACATAATTTTAACCTGATTAAGTCTTTTTATGGAACAAAACTCATTACATCGATTTTTCTTATTCAATACGTATAATATAATTATCAAAATTTAGTATTTCATGTCTGAGATGATTTTTCAATATTTTTGTATTATTTCTTTCTGTTGTTATCATCTCGGTTGATATAGGTGTTATTATAGACACAACGTTTCGACCAAGTACCCTCTGACCATCATCAAATGTCCATTGATTAGTTGATATGAGCTATCTATTCATCAATGTGATATTTTGTCCCTGTCATGTCAGTTATTGTTCGTTTCTACTGAATTGGAGCTTTACTACCTGATCCAAGTATTGAATTTATGGTCACTATATGACAGTAACACATTTATGACCAACTCCTATACTCACTACGCAAACTTTGTGTCTTTATTGTCATCTATCTCAACCGAGATAAGAACAATCGTTCGAAGTAACACGAATATTATATTCATAAGTTAGAATTAATTTGCTTCCTCGCAGAGTACTCGCCGACTCTGGCTTAAAAATCTAAATTTTAATCTTTTTTTCGAGGATGGATATTTATATAGCGAAGCAAGAGCTTCGGGCATGAGAGCATTAAAGCACAATAAACGACAGAAACAATAAAAAAAATGAATAAATTCTTTTAAGAGAGGCAAACAATGAAAAGAGAACGGAAAAAAACATGAGAAAGGCAAATCATCTTCGAGCTAACTTGGAACGAATCTTTGTTTTAAAGGGCTACTTTATTTAGAATCGCTTCTGGTCTTGTCAGTCTTTATCGGAGTTCGCAAATTAAAACGACTTTACAATTTCATTTGAAAAATCATAGTTTTCCGCCGGAAGAAATTAATGAGAAATAAATAAAAGAACAGCGAGAAAGAAAGTTCAGACAAAAGGGGAATAACTGCTGAAAAAAAAAAGAAAAAATTCTGGCGCCCTCTCAGACGCAATTATGCAACTAATAACCTGCAACTATAAAAAGGATTAAAATTAAAATTGAATCCAGAAACGTTTACTTTGGATTTAGCAAAAGATATCCACCCAGAAAACACACGAACTTCTTTTCCATTGTAAACGAACAACTTCCATTCTAAATGAAAAAAATAATGGCATTTGAAGGATTCTTTCGCTTTTTGTATAGTTTACACAATGAAATTTCTTTTTAAAGTTTGTTAGGCGGCTGCCGGCTGATTTTGCTTAATGGTATATCAGCCTCAATGGGTTATTTAATGCCGAAATCTAAATATTTGATAAGTAATTTTATACTTTCAATTACCGATAAGTCGTGCATAATTTTATACTTTTGGGGTAAACATGGTTTTTAGATATATAATTTGTAGAACATAAAATGTATTATTGATCATTTTTTAAAATTTATTGCTGGTAATTTCCCTACAAAAATGTATTGTTGGTAATTTTATTATAAAAATGTATTTTTATACTTTTTAGTGTTGTCATTTTACTATAAAACAGTGGCCAGCGATACACTGGTGGCAGCCACCGGTTGGTCTCTAGCAGTCCACCAGTGGTAACATTGCCGAGACGACCACGTCGGTGGTTCGACCGCAGGCCACCAGCGGTAAACGATAGTGGCATGCTACCCAGTTTCAGATTGGTGGCTTACGTGTAGGGTTGTACCACACCTTGTTAGAGTGAACCTCGGAACAACAGCAGCTAAGAGGTGGTTCTCCGCTCCTCAAAACCTCCAGTCTTCTCTTCAGAGGCCTTGCTGCCGGATATAGTTTATCGTCATGTTAGTAGTTTAAAAATCAAACCTTTTTAAACATCAACCTTTTTCTGATATTCCAACTTTCTTCTTTCTATGTGCCGCGTCCTTTCAAGACGTAGGCAATCATGGCTCTCCACCTCCCTGTATATCTCGCAGTTTTCAACAAGTTCCTTCCCTCTGCCACCTCCCCCAGACCACGTTCTGTCATCCACTTGCTTAAGGCTTCTAGGGATGTCATGCGTTGTTATCCCTTGTCGCTCTTTCCCTCTATTAGACCCGTGAGTATCAGATTCTCCGGACCCTCCTTCCTCATTATGTGTTCCAGGAACTTCAGCTGCCTCTTCCTCATATTAAGTATAAGCCTCCACCTTGTTTGTATCCTCTCTAAGACCTCATCGTTGCTCACACGCTTTGTCCATGATATCCTCAGCATCATTCTATAGAGCTACATCTCTGTCGCCTCCAGTCTCTTCTTCATCTTTGAGGAAATCGTCTTCGTCTTATTTCTGTAAAACCAATAGAGCAAAACAAAAACCCTGAAGAGATATTACAGTCAACACACAGATTGCAAAAGAGATACAGTGAACGGCGGAGAGTTAGCTATCATCTGAGAAGAAATTGAAATGGGTTTATTTTTATGACACCAAAATTTTATCTATACTAATTTCTAGATATTTCCCCGTGCGCACGTCTCGACCAAAAGGAATGTTCAAGGAATGTTATTTTTTTGCTTGGTCAAGTACAAAACCTAAAGTTATGACATAGGCTATTAGAAGTTAACCTCGTCACTCATTCGAAGTTATCTGATTTCATCAAAAGTTGATGTTATCAAAAAGAGATGTCATTAAACGCAGGCCAATGTGACCAGATATCATCAGTTGCGTTTCAGCAAAACGTTACAAAGAATAAGCATAATTAATCTAAAACCTATGACTAAATAAATAAATAAATAAATAAATAAATCTATCTATCTATCTATCTATCTATCTATCTATCTATCTATACATATATATATTTCTCTCTCTCTCTATATATATTTATCTATCTATATCTATCTGTTTATCTATCTATATATATATATTTATCTAACTAAATTTATTTATCTATCTATCTATCTATCTATCTATCTATATATTTCTCTCTCTCTCTATATATATATTTATCTATCTATATCTATCTGTTTATCAATCTATATATATATTTATCTAACTATATCTATCTATCTATTTATCTATCTATACATATATATATATTTCGATCTCTCTCTCTATATATATTTATCTATCTATATCTATCTGTTTATCTATCTATCTATCTATATTTATCTAACTAAATTTATTTATCTATCTATCTATCTATATATATATATTTCTCTCTCTCTATATATATATTTATCTATCTATATCTATCTGTTTATCAATCTCTATATATATTTATCTATCTATCTATCTATCTATCTATCTATCTATCTATCTATCTATCTATATATATATATATATATATATATATATATATATATATATATTTATATACGATGGCTGTGTCATAAAAGACAGTTATTACAAAAATAGGAATATAGAAAGAGGTGCTAAATCATTGAAATGCATTTAAACTTAAACTAAAACTGATACAAAAGAATAAAAATAAAAATCACAAATGAGAGCATCTGAAGAAACGCAAAATAAAATATCGTTCAAGGCAATTAAACAAAGCTGGACATCAGCGATCAAGACTCTTCACAACTTCTCCCTTGTAGCTCTAATGAATTATCTGCCCATTGTTTAATTTTTATTCCCAGTCCCTGTCCCACTATCCATTTAGACTTACAGCCACGTCATGTTGAAACATCGGTTCCCGTACGATCACCGACGTTAAGCAACGTCGAGCCTGGTTAGTACTTAGATGGGTGACCGCTTGGGAATACCAGGTGCTGTAAACTTGGATATACGTTTGGTGTAATGGATAATGGCTCAGAATTGATAATTGGAGAGCCGAGTTCCAATTCCCGTTGAGTTCGTTATATTCACTTACGCGCAATTATCTTTGTGAAAGGTATGAATCCACCTTTCCCCTAGATATGGGTTAATTAGTAAGACTTGTATCAAAATCATTATGACATCGCTAAACCATTATTATCTCCCCTCACAAAAAAAGAAAGAAATTTTTCCACTCTAAAATTATTTTCTGGCTTCAAATAGCCCGCAAAAGATTTATAAGCTGCAGAAAACGCAACAATCAGAGAACTGAATACCGTATTTATATACCTATGTATATTTCAATAACATTATGCAAAGCGTATATGTATATATATATATATATATAAAATCTCAAACACTAATATTCCATGGTTATAATTTATTACATTGGAATCGTTATCACAATCCAATTCATCAAACTTACAAATTCAAAAAAAGCTTTTTTTGAATTTGTAGGTTTAATGAATATTAGTGTTTGAGCCTTTTATATTATACTCTTGCTCTGTCCTGGACATTGAGCTCTACCTGAATTCTATCCTCTTGGAAATTATATATATATATATATATATATATATATATATATATATATAAATTGACCACTAATATTATATATATATATATATATATATATATATATATATATATATATATATATATATATATATATATATACAATCCGTAGAAAACGAATCAATCATTCAACAAACTATGTATTTGCATTAACTTGTTAGGTATATCACTTGTTTTTTTTTTTTCGTCACTCTTCCCTTCAATATGTCTTGTGTATGTCAAATTTTCCAAACTCACTTTCCATATGCCTAGGTCACAACCTGTGAGCTAGACATTCTTTGTCCGAATTAAAATGAATAAATAAGTATTCCAGAAGAAATTCAACTACAAAAATAAACTGAAATTTAGAGAACAGGCACTTAGAGTCAGCTTAGAGTCCAGTAGAATCTCTCAACGCACCTGAGCTGCCCGCTGTTCCTACTCAGAAACTTCAATTATAAGTTGGAATGCCTATCATACTTCTCAAAATTACGTACCTCCAAAGTTATAAAATGAAACCGTCAATCATCTTCCTCCCGGCATGACATCGATTTGTCTATCGTAAACGAGGACGGCAAAAAAGAGAAGGCATTTATTCCCAGGATCTACGTATATCGAACAAACTTGCACTTCGAACTTAATCAATTCAATTCTCACTCGCGCTCAGCTTGCCATAATGATAAAAAAAGCACCAGGCCAGTCTTTCAAAATTGTTGGCTTCAACATGATTTCTCCACTTCTATGCTGGCTGTACTAGGTTTGGATAACAAAGCAGTCTTTTTATACAGTGGGTAAGAGCTACAATCTTGTTCTGACAAGCACAAACAACCTATCATTTGCTTTGTATTGGGTATCAGAATTCTTTTTTCGCGTATAAATTGTGTAAAACCTTTTGCTATTTGTTTTGTTTATAGTTATTTTCTAGAAATATTCTCGTACACCTACTTGTACCCTCTTTCTCTCTTTCTTGTCCTGGACTCACCGCTGATGCTATGCCTGCAGTACATATGGTGCTCCATCGACTCTAATGAGTTATTGGATATGGCGATAGGCAGTTATATCGTCTGAGCATTTAACGAAATCTATCAAGGTAAAGAAAGATATACTGACAAATCTATTTATATTGGATTTCTGTAGTTCACATAATTTTAGGCTACCAGGTCTCATCTACCCGGCATTTATTAAAATTATGTATCATATTTTTTGTTTTTTGCTTTTCTGATTTAATTTTTTTTATCCTAAAGGTAAAAATAAAATGAATACATTTGTTAATTTCTGTAAATAATTCCAGTTCTTTACAATTATATTATTTTCACCTAAACCTTTAAAACATTGTGATTAACACATTGGATCTAAAAAGTATTTATTGAAGTCTCATGAACTTTTTAATTTTAAGAAATGCTAATGAAATTATGTGTGCAAAAGTTAGAAAACTGTTTCGTTCGCATTCTGATATTGTCGTTATTTGTTGTCTGCCGAGTAGGTTTTAATGTACCTATAAAAAGAGACGATCTTAAGAGAAATAAAGTATAAAAATTTCATTTTTATTAAAAAAAAATGTTAAAGTTCTATGTATGACCGTCTTAGTTGTTTCCTTATATACATTTTGAGAAAAATGTATTCTTCTGAAGACTAGACGGTTTGTGTGTCAAAAGTTTGTGCAAACATTTGTGTTAAAATTTGTTCAGATTTTGTAGCCTTTTAGGCTCTAGCGGTGATACCGCCCAAATTGTTTGACGTGTTTCTGATTCATTTTTTGGAATACTTGGCCAATGAGAAACAAGTTTTTCTGTCCCTTATGAAATTTTGGCTCGAGCCGATGTGGTGGTCACTCTTTCAATAAAAAGGACTGGTATCAGCGGATGAACAGACTGAAGAAAAGAATGTGCCATTGACGAGAACGGATAGAGCATTAGCAACCGTACTTCAAGGGACGTTCCAACTGGAGGTCATAAATCAGAGCTGACAGATTCGACGCAGGTCTCTATCCCGAAACTTAAATTCCTTATGAGCCACCTGGAGAATTCTTCACACCGAAGATACAAGTGAAGTTTGTAGTAGTCTAAGAGCCCTGAAAGCGCAAAAACCTCCTTCGTCCTATTTGTGTATACTGTTAAGAATGAAGTTTGGTGCCATGTGGAAAATTTCTGCCTTGTGCCATTTTGTTGTTCCTTTTGTTTTTCTATTTTTGAAGGGATTCATTTTTTGTATATGATTCCGGTTCTTATCAAACTAATTGTGATATATTTTTTCTTTTTTCCGTGGTGTTGTGGTGTCCTCCCTCTAAGAGTCTATGTTAGACTCTTCCGCTTACTATAAGTTTAGTAGGAAAGAAGGAACAGTGAACAGATCGAGTACTACTTCATTCGATACACTCTTTCTAGTCGTGTAATACTCTTCTGGTGTACTTAACCATTTACTTGGTCACAGCACGTGGGTAATCACTTTTTTGTTTCCTCAAAAATTGTTATCCTTCCTTTGAGGCGCACAGAAGGCAATTTTTGTGCGACACCTGTATTGTAGCTTTTTTTCGTAATTGTGTAAACTGTAAATAAATGCGTTTTTCCTTTTGAAATTTTACGTATTGCTTGTCTTGATTTCAAATTTTGCGCCTCTTGTGACTTACAGTTTTTACCAATTGAGTTTTGTGTCGGGCACAAGGACTAGTAGGAAAGTAAATTTTTTTATAAAAGTCCTATGAGGATTTATTATTGGTTGGGAAAAATTAACGCCATGAGATACGCAGATAACACTGAAGGAACTCCTGCACGGAAACGGAAAGCCGGAAGAAAGGAGTAGCTAATAAATGTAAGAAGACAGAAGGTTATAGCTGTTAGTAAGGAGATACGAGCTTCCATTTTGGAGAAAATCAAAAGCAAGTACAGAAATTCAACTATTTGGGATGTGATTTAACAGGCAATGGAATATATGACATAGGAATCAGGAGACGCATTGAAATAGCGAAAGATGCCTTCTAAAAGTGAAGCAAAATATTAAGAAACAGGAACAATTTCGTAAGAGACAAGGAAAAGAGTGTTCAAACTGCTATGCAATATTAATCCTACCATACAGCAGTGAATATTGGATAATTTTCTCACAGAAGAAACACGACGTAGCGGAGATGTGATTCTATAGTTGGCTGCTGAGAATACCATGGGCAGAGCATGGTAGTTTTAAGGAAAATGGAAACAAAAAAAAGGAAACTTCTACTTAGAATCAGAAAGTTGCAGCTGGAATTTCTGCGACTCATAATGGGGAAAGCGGGGGCGCTTCAATGTGGTGTAATGATTAGTCAAGCTTGTCTTGCTAGATCAATTACGACTGTAATGAGTTCGATCCTTACTTTGACATCCACACTTTCTGCCTTGTGTCACATCGATGCTACGCTTAGAAAATCACTTTGGGCACTTTGACGTGGCGTAACGGTTAGCAAGCTTGTCTCGCTAAAACAATTACGGAGTAGCGAGTTCGATCTTCACACGGCGCTCCATACTTTCGGCCTTGTGCTATAAATAATTTATGCTTAGTAAATCACCATAATAGGGACGGCGATTTGTGAGAAATTTGACACTCAAGGCATACTGAAAGCAAGATGGACACAGGAAAGCCTAGCACGTTTATATAAATAGATAGCAGGATGGCGACTGCGTTGGATAGTAAAACTTAAACAATGGGCTTAGATTATTTGGACCAGCGTTTCCCAACCTTTTCTCAACCAGCGCCCCCCTTTGGGCACAAACTTTTTTTCAAAGCTCCCTGTCAAATTAAATTTCGAATATTATACTGAATTCATCTTTCAGAGCAAGATAACACTTATGTATTAGTGCAAAAATAATGTTAATACTGTTTTCATTTCTATTATATTAGGTTGGTGCAAAAATAATGTCGTTTTCTGACGTTCAAATTCATGTGAGAAAACGACATTATTTTTGCACCAGCCTAATAAATGCCAATGATTAAAATCCTAAAAAAATCTTATTTGATAGCTTATCTCAATGTTTTCAATGCGATGGTTGTCTTTGGTGCTTATTGGCTAAGGCTCTTACTCTAGGTTCCATACTTCTTGGAAGTAATCGTAAATCACCTTGTTTTGTAATCCGCAGGCGGCTTCTTTGTTTAGTAAGAAGCTTTGAAACTGCGTTGAAACCAGATTCAGCCATATAGGAAGTTGAAAAAGCAATGAAGAAATGTTTGATAGCTTTCCACAGAACTTTCAGAAAATTCCGTTTGTAGCCAATATTGAATAATTCTGGAAAATCAGAAAAAATGAATACATGCTCACTACCGCCTAAGTATGTTCACCAACCCCGAAATGAAATAAAAAAAAATACTCCCAGTGACCCCTTTCAACATAACAGAGACCACAAAGGGGCATTATCGCCCACTTTCGGAAACACTGATTTAGACCTACAAAAATAAGAAGTTGTGAAGAGCCATGATCGCTGATGCCCTGAAGGGTCACGGCACATAAAATAAAAAGATAAATTGTATTTAATTGCTCCTAGTCGCCCTATATTTTATATTCTTTCTCCTTAGATGCTTTGTTTTCTGATTTATATATTATTTCGTGTCAGATTTGTTTCAGTTTAACTTTTATTAACGATTTCACTGCTCTTTTTCTATTGCTGCTTTTGCAACAAATATCTTTTATGTCACAGCCATCGGAGCCTCGTTTTCATTCATGTCATTACTGCTACTGTGATCGAACATTTTCATTTCCTTCATTGACTAGTCGTTTCTGTTTTTGCATTAGTCTCTTTAAAAATCCTTTTAACTTGAACGTTTCTTTTGAGAATTCTTTCATCAATGGAAGGCGTAGATAAACGCGCAGGGTTTTATTACCTGCGAAACAAATATAGTGAGACTAATGATAGCAGTGTAGTGACAGTATTTTCGTTCAGCTGGTAACACTTTACAAGAAATCTTTTCGTTTCATTGTTCTCATTTCCAATTTTGTAGTTAATTATTTTTTTTTCATATAAAAAGACGATTTGCGCATCAATGAAACACAAAAATACAAACAAGGAAGCAATTAAAGGCAGGTATTTATCAGTATATAAAACACATATACATGCAGAGTGTGTGTGTGTGTGTGTGTGTGAGAGAGAGAGAAAAAGAGAGAAAGAGAGAGAGAAAGATAGGGTTATTTGCGACAACAAATGCATGTAGGGTTTAAATTACACTTGATTTTCAAACAGACGGGGTGGTTGGAATAAAAGAGGTGTCAGGATTTTAAAATAAATGTTGCATAATTTTCTCCAATGAAACGCTTTGTCCAAATATGTCAGCAGCCTTAATTAAGAGATAGGATGACATTTTTCATGAATATTAAAATAAAAAAGGGGCTGTTGAAATTGGAATTTTCTCGGCTAGTTTTTCTCTAAAAAAGAAAATCGGCCCGGCACATCTATTTGAAAATGCAAAAGTGTAATACTTTACATATATATATATATTTAATTTGAATTTCTACGTACCGAAATGTATCGATTCACATTTTAAGTCTCTTTTTCACACGAAATGATTAATCAATCTATTCTCTTATCAGGGGACACTTCAGTATAAGATAGAGACTTTTATTTTATACTATTTTTCTTTTTTTCCAGAAAGTCATTTCGCCTCAATCTTTTTGTAAGCATTATAAAGAAAAATAGGAACACATACGTTTCTATCTGTCTATGTATGATAAGATTGTGAACAAATAGGAAACATTTATCAACCTAAAGTTTTAGCTTCATCATAGAATGAGATATGGAGAAAATGGTATTTTTACTTTTGTGTTGTTTGATTTTCATTGGTCAATCATATATCACGTGGTTACTCATGTCTTTCAATGAAAATCAAAAATCATAAAAGTAAAAAAATAAAAAAATAAAAATTAAAAAAATACCGAAATTTCGTTTTTCTTTTTCTCCATATCCCATTCTCTGAAGAAACTTTAATAAAAGTAAAATTGGTAGATTGACAAACATTTCCTATTTGTTCTTTATCTTATCATTCCGTCAGTTTCCGATCCATATTTGAACACTATCTATCTATCTATCTATCTATCTATCAGAGATACAACATTAAATATTTATGGAATTTGAAAAGTTAGACAGAGTTTTGGAAATCAAACCTCTAGGAAATAAAACAAAATTTCATGTAAAATTTTCTCTATATAAAAACCTTACTTTCTTGTTTCTCTCTATATAATGTGTGTGTGTAAATTATGCACTCTACATTAGCTGTTCGACAATACGAATATATAATGTGTGTGCGCGCACGCGCATGCGCGTGCGCGCACGCGCGTGCGTGTTTGTAGAAATCGGTCCGTGCAGTTGCTCGGTGAGCATACCAAAATTTCGCCAACATTGCTTACATCAATGGCGCACTAATACGCTTGGAAAACTCATAACTGATCCCTTCTTCGTCGAGTTATAGATGAACTAGTAGAGCAGATTGGGAAACCAGTCAGGAAAAAGAAATTTAAAAACAGTATGAAGTGGGATAGCTTCTGTCAGGATATCTTACCTGGGACACCCCCATTGCCGCTGACGCGACTGCAATCCATGAGCTAACGCAACGACCATACGAGATACCTCTACGCACACGCGCACGCGCACACGCGCACACGCTCATATCTTATAATCTATCTGGAGAGACCGATACGTAGCAAATATAAAAAAAAAGACCAGAGACTATACCAATGACGAGCATTAGATAAAGGTTGGATGGCGAGGTTTGGAATACCATTAATAATGACAACTGGAAGTGGAAAACGATTTTGAGTCAGATGATTTTTGTGAAGTGATCAATTTGTTTTGTTGAACTAAGACCAGGAACACATCACATGGCATTGAATAGAATGGATTAGTACAGCATTTTCATCGTTCAATTAAGAATGGTTATTTGGTTTTTAGTTAGTATCGGAATTGTTTCGATAGGTACCCTCACTGCGAATGTATCAGCTCCAAAACTGTCTTTTGCCCAAATTTTGCGTTGTTATTATCAGTTTCAAAGAACACCTGTCCATTCGTCCATATATTATTCTTTTGTTCTTCTCTTCGACAGCAATCGTTTGATAATCTGAGACGTTCTTTTCACTTCAGTTATTTCTTTGAAACCGCCAATTCCCATTTCATAGCCAACTAAACGTTGCTTGTCAGGTTTAGCAGGTGTTTTCACATTTCTTTAGGGAAATCCTGAACAAACTCATTGGTATTAGTGTATTCTCAAGTCTTTTCTGTTGTGCTTAAATATTGAAAATGTTATTTACTATACCTGCTCAAAAGAAAAAGAAAAACTTTTTCGTGCGTAAACAAAACTTTCTACCGCGTATGATTTTTTTCACTGCTGAGCAATGTGTCCGATTCTCACTGAGTGCCCCATCCCTATGGCCTTCTGCTAAAATAAGACTAATTATATAACAATTAGAAATAAGCTTCTTTAAGATCAAGAAATTGATATTAGTGTTAAAAATGAGTTTTCTTTTTAAAAGTCACTTTCCAAACATCGTAAGTTTGTCTCTCCGTGTCTTTTCTATGAATGCTTTCATTGTAATTGTTCGGATCAGGTCTTCGCTATGGTGCCTAGATTTTTAAGCGCAGTATTACACTGGCGTTCAAATCTCGTTAATTTACAGTTGTAACCGTAAATTTTATGCTAACAGTTTCTTTTCTCTCACTTATCGCTTGTGGAATCCCCCTCCGGCTCCATACTTTCCAGTCAACCGTCGAACCAGTGATATGATTTTCTCCGTGAGACAAATCCAGGAAAAGTGGAGAAAACAGCAAAAAGTCCTGGGAAAGATTTTCCACGATCTTGGCAAAGCATTTGACAGTGTTCCAAGACCAGTCATGTGGTAGGTCCTCAGACACTATGGATGCCCCTAGATATTCACGGTTTATTTAAATGCAATTTCAATCGCTATCTACTGTCCTCCTGTTTACTCTTTCCTCTTCCCGCTCGTTATTAATGTTTCTGTTCCTAATTGTTTCACACCCTGTAATCCCTTGCATCTTAGTAGATTTACTGCCTTGCATGGAGTAATATCGATTAAAAATGTGTTAAGATACCGAAATAGAATAGGCCATGATATATCATGACAGATACAAAACTGATATCGTCACTTTATATATTTACAGTTGTTATAGTCATGTTTACGAAGTAAAATCTATACGTAGCATAAAGATGATAAAAAATCATTTATCAGGTTGTTAAGAAATTAATGCTGGTTTTTAAACATTAAGTTTAAAAAGACATATCTCACTTCAGAATGGACTGTATTGATAGAAATAAAAGTATTTAGAATTTACAAATATTTACCAAGATAAAGGTTTATTTATCGCAGTAAGATAGAGTTTAAATTTTTTTTAGATTGTTTTGATGTTGAAGACTTAATTAAAAGTTGTTGAAATGCTGGAAAAGGTGATAGTCGTTGGATCAAAAGTTCGGTGAATATACTGAATGCGGCCGAGTTGTTTTTTCGTTTGACTTCTGTAATGTTGGGTGAGCATTGTTATGCACGGGGATTGGATCTTTTTTATTAACCAATGCTGGACACATACGCTGCAGTTTTTGATGCATTCAATCGATTTTGTGACTTTATGTCGTGACCATTTCATCACGGAAGTGGATTAATCCGGCTGCGAATCACCAAACAGTCGCCATATCTTTCTGGTGCAACTTCGGTTTGGAAAGCGTTTACGACCTTTCATCTCGGTTCAATCGTTGGACTCGACGTCGACAGTTGTGTAGGATTCACTTTTCATCGCGCGTCACAATGCGATTAAGAAATGGGGCATTCTTGTTACGTAAAAGAAGATAAAAGCAGATTTTATAACGTTAATTTTTTACTTTCATTCAATTCCTGCGGCGTCCATTTTTCCAAGCTTCTTCGACTTCTTAATTCGGTTCAAATGTCAGTGCTTACCTCTAATTTTACTGCAAGTATTCGAACAGTCCTTGGTATCAAAGGTGGCTAAGCGTGACTACCTATCATGATTTTGACGCTACGCTGACATCCGACCAATCCTCAGAGTCCCTGCTGGATAACATCCCCACCCCTGGAACTTAATAAAGCATGGCGTTTTAACCTTTAAAACAATAATCTTCCTTCTACTATTACTGATCTAGGAAAAGAAAGAAGTTCCATCAGATCTGAAGGAGGCAGAATCGTTTGTGGAAACTACCGTGGGATCCTTATCCTGTCCATCACAGGGAAGATCCTCACCAGGATCCTTCTCAATCGCCTGCTGACTTTGTTAGATGACATTCTCTCTGAAAGTCAATGTAGTTTCAGAGCCAACAGATGAACCAGCGATATGATTTTCTCCGTGAGACAAATCCAGGAAAAGTGGAGAAAGCAGCAAAAACTCCTGGGAATGATTTCCCACGATCTTCGCAAAGTGTTTGATAGTGTTCCAAGATCAGCCATGTGGCAGGTCCTCAGACTCTATGGATTCCCCTAGATATTCACAGTGCTCATATGAGCTCTACACAAGGGAATGATGGATCATGTCTAATATAAAACCGGCCTTTCGGACTCCCTCCACATCACAGAGGTTTGAAACAAATGTACGTACTTGCTCCTACCCTCTTCTCCATTTACTTGGCGGCTATTCTTCAGGAGATTCCAAACGACAACCCTGGAATCGACCTTCGATATCGCACCGGTAGCGGCCCCTTCAACATAGCTAGCCACCGGTCCAGGACTCAAACAGCATACGCACGAATTTCAAAGCTCCAATACACCGATGAAATCTGCATCCTGGCCCATGAACTCGAAGAACTCCAGGACTCAGGCACAGCTTATCCAGAGTGTACATCCGCCACAGAGTCACCATCAACGTGGCAAAGATCAAGGTCCTGCACCAACCGCAAACGGGATAACAACCAATACATGGAGTAAAAATCGCTATCAACAGGCTGGACCTGGAGAATGTTGAACAATTTCCATACTTTGGTAGCGTACTAACATCAAATACATCCGCTGAAAAAGACGCCAGGAACCGAATCGACCGCTGACGCAGCATATAGAAGCTATTCAAAAGAGTCTCATACTTAGGCTAACACGACTCTCCTGTACGCCCGTCAGGCCTGGATACTCTACCGAAGAGACATCCACAAACTTACAAGACTCCATCAAATGAAACGTCGTCAAATTCAGCGGAACATATAGCAGTACAGGATCGCGAACAACGAAGTTCCTTTCGCGCAAAGATGGAGATCCTAGAACCTATCATGTCTCACTACCGACGTCGATGGGGCGGGCACATTGCCCGAATACAACCTGCGCGAATATTAGGAATCCGCCAACCATACACAAACAGACCCTCTTATCAGAGATCGCATCTGGCGAGAGACCACGTGGCGCCTCACGTCGTAGATTAAAGAAACCCAAACTTTCTGAAGATAGAAAGCGAACCGGTCAATTGGAAGGCGAAAGCTGCAGAAAGAACCAATTGGAGAATATCAGTCCACAAAAAATATCCTTCTAAAACACCAAAAGACAAATAGAAGAGATCAAAAGAGCCCAAAGACAAGCCAGACCTCTCTATACCCTGAACCTTTCTACTCTGCGGTGAATGTGGACGTCTCTTCAGATTCAACATAGGACTCATTTCCAACAGAAAGAAAAGTCAATGAGCATCCCAATGCTCGGCAACGACGACGACAGATATATAATTTTAATTTTCTACAGGGAAGGAAAATTATCTTTTTTAATTATTTATGGAAACAGAACAGTAATAATTTGTCAATAGTGAAATTCATTTAAAAATGGACTGAACAGAAATTACGAAAAAGTTTGATATTAAATATTAACCAAACTACAATTTATTGCTACAGAAATTAATTTATTTTTGAATGTCTCAATATCTTCGTGAATGCTAATGTTATAAAAAATATTATGATGCAAATTGTTATGGCAGTGAAGACAAAAAATTTGACCGAAATTATTTGCTAGTAATATTCAACTTTAATCAGCAGGTAGCATTGGCGTTTGATTAGCGATCCAAGTTCAAATTTTAGTAGAGGGTGTCGCGTTCGCTTTTGATAAAAAAAACTTAGAGAAAAATATGATTCCAGTTCCTCCCACTAACTAGAGGTTAATAGCATCGCAGGTTCGAGTTGCTAACTCCATGCCCAAACATTTTTGGATTGCTGTAGAACTAGCAACTCTTCCCTGTAGAAAACTACTTAATCCAGACAACACGGTAGCCCCGCCTTTCGTGGTGACACTGTGACACTGTAGTCTACGGTTATGTACAACTCCTACTAATAATTTAATTGGGTATTTTATTAATCGCGTGACATCAAGCAAAAAGGGATTAGTTCATTTCGATGAAATTTCTTTAACTCAAACAACACATTTACCTGTTGAGCTTTCAGTTTTAGGGTTAAGAGCTTATCACTTTTGCGACAGTCGATTTGCAGTCACTGGTTGGCGCCAATTTGACTGACAAAATATTGCTGTTACTGATTATTGCTATTATGACATGTTAGCTGATTAATCTTAGGCGGCAAGCGCAAATTTTTATGTTTGTATGTCCAAATTACTGACGAATCTGAAAGTTTTTTTTCTATTTTATGAACTGTTCGCTACAGATGTTTATACTCTGTGATTGGAAATAAGACTTTCCCCCTTCTCCTCTTCCTGATAAAACTTACCTACGCGGAATGTGTCTCATAATAAAAACTCCTTTCTTTTGCAACTGGTTGTTGTGTTCAAAATAGGCAGACATAAATCTTGATGGAATCTGATTATTGACAATCAGACGCATGACCAGTTCGGTCTTTTTATTATATTATCTACGTAAATTATGCACAGTACATAATCTTTTCACAAAACATAAATATTTGTCTTTTTTGATGTGGAGAGTTCAGTGATCGACTCACTGGTGAAGAAACGGTTCATATATTCCGCATTGAGACCCACAATTAGGTTCGAAAGTCTAATTTTTTTCTCTCGAAAAGATAAGTCTTCCAAGTGTGAAGTACATTCACTTAACCTCACTCATACTGATAACCTTGAAGGAGGTTGTTGAAAATGTCCTGAAAGCATTCTCGACAGCATTTGCTTAAAGTTTCAGAAGAATTAAAAAAAAACGTCAACAAATGTCCAGGCTTATTTTTCGCCTGTTAAAAAAAAATCGGTTTTTTGAGACTTTTAATGGGAAATCAATAAAAAATATTGATAAGTCGTTTATTACGTGATTTTTTCCTCAAAAACTTTGATAGTATTATTTGATTCTCTTTATATAATAATAGTCAGTAATATATTCTATGAGGATCAGCTTGGTGGCTAAGACAGTTGTTATTTTTTTCGGAATAGACATTGCACACAATTCGCAACAGATATAAAAAAAAGCCGGGTGCACCAGAGGATTGAGCGGGGATCAGTTTTAGCCACTAAATAGAGAAAGACGTGACTTCATATCCTTATCCGGTATTGTAAGCGTGAGAGCGAGAATGCTTGATAGATGAATATATAAATAAGCATCACTAGAGATGATTTAAGCAGCCCCCTCGCACATCGCCGAGGGCGAATATAAAAGTCCTTGTGTTGGACAGTGGCGGGGGTTTACGAAGATAGAGGCCACTAACTATGGACTGGTTGAAAGTAACTGATAAAAATACTGGAGTGAATATCAGTCAATGAAGATTCACCTTGTGTTATCATTTAAACGACACTCCAATTCCATTACATTTTCTATTAGCGTCACTGTACACTTTTGAAGTCAGGTTATTAAATGTTGATGTTAAAGGTATGCTCTCGCAATTTTGAAGATTAATGGAACTGTCTTCATAAACCTTTCATGTGATTCTGTATTAAGTCAGATTATTGACGTTTTCAAATTAGTTTCTTCAAATTAATTTGTGGTTTTATAAATTTTCAGACGCTGTATCTTTTGGGGAATACCAAAGTGAGCCCTTTATAAAACGCACATAAATATATCATTCACATTTTCCTGTCTGTCAAGTCTGACAGCCTTTTTCTATGGACGTGGGTGATTATGGTTCTTCTACAATCTCCTATCCCATGAAGCACTTAGCAACATTTGTACCTTTGCCAAAGCTAACGCATCCCCCGGTTCCACTGTCCATACACACAAGCCCGTCCGGCAAGGGGGCCACTGCCCTTCCCCGTCCCTCTTTACCACGATATGCACTATGAGCGACAAATTCTTTAAACCTTACTTTCTCATTTATATCAAAGAAATTTCAGCAGTCTCTAATTCTGCGTATAAGCGTCCTTTTTGTTTTCATTTGCCTTACGAGTTCTTCGTTGCTTACGCTCTCTGTCTATGAAATTCTCAGTATCCTTCTGCAGAACCACATTTCAGTTGCTTTCGGTTTTCTCTTCATCTGTGACGAGATCGTTTCACGGCCATACAAGATGATTGATATAATATAGCAGTTAAGCATTCTCTGTTTTCTAAGGAAATGTTTATGTTTCTTAATACTGTTTTTAGCTTCTTTTTTTAAAATCCGTATCGCCCCATGTAAGGAAGTAAAGCCCCTAAGATGTAAGGGGTTACAGTGTGTGAAAGAATTAGGAAGAGAAGCATTATTAATGAGCGGTAAGAGGAAAGAGTAATCAGGAGGACAGTAGCTAGCGATTGACATTGCATTTAAATTTTTGCAGATTAAAGTTGTCTGGAAAACTCCATGTTTTCCAGCCAACTTTAATCTGCAAAAATTTAAACTCCCAGAAGGGAGTTCCACAAGCGAGAAGTGCGAGTAAAGAAACTGTTAGTATAAAATTTACGGTCACATCTTTTGGAATGTATCTTTCGCTAATCCAATGCCCGTTCGGATTTTAGTATTGCATTTCCATCTGTTAAATCACTACCGAGATATTTAAACGTCCGTACTTAATCGGAAGTATGCGCATCAATCTCGGTCTAATTCGTAAAATCACGAGCCGGAACGGTAGACGCACACGACAAGCAGAGCCGGGGAAGATTAATTGACTGAGTGTTGCCATCCACGAATATCAGCTGTATAATTCCAACAGTTATACATTGCTTCCGAGAAGGATTAAGACCGTAGGTTAGACCCAACCACTTATAACTTCACCCGTTCTAATAAATCCTATAGACATTTGAATAGATTAAGTTTTGAAACACTCAGTTGGCAAAATCAACCGCTAATTCTTATTTACAATACCGATCTGTCACTCCATTGATTGATTGATAGATTTGTTGTTTTTTCTTATGACGATGTTCATCCTGTACAAGACACAAGAGCCACCCAAGGTAGAGGGTTTGAGAGTAAGAAGCACAGTTTATATGGGGAAGTTAACGGTTAAACCCGAGACTTGAAAAGGCCAAGATTGTAGTGATCGGGAAAGCAGCCTCTTGGGAGTTGGATACACAAAGCAGTGGTTCGTGGGAAGTTGCTGCTCGCGCGCGACTTACATTCCTCACATGAAATACGAAGGGAATTACGGTCGTTCGCTACAATGTGCGTGGCATGGTGGATCTTAGCCGTGAATGTTAGCACTGGTGGAATGAAGGCATGTAATTAGTTTGAACACTTTCCATAGAAATAGCAGTAGAGCAGCGAGAGACTTGCGACGTTTCGTCTGTGGGAAAGCGATTTTAGGGTGGAAAATATTTCGCCACCCACAAGGGCGTGAAGACGCCTATGGAATCTATCGAAGCTTTTCAACCTTTTGCAGTTTATTTAAAGCATGAAAAATATGTTTTAGACTGTCAGAATTTTATGTAGATAATAATGATTTATTAATGCAAGTCCTACTAATTAACCCATACCCAGGAAGATAAGAGGTGAAATTCATAACTTTCCCAGAGGTATTTGCATGTGCGTCAATATAACAAACTCGACTGAAATTTGAACTCGGCTCTTAGAGTTCAAATTTCAAGTCGTTACACATTACACCACACGCGCATCCAAGCTTTCACTAACTGGAATTCTCATGCGGTCACTTATCTAGGTACTGACCAGGCTCGACGTTGCTTCGGTGATCGTACAAGAACCGGTGTTTCAACGTGATATGGCCGTATGCTGTCACTCCATTGAGATGCTGTACGAATGTCTGCTGAAATGTTCATAGGCTGACCAAGATGTAAATAGACACAATCGGTCGACAAAAAACACGTAAGTGTACCAGAATACAACAGCTAGCCGATCAGTAGTTATATTTTGGTACACTTGCACATCTTCTTGTTTACCATCTGGTGTGTCTACTTACATTTAAACCTTGGTCAGCCCATAAGCTTTTCAGCTGATCCTCTACTACTTGACCCCAGAATTGAACTAAGTGAAAGAAACGAAACACGCTTTTTAACATGGATTTTCATCATGTATACCACTTCCTACGGGCCTATGTAAATCCAATAAAAATGAATATTTTCAGGTTCTTACCGATTGTGACAGATACAGGTTTAAAGTTGGAGAATATGGCGGGCGAAAAGTTTTCAGAAGACAACAAGATTAGGAAACATATAAGAAACATTTTTCATTTTATATTTTTATTTATTTACTCGTTTTTTAAGTTCACTCAATACGAGAGCAAGTCAAGTTAAAGGGTTCCCGAATGAGGTGTGTGAATGAAGTTGTAACAAGCGAAGATCAAGAGGATAGATAGTGACCGTTGATTTGAAGAGGTTAAGAGTGTAGCATTCATGGAAGCAAAAGTCCATAAAGTACCAGATTTTGGGGGAAAGCTACCTAAGTGGAACTTTCCCCATACAATTTGAATACGGAGGAAATGACGACGATTCGACTCCGTGGACATAGCATGAAATTTTTCTATTTGCCGTAGAAATAGCAATAGAGTTGTAGGTTCGCGATGATGAATCTGCGGTAAAAAAGTCTGTAGAGTTCAAAATTCTCCTCACAATTCCATCTAAACAATTTTGAATCCTATCAAGACTGAAAAAAGAATGATTGAGCAGCACCAGCCCAGAGAAAGCAGCAATAATTCATTTTTTGCCTAATCTGACATTTTGTCTAATTTGACATTTCTGCGATATTTTATATATCGCAGAAGGAGTTAGGTGCTTTCTGGAGTGATAGAACGAACCAACCATTTTTCATTGTATAATAGCAATAAAACTAAACATTACTAAATGCTTATATTATATAACACAGGATTATAAAACCAGTACTTCTAAGTTGGATAATTCACTTTACTCATATAAAACGTTATTTGTGTGGGTTCAAGTACCGATCATCACTATCAATTATCGATTTGCTACTATTATAGCGAATGATTCTTGTTTCTTGTTAATAGCTGTGTTGACATCGTTTGCCTGAAGCATTTTATCAATAAACCTCTTGTCATCGACTTAGTCGTCTGGATTCTCAGGTTTCGGACACTTTCAAAGATAACAACTGTTAGATATTTTCGACTACTTGGCAACAAAAACATAGTTCCTAAAATTGTTTATTGACCGGATAGTTTTTAAATAAAAGGACATAAATGATATCAGAAACAAAGATAAACTATGATGAGCTGTTGAAAAGTTCTTGGGCGTGGCTAAAAATGTGACCATATGAAGAAACGAATGAAATGTTTTTTGAATTCTATCATGGTGGGACTGAGGAGTTTTTAGTATCCCCTACCCGGATAAATAGTTTAAGGAATATAAAACAAATAAAGAGAATTAAAATGAAAAAAAAAATCAATGAATAGAAATGAAAGACAGAATAACAAAGAAAAAATTATGTTCGGAGACAAAGTTAAAAGTTAAATTAAAATTATCTAAAATTTAAGGTAGTAATTAAAATTTAAAGAGTTATCTCATTAAATTGACAAAAAATTTAATTCATCCACATTATCACCCTCCACCCACATAGAGCATCGGGGCGAGATCGAGACCGATTAGCACTCCCTCATATATACATACGTATATATATATATATATATATATATATATATATATATATATGCCGAATATTGAACACTTTTACCCTAAGCATATAGCATATCATAGAAATATATTTCATCTTATATATATATATATATATATATATATATATATATATATATATATATATATATATATATATATATATATATATAGGTGTGTGTGTGTGTGAAGTTTCCATTTTGTCTTTACATAGGAGTAAATGAAAGATTCTGGAAACTAAGAAAACACGCACACAAATATGTACAAATAGTAAAACATTACAATGCATTCTAAATATATTTGGGAGATTAAAACCAAAAACCATTCACACCAAAATATTATACAACGTAAAAAGGGCCTACAACAATCAACCCAAAAACCGTAATCTCTACCCGGAGGAAAAATAGCCATAATTACCGTCCACGACAATAAATAAATAAATAAATAAATAAATAAACTAGTAAATAAACGTTCGGAACTCATCTTAAAATGAAGACACGAAAAATGTTTACTACGTTGTTTAAAAATCGAAAACGAACAAAACAATGAAAATAATAAATAAAAAAAAATCTAAGTAAAATAAATTAATCCAAACTAATAAATAAATAAACTAAGTAAATAACAAGTAATTTAACAAACCATGTCCACCAAAATAACGATTAGAATAATACAATAGACTACCCACAATGCATCGCTGACCTGTATATATAAAAAGTCAAGCAAAAACACAACGCACATGGCTTGACTATTGTGTTTAGCGTGAAAATGACTATCGCCTCCGGGTGTTGAGTTCAATGTTCCCTTTTATGTTTATATGTATGTAGATTTAATAGTACGGTTAATAAGTTTTGAGGAATAAAACGACAAAAATATTATAACAATACTTGCAATAATATTGATGATATTTATTATATATTAGCCTTTTGACTAATTTGAAGCACGATTTTAAATTATGAATTTTCGAACACGGCTATGTACTTTATCAGCTTGATCTTTTTCAATTTAGTCAAAAGGCTAATATATAATAAATATCATTTATTGTTTTTTTACTGGGCATCCTATATATATATATATATATATATATATATATATATATATATATATATATATATATATATATATATATATATATATATATATATCCATGAAGTTTTTAAATATCTTGTATAGTGCCATAAATGTTATTGTTATTATGAATGAAATCATTAAAATTGATGAAATTTCTGTTTAATATTTATTAGCCTCTGCAATTCTACTTGTGATAGCATGGGTTGCATAAACAGCTCGTACTCAAGTCAAATTTGAAATTATAATAAAAGTAAGGTAACACTTTTAGGTAAAAAAGATGCTTTTTACGAAAATAATTACAAACTCCCCTACTGGTTGATTTTAACAATATTAATAACGGAAGTGGTGAATTATGTATCATTTCTTGAATTTCTGCAGCGATTAATGGAAAATAGGAAGAAGAAGAAGGAGAAAAAGAATAAAGAAGAAGAAGAAAAAAGAAGAAAAAGAACAAGAAAAAGAACAAGAAAAAAAGAAGAAAGATGTTTACTTTCAAGTCCGATTCTATGAACTAATCGCGTAAGAGTATAGAGTTGTATTTCTCAATGAATCGGATGTGCATAGCGTCGACATGTACTGTTGAATATGAAATAGAACATACTAAATAAAATGGTATAGAATTAAATAGAAATCACGATTTTCCAGAATTGGCTATCACCGTGGACAAATTATGGCTTGAGATGGATGTAACATTGTGTATAGTTTAAGAGGAATGAAATCTGTAGCTGGGTTTCATAGTCAGGGATACGGTATGCCTCTGTGTCTATAGAAACGCTTTTGATTGGACAAAAAATAACTATTGTGTTTTGCCACTTATTGTTATCTGTTTCCCTCCCCTATTTGTTAATAAACATTTTTTTATTCTTTCATTTAAGATCTTCGAAGAGTGAAGGCGGTCAGTACAACTTAAGTTTATATCACGTCATGAAACAATCATTAATCAAGACAAGTTATCAAAGTTTAGATATCTGTATTTCTTTTACTGCAAAATCATCAAAATATAAACAATGCATCAGAGGCGAAAATACTTTTCCTGTAATTTTTCTTATACTAAACATTGGCCGGTGAATTTTGCTTTTCATTAGTGACTAGTTTAATTAAGTTACACACTCCATGTAATTATTACGTGATTCAATGAACGTCTGTGCAAGGAAAAAGAGAAAAGAATGAGGGGAAAGTTAACTTGAAAAGTAGAACTACAGACAGAGACAAAAATAGGCCATTGATTTGAAGTCCTCTATAAACCGGTTTTATATGCTCACTCTAACTTTCTAATTCACGCAAATAAGGAGCCAGATGAAACAGTTTTCTTACAGTTTCTTATATTTTAAGCATCTTGCTTTCTTGACAGTTAAATAGATTTAATCTAGCTTATGAGTTCTCATTTGGGGGCCACTTGGCTTCTAAGAAAAAGAATTTAGAATATCAGGAGATAAATATTATTTGAGCGGTATGTAGAAGTCATAAGTATAATTATAAAAGTTATTCGATGTCAGTTCAAAAATGGGGGAGATAACATGGGATTGCAAAGGGAGGAATATAACTTGGGATTCTAAGAACAACTGATGTATGTTTACACAGTAGCAAATATTTATTATTTAAAAAAAATCACTAAAGCAAATTTGCACAATAATATTTTTCATCTCTGATAAACACATTATTGTATCTTTATTCAGGACGTCTGCGGAAGAGCCATATCAAGCTATTCTTTGAAGCCAGTCTTTGCATCATATATCCTTACAGGGTACCCTACAGATGTTTATCTTTTTCGAACAAAGCTAGCTAAGGTCTACTTTTCTTATTTACTGGAGGCCTGCCACAGTACAATAAGCTAGTTTAGAAAACAAGTGGTAATGTAGTATGTTCTATTCTCCCAGGGTACTTCAGAAACGTAGCTTTGTTTCAGGATACTTAATCTAACAGAAAGTGATAGAAATGAAAAGACTTTAGTGAGGAGAAAGGATAATAAAAGAACAGGATTCAGGAAGACAGAAAATGGCGATTGGCATGGCATTTAAATTTTTGAAGATTGTAAGTAAGGGGGAAGCAAGTAATCGGGAGTTCCACAAGCAAGAAGTGAGAGAAAAGAAAACTTTGGAATAGCACATATAGTTGTATCTAGATAGTTCAACAGTAAAACAGTTATACCTAGTTGCCAATCCAGTAGTCGAGGCACTAAGGAAGAAAGGTCATCAGAAAAATTGAAATATTTGTAGAAAAACAGAGGAAAGCCTCGACACGTCGGCAAGTAATTGACAGCAGCCGAGATGCCAGGTCAGGATCGAATACATTGTAGACACTTCTTTGGATTTTGTCAAGAATCTCGAAATATATAGTAGGTGCACCAGACCAAATATTGCAACAATATACAAGGCGAATTGTAGAATTATACATTTTCAAGATGGATTATGACGTGAAAAACTGTCTGGCACGACACAGTGAAACCGTAGACAAAGAGTTGCTGTCTTGGAGGTTGGCATCAAATGGAAGGCAAAGAAGGTTTTTTACTGGCATTAAATGAAAGCAGTTTTGTTTTGAAGGTGTTAGAATTTACAAGCCATTCCTTGCCCCAGTTAACCACTGATTGGAGGTACTTTTCGAGAGCAGTTTCCAGGTTTACTTTGTCGAGCCTGTCGTACTTGCTTACTAAAACAGGCGTAAATAGTTGTGTCATCAGCGTAAATTCCTAGTTTGGAACAGATGACATTGTTGATGAAAATAAGAAACACGTAGGTTCAAGGACAGAGCCCCGCATTAATGTGACATGATCTTCAACTTTTTAGTTTCAAATAGCTGGACCAAGATGATTGTTTCTTTTCTGGAGACAAATCCACTCGAGATATACAGTGCTGTTCGATAAAAGTGACTCACCTGCATTATTTTACTAAATGTTCTTTTCTCCGATGAAACGAAAGTTGAGCTAAATTCAAAGGATAAGCGATCTAAAATCCGAAGAAGTAGCTTTGAAAGCTTTTTGAATTTAGCAGTAATTACTGTCAAGCATCCTTTCAGTATAATGTTCTGGGGATGCTTTTCTTTTCATGGAACTGGTTTCTTAAAAGCTATTGAAAAGACCCTCAGGAGCGAGCAGTACAAAAGAATTTTAGAGTCTTGTCTGCTCCCTTCTGCTGAAAGGGTGCAAATCGACCCCACCAAGCTCATTTTTATGCAGGATAATGCTCCCTTTCACAAATCAAAATTTATGAAGGAATACTTTGATGAGAAGCAGGTGAGTGTTATGACATGGCCGCCCCAATCTCCTGACCTCAACCCCATAGAAAACTTATGGAGCATTCTCTCAAGAAAGCAGTTGAGCAACAAAGAGGATTTGATTGTGAATTTCATATCCGAATGGAATTCAATGCTTGGAGATGAGATTTGCCAGAACGTAATCAAGTCAATGCCAAAAAGGGTTGAAAAGGTTATTCAAAATAAAGGAGGACCCATAGATTATTAAATATTTCGAACTATATTACCTATTATAAATAAATTATACCTTTATTATTCTTTATTTAAAGCTGTTCGGTTATGTTTCTATTGATTACTAGTTGCAAGAAATAAGTGAATCACTTTTTTTGCACAGAGTTTTCCCTAAATCTCATTTATATCCAAAATTATAATTATCAATAGAATAACTTAGGGTGAGTAAACTTTTTTACTAGGTGGTCGGGAAGGGGTCTTTATATTAGTAAGATTAAAAATTAGTTTGACCCCCAAAAACAATAGGTGAAAAAATTTTTAAGTTAAAAAAATCAGGTGAGTCACTTTTATCGAACATCACTGTACTTATTCCAATCACTACAAATTAAAATCAATCTCTTAGTTAGGTATTCAAGGAAGGTAAGCAGAAAAGAATAATTGTTACTTGTAAGAAAATAGAATGTATGGTCGTATGAAAGAAAGAGAAAGAGAAAGAGAGAGAGAGAGAGAGAGAGAGTGAGCGCTACTGATTGGTGATTATAGAATCAAATCGGAACAAAAAGTTAACTATGTGGGGAATGTAGTAAAAACGACGGAAGATGTGAAACCGACAGCCAAAGGCGCATAGGGATCGTGAAAGTTACCTTCCTGATACTAAACAAATTATAAAAGTAGAAATTCTATGGCATATCTAAACACTTAAATAGCAGTGAATGCTGAACAATCTCTTAATAGAAGAGGAAAAGACTTGAAGTACTAAAGATACCGTTCTATCGATGAATATTAAAAATAACATTGGTAGAGCATGTAAATAACGAGGAGGTATTAATGGATATAGGAAATTCAATGAAACGCTTACTTATGATCAGAAAGACAAAAGAAAAGCCGAAATATGTGTGTGTGTGTGGGGGGTAATGAGGAAAGAGGCTCTAGAAAATGCAACACTTACAGGAAATACTGAAGATAAACCTGAAGAAATAGAAAATAACCTTGTTCAAGGTCTTCTAAATAGATAGCAGAATTAGGACAACTGGTAATAATAACCGTTTCCCTATAAGGAAACATTTACATTCATTACCCGAGCAGCCAGTACTGCTTTCGGTTGTAATTTATAAAATCTTTTCAGGAAAACAGGTTACTCAAGTCCAGTAGATGTTAGCGCTCTTTCTGATATTATTGGCCTGTTTCCTTCCTAACATTTAGGTGCGGATAAGTGAATGCAAAGAAATCGACTAGAATTCGAACTCGATTCGCCGATTTCTTATTCTGAGCCGATATTCATTACACCACGACGCACATCTCTCATATGTCTTACATTATTGTTAAATGAAGAAAATGTATTCTAATATTATTTGTCCAGAGCGAAATCTACAGCACTTCGCAAAGTTACTATTATGTTGCGACAGGGTTGGAGATGAGCTGTCAGCTTGGTGTCAGAAAAATAGTTTATTACAACGTTAAAGTAACGTTGTTAAAGTGTCACACATCCCACAATAAATATAGAACTTTTTTCACCGTTGCAAGTACGTTGCGTGTCAGCTGGGTTGGAGATTGCAGAGTGTGGCTCCGTTATGAAATGAAAGTCACATTATGAAAACATAAGCACAAAGAAAAAGAGAAAATATGTATGAATTGACTTCCAAGTAAAGCGAAGCTAAAATTAAATGCAAATGATTGAATAAAAGAAGTTAAAAAAGAGAGGAAAAGAATGAAAAAAAGGAAAGAATTTCTAAACTGTGGAAGAGAATAAATAGAAGGGAAAAAAAGATAAAACTGTAATGGAAAATCAAATCACCGAAGCAGAAAGAAGTAAAACGGAATGACGAGAGAAACGAAGATTAATACAAAGACGGAATCTCGAATTAAAAGCAAAGAAATAGACTTAAATATAATCAGGAAAATACGTCGAATAAAAATAAGAACAGAATAAGGGGAATAAGCACCAAAAGAAAATATTAGAAAAAAAATAATAAGGCAATATAGAAAATCGAAGAGATGGCTGGGGATGTGTGTAGTATACATCTGTACAGAAAGTAAAATCTGCGGGCCAAGTTCAAATGCCGGACTACTTTGTTGCATGCACTTTCTCACAAATGCATTTGAGAATGCCTCTCTCCTATCATCTTCCGCTATAATTTCAGCAGAAGACTAAACATGGCTCTTCAGTAATGGGTGGCAACCAGTTTGAAAGAAAGAAAACTCGGTCTTTTTAGATATGTGTCAAATAGCAGTATAGACTAGCATCCTTAACCTTAGCCGCCAATCTGTCTAAAACGGAAAACATTGAATGATAGAATGGAATCACTAGTTTTGGAGCAGCAACCAGTCTAAAAAGAAAGAAAACTCGGTCATCCTAGGTATGGATCAAATAGAAGCATAGACTACATTTCCTAGCCTTTGGTGCCAACCAGTCTAAAAAGGAAAACATTGTATTCATTTCTAGGGGTTAAACAGCAGGATAAAATGGGCTCACCAGTTTTGAGCAGCAACCGGTTTAAAAGAAAGAAAACCGTCTATTCTTAGCTATAGCATCTCTAGACATAGGCTTCAACCAGTCTAAATGATGGAAAAACTGTATTTATAGCTATGGTTCAAATAGCAGGATAAACCGGGCTCTCTAGCCTTCAGCGGCAAATAGTCTCAGAGAAGCAGAACTCTATTCCTAGCTGAAGGTTACATACCAGGGTAGAATCGGCTTTCTAGTCTTAGAAAACCGATGGAAAACGGTATATCCTATCTATGATTTAAATAGCGGGATAGGCTGTTTTTTTTAACGATTCTAAGATTAGGATTTTAAACTCCGTCTTTCTAGCGATGTTTTAAATAGCAAGATAAAGTGGGCCTTCTATCTTTGGGAGGGAACCAGTCTAAAAGAAAGAAAACTCCGTATTCTTAGCTATGGCTTAAATAGCAAGATAAAATGGGCCTTCTAGCTTTGGGAAGGAACCAGTCTAAAGAAAGAAAACTCCGTCTTCCTAGCTATGGATTAAATAGCAAGATAAAGTGGGCCTTCTAGATTTGGGAGTGAACCAGCCTAAAAGAAGGGAAATTCTGTATTACACACAGTGAAGAGAGCAACGGGAAACGACTCCAAGAATGCATGATAATTCTCAGATAACAGAGAAATGGCATTTTTGGAGGTCCATGATCGCCTACGTCCTGAAGGAACATAGCGTTAAAAAAAGAATCTAGAGAATGAATAACGTGAAAAATGAAAAAAATTACTGTAAATTAAAATGATGAAAACAATAAAAGGAACTTGTCAGTTTCATTCCGTGTAATATTCAACTAGCAGACGGACGCTATCCGATGCTGCATTGGAAAAAGTAACGAAAAAATAAATAACAGTAAATATACCAGAACAAATAAAACCAAAAGTGTTATTGAACAGAATAATAACTGCAGAAGAAACCAATTCCTTTACAGTGAAGCAAAGAAGTAGATGGGATTTTGGCAAGGCTGTCTGATGAAAGGTCAGCGTGTTATTTGATGTGATACTACTGGGAAATATATTACACTTATTGTAAGTGAAGTTTGGTGAAAGGCAAATCTAAAGGCCAATCAATTTTTCTGAATCTGTGAATACGAGACATGTACCCTTTCTCGATTTTATCAGAGAAATGATCCGTAAAGATTAACACAGATACTGAAGTTAATTGTAAAAATAAATAAAAACAAAAAACAACAACAAAAAAAAAAAACAATCTTTATTTGTTAGACTGTTGATTTCCACTGATAAAAAGATTTCGTGTTCCATTTTTTGTCATATACCGGGTGTAACAGCAAAATTGTCCAAATCGTGTAAAAGCAAAATTGTCCATTTGTTAGATTAAGCTTTGAGCCGTTGTATCTTGCCGTCATAGTTGTTTCAAGAACGTGTTTGGATGCAATGTCGGACTGATCCAGATTTTATCCTCAAGAATACTCTCAAAGTCTTTCTGATAAAGATTCAGGAGAATTTAATAAGGATATTATTGGCTATCCCATAGTATGCAAGTGACATAGCCCTCCAACTCATCCAGGCTTGTGTTAATGTTGTTTTCATCTGGCGATCATTATGCTCGTTGCTGACTCCATACTTTAAAATAAAGGTTCATGCGATGTGACCGAGTCAGATAGCAACCTATCAGTAATGACTTGTATCTATAGTTTTTTGTTGTTGTTGGAGTTTTACTCTTCTAGATAAATAGACATCCCTACTGCAGAAGGCAGTGTTCTACCGCCCTCCCAAACCGCATTTCAAGAGCATGGCTTAAGTGATCAGATTGATGATCTAGTCTTCGCCTGACAGCATATATATATATGTATATATATATATATATATATATATATATATATATATATATATATATATATATATATATATACATACATATATATATATATATATATATATATATATATATATATATATATATATATATATATATATATATATATAAGCAAAATAACTTCGTTTATATATTTGTTTATTATTATTATTATTATTATTATTCCTTTAATTTCCGTTGTATACACATTTCCTTTTGAGTCCCAAGCAGAGACCTAAGGTCAGAAATGTTTTCATCACATTTTCAGCTGATCATTTTTGTAAAAAAGTAAACCTAAGATCACACACATTTTATATAGATAACGATCTTCGTAATGTGTGAGCTGTACTTGTGAGTACGTTTGTTTTTCTTCAAGGTATGGGCATAAGGATCCCGATGAATGAGTCTATCGGAACCTTTTCCAAGCAAACCGAGGGCTCCAAATACAACTGGAATTATTGATGCCCTTGTGTGCTACTTGAAGATCCTAGTATTTTGATAGGTTTTCTGAAGATCTTCAAAGACACATTACAATCTGCAGGGACTGAAATTTCCATAAGAAAGCACTTGGTTTTTGTGACCTTTGATCCCGATGTCTGGACGATTACTTTTGATTGATCTGTCAGTGTATATTTTAAAGTACCATCAAATTGTTAGAGATCCTATCTATGTAACCGGGTCTGGGTTATCTTTATATCAGAAACTGATATGAAGAAGTTTTGCAGTTTTCTTCTCGTAAAAGTTGCATATTTTCCAGTGCAGATATTGGCCCCTTCCACCATGCCGAGTTTTATATTCAATGCACTGTGAATCCTGATAAAAAATGGTCAGTTATTTTTTATATTTATAACAGAATCTGCATTTGGAGTCAACACAGTTTTCAGTATGTGTACTTGGTAATTTCTAATTATGAAGCATTGGTCCTGTGCAGCAAGAATAAAGCCTTCAGTTTCAGTTTTTAACCCTGCACTATGTAGCCACTGATGGGTACGAGGTCTGTCTACATCAGCTTGTTTGGTACGGGTAGAGTATTGACCATGACGATGCTTATCTTTCCATTGTTTCTTTTGATTTCTGTTGTATACACATTTCCCTCTGGATCCCAACGAAATACTTAAGATCATGACATTATCCACTTATCAGTTTTATATATAAAAAATAAAAAGTATGATGGGTACGTGTTTTGTCTACATCAACTTGTTTGGTACGGGCATATTATTGCCACTGTTTCTGCATGTGGTGCATTCCATTTGTTTTTTGTTTTTTTCTTAATGTTCTTTGCCGGTGCAGTAGGTGCATTATGGTTTACTTGCACTTCTTCACCAACTTGAAATTCCCTTTTGAATTTGTTGGCTTCGTTTATTACTGAATAAAGTTTCTTATTTCTTTGACACAGATCATCATCCAGTCTTCTGTAGTTTCTAGGTATCTTTGAAGACGAATTGTTGTTGAACTAATCCTCTGCCTCATTCGGATCTGGGGGCATAAAGACGATCAACATCAGCCTTAGGATGATGCATGCGGTGGGAAATGAGAAGATTTCTCGTTGTGAAAACTATTCGCTTAATGTCAGCTATGGTCCAAATTAAGAATGTTGGAACTGTCTTGCGCCACAGGAACAGCCAAAGTGTTATCGTTGATATTCTGCTTAGTGAAATCAAGTCGGTATTTAACACCAGACGCACACGCCTGTAATATTCTTTTCTTAGTTTCTCCTTCATTTGGGCATGCTCTATTCCATCTACTCCACCGACTCCTATGCATTTATAGGCTTCTTCTTGTTCCAGTTCTCTAATTTTTGTGACACATCTAGATCTATTGAATGCTTTTCTGTAATTCTCCCGCTCTTGAATGTTACTTTTGCACATTTATTTAATCCGAAATCCATACAGATTTCATCACTGAAACATTTTACAGCATTGAAGATACACTTTAACTTATTGTCATCTTTGGAAAAGAGTTTTATATTATTCATTTAGGTGATTAAACACTTTATTTTTTATTTTGTATCTATAGTTATTACTGTTTAGTTGCTGCGAAAGGGGGATTAAGGACAGACATAACAGAAGGGGCGACAGGGAATCTCCTTGAAAGATTCCTCGTCGGATATTTAAACATATTATTATTATTATTATTATTATTATTATTATTATTATTAATTTTTTTAGAAATACTGCTATAAGTGGTAATTTAGACTAATTTTGGGGAAGCATAAGTGCTAGTATAGGATAGATTTGCGTTTGATACTCGTGCAGGTTTAGTTAAAGAGTTAGCATTATTATGGGATTAGTATTTAAAACGTATAAAACATTGGCTTAAACTATGCAAGAAAAAGACCAGATTACCTTATTACATATTCCTGAGGAAGTAGCTCAAATCGAAACCGGAAAAAGTAAAAAGACAACAGTATATAGGAAGGGAACGTGAAAAGCCTTTATTTCATTGGCTGACGTTGACTGACGTATGTCAACAAGAATGGTCGGACTCCTAGCCATATCTGAATTTTTCTTTGCAATGTCGTGGTGCGTAGCACAACGCTATCAAAGAGGCGGCCTGACTCTTTTGGAATCAGGTCGTGGTTGCTGTTTGAGTCGATATGATGCAAAAACCTAAATCGGTGATGAGGACAGTACATCACTGAAGTCCACACTTGAGGCATCTAAAATGTATTATACAACTTTACGATTAAATTTAAACTTGAAGATGAAAATACCTTCAGCCCATCTTTTCTTCTTCTCTTTCTTCACTCCATCCACCACGTCCAATGCTAGAACTCTAGAGATAATTGCCACTAAAACCTAACAAATGTCTGTGATCGTTATACACGAATTTGACTCAATGTGCCCATGTCCTGACAGACATTAGCTGAAACTTCTCGGTATTATGTTAGATCGATATGATTTATAGTCATCATTGAGTTAAGTGCATTGATAAAGTGCATTCCGAACGATTCTTTTTCACTCACAAAGCTTGCGTTAACCTCTGGTATAGCTCCAAAGGTGTCGCACGGCAGATCGCCTCCCCAGGCCAATATTACCAGGGATCACCTCCCTGATAAATTGACAATAAGGTGATTCAAACCCGGGTTTCATACGTAGAAGCGAACGCTCTAACCACTCGTTCCCGCTTCCACAAACGGCTAGTATGCTAAACCATTTATTGGTATATTCATGTAACAAATAAGATGTATATATAACGGACTTATGCATGTGCTTATGAAACACTCCCAGTGGACACTGTACTAAGATATAATTATATAGAAACTTATAAACTAACATTTACGTGTGTAAGTCAAACATTCATATCAACTAAAAGAGTTTAACAATACACATGAATACACCAACCAGTCGCTGAATTAAGAAGAATAAACATTCCCCAAAGAAAAAGCAAGTAAAATAAACACTAAAGGAACAGCAAATGGCAGAATTCTTCGCAACTCAGTCATTAAATGTAATTTACATTACTTTTATAAAATTGTTTTTAGCATCAATATATATATATATATATATATATATATATATATATATATATATATATATATATATATATATATATTAAAACAAAAACCTCATTTGGCAGGAGTCCATCATTGGGCTGACTGGATGGCTTTGATTGGCTCGTTGGTTTTGGCGGGAATAGATGTGCAGGAAGAAGGGGGGTATTTTATTATAGCAGCCATGATTTTAATTAAAGCTGAAATAAAAGGAGTAATAATAAAACAACTAAAAATATATCGATCATAACGAAACAAGACAACAAAATCGTCATATGGTTAAAGAACTGCGGCAGAGCACACTGCCATACCATTAATACAATTAATGATAATAATAATGAATTATACACAAGATGTCGTAAATAAAAATAAGGGCGACATGCGAAATGAATTGGAAATAATATTAATTACAGCAAATTGCAGCACTGTTCTCATTTCTACTTGCTATGTTGTTATTTCCGCAAAAGAGAACATTTCAAAATTGTACAGTTATTGCTTCTTTTATTTTCTATATTTGTATTAAAATGCAGATGATCAAATTAATATCATGGTGCATAAAGTAAAACGAATTGTGGATTAATTAAATGCATCCTTGTAAAAGTTACAGCTGCTACAGTCGTGGTTTCGGCTAGTACAGGTCATATAAGAGATTCTATAAAATTTTCCGAGAAGAGGAATTATCATTATTATAAATTAATCTATTTTGACTTGTGTCTATGCAATGTTAGCGGAGAAAAAAAAGAGAGATAATTTGAAAACAGATAAAAAAAAACATATTAAAATTTGTACAAGAGAAACCGCAACGAAATTAAGAATGGCTGATTTTTTATGAACACCAAAAAAGGGGTTTATTCACTGTTGTATACTGAAGTTACAACAATAATTAACGAAATACAAGGGAAAATAAGTTTTATTCTGTTTACTGTTAGTTACCACAACACAAGGTCCAGGGACCAATCATGTTGGAGGGTTAGTGAGTAAGTATTTTAAAGGCGGAAGTAAGAAATGCATATTATGATCAAGAGATAGGTATTGATTGAACCTGTACTTAAAGAGCATGTGATAGGTATTGATTGACCCTGTACTTAAAGAGCATGTGATAGGTATTGATTGAACCTATACTTAAAGAGCATGTGATAGGTATTGATTGATCCTGTACTTAAAGAGCATGTGATAGGTATTGATTGCCCCTGTACTTAAAGATAACAAGATTGTTGTTGTCAGGGAAGCGCCCTCTCAGGTGTCTTCCACAAAGCAACAGTTCTGGGGAAGTAGCTGTCTGAACTTGCTGCTTATCAAAGGAACACGAAGGGAATGGGAATGGTTTGTCGCTGTAAACCTAGCAGGGCGGGTCCTTGCTGAGTAGGTCTGAGCTGATGGAACTAAGGAATGGTAATTTAAAGAATCAGTATACATGATTATACTTTAATTATGGGATCAGTAGTTCAAGCATATAAAGTAAAGTGTATAAATAAAGATCTGAGTAGGAAAAAACAAGTATCCGTTTCAAGGCTACAAAATCCAACGACTCAAATATTGTACAGGTTATTGGTTAAATCTTTCTAGCTTTCTGGTCGACATGAGTTTACTTTCTGCGTAGGGTGTATACTTCAGTCTGAAAGCAAAAGTGGCGTCACAGTGGTTAATTTACAGCATAAAAGCAAGTGGATGACAGAAAGTGGTCTCGGGGAGGTAGCAGAAGGAAGGAACTTGTTGAGCTGCAAGGAAGGCGGAGAGCTATGATCGCCTACGTCCAGAAAGGATATGGCTCATAAAAAGAAAGAATGGTAATAGTAATATTAGTCGTTTCCCGAAAAGGAAACATTTAGCATTCATTGGCTGAGCAGCCAGTACTACTTTCGGTTGAAATTTATAAAATCTTTCCCTTTAAACACTTTTCTTAGGAAAATAGATTTCTCAAGTCCAGTAGCTGTTATCGCTCTTTCCAGTATTGATGAGGGTTTCCTTCGTAACCTTCTATTTGAAGTGATGTAGAATATCAATATCTTGATCATGACTTTATTTTATCCTCGTGTTGTATTTAATTTTTTTGCTGTCGTTGGTAATCCTCAAGTGATGTCGTTTCGATGATTTTTTACAGTTCTTTGTATGCGATTCAATCCAATCCACAATATTCAAAGGAAGATTATTTTTGAAAAGACTGTCAATCTTCAGTCGCCCAAAACATTAGAAAGCGGTTGTATACAGCTAAGATTAAAGGCTCATTCCTTTTTAGAAAGAGGTTTCCGGTTCCTTTCCTTTTCTCAGACCTTCATAGTGGTGCTGTCATGAATTTTTGTGATATATGTCAATGGTGGCAACGTCTCTTCATACTGAGGGTACCGGGTTGGCAGTTTTCTGGTTGCTGTTTCCGATTGGTAGTTAGGAGCTCTTACTCTTGCGTAGAGTCTTCAGAGGCTGCACTGATCAACAGTCGTATTATATCAGGTTTCTTGCAGTGTCATGTCGCGCATGGAAAGGTGTTCCTGCAAGCACACTATGTTACAGTCTGCGCCGAGTTCCCTTTCTGTACATGTTAAATTAGACGACCGACTGCTACTTCTATCTTGGGCGTTTCCTTACCAAAATAACGCACCATGACTATAAGCAGCCAAAGATATAAAACTAAACCAGCTCAACAAAAAAACACTTAAATCCTTCAACTTTTCTTCTTCCAACATTCGTGGTATTTGTGCCAACTTCTGCAGTGTGGAATTCTTCGTCTTTGAAAAGACTCCGGACATTTTAGCTCTTTGCGAAACCAATCTTAACTCTTCAATCCCCTCTTTTGATTACTTGATTCCTGGCTATCTTCCTTTCTTTAGGAAGAACTCTAATGTCCACATGTATGGCCTGGGAGTTTACGTCCGCGAACATCTCCCGTTGTCTAGGAAACTCTCTTTTGATTCACCAGACCATTTTTCATCTATTTCTTCTTTCTCTACCGTTCCCCTTCCTCTCGTGACTTTTACGTGCTAGATATTATTTCTGATAATATAGACAAGGCGATCTCCCTACACCCGTTTGCAAATATATTTCTGTTCGCTGTCTTTAATGCCCATCATCCCAAGTGGCTTAAACACGCTGTCACTGACCTCGCTGGCAACACAACCCTGAAATTCTCAATGATTCAATCTCTCACGCAAGTGGTGGACATCCTCACGCGTTTCCCCAGTAACAATGAGGGACACACTTGTCTTCTAGATCTCTTTTTCACCTCTATCCCAGACTCATGTGGTACTATGCAGCTCTGCCCTCTTGGTAACTCTGATCCTGCCGTATTGTCAGTAAACAACTCTTTCCGCTCCCCCACAAGCCAAGAAGCTCCTACCAACAGAATATCTTTCTGTTATCAACGAGTGGAATTAAGTTTTTAATCATCCTGTTCAACAATGCGCGTCTTAAGTCTCTTCCTGGGTGAAAGCCGGCACCAATGCTTTCATTCCAGCAAGGAAACACCAAGTTAAATCGCGTTCATCTCTTTGGTTCTCACCTGAATGCTCGGACGCTATAGCCCACAGGAATCACTTCTGTGCTAGAGCGACACGTCTGATTGCAACAGATGTTTCTTTGACGGCTCCTAATGAGCGAGTCCACAAAGAAGCGAAGTTACTGTTTGCTGATAGAATGAAACAACGCATAGCATCTCGAAAGTTCGGTTCCAGAGATTATTGAATGTGCTGAACAACAGTAAAACTTCAACCCTCTCTATTTCAATCAATTCGAAGTTCTGACATCCACAGCAGATAAGGTAGAATGATTTGTTCGGAAATTCTCTTCGAACTCAGCACTCTTCTCATTTAGAGTAACCATTCCTAATAGAGGCTCTTCTGGGTAATATGCATATAACCTAGTCACTGGTCTGACACATAATTTCTAAATTAGACTCCCATAGGGAAAGCGGAGGTGACGAGATCCCAACCGTCGTCCTAAAGAAATGTACTCCCGAGCTGGCTCCAGTTCTCTTCAAACTACAACTACTACCTCACTGCTTCTTTCTTTCCAGCTTGTTGGAAGTCCTCCTCTGTAGGACCTGTTTTTAAGAACTCTGGAGAAAATTTTGACACTTCTATGTATCGCCCTATTAGTTTCCTACCGCTTTTCAGCAAAATCCTCGAGGGTTTAATCAGTGCTGAAGTGGTTAAGCAAATTACCTCTAAAAACCTACTCTCTGACAAAAAATATGGCTTCAGGTTTGTCAGGTTTACCGCTGATGTGCTAACGGACATCACTGAATATTTATGTTAAGCTCTTGACAATAACGGCGAAGCTTGAAATGTGGCTCTAGATATCTCGGAGGCATTTGAAAGGCTTTGCACGCTGGTCTTCTACATAAGTTCAAGGGATAGGGCAATACAGGACGATTGGTTGAGTTAATCCAATCGTTCCTATCAAATCGTGAAATGAAAGTCGTTTTGAACAATTTCGCTTCCAGATCCTTTCACATGAACTCGAGTGTCCGCCAAGGTTCTAACCTTGATCGTACACTGTTTTTGATCTTCATCCATAATCTTTCTGATGCCATTAGTTCCCAAGTAGGCATTTATGCAGATGACACTACCTTTTACTCCTTTCTCAATAGCAAATCCGTCAGAGCTGACAAAGTTAACTTGGTTGCTTCTCTTGAAAAGGACCTCCAGTCAGTAGATAACTCGGGTAGGATGTGGCTTGTAAATTTTAATGCCTCCAAAACGAAACTGCTCTCATTTTAAACACATAGAAAAATTTCCCTGCCCACCATCAGCATGGCTAATGCTAGAATACTGAGGAGCAACACACTGCGCCTTCTTGTCTTCAAATTTTCAGCTGACGATGTGGAGCGACTACATCGAATCAATAGCTGCATCTATTACAAGGAAAGTTGGGTCACTGTGTCGTGCTAGAAGGTTTTTCTCATCATAGTCCATCTTGCACGTTTACAAATCTACCATTCGTCCGTGCGTTGGATACTGTTGCTATATCTGGTTTGGTACTCCTGCTATTAGTCCCGAGGTTCTTGACAATTGACACGGATCTACAATTTAATCGATTCTGATTTGGCATCTTGACTTCCGTCACTTTTTCACAAATATTTTCATGGCAACTAATCTGACTAGCTTTTTTTTTCCTGGTGCCCGGACTACATGAGTATAAGCGTACTACTAGATTGGCATCCCGGTTCCAACTTTTTACTGTTGAATTAGTTAAATATAACCGCCACTTCTACCCCAAGAGATTTCTTCGCACTTCCCGCTTGTGGAACTCCCTTCCGTTTACTTGCTTCTCTGATAACCCAAATCTTCAAAATTTTAAATGTAACGTCAATCGCTCTAATATTTTATCTACGTGAATCCCATTTATCTTTGTGTTGTGGTAGGATCCACCTAATTGGAGTACCGACTATATAAATATGGTTGGTACCGGGAAGACAGAGAGGCGAATCAAGAGATTCAACTAGAGACTCTGCCCGACTGCGACTTAGTCAACACATTCTCCAGGAACGGTCTTCCCAGGAATATGCAAAAGACTATATGTAAATATTGTGTACACTTTCTTGTTTCAATACATTTTGTTCTAAGTACATTTTGTGTTGCATTATTATTCCATGCATTAGTCAAGTTTCAACACTTTGATACTTTCTTCAATCACCTCCGTACCAAATCTTTTCTCTCACTTTCACTCTCTCTATTCCCCTGTGTACTAGTGACATTCCCGCCTTGCATGGGTTGAAATTATTAAAACAATATTTATTTCTTCAAAATGCTAAGGAATCAGGGTTAAAGTGAGAGGTTTCGTGACGTTATGATTTGAACTTCCGCAGAATTTGTGATTTGAAGAACTCAACTCAATTGAAGTTTAACGGCGTTTGTGACGCAAAGAACTCAATTGTCAGCTTGAACTGGGATTTCAATCCAAATTGGACTTTCGGCCCAAATCGGTCTTTTGGCCGGGATTGGACTTACAGTCCGAATCAGATTTAAAGGGAGGTTTTGAAGTTCCACGGAGTGAATTGATGGATTCAAAGTTATTTCTTTAAAATTATCATTGCTGTTTTTTTTTTAGCTGGACCAGAATTCAATTTATTTTGAGGCCGGAGACCCAATTCGTCCTCCGCAGATTATAGCTTAAAAGTCCGCACGAAGTGCGGCTTTTAAGCTAGTTTATAATATATTTCATTGTCAGTCATAATTATTATAAAACAAAGGAAAAAATATCGTAATTCATTTATTATGCTAGTAAAAGTATCGTTCCAAACGTTTTGCTAAAGCTTAAAACACATTTAGGAGTTTTCTTTTTAAATATGTCGGAAACAATTTCAATATTATTTTGAAAAGAAAGTGTGCAAATATTAGTAAAATAATAAACAAATCATAATTTTAGCATTTCGATGTGAGTTCAAATGAATAACATTGAAAAGTCATGTTTGTCCTGATAGACAAAAAAAACAAAAAACAACAGTTTTATCCATTAAATCGTTAGTGAAATTCCGTAATAAATTGCTTAATCGGATTGAAAAAAATTCAAACTAAATTTCAAATAGAATTATACATAAAATTATATAGAATCAGTGCATAAAGTGGAAAAACTGAAAAGCATGAACAAGAGTTCTAATTAAGTCAATTATTTGAATTTTCATTATCATCATGGATGCATGTAACTTGATCAATAACAGCGAAAGAATGAGGAAGCAATTTTATAAATTAAAATATTTTGGAAATTATCAAATGAGAAAATGAAGAAATATTATTAAAATATTATTCTTTTAAAATTGCAAATTTAATAACAAAAATTATTTTAAATCATTAAGGACATGTTTTTATTTACTGTGTTGAATTAAACCCACAGTTGCAAATATAGCCAAATGGACGTTTTAGTCGGTTTCAGTTTAACGTCAGCGTAAACTTTGAATGTCTGTAAACATATGTCACACGAGAATTGTCTCACATGTAACGAATAATCATGTGTCATACGAGAAGTGAAACACATATAACGAATAATCATGGATCATAAAATAAGTGTAAAACATATAAAGAATAATCATATATCATACAAGAAGTATGACATATATAACGAATAATCATATATCATACGAGGTATGGGACATAAATAACGTATAATCATGTGTTAGAAGAGGAGTGTGATACATATAACGAATAATCATTTATCATACGGAATTGTTACACATATAACGAATAATCACGTATCATACGAGAAGCGTAAGACATATAGCAAATAACTATGTATAATACGAGAAGTGGGACGCATATAACAAAAACAATGTATCATAAGAGAAGTGTCCACATATAACGAATAATCATCTATCATACGAGATGTATAAAACATATAACGACCAATCATGCATCATACTAGAAATATGACACATATAACGGATAATGATGCATGTTACAAGAAGTGTGACACATATAACGTATAAGCATGTGTCATACAAGAAGTGTAACACATATAACGTATAAGCATGTGTCATACAAGAAGTGTGACACATATAACAAATATAGTGCAGGAAGTAAGCGCACTCGCAGAAGACATGGAAAAATATAACATGTTTGTAAGCAACTTAGGATGTGCAGGCGGTGTAGTGTTTTGCGGCTCGGAGCGAGAAATCGACAAGCCGATTTCGAATGCTAGTCGAAGTTCATCATATACCTCTACGCGCAAATTTCCTTTAGAAAGGTATGACTCCATTTCTTCTCCCCCAAATCTAGTAGGTTTAAGTAGTAGTGTATACAGAGCTCTTCAGCGTTAGTTATTAGCCACGCTATTAGATGGACAACTCTGAATTCAAGACCGATCTGGCATGTTACAATACCATTTCGTAAAAACCTACTTGATACAAAAACCACAGCAGAAACGCCTCGCATATTTATGCTGTGGTCTCATATATCACAGAAGTCTGTGGAACTTGAGTAAGTGAGAGTGTACGCAGCTTGCGTTGGGTGGATTTCTTTTAAGACATGAAAACTCCTATTTCGTTATTTAAAGGTAAAATCATTTTTAAAATATCATATAACGATCTATAAGCATTTACGTGGATCAGAGATTGCTAAATATTGGCCATTTATATTTGAATCAGTAAACATTGACTTGTTTTGGAGATGATAGGTAAATAATGTTCCGTTATAGTTGAATCTATACGTATGTATTGGCCGTTTATATTCAAGTTTATAAGAACTAACTTTGCTCGAAGACAGGTAAATATTGGTCGTTTATATTTTAATCTATATCGAAGGATAGGTAAATATTTTTTTTGTATTTGTTTTTACTGTTTGGTATAGATAAATATTTTTCGTTTGTATTGTCTATAAATTTGTATTCTCTATGTATTTGTCTATAAACATTTATTTGATTCGGGAACAGGTAAGTATTTGTCATTTATATTGAAGCATTTGCTGTGTTCGGGTGTAAGGTAATAAATAAAATTAAAAACTAAATAAGATATCCCTAGACATGGAGAGTGGAGCGACAACAGTCTAATCCGGTAGATTAAAAAAAGGGTTCAGTTCGAAATTTCCTGTAGGTTACCCGGATCAACATGCACTTGATGAAGGCCGGTGTTGTGATAACAAGAAGAAAGATTAGGAAAATAGTCCGCTTGTAAATAGTATAAATAATGATAACCTCTCAGGCCAGATATTCAGACAGAAAAAGCACTGTATATTTACATACTCAACGCAAACATATTACCTGTTCTTACGACTTTTGCCCGAATCAATATTAATCCTCAGGCACACCTGGTTTTTTACCCACTGTTCATTCTGGAGAATACAGTGGTTGGAAAAGGTTTGTCTTGGTGATTTGTTTTCACAAGAACGTTATTTACATTGTACTTGTCAGTGTAGTCTGCAGATGACCGTCACTCTGGTCACTTGGCAACACACGCACAATGATCAAGCTCGATTTAGTAGATTTTCTTTGTTACTTTAAAGTGATAAAAAACACTTGTTCCTAGTTATTATTTTCCGTGCGCCTTCCCTTAGATAACCACTGTGTTTATGCAATTGCAACTGCATGGAAAGCAGTGGCCATGACAACAGGTGATTTGGTCATGGCCACTGTCATGCTATAGAGACGATAACAACTACATCGACAATATTAACTGCAAGGCGCCAACGATAACACATCAAGAATAAAAGAGGGAGAAAATTAAAAAGATAAATGTTCATAAATCAGTTATATATATATTTAGGAGTGGGTACGAAGTATAAAAAATCCCGGATATAACTATATTAAGAGAAACGCTGAAGATGCTTAACTTTTAAATTTCTGGCGTTGTTTCAATATATAAATAATAACCGTTCTTTTGTTATATTTCGCTCCCTTCCATAATATATATGATAAAATTTTAAAAAATAGTCTGAGGAAGTTCTTTTGAATGACAAAACGCGTTACATAGGATTTGTTTCTAACATTTTGTCAAATAAAATAAAATTTCCTGGTTTAGTCAGTGAGTTTCGGGAGAATTTTAAATATTTGCTTTCAGTTCGTAGATACTTATATCTTTCAATAAGAAATACAAAGTTGGGTGCTGAAAAGTTCTAAACCAAACCTAGATGAGAATTAAGAAAACAAAATAGGCAAAATGATTCTGATGCTTGGTTATTTGGTTGCATTTTGGAATTGTGTCGGGCTGAGAATTTTTCGTCCCTACATGTCGTAGGCTTATAGAAAAAAAATGACTGTCGATATACAGATTAAGTTTTTAGTCCCCGCCCAATAAAAAAGAAGAAAAAGACAATGAAATCTGCCCTTTTCCGTGTCGACATATTCAAAGTGGCTGAAATGTTTATGTGCTCACACATGAATGTTTGGATGTGACACGAGTGATTCTGCAGCTCAGCAGCATACAACCCAAATTAAAAATATGTGGCGCACTCAGTGAGAATTAAAATAATTTAAATATGTCTTTGTATATGTGCATACGTGTACATATGTTGCACGTATGGTATTACTCTTTCACTCTTTCATTCACACCTTTCTCTCCGACGTGAACAAAAATAATCGGAAGAAGAAAAAGCAAATTATATTTATAAAAATCTATTCATGCAAATAAAACGCACACCTACAGGCATACACTGTTAAATACAAAAAAATACACACACACGCACACACACACACATGCATGCTGTTGGTTTTAAAACAGCTTTGTACAATGAGATAGAAAATTATATAGATACAAAGTGCGATGGGCAAACTGTCGCCATTTTATATTTTTAATTTCGCGCATGCGCGTTGATTTTCGATTTCTTCGGCTGCACAGTATCGTCGGGTGAGTTGGGCACCGTTTGTGAGAAAAAGAGCACCATGGGGCAATTCACAACGCCAGAAATTTGGAAGCAGCATGCTGTACTGCTTGGCATTCGCGCCAGAAGCTCCAATACGAACATTTCAGAGTGCTTGGGTATCAATATGAGGACAATGTAAAGGATTCGGAAAGAGTTGGATGACTAGTAGTGATTACGAAGGTACAACAGCTCGGAAAACTCACTCTGATCGTTCTGATAAGAAAAGAACTCCCGAATTTGTTAGTGGGACCCTCAGACTCAACATGGAGGCCAGCATCAAATAACTTGTGGATGTAGTGCTGCACCGGGTCAAGAGGGTGGCAGCTGGAAGACTCTATGTCTGAAACAGGACACTGCATCATGCCACACAAGCTGCAGAACCTAGTCATAGTTACCAGTCAATTCATCCTTTATATTAGGCCAACTAAATCCCCAGTCTGCAACACCCTTGGTTATTATGTGCGAAGCGCAGTTGAGCGAGAGATCAACAAAACATCTTGTAACACCAAAGATGAACTAAAGGGAAGGATTATGGCAGCATTCATCAATTTAAACAAGGAGACCGTCCAGAAGAGATGTAGGAGATTCCGAAGTCGTCTGGAGGTCATAGTTGAATTAAATGGTGATTTTATTGAATAAATGTAGTCTTTAGTATTTCAAGATATTTTTGTATAATTTTGGTAAATATATCTGTTAAAATGAGATGTCAGTGTTATTTTAATTTTTGCGTTATTTAGACAACAATTTATCAATCACATCTTATATATATATATATATATATATATATATATATATATATATATATATATATATATGCATGTATGCATGTTTATGTATATTAATCATTTAACCCTGAGCAAGGCGGTAATGCCACTAGTATGCAGTGTGTTAGTGTGTTACAGGAAGTGAAAGTGAAAGAGAATACTGGGAATTGGGATTTCAAGAAGTCATAAGATAGCGATTGACGTTGCATTTAAAATTTTGAAGGTTGTAGTTATAATGGAAGCAAGGAAACGGAAGGGAATTCCACAGGCGAAAAGTGCGAGAAAAGACACCACACACACACACACACACACACACACACGCACACACACACATATATATATATATATATATATATATATATATCTATATCTATATATATATATATATATATATATATATATATATATATATATATATATATATATATATATATATATATATATATATATATATTCGGTCACTTCTATAACTATTTTCAAGGGTGTTTTTCTCTGTTTTGATTGTTACGTTGTAAATCATGTTTACGTTGTTTTTTTATAAAAAGAGCGTTCATTCCAAGGTTTCATATACGGCGCGCAACTGGTATTCGCTTGAGCATCTTTCTATTTTTATTTTTATTTTAAAAAAAACTTTGAACACTCCATTTCCACCATTAAATAATATAAGGTTGATAGTAGGAGATAATTGTTTGATATATAGGGCCCTAACAATAGCAAGATGATTCTGATAATTTTATATATATAGAATTCTTGTATTTTCGTCCAGAATTTTCATTAAGGGTTCTTTGTAGATTATGTATTAGTAAAGTTTTTTTTTATGTCACGTAAGGCGTCTACTCAAGGAGGTGGTAGTGTGTCCGATATAGGTATTTGATTTGTGACAAGAAGCACAGTCTTGTAATGGACATTGAAATTGATATACTATATTGGTCATCACTAGTTTAGATTTAATAGGGTTATTTTGTTTAGTGAGCACGAGGTTTGCTGTCTTCTATTTCTTGTAATATATTATATCAGAATAAAATAAAGAACAAATAGTAAACGTTTATAATTTACAATGTTTCACATTTATTAAAGCTTCACCAGAGGAAATATGGAGAAAAAAATTATTTAATAAAAACTTGAATAATAAGCTTTAATAAAAGTGAAACTTGTCAGATTGATGAACGTTTCCTTATCATTCTGACGGATTCCGGATCATATTTTATCTATTTTGTGTCCCAAACACTTACATATATAAGTAGTTTAACGGTGAAAAAATAATTACAAAACAAGTATTATTTTGCATATTATTGTCTTTATCAATGCCCTTTATTCATTATAGTTGTAGATCGAATATTATACAGTGAGGTTTTCAAGTCAAATTAGGCTAGTAAATATTCATTATGATTCATCCACTCGTGTGGGCATGTATTATGTTGTATATAGATGAAAAGCCACTAATTTTCACAGGATGCTTTGATTTCAGTGACATCGTCACTTTGAATTTTCTTTCAACAATAACAACAACAGCAACAACAGGAAAACAACAATAATGCTTGCATTAATATCAAAATTGTCGCTCTCATTACATATTGATCATTAAAAGTAATTATCCGCGTAATTATCATATTTACTTTTCACACGTCTCTCTGGTCTTTTAAACAAGAGTAGAGATTTACCTCTTGTCTCCTGTTCAGGGCTGGGTTTCCGATTCCTTCTAAAGTATACCCTACCTACTGCGGGAAAAATCTGCCTCGTCAGTCGTGTATCGAAAGATACATGATCGTCTAAACATGTATCACGCATGGTGCATAACTGACTCTAAAGTCTACTTCAGCTCTATACTTCGAACGTATCCGCCTAAACCCTGAAATTTTATTTACTACTAATTTATTTATTTTCCTCAAAAGGTTAGATAAGTTCGCCTATCGTCCGGTTTACACTCTTCCTCGATCTTTTGAACAGGTTTATCATTTGTTTCTTGTTTAGGATTTAGATTCCGTTTCCTTTTAAAGTTTTTTTTTATTCTCTTTCACTCTGAGTAGCCCTCTGCATCTTAGTGGCATTATGAACTTGTTTGGTTTGAATTGATTGAAAAAAGACAATAATAATAATAATAATAATAATAATAATAATAATAATAATAAATGTCCTCATGCTTTACGATCCATTGCTCTCATGGCTATTGATCTGGTTCACACCACAATGTGCTGCAGCGATAGCGCACAGTAACCATTACTACGATATCTATTACAGAAACGGGACAGTATGAATCTTGCGGAATTCAAAACTACTTGCAATCATTGCAAGAGATTTCTAGAAAAATGCAAAGTGCAGCTATATACAAGCAGTTTAAGGCAAAGTTAAAAGCAAACGTCTTGGATTCTGGAAGTTCTGGCAAATCTCTAACCAAATACTCAATAGAGGCAAAGCGTCAATTCCTGCTATCAAAATAATGACCCTCAAGTTATCGCATTCTCACTATGTACGACAAAACCTCTCGCAAAGTCGTTTGCCTCTAACACCACGTTAGATGACAAAAACCACCTCCTTCCCGACTTCCCCTCTCTCATGGAGCACAAACTTAGTTATATTACTATCACAAGCCGGGAAGTCTCATGGCATCAAAAGCCCTAATCCTAAGAAGGCTACAAGTGCGAAAAAAAAAACCTAAATTACTTCCAATCTTATCAAAATTGTTTAACCGCTGCCTGAAGGAGAAATTCTTCCCACGTCTATGGAATATGTCAAGTATGTGCCCAATTTTAAAGAATGTGGAAAAGCGTTCATCTCTGTCCCCATACATCAGCCAATCAGTCTCAGTGTTATCAGCAAACTATTATCAAGAAGAAAGCTGTTGATATCCTAAGTGTCATTACTCACAAAATCAATGAGGTATTAGCCAATAAACACATCAAAAGGACGATTACATTAGATATATCGAAGACCTTTGACGCGGTGTGCCAAAGAGGATTTCTATACCAGCTTTCCAGTTATGGAATCACTGGAAGCGTTTTCTCATTTATCAAGTCTTTCCTAACAAGTAGGTCCATGAAGGTAGTCTTTAATGACCAGTCCCCAGAAGCACATGAGATCAAGGGTGGCGTACCACAAGGATTGCCTTTCAGTCTAACCGTCTTATTACTTTATATTAATGATTTGCCTAAGAAGATACTACGATCTTGTGTATATATCTATGCAGATGATATAACTGGCTGATCACATTCAGTACCTCATACATCAAGCTTATAAAGTTCAATCATTACCGAGCGTTTCCTGAATTTCTGTCTATCGCAATGAACGTGTGTTTTCTAGAGTAGGCCCCTTAACGTGAACGTGTATTTGGAATGAAGCTCACCCCAAACCTCAAGTGTTTGCGATCCATCTCTAAGGATGCTGGAAAAATTTCCAGTTCCCTGTAGCACTCCAGTAACTATCTGACCTCCCTTGTTATGTTCTATCCTTACAAGAGCCAGATCAGACTGAAAATGGAGTACTACTGCTATATCTGGGCTTGACAGAGTCCAAAAGCGTCCCCGCGACCTTGTGAGGGTTTAACTGTTTTCCACCTTACAAGCCCTATCCCACGGTCAAAATGCTGCAAGACCTTCGCTCCTGTATCGCAATTAGCATGGGAAATGTTCACTCTTTTGTTCCCCCAGCTCAAAATCCTTGGAGGATTCTTTCACCACCACAACACTCTTAACATGTTTAAACTCTTGGGTTACCAGTAATCTTTCACACTTATCCCCATAAACCGCGCCCCTTAGTCTTTACGCTCACACAACCACCTTCAGTAATTATTTAACTTGAGTGACACTCGGGCCTTGTATAGGGTGAAAATAATTTTTAAAAAGTAGAGATAATAACTAGATATCTGGCGTGAATATAAAATAAGAATAATAAATTTGATGGAAAAATCCAAAAACCTTGTAAACGAAAAGCATGAAAGGCAATGCTGTTTCAGGGACAGTTTGAGAGGAACACCAATGACATTAAGACAACAGCCTCCTGGTAGACCTCCAAAGCTAAGCCCTAAATACCAATTCTGTCCGGAAGAACATCTATCAACAAGTGGATTTGGACAAATGCAGTCTATGCGTTATGGAGGTAGAAAATGTCACCCACATCATTAAAGCTTGTGGATTGTTTGCACATAAAGAATGCAAGTCCACCGTGATAAAGTTGCCTCCCGTCTGCACTGGTGGCTGTGAATTAAAGATGACCTTGAAATCGGATAGAAATTGTAACGCCACAAACCAGAGATGGTGATCGGAAATGACCAACCCAAGATTTTATGGAATTTTAACATCCAAACAGACCGCACCCTTGATGCATTCAAATCAGCCACTACCGTCGTTGAAAAAAAAACAAAACTAAAAACAAAAACAAAAATAAAAAATACAACAACAAATAAAACAACAACATAAAACAACAGCAATAAAAAAACGAAAACAAAACAAAGCATAGAAACCCAAAAAACAAGAATTTATATCCTCATCGATGTCACTATTTCCGATGACCATAATATCAAGGTAAAACAATTTTAAACGCTTAACACGTGCAATCATCTTCGTATTGAGTTTGATATAACATGAGGATGTTCGGTCCACAATTGTACCAGTTATTGGTGCATTGAGGTCTATAGCACCGAATCTAAAGACTTACATTAAGAAAATCGGAATAAAACAGTATCCCATCGATTCAGATGTTTGCGTTGCTTTGCTCTGGAAATATTCAGCAAAGGGTGCTATCTGTTATCTGACATCTTGATGGTGTACACGCATAATGTAAGATTTCCGATTGAAAACGAAAAGATGATGAAGATAATAATAATAATAATAATAATAATAATAATAATAATAATAATAATAATAATAAAGAACAATGAAAGCTAACCGTCCAGAAATTGTTATTAGAGACCGCAAACAAAAAGTGCCTCCTTATTGATATGGCTATCCCCGCGGATTGCAATGTATCTTTGAAGCTATCAAGATACAAGGACCTCTAATCGAAATCTCAAGAATGTGGCACATGGGAACATCAACAATCCCTGTTGTAGTTGGAGACCTCGGATTGATTGTAAAAGATTCCAATAGACTAATTGAAGGGATTTCTGGAAGCACATGCCTTAAAGAAATACAAAGAAATTGTTCTCACGTATACAGCCCACACCTTACGAAGGGCTATATCTATGTAAAAATGTTTTTTTCTTGTCAGTGGAAAATGTCATAATGCCATTTCTAACCTTAGGTCTCAGGTCGGGACCCGGAACGAAATATGTACACACCAGAAATCAAAGGAAATAAAATAATAATAATAATAATAATAATAATAATAATAATAATAATAATAATAATCACCCAGACATCATGATCAAAGACCGCTGAAACAGAATATGCTTTATTATCGATAGTTTCTGCAGACTGTAATGCATTTTTGAAGATCTTTAAAAAAACTATCAAATTACAAGGGTACTGAATTGGAAATCTAAAAAAAATCTCCAGTTGTAGTTAGAGCCGTCGATTTGATTGGAAAAGGTTCCGACAGACGTATTGAATGGAATTCCTTAAAGAATTACAATAAATTGAACTCAGAAGTACATCTCACACCTTACGAAGGCTTTATCTATGTAAAATGTATATGTTCTTATGTTGTTTTGTTTTTTACAAAAATGCTCATTGAAAGAATGTCATGATGCCATTTCTGACCTTATGTCTCTGGTTGGAACCCAGAAATAAATGAGTATACAACAGAAATCAAAGGAAATAATAATAATAATAATAATAATAATAATAATAATACACCAGGCAAGGATTGTTACTTGTGAGGTACCATACTTTAAATAATTGGGCATGTTCCCTGGAGCTGATATACTGTTCAAAATCCGGAGAGGAATGTCATTTTTTTTAGTTTGAATGGTGAGGCAGCCAAGAAGACTTGTTAGTCACAACTAGAATGTTTGTATGACCCGGATGAGCGGACTAGGTTACCCGCCTTCAATGTATCTTTAATTGTACCCCAATGTGCCGCTTTTTATAATATCGTGCATATTCCGTTATATGTTGGAAAAAATATCAATCATGAGATTGCTATAAATGTTTTTCCTTTTAGCCACACGCAGCTAGAGAATAAATTTATTTTAAAATAAATATTTAGTTGAAATATAGCCATTTGTTATGAAGTTGAAAAGAGTTGAACTAAGAATACAACAGTACAAAAGAAAGAGGATATTTTCACAGGAATATTTTATTTGGTATTGTTACGAATATTAAGAATAACGACATTGTGAAGTGGTAAATCTTTATTTAAAATTATAATGCAAATTGTTTCTTTTCTACTTTTGTGATAAAAATAGGGAGTATTTCAATTTTAAGAAGAGGAGGAGGAGAATAATAATAAGAAAATGTGGAGGAGGATAAGGAGAGGAAGAAGAGGAGGAGGATAAGAAGAAGAAGAGAAGTAGAATAAGAAGAGTATGAAGAAGAGGATGATAAGAAGAAGAACAAGGAGAAAAAGAAGAAGAGGAGGTGAAGAAGAAGAAGAAGAAGAAGAAGAAAAAAAAGAAGAAAAAGAAGAGTAGGTGGAAGGTAAGAAGAAGAAGAGGAGAAGAAAAAGGAGAAGAAAAGGAGTTTAAGAAGAGGATAAGAAGAGTAAGAAGAAGAGGACAAGAAGAAGAAGAGGAGAAGAAGAGTAAGAAGAAGAGCACAATAAGAAAAAGGAGGAGGATAATAATAAGAAGAGGAGGAGGAAAAAGAGGAAGAAGAAAGAGAAAAAGAAGAAGAAGAGGAGGAGGAAGAGGATAATATGGAGAAGAGGAGGAGGAGAAGAAGATGAAGAAGAAGAGGAGGAGGATAAAATGAAGGAGAAGAAGAAGAGGAGGAGGAGGAGAAGAAGAAGAAGAAGAAGAAGAAGAAAAAGAAGAAGAAGAAGTAGAAGAAGAGGAGAAGAAATATCTCCAATATCTCTTCTTTGCTTATTTGTCTTTCTTCAATAAGCAATGATCATACCTGTCTGTAATAATTGTTTTCCTAATTATCAATCTATTCTTCTTCCAGGTGTCGGTTGAATAGCATGACAGACTGGGTACTATGGTCTTGGTTGGCAACCAGTCTACTGCAGAAAGAAACGGCAACCAACTATGGGGAAATTTTCTGAATAATACCGACATCACGTAAATTATTTCGATTCTACACTATTACTTTCCCTCGCTAAAGTGGCTAAAACAATAGAATTTTTAATATAGGCATTTACCAAATATATAATTGATAAGCTACAACTGAAGATCGATATATTTTTACCCATTATTATTAATTCCTTTGATTTCTGTTGTATACACATTTCTTTTTTGGCCCCAATCAGAGACATAAGGTCAGAAATGGCTTTATAACATTTTCCACTTATCATTTGTTTTGTAAAAAAACAAAACAAATCCTAAGATAATAAATATTACATAGATAAAGCTCTTCGTAATGTGTGAACTGTACTTGTGAGTACAATTTTTTGTATTTCTTTAAGGCACAAGGGAATTTTTTAATGAGTCTATGGGAACCCTTTCCAATTCATCCAAGGGCTCCAACTACAACTGGAAATACTGATGTCCTCAAGTGCCACATTTTTTGATTTCTACGAATACTACTACTACGTCTACTACTACTTTAACCAGCTTTGTGTACAGACTCTACAAGATTTCCTTAGCAAAAGACCACATGCTAGTCCACTTATGAGAGAGGAAGACCAAATCAGAGAGAACACTGGAGTGCTACTTCTGGTACTTGAAAGCATTGCCTTGGACAGGAAGAAATTGCAAAGTTGTGTGAACGAGAATGGCGAAAGGACCCCTTTGAGATCATGCAACTAAGTAAGAAAGTAAGAAAAAGATATTCTTAAAAATACTTTTCCCCCTTTATAATACGGATGGTGGATCTACTTTTCTACTGTTATATTTTTACTTGTTTTGATAGCGGAATCGATTCTCTTAAGAATGTTCAGAACTAATTAGGAAAATAGATGTTAGCCTTGATTTTACAATGCGACAATGTCCCTCCGAAAATATGCGACATGTTATGGCTCTTACACACAACTAGGAATAGAAATCTTTCTCTAGACTGATCACCATACGGATTACTATTCAGATCACTATTACTTTACTGTTACTTTTCGAGCTAGTATCATCGAGCAAGTACTATTAGTGCGAGTGATATTCGAAGGCGTCTGGCACCAGTATTGTTCAACGGCGTTACTATAGTTGTATCTGCGATTATAAAGTCTCTACTACAGAGCATCATGAAAGTGACAACAAGTTTTCGTTGAATTTCATAAAACTATTACACGTTGTTGGCTGCCAGGACAGTTTGATAAAAGCTAACAATATTTCGTTAACTATTTCGATCCTTTTTCCCATCCTCCCTTTTGGCCTTGTGCCACATTTGTACTTTATGTACAATAAATATTATCACTATTTCTAGGCTATTCTCTGTTACTATTCGGATCGATATTCTCTATATTCACTATACTATTTCTCTATTCGGATCACAATACGGATTACTATAAGAGCGAGTATTATCGAGCAAGTACTATTAGTGCGAGTGTTATTCGAAGGCGTCTGACACCAGTATTGTTCAACGCCGTTACTATAGTTGTATCTGCGATTACAAAGTCTCTACTACAACGATTATAACGAAAGTGACAACGAGTATTCGTTGGCATCACAAAAGTGGCAGCGAGTTTTCGTTGACATCACAAAAAAGCCATTGAAAACTTTATTTACAATTCTTTTCGCAAATGTTTGAAGGACACTGTTTTGAGATTAGGTACCTTCTGTTTAGTTATATCGGCTTAAAATTTTCTTCTGAAATGCCATATCCCTTCAACGAATAGGCGATTACGGTCCTCCACAGCTTCTTTTAATATCTATAAATTTCCATAACTTGGGAAAGATAGTGGAGTGATCTCCCGTTGTCTTCCCAATGACGTTGAATTCGGTATTGTCCTTATAGACTATCGAACATACGAGGCTAAAGAACCCAGTCTATCCTGTTATTAAACACAAAGTACAGAAGAGATGGATTCATGCCTTTTCCTAGGCCAATCGTGTAATAGTGAACGCAATATACTAGTTTGGAATTTGAACACGATTCAGCTAATCTAATTACCGCACTGATGCCGCCATATTCTCATATTCTCAAGATACTACTTGTTTTATCTCAGATATGTCTAAATGCTATTATTTATCATTTGTCACCCTCGTTCTGGGAATCACGTCTTAGTTTGTTTTTAAACATTTTTATTTTGGATGCTTTTTTGGCGGCACAGAAAACAAGCAAACCCGACTTGGTGTAGCTGTGCTCTTTATGTAATAAATGTCGAAATCAGGTTGTATTCCGAGCTGCACGCACAGAGGTATTTGAGCGGCCATCCACCATTCTCTGAGACGCTACTCAAGTTGAACCATTCAAACATGATCTGGTGACATCGCTATGATATGCATATCGTTTTTCATTCTGAAAAAAAAAATGCAGCAGTTAGCCGAGAACAGTTATACACGAATAATTTTGAGTCTGGAAAGTGGTTACGTCTTTCATTAATTGACATCACAGTAGCAGTTATAATTGTCGCTAATTAATTCTTTTATTGCAAGGGCGTGAGGGTAGCTGAACGGTTATCGCCACGGAATGTGAATTCGGCGGACCGAGTTCAAATTTCAGCGTACAGTACTGTGTTCACTTTTGCATAAAGAGACAGGGATGAATCCGTTTCTTCCCCTCTAAACTCCGGATTACGTAGCAGGATAGAATGGGCTTTCTAGCTTTGGGCGACACTCAGTCTAAAGGAAGATAAATTCTGAATTCAAAACCGTGAAGAGGCAACGGGAAACCACTTCAAGAAGTCAGAGTAATTCACGAAGCATAATCGGTGGAGAGCCACAGACGTCTATGTAATATGGCAGAATAATTTTTTTTTAAAGTACAATTATGACTTGAACGGTAATGTAACAGTATGAAATAAGTCGCCGAATGATAAGATATCTAAGGGGAAGTGCCATTTTATTTCCATTAAAACTCCAAGGAAGCACAGTAACACCTTTGGGCACAGCAAATTTTCTGCTAAAAAGCAACTATTTTCCACGTAGTTATCATCATTGGCCATACATTTTCGTCGGCGTAAACGAGGCTTGTCACTGTTGCTTCTGCTGAAACGCATTACCCATCGCTTACCTGCTCTCACAGCCACGATTTGTCTATGTATATATTATACATACATCGGAGAGGATCAATACATTCAATGTTTCGCATGAAAGAATTCAATGACAGTATTTCGCTTCGTGTGTCATTTCATGTCAAAAGCGATTCTGTCAGGTTGCTTTCTGTAACCTGATAATAAACACATTAATAAAATACAATAAACATTGTGATCTTTCGATTGATTGATTTGTTTTGTGACGCTACTATTTAATCCATAGCCGGGGGAAGATATGGATTCACACCTTTCCCAAGGATATTGCCTGTAAGTAAATGTAACGAAATCGACTGGAATTCAAACTCGGCACTCCAATTGCTTTATTCATTATGTCATCCGCCCATATCTTAGGTTCGGCAATCGCACTTCAATTTCAGGTTGAAACCAAGTTTATAAACTAAATCGGAGCAATTGAAGACAAATGCGCTCAATCTGAAGAGATAGACTTAAGAAACTCTGTGTATCAACTCATAAAAATGTGCGTGAAAGAGAAAGTTGATTAAGCGATTCGTTTTTTACGGTTTATCAACCCATTGCAAGTTGTTTAAAGCCAGAAAATATTTGAGATTGTAATGACTTTATAGATATTATAATGCTTTACTCATACAAGTCCTACTATTTAACCAATAGCTGGGGGGTAGAAACGGTTGATTCATATATTTCCCAATGTTATTTGCGCAAAAGTGAATATAACGAACCCAACTGGAACTCGATTTTCTGATTTCCATTTCCGAGCCATTATGCATTGCACCACTCGCACATCCAAGCTTACAGCATTTGATATTCCCAAGCGGTCACCTAGTTACTGAGGCTCGACGTTGGCTATCTTTGGTCATTCGAGCAGAACCGTTGCTTCAACGTGAAGTGGATATAAGCCGATCAAATCAATAGATCGACTAAGAAACTAATGAGAATGCGACGCATCCCGGGGGCTTTACAATTAGGAAATATGGGCAATTAAAATAGAAGTAAAAATGGTTAGTATAGCAACAGTGTTCAAGTGAAATTTGAAAAATATGTACATCGGGAAAAATATAATTAAACCAGCCTGAAAGATAAACGCAACAAGGATAGAAAAATAGGGAAATTAAATTCTGTGAGGATAATTTAAATGGCAAAAAAGGAAGGACAGTTAAGGATATGGTTACGCAGAGAACAGTTGAAGAGAGAAGCAGAACCCATCAGATTTGAAGTCTAGCGAAACTGTATAAGAATTCAGAAAAAAATGTAAATGACGCATTTATGAAGCAAGGGACAATCGTTCAATCATATTATAACTAAATGGAGTAAGTTAACCCAAAATGAGTATAAAAACAAGTACAAAAGAAGAAAGAAATTCATACACAAGGAACATGCGCAGACAATTATAGGTTCAACTGCGTAAACAAATGGTATCAGCAGAAACCGGAGATTGACAAGAAAATAAAAAAGAACAGCCAACACGAGACCTTTGTTATCTGGACAGACTATCACGTCCAATAGAGAAAACCAGCCCTCATATTTGTAAACAAGGAAATGATGACATACTAGATCGTAGATGTGGCTATTGCAGCCTACTGCGATGAAAACAAAAGATAGAAATGCAGTTTAAAATACTATTATCTTTGCTTGGTATCAGTAGAAAAGGTTTTGAACGTTTAGTTTTTGTTCGTGTTTATAATAGTTGGAATAGTGTCCAAGATATTAGAATCGAGATTAGATGAGTGGGAATCTTTTTACAAAAGGTCGAAACTGTTCAAACCCCATAAAAACTGGGGTTTTCGACGATACAGTGTAAAGTGTCCCCCAAAATTGATCTAAACATGACCTACAATCTGTTGTTAAATGGCTTGTTAATTTTAACGTCTCCAAAACGAAACTGCTCCCTTTTAAGCGTCTAAGAGAACAATTTCTGACTGCTATTTGCATGGCTGGTTGCTAACCTACAGGCGCGTCACATGAAGTAGAAAGATTATATTGAAACCCTTGCTATGCCTGCTGCTAGGAAAGTTGTTTCACTGTATCGTGTTAGACAATTTTTCTCGACAGATTCTACCTTATATATTTATAAGTCTACCATTCGTTCTTTCTTTGAATATTCTTAACACGTCTGGTTTGGTGCTCCTGCTATATATTTAGAGATTCTTGATAAAATCCAAAGAAGAATATACAGTGTTATTGGTCTTGACATGGCTTCTCAGCTTCAGTCACTTCCTCACCGCAGTAACGTGGACTTCTCTGTGTCTTTTCTATAAATACTTTCATGGTAATTGTTCTGATGAACATTCCTCTATGGTACCTATGAATTTAAGCTTAGAACTAGATTGGCGGCTACGTCTCATCATTTTACAGCTGAAATTGTTAGATGTAACTGAAAGTTCTGTACTAACAGTTTCTTCTATCGCACTTCTCGCTTGTGGAACTGTCTTCCGATTTCTTGCTTCACAGTCAAGTTGTATCTTTAAAAATTTAAATGCAATGTCAATCGCTATCTTATGTTTTCTTTATTCATGTTCTTTATTGTTCAATCTCCTTAATAGTGTTTTTCCTCATATTCACTAACACTTATTAACCTCCTGCGTCTTAGTGGCTTTATTGCCTTGCTTGGGGGGGAATGATTACAAGAAAATGGTGCTATATATTTAGGGAGACTTGGCTTTATTCAATCTCCAGCAATAACCACCTAGCATGAACATACAAACGAATGAAAAACAAAACAAAAAAACAGCAAGTACAAAACAACAACAAAAACAAATTTTTGAATGCCTTTGTTCATGAGCGGGAGTAAAGGGAGGGCATCATGTTCAGCTGTTAAGATTGTTTTTTAATTAAGTTAAAAGGATGAGTCAGATCTCAATAGGAACCCCTCTGAGTGGACAGGGTTGCTTGACCTGAAATTATTTCTAACTGGGTCCCATCTTCAATGTTACGAGTTGATTTTATCAAAATCTGTCACCATATCGCGAACATTTCGCTGTGATGCATCTGCCTTGTATATCTTTATCAAACTGGGTATCATGACGGTTTTATTGAGCTTCGTATAATTGTATCCCAACCTCACTTTGTTGGCGTGCTAACGTCTAATAATAATAAATATTATTATTATTATAGAAATATAAAGATGCGCTTACCGTATAATACGCAGAGGGAAAATGAGGCCAGGAAAACGCGTCCGTTCACATGGTTCACAGGATGCAGTAGTTGAATCAGACAACTGTGGCTTTCAATTGCTACCAAATCACCCTTACTCACCAGACTTAGCTGCATCTGACTCCATCCTGTTTCCTAAACTCAAATCCCATCTACATGGTCGCCATTTCGGAAACAATGAAGAGAGCATATGTGCCGTGGAGGAGTTTTTGAAGGGCCAGAACACCACCTTCTTCCATGATGGGATTGAAATGCTTAAGCGCCGTGGAACGAAGTGCATTGACGTCAAGCGGGACTATATTGAAAAATAGTGACAAACTGTCTTGTTTCTCCAACTCCTTCTAGATGAGGCTTAGAACTTTTTGAACGATCCTCGTACCTATACTTTAGTTTACTCATGCCATAAAATAATGACGCATTTTGTTAATCCCTTATTATTATTAGGTTCTTACATGATTTTAAATATATAAGTATATAATGTAATTCTTTCTGTATAGTTGACACTCGTGCATAATACGCATGAGTAATTTTAGGCTACCAAAAACCAAAATCTATTGCTTAATGCGTACTGACCTTTTTGTTTTTTTGTAACATATAACTTTAACCTGAAGTTTTTAATCAGGTTAGTATTGATACTGGGTTCGAATCTCACCACAGTCGGTTTGTCACGGAGATGACTTCTTGATATCATCAGCCTTGGGAGACTTTCCTAGGGTACGGTCCTTTGAAAAGTACCTAGCAGCCATAACATGTGTTAACTCAAGTTTTGTGAATGTAATTGAGCTGGCGAAACTGTTTGGAATTCGTTGGTGGTTTGTGTTAGCACCAATGTCAAAAATTATTCTGACCACGTTTTTAGTGTATTGACCTTCTTCAGCTGATTATGCCCCATTTTCCAGAAAATATAACAACGGTCTGTTCAGCATAGCTATGTATAAATTCGTTGGGTGTTGAAAGACCATAAATATACCTGAGCAGACGTCTTCAATCAGGATTAGCTATCCACCTTAATAGATAATGCAGACCCCCCCGAGACTAACGCATGCCTACTTATTTGTGTAATATTGGTAATAATTTTGCTGAAGTGATTCATTGTATGGGGAATATATTATGTATGAACACGCGCAGAATAGTGAAATGCTGAATTTTAATTGAAAAGATAAAGACATGGTAATCATCAAATTAAAAACTCGAACTGCAAATCAAATTTTCTCTGCTTTGCTTCGGGCGGTGAGACGATATTTATTCATGATAAAAAGGAAATAATTTACTTTCCAAATGTGGAATTTGAGATAGATCTTCTTAATAAGTAGAATTCTCTTTAAGCACGTTTTACATTAGTAGCACGTTTTTCCCATTCATTAAATATTCAATCCCGACTCGCTAATCATCATTATTTCATTTATTTCACTAATTTAATTAATTACATAGAAAAGAACCTATAAACATCGTAGATTCTAAATTCATCATTTAGTGATTTCGCTGAACAATGTAATATCCTGTCTCAAAATTGGGAAAATTGGCCATTCTTCTTCTTCTTCTTCTTCTTCTTCTTCTTCTTCTTCTTCTTCTTCTTCTTATTATTATTATTATTATTATTATTATTATTATTATTATTATTATTATTATGTTGTTGTAACCTTGGTAATGAACGATAATACTTATGACAAGAACAACACATATAAGATTCGCCAGCGTCGCGTAGAAGAAGTAGTCAACTGCTAGAAGTGATTCAAGTGAATTCTACAATGAATCTCCAACTGCAGGATATCTATCAACCGCCTCACGCGCTCAGATGTAGCACAAGGCCGAATTTAATGTGGGGCATCCGAGCCCATAGGCACGGCCAAAATTTCCCTGTAGACCCTGTATAAAACGGAGTCGGGTAGCTGTTTCCAGAGACGAGACTCTGCCCTTCGATATAGCCTCGTCTGGAGATCTTCTCTGCTCGGAAGCAGAGAGTTTGACCAGCACAGCTGGAGACGAATCTCCGAATGCAAACCAACATACAGTATTTACTACAGTGTTTATGGGAATGGGTATATAACCTTTATCGTCCGTATGTATTCTACAACATATCAATAATAATAATAATAATAATAATAATAATAATAATTTCGTTCCTGTGTACGTAATTTGCACTTTCATTGTTTCTAATATATAATACGAGAAACAATGAAAGCTTAAATTTTAATGAGATCTCCTCATTCGTACCTCGACATCATAATTTTGTTCTACTGGATTGGCAATCTTCTGTCATCCTGAATCCGGTTGTTTTATGGTCCTTTCTCCTCACTAAAGTCTTCTCATTATCTTTATCTCCAAGTAACCTCCTTGCCTCTTAGTGGTACTATCGCCTTTCTTGGGGTGTAATGATTAAAAAAACAAAACCAAAAAAAAAAAACCCCCAAAAAAACTTACGTTCACAGGAATTCAATTATTATTATTATTATTATTATTATTATTATTATTATTATTATTATTATTATTAATAATAATAATAATAATGGCTATTATGGCTTTTGATCGTAATTGATACTTGTACATGTTTTATCTTGGTCATATAACATTGGCTACAGTAAATAACTTTTTCTTGGTGAATTAAGTTTGATTACAGTATGTGCTGCTAGTGTAACGGTTATCGACTTGGGAGGAGAAATCGACGAGCCAAGTTCAAATTTCGACTGAGTTACGTTCACTTTTTCACAATTACCCTTGGGAGAACTCTGGATCCATCTCTTTCGCGTTCCTTCCACTCCAGTAATGTGTTAAATAGCCTACCTGATTGGGCTCTCTCCCCGTTTAGGGGAAGGAAAACTCTTAATCCAAACCCAACCTGTATATACTCTCCGTCGGGCTATCTTGCCCTAGACAGGCCACTGCACGCTAGAGCTGTAGTACATGTTGTGACCATATGGCCCGAGCAGGTTAGGGCGATACGTGGCGTCATTAAATATTATGTTCGATTGCACTGTTTTGCTTATTCGCTTAATAATATTAATAATCATAATTACAATAAACACAGAACAATCAAAGCTAATCACCCAGAGATCGTGTGTTGTTCAAAGACAACAACAACAGAATGTGTCTTTTCTTATTAACAAGGCTGTTCCAGCAGATTATAATGTATCTTTGAAGATCTTCAAAAACCTATCAAATTGCAAATATCTTGAAGTGGAAATCTAAATAATATGACGCACGAAAACATCAATAATTACGGTTGTAGTTGGAGACATCGGTTTGATTGGAGAATGTTCTGTGCCCTACTGAAATGCAAAAAATTGTTTTCACAAGCACAGCTCACACCATACAATTAGCTTTTGTCAATGTAAAATGTGTGCGATCTTAGGTAGTTTGATTTTTCTTACTTTTTTGCAAAAATGTTCAGTGGAAAATGTCACGATGACATTTCTGACCATGGGTCACTGGTTGGGACTCGGAAGGAAATGTGTATACAACAGAAATAAAAAGGAAATAATAATAATAATAATAATAATAACAATAATAATAATAACAATAATAATAATCGAAGAAATATGTAGAATAGAAAATGTGCAGGAGACAACCGAATTGAGGGCCGAATTGAGGACGGTGGAATAATGGATAGTGGCCTAGATTGAAGAATCGGAGAGCCGAGTTTGAATTCCAGTCAAATCCATTCATACCTTGGGAAAGGTATGAATCCTCCATTTCTTCCCTATGGGTAAGTTGCAGGACAGACCGGGTTCTATAGCCTTTGATGTCAACTGGTCTACCGCAGAAAGAAATGACAACTTACTGCGAGAAAAAATCTGCCTCGTCAGTCATATATCGAAAAATCGCCGAAGCGTTTATCACGCATGGCACATAACTCACTGACCGAGGCTAATAAAGAGAGCGTTGTTATAAACTTAGGAAAGTGGCGATTATGTGATTCCAAAAAAAAAAAATTAAAAAAGACTGATCTGGGGGTAATGGCTAGCGAAAATTGACTGGTTGACCATTACGAGTGAGTTCACTAGGTACCCGATAAAATTTCCATATTAAATGACGCCAGTGTGTTTTTTGTTGTTGTTCTTTTACTAGTTTTCACCCAATGCAAGACCCAAGAGCCAGTCAAGGTATTGGGCTACTGTGTGGACATAAATTAGCGTAGGAAAGAATAAGTGTTAGGAGTATATCGCTGAAGGAACCGGAAACTCAATCTTAAACAGAAAACAAGGGATTAATTCTTACTTCTGTTCAAAAGATCGGTGTGTGAACCGGACGATATGCGAACAGCATGTAAAATCAACTGCGCTAACCTATCTGAAAAGCAACAACAAAAAACAAAAAAAAAAAGGAAATCTTGAAAATATGGTAGATAGTAAATGTGATAATTATACGAAAGATTAGCATGAAAAAGAGGAAAACGTAAGAAAATATCTAAAGCAATTGTTCAAATGTCAGCAAAAGAAAAATAATAAATGAGAATGCGATAAAAAGCATCACGTACGTCACGAAAACCATGACTATCTGAAATGTTAAAGAAATTCTTTGAGCTCCGAATAGACCTGATATTATTTTTTTCCTATCAGTAATATCTATGAGAATAACTTTGCGTACACAGCCAGTTCGGTCTGTTGTGATAGTTGGCTTTTCCGGGCAATTAAATATTTGTTAGATATTTACAAGTTCTCAGCGCTTAAATTCGTGGAATCGGAGTACCAAAGAGGAAATATCATCAGAAGAATTACCATGAAAATGTTTATAGAAAAGCCACAGGAAAGCTACGCTACGGTTGTAGAAAAGTAACTGAAGCCAGCAATAAAAGTCACTGAAGCCAGGATGCCAACTAACAATACAAATTTTTCTTTGGATTTTGTCAAGAATATTTAGATGTATAGCAAGAGCACCGATTAGATGTGGCAACAGTATTCAATGTACGGATGAATGATAGACATAATAGGTTTAAGATTCAAGCGAAAAAAAATATCTAGAAAGACACAGGAAATCATTTTTCCTAGTAAGTAAACATAGAAATTGGTTCCATATATTCGTTAAACTTAATATCAGTAGAAAAGGTACTTTCCTGGCAGTTAGCATCAGCCATGCTGATGGAAGACAAAAAAAAGTTTCTCTAAGACGATTAAAAGTGTGTAGTTTTGTTTGGGTGGCGTAACAAATATAAAAAAAAATTTTCTTTCAGTCAAATCCATTATATTCACTTACGTGCTAATACCTTTGGGAAAGGTATGAATCCGCTTCTTCTCCCTTATGGGTAAGTAGCAAAACAGACCGGGTTCTATAGCCTTTTCGTTGCTCCGGTTAATGACAGATTGAATGCAATTTTTGAAATTAGCAGCTATTTTGATCTTATTGAACCTAGTAAGTAAATAGTTGTTTTATTAGCATAATTACCGAGTCGAGAACTAAAGACATCGAGAAGGTTGATGGAAATTAGGAACAAAATATGTCCAATGATAGAGCCCATGGTGACATTAATGCAAAAAAGATCTAGAAGAATGGGCGTTCAAGACAACTTTCATTTCATAATTTGATAAGAAAAACTGAAACAAATCAAACATTCTACCAGAAACTCCTCAACCAATCAACATGCGAAGAAGACCAGCATACTAGATATAGCCTTCAAGATATAAAAAACATAAAAGCCCGATCTTAGCCACTCTTGTTTAAGGCTTGCCCGACGCTTTCAGCAATAACCGGCAGTTGATCTAGAGAAGTGAAAGCCATGTTATTTGTTTGAAAGAAGACCCTGAGAGATGAGATTGTTAGCGAATTCAGGGTTCATTAGAACGTCTAGTACTTTGCCAAAAAAGAGTTAGGTAGTTCGAAGGATCAGACGGTTCGCCCGAGTTCATAAAAGCAGCATTTACATAAGATTTCTAAAAATGCTGGAAAGCAAGAAGTAGCAAGATATTTAATGTAAAGCTTATAGAGAAGAGGATCCCATCTAAGAACATATTTATTTAGGAATATTGCAGGGATACCTACGAGTCCGCATGCTTTGTGGGGATCAAATCTGGATTGGATAGCATACACCATAGATGGAGTTATCTGCGTTTGACAGAGTAGAGACTCAGTTCTAAGTGAAAAGTTAGTCGAAGATACTCCAGATAAGTCAAGAGTAGTATTGAAAGAGAATTAACTTCGAATAGACTGCAACAGCGGTAGTTTTTCCCAATACCGCAAGTTCCTACAAAACCAAAACATTAGCCTAAAGACTCGAGTTATGTTCTTAAATAACCTCGTCAGGTGGTAAATTTCATATGGATGGTACCAAACTTATTCAGAAATATCTTCACTCTCAACCATATACAACCGCTTTCTCAGATCAATGGTTAAAAATTGTTTCTTTTTCTTACCACAATTTTTCATTCACGTGCCATGTCTAATGGATGTCAATTACCAGTTATCTCCTGTTAATTCACCTCTCCTGCAATATGAGCACTGGTAAAAATGCTTGCTGATGACATTAAGTTTATAAGTCCACGAAATTCATACACAGATGTCCTTAGGGACACATGGCACAGTGGATAAAGGCGTTGGTTAGATCCAGTGACAGGACCCGAAGAGTTGTGAGTTCAATACCTGGTTAATATTACTGAAGTGAATTAACAGGAAATAATTTTCATCCTGTGCAAAGCCCAAGAAGCACTCAAGCTAAAGGATTACAGAATGAAAGTTAAGAGGTACAGTTTATGGGGACAAATCTGTACTGAGACGGGGATGAGCAGTCGCCCTTATACATGAAAACAGGTCATGCACTTGACACCTTCCACAAACTTGAGGAGGATTTCTCCTTCAATCAGCGGTTAGTTTTACTAAGGTTAGAGATAATATTCTTGGGACTTTTCTGGACTGGTGGCTATCTTAGAGTTAAGTTATTTTATAAGTCTTGAGACTTCCCAGGTTGTTATAAAAATATTACTGAAATTCTGCTCTGTGAGACTCCCACTCAGGAAGAGGATGGCTTTTATAATCTAATGTGGGGGTTAGAGGCAAATATCGTAGCCTAGAGTTTTACCTTATCTGACGAGGATGAGATGGCCTCAGGACCATTTATGATAGTAGGCACTGATGCTTTGCTACTATTGAGAATTTGGTTGGAGATTTTCCAGAAATACCTGGATTCAATTTTTTTTCTTTTAAACATGACCCGTACTGTTTGTGTATAGGTACAATGCATAGGCATTTTGGAGAACTCTTCCTGATTCCAGGAAGTTCTGAATGCAGCAAGAGTCCTACTATACAGTTCTGTGGGATAAATATTGTACTAGTGGGTATGGTTGAGCCAAGGCTGCACCACGTTCAAGAGAATACCAGTGCTGGCTGTTCGTTTTTTTCTGAGATTTCTTCTGGCGTATAACGTTCACCATTCTAGAAAAGATCTATGAGGAGATGAGGGATTTTTGAATGAAGTATTTTTAAGTAGGCTGAGAGAGGAGCTTCCGCCATGTAAGATTGTAAGCTGGCTTTCGTGTACTAAAAAATCGTTCTATGGGACAGCCCACCAGGGGATGCCTTTGGCACTGACTAGGGAATAGTCTAAAGTAGGCAGGGTCGGAGTAGCATTTTTCAGGGTATGCGTATGATACATCTAGCTTAAGCGAGGGCCATTCTTTGTTCGAACCTTGAGGACTGACACAACAGAATCCCAAAGAAAGAACTGCACCAAATAACAGAAACCACATGACTAGGGGACTTTCAGCAATAGCAACAACTAAAATGGATAGCACATGTAACTTGAAGAGAAAATAATGACATAATCAAGATGTTGACATTACTTCGGATAATAAATGGTTAGAAAGGAAGCTCCCATCAATATTGGAAAGAGCGATAACATTTACTTGAGGAACATATTTTCTTGAAAAATTGCTGAAGACAGTTTGGTTTGTTGTGTTTTACGGCATATCAACCTCAGTGGGTTATTTAATGCCGACAAAGTTTTTATTGCTGGTAATATTTTGTTTTGTCAAAAATCTATTTCTGGTAATAATTTTATCCTTCAAAAATGGTAATGTTTTTTTCCTCAAAGATGTATTGCTGGTAATATTTTTTCAAAAACATATTGTTGGTAATAAATGTGTTGCTGGTAATAGTTTTTTTTTCTTCAAAAATTTATTGCTGATAATAAGTTATTTTTATAAAGTATTCCTCGTATTAAAACCCATTTTTAGCCCAGTTTCGGGGCTAGCTATTTGCCCATAGCTGGGACCCTAACAGGTGCTACCACCCCGGGTCAAGGTGAACCTGGGAACACCAGCAATTAAAAGGTAGTTCCACACTCCTCAAAACCTCCTGATCAGAGGCTTTTCTGCTGGATGTAGTTTATCGTCTTACCCAGGACGCTTGGCTTAAGAGAAAGATTTTATAAATTTCAACTGGCTGTTCCGAATGTATCAGGAAATATCTAATATTACCATTTCTATTGTTATAATCAATAATATTGACGCAACAGTGATATTGCCATTATATTGATGAGAGTGAACATATAGTTATCTAAGTACTGGTAATATGTTATCAACATGAGAATCAATATAATGTCGTTTTTATTATCACTTATACTATTTTCATGATCGTCTTAATTTTATCTTTCTGAATTCAAATCTAACCATTATACGTCACTCATTTAACTTGAGCATAATTATCTTTTCGTCTTAAAAAAAACATAAGAAAGCACTCTTTTCACATGTTGGCAATGAAAATATTCTCGTCTGTATTATGTTAAAAATATTTTCGCATTTTTTTTAAAACCTTCGAGATTATGTAGTAACAAGCGGGAAAATGGAAGAAAGCCGACTGTTCAAAGCATAAAACACATGAACAATACAACAACGTGAATATTAATTAAGGCGCCGCAAAACTTCTATTACTCCCGATTTAATACAGTAAAAAAATGTAACATACTAAAATTAATTCAAGAAAAGGCATTTTTTTTTACAATAAATTAATTCTTCATTTTGTACCTTTTTTTAAACCGAAGCAATCTAAGAATGAAAGCAGATGCGGACCTTCTCTTTTTTATAAAAAAAAACAAAACAAAACTAGCCTTTTTCTTTTTAAAATTCGGTGTAATTATATGAAATAGCAGAAAACAGATGTTAAAATAAGCCGCATCTGTCAGACAATAGAAATGTAAAATCTGGTAAAAAATCACTTGTAAAATCTAATACCACATCACTTGAGAACCTTCAACAGCAGCAACAACTAAAAAGAATAGAACATGGAACTCGAAGATAGAAATAATGACATAATCCAGAAGTTGACTTCAAACGAAAAACTGAGGAAGGATTCACCCCCCCCCACTCAATACTGGAAAAAGCGATAGCATTTACTTTTCCTGAAAAATGTTTTAGGAGAAAGACTTTGTAAATTTTATTAGACAGCAGCACTGGTTGCTCGGTTAGTGAATGCCGGATATTTTCTTATAAAAGAACGGGCAATCTTAAGATTGCTATTAGAGATGAGGAGAACAGATACTAACACTTTGATTCCAGCCCGATGTCTAGGGACTGAAGAAAAGCATAACTTAGGTAACACTGACTACTAGGCCAATGAATGCCAAATGTTTCCTTATAAGGTAATGGTTAATATTATTAATTATCATTGGTTAGAGGATGACATTCACAAACAATAAAAGACACCAAGCTGCATATTATTATATTTTGTTCACGCATTGCCAGTTGCCACCAATATTTACGAGTAGCTTGCTTACATTGGAGCTTAAGTGACAGTACGACTCGTCGATACTTCAGTACTTTGTTTAGTATTCTAGAAGTATTCTATACTTTGCTCAGTATTCTGGAACCATCCAAATGCGATTATTGTTGACAATGATAGCATTTGGGTGGCTCCGACCCTCCCTGATTTTCAGTTCCTCTAGATTTTTTACTAGGATCCTCAGGACTGTAAGCAAGCGATCAGTAGCCCTCCACGATGGCAGGATGAGATGGTCAGTTTAAAGTGGAGTGCTGATACGTGTATAAACAGGTCAAGGACAAAGATTTCCTAATTCTTACAAACAGTCAAAATGGCGTTGGAATTGCCCAGTCTCCCTACTTTAGCTGGCGTACAGATACACGACGTCCAATCTGTTCATCATGATACCCAATCTGATATGTTTATACTAGGTACATCTACCACAGCAAAATGTATAGGATATTGTGACAGGTATTGATAAACGCAACGAATAACATCGCGGATGGAACCCAGTTAGAAATACGTTCAGGTCGGATTGCTTTGGTTCCTTCCTCTTTCGAACATAAAAAAAACTACGCGAGCTACTACTCACTATTTGAGTGATTGATTTATATTTTTTACGGCTTATCAACCTTTTGCAGGTTATTTAATTTCGGAAAAAAAAATAGGTTGTAAGAATTTGGGGGAGATAATAATGATTTTACTGATACAATCGTCTTAATTAATCCATAGCCGGGGAGGAGACGTGGTGGATTCATACCTTTCTCCATAACCTATATTTGTCGATTTACGCCAGATGTTTAATTATTATCGTTAGAGCATCAGAAATTTTCATAAAATCTCCAGCACCATCCTCAGTATTCAAGCAAACCCCCTATCATCCTACGATCTAAAGAGTTCAAAGCATTTCTTGTATTTTCAATTAATCCAGTCTCGTTTTTACTGATTTTAGTACAGTACCCAGTTCTCGAGCAAGGTCTCGTATCACCTAGTCGTTAATTTCAACCGAGCAAGGCAATAAAGTCACTATGACGCAAGGAGGTTACTCAGTGTGAGCGAATATAACAAAAATTATATTACGGAGATAGGACAATAAAAAACGGGATTAAAGAAGACAGAAGATAACGATTGGCACTGCATTTACATTTTTGAAGATCAAACTTGACTGGGATGCAAAAAAGATGAGAGTTCCACGAGCGAAAAGTGCGAGAGAAGAAACTGTTAATATAGAACTTACGATTAAATCTAGCCGTTTCAACTGTAAAAAGATGATAGCTTGCCGCCAATCTAGCATTGCGCTTAAATTCATGAAGTCAAAGTACCAAAGGAAAGCTAATCGGAAGAAAGTATTTTAAAAGAAAGCACAGGGAAGATACGTTACGGCGGTGGGAAAGTGACTCAAGCCGAGATATCAGGCCAGAACCAATAACATTGCGGATTCTACTTTGGATTTTATCAAGAATCTCTAAATATATAACAGAAGCCCCAGACTTATGAGTGTAAATATGGTTCCTGAGAGGCATCTCATTGAGAATTAGTATTTTGTTGACTGTAAACCTTCACCTTGAGCTGATTCTCTTTGTTAAAAAGAGATTAGGATAATATTCAGCACACAAACCGACTCACTTCTTTCCTCGGCTCCTTTTCATGAGATGGGTTCGCCTATCGCCCAGTTTATACTCCACCCAGGTCTTTTGAACTGGATTAGAATTTTATCCCTTGTTACCTGTTCCTGATAAAGTCTACTTCTAACGTCTCCGCCTAAACTCTGAAATCTAATTTACTATTTATTTATTTATTTTCCTCCCATAGGTGTATATATGTTCACCTATCGCCCGGTTCTCATTCCTCCTCAGTCTGTTGAACAGAAGATTTTTATCTATTGTTTCCTGTTCCTGCTAAAGTCTGTTTTAACTCTACACTTCTAACGTCTCCGCCTAAACTCTGAAATTTTATTTACTATTTAAAAAAAAGATCCTTCAATAGGTGTAAATAGGTTCACCTATCTTCCAGTTCACACTCCTCCCCGGTTTTTTGAACAGGGGTAGAGGTTTATCCCTTGTTTTTTGTTTAGGTTTGTATTTCCAGTTCTATTTACAGACTTATCATTCCCTTTCATTCCCAGTAGACCCTTTGCGTCTTAGTGATGTTGTCGCCTTGCTTGGGGTGAGCTGATTAAAAAAAAGAAAAAAAAACTTGTTCCTTTTGTCCGTAACTGTTTTTGTTGCAAGTGACCCCTTTGTATGCACTTATCAGGTGAGGACTCATATTCACGCACAGATACACCAATTCTTATATATATATATATATATATATATATATATATATATATATATATATATATATATATATATTAGTTGCTACATTGGGAATACTTCATCGAAATGGACCATCTACAAAAGCAATAAAATCAAATATTTTGTCTTTGTTTAAGGCATATTAATCAAATTTGGATATCCTTTGTATTTTTTATAGTTTAATCTAATTTCATCGTTCATTCGCTATTGTTTCAACAAACAGCTTTGAGCGTTAGAAATAACATATAATTCAGAATACTCTTTTTATGCCAATATCTATCGTCTTCTTGCTATCAAATAAAATGTCATCTTTTAACATGCGCATGCGCACATATATTTCCCCGCGCTAATTCATACTTCTCTTTTTCAAGCACACGTAAACAATCTGACTAGAAAATCTAATTGTTATTTCTTATAATGTTATTTTTTAAAGGTTTTTTAGAAAGACATGGGAGATTTTATCCCCAGTAAACCACTGATTTCCATTTGTGTTTACTAAATAAATGACCAGTGAATATGGTAGAAAGTTGTTACAGCCTTTTCGAGAACGTATTTTAAAGCAGTTGACGTAGTAAATTAAAGAAATGATATTGTATATTGCTGCCACATCGATTCTGGGGTTTCGGCTTTGAATCTAGATATTCTTGATAAAATCCAAAGAAACATCTGCAATATTATCTGTCCTGACCTGGGAATTCGGTTTCAGTCGTTTTCCCACCGTCGTAATGTTGCTTCCTTGTGTATTTTCTTGAAATATTTTCATGGTAATTGTACTGATGAGCTTTCCTCTTTGGTACATCGACATCACGAATTTAAGTGTAGTACTAGATTAAAACCTAGATCTTATTCTTTTACAGCTGAAATAGTCAGGTGTAACCGTAAGTTATGTGCTAACAGATTCTAGCGTGTGGTAATATTTTTCCGGCTTTTTTCTTTCTTGTCAACTATGATCTTCAAAATTTTAAATACAACAACAATCGTCATCTTCTGCCGCCTTGAATCATGTGCTTTCATTTTCATCTCTCCTCAAGCATGCTTTTTCTTATATGTTTTCGATATTGGATTTGTAGCCCTTCTTGGGATTAATTTACTAAAAAAAGTATCTCATGACAGAGTGATTTTTTACAAAAACAAAACACATAACAAATAATAAGTCTTGCGAACTTATTAACTTTTATTGATTATGAATAAATATACTGTGTCTGTAGATAAATACACAGTGAACTGAAGTCTGTCAAGTAAAAAAAGAAGATTTTTTATTTAAATAAAAATGGTTGTTCGAATATGATATTCACTGACTAAAAATTAATCGCTATGTTACTTTCTTTGATTTGGTGTTGGAAAAATAAACAACGACAGGGATTGTTATAAATATTGGTTTGTTTTTACGTCGCTTTATTAAAAGAAATTGAATTTGACTTTATTAGGACAGATGCCAGACCAGCGCCATTTTCTTATTTTTGTTTATTGACTTTAACGTTAAAGATGAAAGAAAATAAGCAGCTTTTTCAGCGTTATAACCGAGTAGTGTTAAGATGTGCGTTGGGGTGCAATGAATAACGGCCCGGAATGAGAGATCGAAATTCCAGTCGGGTTCGTTACATTCACTTAAATGTATTAATCGAAAGGTGTGAATCGATCTCTTTAAAAGAGAGGGATGGGGATGAACACAGATTGGGTCTTATAGACTTGGTTAGCAACCAGTCTACCGCAGAAAAAAAATCTTCTGCTTAGTCAGTCATAAATCAAAAGAGACATGATCACGATCTCTCAAGCGTGTATCGCGTATGACATTTAACTGACTGTTTGCTGTTTCATCATCACCGATTTGACGTCGAGTTTTCAATAGTTACAATGAACGCTTGCTCTCTTAACGATCTCCTCGGTCTCATGTTCGGTCCAGACCTCAAGTAAAGCATATATACGATCCATTGCTGGAAAATCATTCTAGAAATGTTCTATCGTTCCAGAAATTGCCCGACTCCTTTTTACCGATTAGACTTTATCTTTACATGAGTCCGATTAGGCAAACAAAAAAAGAAAGAAAAAAAAGGGGTATTCTTACAGATGGACCTGCTCAGTCTTCACTTTTTATCTTCGACAGTGTTCAATATTTTTTTACGCAGTCTTGTGTGTGTGTGGGGGGAATGACATTTTTCACTTTGTAATCTCTTTCTCACGGATGGAACGTCGCAGACTTATCATTACTCTATCACTACTTCCATGACAAATATTTAGATAGGCTCCATTATTTAGTTTCACCAGTCCGGACCTTTATAGCGAGGACACACTGTCATACTTTCACAGAGTTCAATCACCTACATTTCCTACATATTCCATTTATGAGAAGGAAGTTCCACTTAACATTTCCCAAAGAGCTGCCAGTTTGTGAAACAGACTCCTGCGTGGATGCTTCCTTGAACACTACAGTCTTAATCTTTTGTATTTCAGGGCTAGTCGTTATCTAACCTCATTTTATTAACTATATAGCGCTCTTGTTTCGATATTGAGAATATTTTCGATATTAATAGGTATTATGATATTTTAGTTCGCATATTAAATATTTTATACACACTTAAACTGTGGCGAAAAATATTTGATTTAATACAAGTTGTTACTATAGCATCGGGTATTTTGTGTCTTTCCTTGCATTGAGTACTGTATAGTATTTGAAAAAAATGGACATTAATTTTTGACCGTTTATTCACAATTATAAATTGGATGTACTTTAGAAAAATATAATAACTATTCAAAAAAATATATACATAGTCCTTTTCGGTTAAATCTAATTTAATTTAATTCTTGCTGCCAAAATGTACCTTATATATAGAGACGAGGTCTGATCAAAAATTACCGAGACTTGCTATATTAACAGAGCTAAGGTACGCAGAGGGAAGCCGCTTGGCACAGATTGACCTGGAACTCTGCCGCGTATACGTATTAACTTATGACATCCTCGCCCATTTACGTTATTCATAGTAGGACTTGAAAGGAATGTTTGTAGACTGTAGTCGTTTCTCGTTTTCCACAGAGAATCCGTTTGTGGCCATGGCTTGTGCAGCAGTTTTTGGCTAAGTAAAACATTCCCCTTGTTTGAAAACCACCATATTCTCTAGATCTCACCCCTTGCAACGTTTTCCTTTTAAAAAAAATTCAAATCCCACTTGAAAAGAACAAGATTTCAAGACGTCGAAGAAATCCAAGAGAATGTCACGACGCAGCTGCTCGCTATCCTCCAAAAGAAGTTTCAGGAATGCTTTCATCAATAGAAACAACGCTGAATAAAGTTTGTGGATTCAGGAGGAGATTATTTCGAGGGAGATTATTTCGAAAAAGAATAAATGCAGAATTGATATGTGTTGTATTTTTATTTTTATACCACCATTTTCGATATTTTTTGATCAGATCTCGTATAGATTAAAAAGCGTTTTGCTGAAAATTTCACGATGTGACGAAGATGTTATCCGTTAATTAAAACCTGCTGTTTGGTCAATTGTGAAGTGGATTCAGTTGAGAAACGTTCTGTATAACTTCATATATATATTTATATATTATCTAAAAAAACAAATTACTTTCCTGATATATTGGTTGCAATAAAGGAGAAAAAAAAAAGAGAATTAAAAAGTAAAAGAGAAAAAGGAAAATATGACGATGTTTGTTATTTGATGAAAATAACCTATTTTAGAATTTATAATAAAAACGACATGTGTAAAATGTTACCAAGTATTACTATAGTTTTTTTTACACAATTTATCGCATTAAAATATTATTAAATTAGGATTAACATTAGATTAAATTAACTTAATCAGTTAATTAAAAAAACAAAATCCTCAAATATGTATACATCACCAAGAAAGGTACAGTGCCTACATAAACCGCCTAAAAATCTTTTTGGGGTGTACATTACAGCGTTTCTTTCTTTCTTTCTTTCTTTCTTTCTTTCTTTCTTTCATCACCTTTCCTTTCTTCTTTTTTTCTCCCTCCCAAATTGTAAGAAAACAGATGTTATTATTTTTTTTATAGTTAAATCGTTTGTAAATTAATGTTATAACCAATAAAAATAAAATAAGTCTCTATGAAGTCCTAACAAATTCCCGTATTCATAATTTGTTTGGGGGGGGGATTAAAAATAAATTTTTTTATAAATGAAACCCCATTGAATATTTACAATGATTACAATTGTATATAAAAGAAACTAAGCAAAATAGTGGAAAGTTCGTCAGAACAATTACCATGAACATATTTATAGAAAGGGCACAAGGAAGCCACATTATGGCGATGGGAAAGTGACTGACACCGAGAGGCCAGGTCAGGACAAATAACATTAGATATTCTTCTTTGGATTTTATCAACAATCTCTAAATGTATAGCAGGATCACCAGACCGGATTTGGCAGTTTTATTGACTGCATGGACGAATGGAAGACCAATGTTCTTAGTCGCAGACGGAGCATTTGAGTTAATATAATTTTTCCGCTTCAAATCAGAGGAAAATGCCAGCCCGAGAAGGCGCTACAAAACACTCTTCTGGAAGTTAGCATCAGCAAGACTGATGGAAGGCAAATAGTGGTCGCTCAGACGATTGATGGGGAGTAGTTTTGTTTTGGAGGCGTTAAAATTAACAAGCAATTCATTACCATAGTTAACAGCAGATTGTAGTTCATTTTTTTTCGATCAACTGCCAATTGGACCTTATCGAACTGACCAGATTTAATAGTAAGGCAGGCGTAAATAGTTCTATCGTCAACTCGCTATAGTTGAGAATATAAAATACAGGTTAATGCCCATATATATATCAGAAACAGATACATCATATATGCAATCTAAAGCCTGGCTGCATTATTTCCAGGTTAGACCTGATTTTACAGTATTCTTTGTTTTTACTCTTGAACAGTATTTCTTGACGTTTGTGCGGCATGATTTTATTTTTAAACCAGGGTTATGCGCAGGCGCAGAATGTCCAAGAGTTTGTTGCTGTGAAATAAATGAAGCCCAGAGGGGGAAACGTCATCTACTTTTGTGTCTTCCATTTTAAAAAATCTATCTAGGTTCTTCAAGATATTATTTTTTTATTATTAGAAAGACATAATATATATATATATATATATATATATATATATATATATATATATATATATATATATATATATATATATATATATATATATATATGTATCAGACAAGGAAAAGAGACCCGTCAGTGATGTACCTGTCTTCCTTAATGAATGAAATTTAAAGGTAAATAAAACCAGAAGAAAATATCAATTAACGGCGGAGATATTTTTCCCTGAGTCATAAAATTAAATAGTTAAAAAAATTAAATAAAAAACAGATACCAAACCTGGGAAATACAATATTTTTTTTGTTTTAGTTTAATTTTTTTTCCCATCACGTCTCTGTCAAATTAGCATTATACCATTTTTTTGCGTTTAATATGACAGCATAGTTCTTCTATTAAAATTTACCAGCGCAAACAATACATCGGTTAGGGGGAGCTCGACAGCGTCTCAAATAGCCTCTGACAAGTGCAGCTCCAAGCCGGAGAATGGTTGAAGGCGGAAAGCTAGCGCCTTATAAGCAGCTGATGCAAGTAGATGGAGCTCGGCAGCCCAGGAAAGCAGTCCCTTTAGGGGAAAGAAAACACTGGTTTTAAACCTCCGCCGTCTTGCGGTCCTGTCCAAAACAAGGTAAAGGCTATGCTGGTAAATTCAGATAGAAAACCCGGAGTGGAGCCCCGAAGGCTGTTGGCTGTCAACATTGACAACTTTTCGGCAACTCCTGAGTCAAGTCGTCCCCAAATGTAAATCTCTCTATTCCTTTTCCATCTTGTCGGTACCGTCTAGAGGGGGAGGCATGTGGTCTGTGCAGCACAGGGCCTCCATATAGCATTGTCAGTCTAGGAGAAGGAAAACTCTGAATTCAAACAACCTGCTGCATCGTAGATCTTACCTGTTTAACTTCTGATAGGAGGATCAGAGTAACCTCAATATCCTCGGTGCCAACAAAACAAAAAAAGAAACGAAAAAAAAAACAAACGGCAAGACATTGCACTATTATACCTTGAATGTCACCATGAGCAACAATTGTGAGTGGGTGGGGAGTGGTGATACAGCGGCGCAAAATGCACTAACTGAATAAATTAAACATTACATAGTAGTGTAAAATTAAGTACGTGCTGCGATTTAATAAATTTTTTCTCATTAAACTCAAAATTACCTTCAGTGTTATCATATATATTTTCACCTGTAAAATTTGCATAGATTATGTTTAATAGATATGAGTTTACTAATAAATTAGTAATAATTAATAATTCATTAATAATAATGAAAGGTAATGAATTAGAACATTTCAAGTGTTGCCTGAATTAGTTTGAATGGAAATTCAGTGAACTGAGCAGTAATCACGAACACAAGACCCGCTTCAAGGAATTCCCTAAGTGCGATACCGAAAGGCGCATTGGTAAAGCTAAAGATGTATTTCAAAAACCTAAGAAGAATACTAAGAAACAAAACAAAAACTTCGTTAGAAACAAAGAAAGTTTACTGAACTGTTACGTGATATTTATCCCCTGGAAGGCAGTGAATCTTGGACAATCTCCCCAAAGATGAAGAAGAGACTTGAAGCAACAGAAATGGGGGTCTACAGAAGGATGTTGAGGATACCACGGGTCGAATATATGAGCAACGACGAATTTTTAGAGAAACTACAAACAAAACTGTAACTAAACATCAGCTGAAATTTCTAGGACATATAATGAGGAAAGAGGGCTTGGAAAATCTGATAGACACAGGACAGATTGAAGGCAAGAAGGACAGAGGAAAACAGCGCATAACATACTTAGTGAGCTTGAGTAAATGGATTTTGGAACGGGGTTTTAGAGAAATAACAAAAAATATTAAGAGCTACAAAGGACAGGAAATGATTGTCTACGTCCTGAGTGGACCCGTCACATTCTGGAATAATATTTATTTTAATCAATTCATCCAAAGCAAGACGATAAGGCCACTAAGACGCAAATAACTACTGGGAGTGAAAGAAAGAAGAGACTTTAGAAGGAATCGGAAAGACAATCCTAAACACAAAACAAAAGTTAAAACTCTACTCCTGTTCAAAAGACTGGGGAGGACTGTGAACCAGACGATATGCTACATAATATACCAATCTATATATTAGACTAATAATGAGCAATTGAATGGCATAATAAAAAATAACTCCTAATAATTGTTGCATTTTATTGCTGATTAAATTTGAAATGATACGGGAGCGTAGACGAATTGTTATACAGTTCGTTTTCTGACGATAAGACCCGGGTTCGAATTTCCCCAAGGTTGATGTAGTCGGTGATAACAGCCTGCGGCATTAAAGCGACACATTTTCGGACACGCTGCGCCTGCGCAGTATTTCACTTAAAATGTAAAATCATGACGCACAGGCGTGAAAAAATTAGTTATACAAGACTTATATTCGACCTTATATAAGCTAACATATGTTGATATGACGTTAAATTAACTAACCAAACAACCAACTTTTCTTAATGAAGTCATTCAAAATTACTTTTCACCTGTGAATCCTCACCAGATCAAAATGTTCATGGTATTCTCGAAATGTCAACTGTATTCAACTTTAGATGGCAATCAGTTTGTTTTTTCCAAGGTTTCTCAATGGACCAAAATGAATGCGTTCTTTTTTGTATCGTGCATCTATCCAAATAACACTTGTTACTGCTTTGACAACATCCCCAGAAAACATGGCTACTACTCTCTGTTCTTGTGAAACCGTATTTTTATAGTGTTAAAATAGAGCCGAAGTGGTGTCATATTCTGCCTCTCGTAATAACTACGGAATATTTCACCATGTGTTCCCGTAATTAATAGAGAATACATAGAAAAACAAATAAAAACACATGGTAGAAATTTTGAAATGGCTTTTTTAACCAACTTTAATTCTTTGTAAAAAATAACATGTAGAAGATTTTAATGACAAGTTAAAATTTTGGTCTAATCATCTGATAACCATCTGCTTATATTTACATTAGTACGAATATATATATATATATATATATATATATATATATATATATATATATATATATATATATATATATATATATATATTGTCATCCACATGTGTGTGGTGTGTGTGTGTGTGTGACTGTCCATTTTCTTTCTTTAACCTCACACACACACATATATATATATATATATATATATATATATATATATATATATATATATATATATATATATATATATATATATATATATTAGTTCAGGAAAAACTAGGTAATCCGTATGGGTAGACCCAAGGAGGATAAAATCCAGAGAGCTCAATGTAAATCCAGAGCTAATAATTTAAATAAAAACAGACCATTTTAACGTTCCATGTAATAAATTATTTCACCACAGCCCTTTTAAAGGACTGCGGGTCATTAGACTTTACTTCCAAAGGCTGAAACGAAAAATGAAATGAAATTTACACATTTTTGACGGGCAGTATTAAGCATATGTAAATTAACGAAATGAGGGGGGAGAGACATAAATGAGTTAGATGTAATTTAATATTTCTATTCTTTCATACTTAATATTACTTGAGGAGGTCCAGACATTAACACATTTAATCGGTTAACTTAACGGAAGTTATATATTGATATAGAAGGGGGAGAGGAGAGAAAAACGTAAAAAGAAAAGTTATGAGAGAAGGTGTCTCTAACTTTCTTTGGAATGAACAGGCTCGAAATAGACGCTGTCGTTTTGCCTTACTTTGAAAGTGTTATTTTGGGGGTTCATAAATATTATAATGTTTGATATAAATTTTAAATTTTAAACCGTCTACAAGGAATTTAATTTGATGTTTGTTAGCGATTTAAATTTTTTTTAAATTATTACAAAGATTTTGGGGATTTAATATGAAATAGTCGATTAGAAAAAATATTCATAGAAAGTACATTAAAAGAATAACATTTTATTTAAAAATATAAGTTTACTTCTAGTTGTAATTCATTATTAAGGTGACATCTCTATCAGTTTGATTTTTATTCATGAATTTAATTCGTGACGGTTTTTAGATGGGTAATTTCTTTTACTTAAAGTTTAGTTTTTAAGTTAATATGGAGTAATATTTGAAGGTAATATTAGAGATCTTGCTCTGTCATATACTGTATACACACCTATGCAAGTTTCACATATACATACGTTCCTTTACATGTAAAGTTACTCATACAGGTACACATGTACCGATATACACGGGTAATTTCATGTATAAATACCTACATATATCTTTTTAAATGTTTACGTATACTTACACATATATATATATGTGTACTTTGAATTTCCCTAAAAAGTTTCACAATTAATATTAGGTGATGACTTTAGTATTCAAATATCAAAAAAATACTTTATCACATGGAACCTTAAAGTGGTCTGTTTTTATTTAATATATATATATATATATATATATATATATATATATATATATATATATATATATATATATATATGAATATCAACACACCTGAAGCTTGCATAAACTGCATGAAACTCCGAGTAGTGTTATCGACGTTGGATATTATGCATATTCACTAATATATACTTATAGCACTGTCTCAACATTGAACACTGTATTTATAACATCTGAGGGAGATATAGTTGGAGGCAAGCATGGAGTAATGAATAACGGCTTGGATTGTGGAATCTGAGAGCTGAGTTCGAATTCCAGTCGAATCCATTGCATTCACTTACGTGCTAATACACTTTGGAAAGGCATGAATCTTCTTTTTCTCCACCCCGCCAGCTATGGGTATAGCTTTGGGTGGTAACTGGTCTACCGCAGAAAGGAATGGAATTCTACTGAGGGGAAAAAATAAAGATATATATATTTTTTCCTCACCGGTAGCACGAGTCGAGTTTTATGCACAACGCAATCTTCAGGTGATGAGTAGAGACTGACTGTTACATAATTTAAATTTTAATAAAAATATGTGGTTAACGTAATGTAGGCGTAATCTATATACTATACGGGGATTACTGGTTTTAAAAAAGATTAATTTCTAATGTAGATTATAACCTTTCCTCTTTTAATTTTCTTATATTTCCTTAAATCGAGCATATATAAAAAATTTTTATAGTTATAGCAGAGTTTTTTTAAAATTAAATTTAAAAACAAAAAATAATCCCCGTTTATTTTAAATATAAAATAAAACCATTAATACCCTTTTATTTTAAATATAAAATATAAATCCTGTTAATTTTAAATAGTTTTTTGTAAAAAAACCTCTAATCCCTGTATAATATATTAATTGCGCCAACATTGAAACGTGAAATTAGAACAATCAACCACCATGGACTAAATAAATGGCTCGGTTCGAAATTCCAAGGTATATTATCTGACGATGGCCGGAGCATACAACGGCCGAAACGCTGTGAATATGGCAATAAAGATGAGGACAACAGTCCGAACGATGTAAATAGTGTAAATAGTTACACTCTGTGATACAGCGAAACAGTCTGTCTGTGGATGACAATATATATGGTCCTGAAAAATTTATTTCGGTTGAGCTCTCTAGGGAGGATGTGTGGGTTTGTAAACAGTGACTATTACGGCTAATAATGCAAGACTCTTCGGTAAATCGAATCGAGTTCTCTCAGTCCCTGTGTGTTTATCTAAATATAAATACGCTTAAATTCACCTTCTTCTCTGCCGTGCACCAACGGCTTCAGGGTAAAATTTCCGACTGACACGAATTCAGCCGGTTTTCGATTCTAGCCAGAGGCAACCGGACGTCTAGCCACACTGATGAGCTTTGATACAGTCTGTCTGTGGATGACAATATATATATATATATATATATATATATATATATATATATATATATATATATACACACATTTGATAAACATAGATATATAAAACCAGTCGATAAAAACAAATATATCAGATTCTTTATTAACGACAAAAATTTGAAAAGTAGCAAAATAATTATTAAAATAATATATTCCAAACTTCCAAGCCCTATATAAGACAAATTATAGATATAGACTCGGATAATTATTCGCAGTAAATAAATAAAAAACGAAAAACATTTGCATAGTATATATGACAAGCACGCTCTCACGCGGAAACACCTGCCGCCTATCGGACGCTACATTAATAGCCAGCATAAGGATCATAGTAACATTAGACAGCTACTTACAAGCAGTACGAGAATACGAGGTAAATCAAATAGTAAATAAAGACTTATGACCCTTAATTTAAGAGACCGCATCAAAACACATATGTTGCCTACATCACAACATTCACGAGTTCTATGAAAGTCGAAAGCGTGGAGTCTATTTCTCCCGAAATGAATTTTGAATATTTTCTGATGGAATTTCTTCCTTTTCTGATAAGGATCATTCATAATTAGGAAAAGTCGATCAGTAAAATTAATCGACACAAAATGTCTGTTGGCTTTAATATTATTAAATCCATAGTATTCTCAGCATCCTCCTGTAGAACCACATTTCTTTAGCTTCAAGTTTCTTCTACATCTGTGATGAGATAGACCAGCATTCACAAATAACCTATAACGAATGGCAATTATTGAACACTTGTAATTCTCGTAGCGCTGGCGCTACATCGGATATATATATATAATTTTATCATAAGCTATTAGAGCAAAAATATGTTGAAATTATTACACAATAGCCTCCTCATATTATATATATTATATTATATATAATTTTATCATAAGCTATAAGAGCAAAAATATGTTGAAATTGTTACACAATAGCCTCCTCAGGCGATGGTAAATGACTTGTGATTAAATAATTTTGAAGAAAACTTCAAAAGCTATTGTGTAGCGATCTTAATATATTTTTGTTCTAATATTTTAAAATAGAACAAGAATAATATATTGCTCTACTTTGCATTGAGCACTTTTTTATAAAGTAAATGCTACGAAGAGCGGAATTATTTTACTTAATCTGTTCTTTCTCTCATTTGGACATATATATATATATATTCTTTCTCTCATCTGGACATATATATGCGCGACTGTGTGTGTGCGTGTTTTTTCGTGTTAGTGTGTTAGTCAAATAACAAGGTAAATCTGAAGGGATTTTTTAATTGTTTGGCCCTGCCTAATCCTCTGAAGCCCAACATACAGATAATAACTTTCCGTCATCGAAAGGAGTAATTAGATTTCGATGACTGGCGCTTATGCTCTTTTCATTCAATGGACCCAGATCAAGGTTAATAACCATTGCTGGCAGAATTCGTCTGAACACCTTGAATGAGTGTAGTGATAGAGCCGTAACAGACTCGCCACATGTCACCTGTGAGAGAGAGGTTGGAGGGTGGAAAATAATTCTTCTCCTACAAGGACTCGTAGACGCTTTTGAATTCTATCAAGACTGGAAAGTGAGGACCGGGCAGCTACCGCCCAAATATGACATTATTCCATTTTCCGCCTGATCTGGCTCTTATAAATGTAGAGGATACCATGAGGAGTCAGGTACTTGTACTTACGTTAATACATCCATACAGGCTTACATATAGAGGGTGTTTAAAAGTGTAATGACATTGGGAATGTAAATATCTGAGTAACTAGATCCATGGGGTACGTGGAACGATTTCACAAGATTTGAATATGTGGTATGGAGATGATGCTTATTGACTTTAGCATTCGTATGAAATGTGGCCTTATTACTGAAGACAAGACATTCTTCTTCACACACATCTTTTTCTTGCATATCGACGCAGAACTACTCACGCTTTTGCTTGTCATCGGTCTTTATGGTCTGAATGAGATGCAGCTTGTAGGGTGTCATTCGCAAGCGTTTTCTTGTGACTCTTCATACAGTCATTGGAGAAATCAAGGTTTCCAGACGTGTTATTCTTATGGACTTCCTCGTGCTTCTCAAAAAATCTTTTCCGAACCCGATCACCAATTCTTCCGATACTGGTGTTTGTTCAAAACCTTTAGCCTTGCACAGACAGCATTCCTCTTTGAACTTTTTATATCATGTCTAAATCTGCATTACAGTTGGTGCAGTTTTAACGAATTCTCTCACAGATGCACGCTGTTGTTCGACTGTATTCGAAAATACGTTAACATAATTTTTCTTTTCCAGTGAATAGTATTTCTATATCTAAAAAACAAAACATTAAACATACAAGTTCGAGTTGTTTCTACATATGCTGTCAAAATTTGAGATCCTTTGAATGAGAATTGGTCAAGTAATTAGATTACAAAATGGCATGAGATTTTTTTGCTGAATAACGCTGTATCTACATCGTAGACAGACTAATCATCCCAAATCCTATTTATAAAAAATACTAACATAAAACCTGAATAGTCAGCGAAATAATGCAATAACTTGTAGACTACAAACAACAGACAGGCAACCGTAAAATTGTCTGCAACGAATAAAAACAAACCAATCAATTTTATCTTATTTGATCTTCAACGAACGTCTTCACTGGCCGATGCAACCTCTTAAGTCATTAAAATTATTAAGCATCAAACGTGGAACATAATAATTCAATTGAAGCTTTATAATTCTGACCATTTCATTTTTTTTTTATATAATCCAACCATATATGGATGTAAGGAGTTGCTGGGAGTGAAGCAGAACGTGAAGATTTTAGTGAGGATAAAGCAAAATAAAAACAAAGATTATAATTATTTACATTATTTACATTATTCGGACTGTTATCCTCATCTTCATTGCTATATTCACAACGTTTCGCCCGTTGTACGCCCCGGCCTCCTTCAGGTGTATGGAATTTCGAACCAAACCCTTTATTTCGTCCACGGGAGTAGATTGTTCTAGTTCCACGTGCCATGCCTCTTTCGGATATCACAGTTATTTTCCTTTACCCACCGGGCCATGTGTCCTCAGTGGATAGAGGCGTTGATTAGATCCAGTGACTAGACCCGAAAAACGGTGAACCAAAAAACTTGGAGAGTTGGGTTAAAGGGAAATAACTGAGACATCCGGAAGCGGTATGACATGTGGAACTAGAACAATCTACTAATAAACGAAATAAAAGGTTTGGTTCGAAATTCCAATTACCTGAAGATGTCCCGAGCGTACCACGGCCGAAACGTTGTGAATATGGCAATGAAGATGTGGACAGCAGTCCGAATAATGTAAATAATCATAATACCTCATCTCAGAGATATAGAAAGATTCTAATTGCGCAGATAGACGTCGCCTTCATTCAGTAAATAAACCATGAGATTTCGATATTAATTATATAAATATACAAAAGCATTAATTTTATAAAAAATATTTTATAATAATTAAAAGAATTAATAAATATTAATTCCATATATCAATAAAACATTAAATGTAAAATTATTAATATCAAAAATAAGATATTTCACCCATATTTTATCAATCTGTACACTGCCTTTTTGTAAGCTGAGTTTATTTTCAGATCTTTACTTACCTAAGTTACATAGATGACATTATTTTATTATATTCTCATTCTATTAGACAGAATAAATAAATTTAATAACTACCATCGAACCTACACATGAAATTGAAATAAACAAATCTCTACCTTTACTCGAAATCTTATTAGTACGTAACAATAACAAATTAGATGTTAGTTTATCGTCTAACCACTAATAACAATGAACCAATTAATTTCTATTGCCACCACAATCATAAAATAAAATCAAGCCTGCTCATTCTACCCCAGAGCCTTTAGAATATGTAGGCCATAATACCTAGTTGAAGAAGAGAAATACATTGAAAAAACATTTAGACTTCTTCACTACGCAGATCATTTCATCCTCAACGCTAGAAAACGAGTATACAAAGTCCACAAATAAAACTAATAAACACCACAGATATCACTTCTAACATCAACAACACGAAATTCATAATCTAGCAATCTTTCTACAAAATTTGTAAATAAATTAGTTATCACTAATAATAAGATATTTGTCACCATGTCCAAGACGATCGGAGATATAATTAGGAAGAAAATTAAAACCAACTCCAATTCAGATCCCGGTACTTATTAAATAAATAGGTTAAATGTAAAAGCTCTTATATCGACGAGACATCTCGAAATATACATGCTCGTATCCATGTACATAAAAGGCATTTGGGTAACTATTTGAACTCGAACTTAATACATAGGAACAAAACTTGCTATAACTATGATTTTACAAAAGTCACCCAAATTAAAAAAATAACGTAATTCTTTACTTCGCGGGATTAGTAATAAATATTTTACCAACTATAAACACACGTCATAAATATTATATTACATCACCAACTTATATTGATTTCATTATTAAAGAATCTAACGTATTTTATCTTTATCAAACAGCGTGTACGAAAAATGACCACAAATCAACATGCAGCTCCCAAACAATTCTTATCTTTTGTGCTATAAACTAACTATAATGTATGTAATATTATAAAGTAATTAGCGCTCACTGCTATTTCAAATTATAGACATATAAAGGTCAGCTGAAAAGTTCATAGGCTGATTATGAAAGAGTGATGGTACAGCTGTGAGCTATTACATGAATTAATTTCAACACTTCTTATTAATATCAAAACTAACTAGTAGCGACTGCTCTTAAAAATGGACAAAATTATCAATTCCTTGCAGAAAAAAATGTCTAGTCCCCAAGGACATTCATGCTGACATGATTGCTCCATTAGAGGATGACACTCTATCATTATCAACAATGCAAAATTGGGTAGCTAAATTTACGAGCTTGAAGCTGACCCAAGGTCTAGACGTCCTGCAACTACCGAAGAAAACATTGATCGTGTTCACCACATGGTGATAGATGAAAGGCGATTGACTAAAAATCAAATAGCCAATGCTATTAGCATATCCCATGAGAGATTTCAGAATATTCTGCATAATGAAGTTGGCATTACGACAGTTTCTGCTCGGTGCTTGTGACACCACCAGGCTGGTCACATCCCGAGAAAATCTGAAATTAAATGAGGCAGACTCATTTCATTTCCTTAAAGATTTTAGTAACCCAGGATAAGTGTTAATCACTTTGAGCCAGAGACAAAGAGACAATCCATGCGGTGGAAAAAAACCCGCCTTAATCTGCTCCAAAGAAGACCAAAGTCGTTTCATCTGCAAAGATGGCGATGAGCGCTGTATTTTGGGATGCAAAAGGTATTGTATTTATTTACTACCTTTAAAACGGACATACCATAAATGGAGAATACCATGCCAACTCTCTGAGGGCGTTACGAAAGGCTACCAAGATTAAACAGCCAGGAAAACTGCCGACAGGAGACATGCTTCCTCAGGACACTCAAGTCCTTGCATTCAATGGCTCTTGTGCTTGACCGTGGCTTTCAACTGATTGATCACTCTCCCAATTCTCTTGATTTTGCCCCATCATCTTTTCTCCAAAACACTTGGCTGGGAACCAGTATCCCAATGATGATGACGTTATATCCGCTGTTGCTAACATTTTTGGTCAACGGGATGAAAGTTTCTTCACCAATGGAATCCAAGCACTGCAACACCAATGGAAGAAGTGTTTGGACCGCAAGTGAGACCATGTTTAAAAATAAACTTCATTTGGTCACATTATATGAGAGAATCTTGGTCAGCCTATGAACCTTTTTTTCGACCATCGTAGATAGATAAAAAGTCTGTGTATGTCAGGGCACTTGAGAGATTGCGCCTGTAGGGAGATAGATAGAGAAAGCGAGTAAGAATTTGTAAAGATGATATATCCTTGGGTAGAGTCTGAGCAAGGCGGAGTCTACAAAACCTCCTATGCTGATCGAACTTACAACTGCTTTTGAAACATTATTAGTTTAGGTATAACGCTATGAAACTAGATATTCTGAACGTCTCTCTGAAAAAGATAGGCTAGAGAGAAAGAACTGAAAGAAGACAAATCAAGACGACGGGGTGGGAGAGGTAAAAGGAAGCTAGAAAAAGAGCATGAAAGAATAATTTAGTAGGATAGGAAGGAACATAGAATAAAGAAGAAGCGTCCGAAAAGAGTGAGATGGAAAATACGAGGATGAGAGGCAAGAAAAATAGAATACAGAAAGGCAAACGAGGAGGAGAGATAAAGGGAGAAAGATAAGAAAATGAGGAACAAAGGCGAGAGATAAGTGAATAAAAAGTGACAATTAATTATATTCGTTTAAAGTTTAATATTCAGTGACGGCCATTGCAAAACCCATGGCAATGTATCCAACTTGGAGAGAATTCAGATGCTCATAGATTTGAGCCGAGAAGCGAATTCTCACATGAGAAAAAAACAAAAAAACTATTTAAACGTGTAGGATTGCAGAGAACGGAATAATATCTTCAATTTCGCTATTTGCCTTGAATATAGATAAACAAGAGAATATCTCTGGATTGATAATATATTTCAATAAATATATAAGATTAAAATATTAATGTCTCTATGCATGCAAATGTAAATCTTTCATTGGAAACTTCTTTCGTGTGTCTCTCACTTCGGTAAGAATGAGGATAAAAATTTCATTCAAAAACACATTCATGTATATATTTACGCGTTCATATAAGAGTAAATATGTATTTACAAGGATATTGACGCGCGAGATTATCAGGATTTTTATTTTATTTTAACAGAAAGCCAAAATACAAAAATACGAATTGATATCGATTTATAAGTTTCAGTTAGTGTTTATTAATTATAAAAATAGGAAAATATCTAATTACATTTACATCTGTAAATAAGACGGATAGGTTGGATAGGTTAGTTAATTCAATTTTTGGTCATTTAATGGTGAATGTACGTCTTAATAGGACAAATATCAGAAATAAATAATAGATAGGTAGGCATAGTCCCGAAATATACGAGACATAAAAAGACAGACTTATAGGGTGTGATGGATAAATTGGCGTCTAAATTACACAAAAATGAAAATAACACGGGCATGTCATATTAACAGATATATTTACCAAAACTGCACAAAAATATCTTGAAATACTAAAGAGTACATTTCTTCAATAAAATCGCCATTATCTTCAACTTCGGCCTCTAGACGTCTTCGGAATCTCCTGCATCTATTCTGGACGGTCTCCTTGTTTAAGTTGATGAATGCTGCCATAATCCTTGCCTTCAGTTCATCATTGGTGTTAAAGGAGTTTCTTTGGTCTCTCACTCAATTGTGTATCACATATAATAATCAAGGGGGAGTTAGGTGGCCAGATGTAAGGATGTAAGGGGGGAGATGGTTGCAGAAATTATCTTACAGCCATGACTGGGTTCCCCTTCTTGTGTGGTATGGTGCAGAAACCTGTTGCCAGAAAAAGGTCTTCCAGTAGACACCCTCTTCATCCAGAGCAGCACTACCTCCTCAAAGCACCCGATATAGGCTTCCGTGTTGAATCTGAGTCCAGATGGGGAGATGAATGAAGGCATAACATCGCTATCACTAGTGATCACTCTAAACACCGTCCTAATCACCATTAGACTCGTCCAACTCTTTTCGAATTCCCTGCACTGTCCTCAGATTGACTCTCAAACACGGAAAATTCCTATTGGAGCTTCCGGCGCGAATGCATGCATTTTTCAAATACCTGGCGGGTTAATTGCGTCATGGTGCTGTTTTTCTCAGAGACGCTGCCCAACTGACCCTACTATACTGCGCAGTCGGCAAAACAAAACAAAACAAAACAAACAACACGCACGCGCGAAATTAAAAATATAAAATGACGAAAATTTACCCATCGCATCCTGTACATTCGGTTTACACATTATACAACAACGTAGAGATGGACTTGGTCATAGGTCGTATTCCAGGCAATCTCACTATATTCGTGCAAAGACAGTTTTACAGTAGGTAGACACAGAGGCTTTTTAGTTTCAATAAGCCCGCAGATGTGGATATGAAGGTGGTGTGATGGTCTGCTGCTCGAGGAGCCATGTTCGAATTCCCGAAAAAAATCACCAAATTCATTTTCGTGCAAAGACCGGGTCAAGCCTGTTTACACGAGTACAGTTTTTCTTCTGGCATTTGGAACATAGAGGAAATGAGCGTGACTTGAATCCGTGTCCTAACTGTGACGGTCTGAACTGGTGGAACTAATTAACGGGGCTCATCGGTAAACTTCACACTGAAATACTAATAGAACAGTGATTGGTTGCAGCATGTGTTCTGTACGAAAGAGGCCACAGCGTCGGGAATGTTATCACCTACAAAGACGATTTTGAAATCTATCAAGGCTGAAAAATTAACATTGTGTAGCTCCAGTCCATTGCTTTATTTTCGGTCTAATCAGACTCTTGTAAATATAAAGCATATTAGTAGACGTTAAGCAAGTCCTGGACCGATAGATAAAAGCTATATTAACCAATTTAATGTTATTTCCGGATGTGCGGTGTGGATAACGGTTCCGAATGAGAAATCGGAGAACCGGGTTCGTTACATTCACTTACGCGCAAATAACCTTGAGGAAGGTATGAATCTATCACCCCATTATTCTCTTCCTCCAGCAATGGGTTGAATAGCAGAATAGACTGGGTTCTATAGCCTTGGTATCGCAGAATTAAGCGGCAGCTTACTGCGGGAAATCTGCCGAGTCAATCATGAATCGAGAGACATGATCGCCGAAGCGTATGGCCTTTGACCATCTGAATTTGATATCAACTTGCTTTAAGATCTTATTGGTTAATTTATTTAGATATATGAAAATAATTGATGCTCTGTGTAAAAAAAAACAACAAAAAAACTATAGTATTTTCCTCGGATATTGTCTGCAATAATGCCGCTGTAATAATAATTGATTATCATAATGACCATGATGGAAAGTGGGGAAATACATCCAGTGGAAATTTAAAAATGAGACACGGAAAGTATGCCGTTATTGAAAATTAACTACTTGCCTAGGTCAGTAGTTCCTAAACGGGCATCATAGTTACGGCGAAAGAGGATAGCAGGTGAGGCGGAATGATTGAAAGAATATCAAAGATTTAGAAACAGTTCAAAAAATTCATATGCCAAAAATAAATATGATTTCAATATTTAAAATATTATAGATTACTTGTAATTACATGTATGAGTCCCAGTATAAGTAGTTATAAATAATTATTGATAAATTTTATCATTGTGATATTTTTGCATTATATCAAGTATTAAGAATATACTAACCAGTGTCCGCAAATTGGAGGAGAGAGTTAATAATAATAGTTTTCTGAATTCGAATCCCCGATTACCTCCCTTTAACATTCTTTCTATTATTTTTCATTTTTAAATGTACTTTTAACACATAAAATTTGGTGACGCGCGTGCAAATTTTAATTCCGAAAATGCAGCCCGGAGAAAGAAAACATTTGGGAACCACTGAACGGGTGTAACAGAGTCTTATCTTTTTAAAAGTATTCCTTTAAGCAATTCCAGCCCTTATCCAAACCTCTCTTTCACGTTTCAAAGTAGTCTGAAAAGTTCTCTTTTCTGATTGCCATCATTTGTCTGGTTAAATTCTCCTTCACATCGTTCACGGCGTTTCGATGGCGATATTTCTGTTGTTTTTCTAACAAAAGAACTCGTACGGAGGCAAATAAAGAACTGTATTGATTGTGTAATGAGAGATTTGAAACCTCTGCACGTGAAATATCTACTCGCTCGGTTATCGTGAATGTGACGGTTTCACACTATGCAAGTTCACTCAATGGCCTTTCCCTGCCGACTGAGTAACCACTCGTAGGATTATACACGCATGCGCAGTAAGGGCTTCTGCGTAGTTGCCAAGTTACATCAAACACAAACAACCAACTGGAAAGAGGAATTTTAGAAAGGAAAAATTTAACTGAAATATGTTGGAACATTTCCTCTTTTAATCAGAAAGCAAGAGAATACAAACTTTAAGTAAAATAGTCACGTCGTATATGGACAAAAAAGCGTCAGTTTAAAGTCACATCTGCTTGATATGGCTTTAAAAATCTGTTTAATAATCACTGACATAAAATGGCTCTGTCACATTATTCGTTGTTATGTGGGAAGCTGTTATTCTATTTAAACATCAAGCTAAATACCTTTATTTAAATCACACAATTTTAAATATTATGAACAGCTATGAACTTAGTATATACGCTGATGACACAAAGGTTTACTCCGTTCCCGATAGTAAGTCTGATCAGATTGATAAGATCGAATTGGCGGCTGATCTCAAAAAATGTCTACAGTCTAACTGGGGCAAAGGATGGCTTGTTAATGTTAACGCCTCTAAGACAAAACTGCTTTCTTTTAATCATCTGAGAGATCCCTTTCTGTCTTTTATCAGCATGGGTGAGGCTAATCCCCAGAAAATGTTACTCGTTGTGCCTTCTCGGCCTAACATTCTCGGCTGACATGAAGTGGAAGACTATATTGAATCAATTGCTAGGTCTGCTGCTCCATTATTAAGTCTATGATGCGTCCATATTGTTCGAATATTGCTACCAAATACGGTCCGGTGCTCTTGCTTTATATTCAGAGATTCTTGATAAAATCCAAGACGAATCAGCAATATCATTGGTCCTCACCTGGCATTTCATCTTCAGTCACTTTCCCACAGCCATAAAGTTGCTTCATTGCGTCTTTTCTATAAATATTTTCATGTTGATTGTGCGGATGAGCTCTTTGCTATGGTACTTAGACTATATGAATTTAAGCGCAGTACTAAATTATCAACAAGGTCCCATCGTTTTATAGTTGAATCGACTAGATGTAACCGTAAGTTCTATGCTGACAGTTTCTTTTCTTAACCTTCTCGCTTATGGAAATCTCTTTTTTGGCTTCTAGCTTTCCAGTCAAGTTTGATTTTCAAAGATTTAAATACAATGTCAGTCGTTATCTACTATCTTCCTGATTTCTCTTCCATTCCTCTCGCTCCTCAATAATGCTTCCATTTTCTAATTCTCTCGCACCCAATAACTCCTTGTGTCTTAATGGCTTTACTGCCTTACATGGGGTAAATTACGAAAATTTTTCTACCCAGTTTCACAATATTATACAATTAATTAAAAAAAAAAAACAGTTAAAAATAAGCAGAAAGAATAATCATTAATTAATAGTGAATTCGATTTTCCCCTGGGTGTTACATATCTATGACAGTGTGCCCAACCTAAACTACTCAATCACTTTCACTCAAATCCCGTACGCTCCATTGTGAAGTATAGCGCCACAGATTTCAACGCGTTAGGCGTTGCTGATGTGGTTTCCGTAGTAATTTACGGGATGGATTTGTTAGTCTTATGGGCCATCCAGTTTTGAATACAGAATTGTTCGTCTTCTCGACTGCTTGCCAAACAAAGTTGACGGGCCCAGTCCGCTCCACTATTTAAACCCATAGATGGAGATGGTTAGCAACTCGGAGGTAGAAATCGACATTATATTCATTTCCGTGCAAATACATTTGGTTGGGGGAAAAGGCATGAGACCATCTCTCCTACGCTTAATATTAAAACCCGTATTTCCATGTTAGCTAATGATTACGGAAGCTAATATGGTGGACTATCACTACTAAACTGTGAGTTCGATCCTCAATGGGTTCTACATACTTGTGGCCTTATGCTAAATTAAACCTTTACACATATGTGCGTATGTGTGTATGGATGTATGTATGGGCATATAATGCGTGCGCGTGAATGGATATTTGCTTTTCTGTATGTATATGAGTTTCTGTCTGAATTTCTGGGATGAGGAATTATCATTATTTACACTATTTACATTCGGACTATTTCCCTCATCTTTGTGGTTGTTATCACAACGTTTCGGTCGTCGCGTCCTCCGGCCTTAATCAGGTGTATATCGATCTACAGGGAATTCTGAACTCTACCCCCGTTATTTATTATATGGATATAGACTGTCCTGCTTTCCACGTCTAGGGATATATCGTCTAGATCTTATTTCTAGTACTGCTCAGTTATTGCTAACCCGTTTCCACTAAGTCCAAGTAGACACTGCCCGACCTATGATTGAACTCATAATTACTGTGTTACCAAATTCACGAACCAACTTTTTTATTTACTAGTCATTTGTCCCACTGGACAATTACTTGTTGCTAACTTGGAGACTTAAACATGACCTACCTGTGGATTAGTACTACTGCTGCTTTTCTACCTGTTATGCTTGACTGCTGCTGTTGTTGAAGGCTTGTTGTTATTTGTCTTTCTTTTCTTTGTTTATGAAGTGAAAATACTAGACAATGAAAAAGACTGGCGAGTTAGAAGTCTGAAAGATTCAATGCATATGAGTCCCCATTAGTAGGCCTAGCATAGAGATAAATGCAATATGGGAGCCTCTAATAAAGAAAGACAAATGACAGACAGTGGTTACAGTAGTAGGAGCAGTCTAACATGACAAATAGCAGCAACAGCCCGAATCAGCAGGCAGGTTATGTTTAAATCTCCAATTTCGCCACAGATAATTGTCCTATGGGACAATACTCTCGCGGATTAAATCGTTGGCTAGGGAATTTGATGATTATGAACTTAATTCTCGGTCGGGAAGTGTTTAGTAGCACTCAGAGGAAACGGACAAGCAATAACGGAGCTGTACTAAAAATAATAACTCGGTGAGATATATCTGGACATAGGTCGTAGAACGAAAACAGTCTATTCCGTGGATTAATTAAAGGAGGTAGAATTCAGAATTCCCTGAGGGTTACTAAACATCTGACGAAGACAAAGGGCACAACGGTCGAAACGCTGTGATAACAACAACAAAATTGAGGACAACAGACCGAATGCAAATAGTGTAAATATGTATATGAATATGAATGTGTATGTAATCTTATGATGGTTTTCGAAGCGTAGCTTAGATCTAGCTCAAGGCCGAAAGTAGGGGATACACATTGAGGATTGAACTCGCTATTCAGTCCCAATTGATCGAACGAGACAAGCTTGCTAACTATTACACCACGTCCAAGTGCGCTTATGGAATGTTATGCATACGTACATATAAATATGCGCGCCTCGATGAGATTGTAGTGTGACAAATAGTAGATATTGCCCTGTCGGCGGTGCTTACAATACGCCGACAGTGTCCCTTGCAGAGAAATAAGACCCCATCCTGTCAAAAAGGGTCCATCTTCCGAGTGGATACTTGTAGATTCGGGTATAAAACCGATCAATGTCTACTTTTTGACTCACGTGCAAACCATACCCATTTTAGTTAAATTTTGATCTGAAATTGACATTTTAATATGATAGATGGATGGTATAAATATTCACCACTGAATTAAGTGCATTGACAAGGAAGCTTATGACAAAAAGAAAAATCAATATTTCTTGTATGTAATGAATGCTTTTTAAAAAATATTTAGGCTACAAACTTATTGATGTATATATGCATTCGTGTGTGGTATGCTAGTGTGTGCCTGCGTATGCGCTTATTTGTCTGTTTGTGTCGACTATGCTGAGACACTTATTTTGCATAAGGCAATTCAGTCCATTTAGTGGTCAATATCGATTGGTCTAATGATGTTGATTCCATGGACAGAGTGCATGTCCGTCTGCACGGGGCATTTGCTTTCGCAGGGGCCTGAGCAGAACACATCGATTTATTGATCAACTTCTTACTATCGATTGTCACATGCTATTTCGCTGATGGTCGAAAAACAAACCATTCACTCATACAGCAGACTGGCGAAATGGGACTAAATATTTCCTAACAATATTTCCTAATATTTGCAACACTCTCCTCCTAATTGTCATAATTCTACACATGCACACACACACACACACACATATATATATATACATACACACACACACACACACACACACACACACACACACACACATATATATATATATATATATATATATATATATATATATATATATATATATATATATATATGAAAGCAAATATTATTAAAAATAACAGACATTTTATGACGATTAATTTCGCTGATCGATTTTTCCGAATTACGACAAGGAGGAAATTTTGGCAGAAATTGTGCGAAGTTTAATCCAGGAGAAAATTAAAAGAAATATGATCTGACCTTTCAAATTTATCCAGTCATCATCAGGTTAGGTAGAAACAAATTGGAAAATCGATTCGTAAAATTAATCCACATATATATATATATATATATATATATATATATATATATATATATATATATATATATATATATATATATAAATATAAAAGTGGACATAGAAGTCAGCACTTGGAGGCGACAGTCTGTTTCCTGCTAGTGCAATCGTCAGGCGATTGCACTAGCAGGAAACAGACTGTCGCCTCCAAGTGCTGACTTCCATGTCCACTTTTATATTTACACACGCTCTATCTCTGATATTGAGCACTTTATCCCATAAATATAGCACACTTTAAGACTATATTTCTGTATATATATATATATATATATATATATATATTGGTTTGGTGCATAATTATCTGGCGTTTGTGTAGCCGAGTTATTTGTTAATAAAAATTGATGTTTTGTTTAATTTTTTAATAAAAATATTATTTTATTTTCAGGATATAAAAATGCGTGTCGATAGTCATAGACTCCGGAATAATAATTTAAAAATGTTATTGTTGAATCGTTATGTTTCTGATTTCATAATAAATATTGTTTAAAAAACGCCTGATGATTATGCACCAACCCAACATATACATATGACACCAGAGGAAGAAACTGCACCCAATAAATCCATGTGAGTGAGCATGTAGGGGATGGAAAATAGATGATAAGAAGTGCATATTATGATAATATGAAAGATATATATATATATATATATATATATATATATATATATATATATATATCTTTCATATTATCATATATATATATATATATATATATATATATATATATATATGTATATATAAATAAAAAGGAGAGAACAGTAAGATATAAAATCCGGTGTTCTTATAGATATTTTTATTTTTACACAATAGTGCTCTATGTAAATTTAAATTTACAGAGCATTAATATTATAAATTAATAGATTTAAAATATGGTTTTACCGCTACACAGTGATAACCATGTTTCAGAAATGGAAGCTAAAGCCCCTGAATTCCGGGGCTTTAGCTTCCATTTCTGAAACATGGTTATCACTGTGTAGCGGTAAAAACCATATTTTAAATCTATTAATTTATAATATATATATATATATATATATATATATATATATATATATATATATATATACTAGATGCGATAGGTAAATTATCAACATTTTATATTTTTAATTTTAACCATCTGTTATAAAAAGAGCACCAAGACGAATCTCAGGATAGTGTAGAAGATTCAGAAAGAGTTGGATGAGTTTAATGATGATTACAACGGTGTTTGGAGTGATCACTAGTGGTGGCGACGTTATGCTTACATTCATTTTCCCACCCGGTCTCAGAATCAAAACGGAAGCTTACATCAACTGCCTTGAGGAGTTATTGCTGCCTTAGGTCAACACTGTGGCTGCTGGAAGACCCTGTGTCTGGCAACAGGACTCATCACCATGTCACCCAAGCAAGAGAACCCAGTCGTGACTGTGGAACAATTTTTGCGACCACATCACCCCTTACATCTGTCCACCTAACTCGCCAGACTGCAACCCCCCTTACTTATTATATGTAGGCACAGTTGATTGCGAGAACAAAGAAACTCCTTTTAGCACCATATATGAATTGACGGCAAGGATTATGGCAGCATTTACCAAATTAAACAACAAGGCGTCTCGTGAGAAAAGGAATGGACAATTTTACTAACAGTGTCCCAGGTAACATCAACATAGAAGTTGCCCAGAAGAACGCCCTACTAGCAACATCCCATATATTATGAAAAATGTTATCAATTAAATGACAGTTCTCTTGCAAGACCTAAGGACCATAGTTTGGGCCCGGTTCTACAGGATACAAAGCTGGAAACATACATACATAAATAATAATAATAATAATAATAATAATAATAATAATAATAATAATAATAATAATAATAATAACGACAACACAGCTAAAAATAAGTTGGTTGGTTGCTTTTGCTTTTAGCGTCATATCAACTTCTATGTGTTATTTAATGCCGAAATCTAAATATTTTGAACGCAGTTGTATGCTTTCAGCTACAGATAAAATGTATTGCTGGTCATTTTGCTTTAAAAATGTATTGTTGGTAATTCTACTATAAGTTTGTATTATTGGTAATATTTCTATATATAAAATGTGATTTTATACTTTCGTTGCCTCTAGCTGGAACACTAAAAGGTACCTCCTCTCCGGGTCAGGGTGGTTATGGGGACAACAACAAGAAGTAGTTCCATGCTCCTTAAAACCTCCACTGTCTCAATCAGAGGCATTGCTGCCGGATGTCGTATATTGTCATACCCAGGAATATAAATAAATGCGAAAATTACAAAGAATTAACGCAGTTTTCAAGCAAGCAGAAGTCTCTCAATATTTAACTAACGTTAGAATATTCAATAAATCGTCAGACCAGATTTCAGAATTTTAAATCAAGAATTACAAATTTGAAATTTGGATGTTATTATTAGTGTTTGTTCCGAGGAGAATACATATTAAATCTGATAAAAACTTTCTGAAGAATTTATTGAGCATTTGCTCATGACGAGTGTTTCGACGCGAATTTCTTAAGTCGGCCGGCCTGTTGCGTCAATTGTACTTATTTTGTTAATTTAGACATGACCTTGTGACTTTAGCAATCATCGTGGTGCAATGGTTCACAAATGAGTGTAGCAGATCGTTGCGAACTTTTTGGGTTCGATACTCACTGGGATCAGAACAACGTGGTTTTCTTGCGCTAAACTGCGCCTGATCAATATCCATTTCTGCTGACATGAAAATATCACTCCATCACATATATTCTTTAGGAGACGGATTGTGGTTCTCCATAGCTTGCTGTCCTTTCGACTTTTTATTATGTCTTTTTGTCCCCTCTCTGCCATCCATTCTCACAGACTCAACAAGTTAACCAAAATTTTCCACTAATTTCATTATGTCTTCAGAGTGCTATAATCTCCAGGCCCGCTTTCCTCATTATGTTGCTCAAAAGATTTAACAGTCTTCTTTTGATCAATTCCTCTGATCAAGAGATTGGAGATTTTGAGAAGCGTGGAACAACCTTTTAATGTCTGTTGTTCCCAGGTTGACCCTCACTTGGTGTCTTAACACCTGTTAGGCTTCCAGCTAAGGCAAATAGTGACCCCCCAAACAAAAACAAAACATTATGAAAGTATAAAATAAATTTATAATAAAATACCAGCAATATATTTTTATATTAAAAAATTGACCAACAATACATATTTATAGTAAAATGCCCAACAATACATTTTATCTGTAGTCGAAGGTATACAACTGTGTTAAAAATATTTAGATTTCGGTATTAAAAACCCATAAAAGCTGATATGTCGCAAAACAAATCAAACCAACCAACCAACATGAAAGAACATTTAATGACATTAATCCATATAATGTCCTACAATTTCTTAAAGAAAACAAACTGTATTCCAAAATATAACTTCAACAAAACTACAACATAAAACACATATATCACTGCCTCTAGTAATCATGTAAACAAACATATATATGCATAAAGGCTTAGTATCATCTACCATGTATTATATAGTGAAGGCAGAATAACATATATCATATTTGTATTACTACAAATTAAATTTCCTCATTAAATAACCCATAAGGAGTTGATATACTGTCAGACGAAAAATTAACAATCACCTCAGATCATGTCGTAATAGACTTTACACTCCTTCACTTTAGAGAAACCATGATCAAGCTTCAGAGACAACCAAGCAGATGGTAACTGAATAAATGCAGAGTTGAATAAAATGTTATGTATAAGAGATTTATTCTTGTATTTACGTTGGTCGTGGCAACAGTCATATTACACAAGTATCGGGCACATTGTGAGGGTCAAACTCATTACTAATTATCTACAAATCCACCCTGAGGATCATTATACGACAATGAGGAGACGAATCTACTTGTTTCTGGAGTTGAAGTAGTTGGAAATAGAAAATGGATATTAAAAGTTTTAAAAACAAACTTAAATCAGAGATCGAGAGAAATCCCCAAAGTTTATACTTGTAGTTTATCCTAAAATGCGGATTAAGCATTGAAATAACTAAAGAATTACCTGTATTCTTAGTTAATCAATATTATAATGATTATCAACCTAATCACATTCATTTTGTTCACTACGAATTTATCTGAGTTGACATGACTTGATTTGAGAGAATACATAAGCCTTCTTACAAATTTTCGACAACAAGCTTTTGTTGATCAGTCGACCATTGTACAAATTATGAAGTATTCAATTAACTATAGTCAGACAGACGTGAAGTACAGTTCAAAAGACAAATTCCAGTTCTTAATGGTAAGTTGAAGACAAAGATAAAGAAATATATATAGTGTTGATATCAACATTTTATATGTTCGTACGTCTGCTATTGATATACTAATAATTTAAAGTTCTGCTTCTACTTCTAAGTGCCATGTCTTCTCAGGACACTGGCGATTATGGCTCTCCCAAATTTTATGTCCTTTGTAGTAACAACATGTCATGTGCTTTCTTTCTTCTTCTTCTTCTTCTTCTTCTTCTTCTTCTTCTTCTTCTTCTTCTTCTTCTTCTTCTTCTTCTTCTTCTTCTTCTTCTTCTTCTTCTCTTCTTCTTCTTCTTCTTCTTCTTCTTCTCTTCTTCTCTTCTTCTTCTTCTTCTCTTCTTCTTCTTCTTCTTCTTCTCTTCCCTTCTTCTTCTTCTTCTTCTTCTTCTTCTTCTTCTTCTTCTTCTTCTTCTTCTTCTTCTTCTTCTTCTTCTTCTTCTTCTTCTTCTTTCTTCTTCTTCTTCTTCTTCTTCTCTCTTTCTTCTTCTTCTTCTTCTTCTTCTTCTTCTTCTTCTTCTTCTTCTTCTTCTTCTTCTTCTTCTTCTTCTTTCTTCTTCTTCTTTCTTCTTCTTCTTCTTCTTCTTCTTCTTCTTCTTCTTCTTCTTCTCTTCTTCTTCTTCTTCTTTCTTCTTCTTCTTCTTCTTCTTCCTTCTTCTTCTTCTTCTTCTTCTTCTTCTTCTTCTTCTTCTTCTTCTTCTTCTTCTCTTCTTCTTCTTCTTCTTCTTCTTCTTCTTCTTCTTCTTCTTCTTCTTCTTCTTCTTCTTCTTCTTCTTCTTCTTCTTCTTCTTTCTTCTTCTTCTTTCTTCTTTTCTTCTTCTTCTTCTTCTTCTCTTCTTCTTCTTCTTCTTCTTCTTCTTCTTCTTCTTCTTCTTCTTCTTCTTTCTTCTTCTTCTTCTTCTTCTTTCTTCTTCTTCTTCTTCTTCTTCTTCTTCTTCTTCTTTCTTCTTTCTTCTCTTCTTCTTCTTCTTCTTCTTCTTCTTCTTCTTCTTCTCCTTCTTCTTCTTCTTCTTCTTCTTCTTCTTCTTCTTCTTCTTCTTCTTCTTCTTCTTCTTCTTCTTCTTCTTTCTTCTTCTTCTTCTTCTTCTTCTTCTTCTTCTTTCTTCTTCTTCTTCTTCTTCTTCTTCTTCTTCTTCTTCTTCTTCTTCTTCTTCTTCTTCTTCTTTCTTCTTCTTCTTCTTCTTCTTCTTCTTCTTCTTCTTCTTCTTCTTCTTCTTCTTCTTCTTCTTCTTCTTCTTCTTCTTCTTCTTCTTCTTCTTCTTCTTCTTCTTCTTCTTCTTCTTCTTCTTCTTCTTCTTCTTCTTCTTCTTCTTCTTCTTCTTCTTCTTCTTCTTCTTCTTCTTCTTTCTTCTTCTTCTTCTTCTTCTTCTTCTTCTTCTTCTTCTTCTTCTTCTTCTTCTTCTTCTTCTTCTTCTTCTTCTTCTTCTTCTTCTTCTTCTTCTTCTTCTTCTTCTTCTTCTTCTTCTTCTTCTTTTCTTCTTCTTCTTCTTCTTCTTCTTCTTCTTCTTCTTCTTCTTCTTCTTCTTCTTCTTCTTCTCTTCTTCTTTCTTCTTCTTCTTCTTCTTCTTCTTCTTCTTCTTCTTCTTCTTTTCTTCTTCTTCTTCTTCTTCTTCTTCCTTCTTCTTCTTCTTCTTCTCTTCTTCTTCTTCTTCTTCTTCTTCTTCTTCTTCTTCTTCTTCTTCTTCTTCTTCTTCTTCTTCTTCTTCTTCTTCTTCTTCTTCTTCTTCTTCTTTTCTTCTTCTTCTTCTTCTTCTTCTTCTTCTTCTTCTTCTTCTTCTTCTCTTCTTCTTCTTCTTTTCTTCTTCTTCTTCTTCTTCTTCTTCTTCTTCTTCTTCTTCTTCTTCTTCTTCTTCTTCTTCTTCTTCTTCTTCTTCTTCTTCTTCTTCTTCTTCTTCTTCTTCTTTCTTCTTCTTCTTCTTCTTCTTCTTCTTCTTCTTCTTTCTTCTTCTTCTTCTTCTTCTTCTTCTTCCTTCTTCTTCTTCTTCTTCTTCTTCTTTCTTGCCTCTCCACAATTTTATGTCCTTTGTCGAGTTTCGCAAATTTTGTCTTTTTGCTATCTCTTCCTGTTCTGCAACCATATACACAAGCTCATTAGGTCAGTTACGTTCTATATTCCTCTGTTCTTTTTGCCTTCAATATGTCCTGTAAGTGTCAAATTTTCTAAGATCTCTTTCCTCATTAGGCACGCTAGGAATTTAATGTGTCTTTTTCAGATGCAAAGTATAACTCTTCACGAGATATATAAAGCCGAAAAATAATTCTTTCCTTTTGTGAGGGAATATTACATTAACAATGATTTTTCCATATACAAGTGCTACTAGTTAACCCATAGGTAAGGGATGATGTGGTTTCATACCTTTCCCAAGGGGATTTGTGCATAAGTGTCATTGTAGAGGATAGGTTTTGTATAAGATCAGGATGCCCTATGTGCTTCTGTTTACTATGTGTCTCTATATCCTATCAGAAATAACACTGTCATTCTGTTAAAATATATATATTTCTGCTGTTTTGTTTCACTTTTCTCTGCTTCACACTTTTATTTTAAATTTTGCAAGGCTGTTGGGGGAATGTCCGTCGTTAAATTCTGCTTATGGCAAGTGGATTCTTTCTCAAAGGTTTGATATTAGGAATTGTGTATTTATAGATTTGTGACTAGTGAAGTTAGTAAGGAACTCGACTGGAATTCAAACTCGGTTCTCCAATTGCTCTGTCAATTACGCCACCCGTACATCTCTCTTGTTCGGCAATCGCGTTCATATTCAGGTTGAAACCAAGTTTGCAGACTGAACCGGCGAATTTTAAGACAAATGCATTCTACCTGGAGAGAATGACGTGAAAAACTCTGTGTATCACTCCATCAAAATGTCTGTGAAAGAGAGGACATTTGTTTGATGGATTAATTTTTTACGGTTTATCAATCATTTGCTAGTTAGTTAAAGCCAGGAAAATATTTTTACATTGTCATAATTTTGTTTTTCTTTTTGGAGATGATAATGATTTAGGGATAGACGTCTTACTAATTAATCCATAGATGGAGGAGAAAAGGTGGAGTCATACGTTTCCCAAAGGTATTTGTGCATATGTGAATATAACGAACCTAACTGAAATTGAAAATTGGTTATCCGATTAACACTACCGAGCCTTTACCCATTACACAACTCACACATCAAAGCTTACAGCACCTGGAATTCCTAAGCAGTCAGTCATCTAGGTGATGAACAGGCTCTGTGATCGTACAGTGACCGGTGTTTCGACGGTATGTGACCGTAAACCCGAGAAAGAGAAAGAGGGAGACCAGTAATGAGAAGTGGTCTTGTTTGCAGGAGAATACTTATCTTTGATAAGTTTAGTTTTGGTATAGGGGCTCAATTTTAAATTACCGAGAAGTCTAGAACAATACATCTACTTTGACACTAACACTGAGCAGGTAACTTAAAAAGCCGCTTCCGTGTCCCATATCCCTACATCGTGAAAGAGTAAATGTAATTTAAATAAAAATCAATAAAGACTAAAAAAGCACTTCATAGCCGAAAAACATAAAATTCTAATTGTGATCGATGACGCACAAGACAATTTAATCTGTAACATCTTTGAAATATTTGTCGAAAAAGGCTCATTGTAAGAATAATAAAAAAGAAGTATTCGCTTTTAAATAAATTAATAAATTAAAAACAGGTTATCAGAAACTTCACGAACAAGGATCAACTAGTAGATTTCATAAGTGATTCCAATCATATTAAAGAGCTTATGAGTTGTTTGCTGATGGTCCTCATGGGCGAGTTCCTAAGTTGTTTAACTTCCTGGGTACAACGATAAACTACATCCGGCAGCAAGGCATCTAGTCACGATGTTTTGAGGATCACGGAAACACCTCTTAATTATTGTTGTTCCCAGGTCCACTCTGACCTGGGGTGGTAGCACATTTTATCGCCCCAGCTATGGGCAAATAGTTAACCAAACCTAGACTGAGGTCAGAAGACTATGAAAGTTTATAAAATTTTATCGTAAAAATACCAGCAGTATATTTTCATAGTAAAACATATTACCAGAAATACATTTTTGTAACAAAAAAACAAAAAACAAAACAGCTGTACATTTGTCAGAAAAATTGTACTTATCCTAACAAAATTAAATTTTGGCGTTAAATGAGCCATAAAGACTTTATATGCCGCTAAACAAACAAACGAACCAAATAGTTTCAAGATTTTAATTTTTTTATAATGATTGGTCGCTGTGAACGCATATCATCTTGAACTTTCGCTTGAACAGACATCTTGAAGCCAATCGGAAAACAATTAACATAAAGCATGATCGGCAAAAGTCTGAGGAAACATTTCGAATGTTTCGGTGCGAAAATTGATTCATTTTTATTTTTTCAGCTATCGCAAGGATCGCAAAGTTGTTTCAACACGACGTTATAAAATAATTGAACACGAACAAATCCCAGGAAGTCTATTTGTTTTATTATGCAGTAGGCTGGGCACCAATGAACATTTACTGCGCGTGTATTTCTGTTCAGCCATTATAACAGCATGAGCAGTCCGGAAACTTTGGTGGACCGACCCAAAGCGCATAACTAATACGATTTTTAAAAATATTTATTAAGTATAGTTCAGTACAATAGAAGGCAAAATACATAGGTTACTTGTGCACCATTAAAGTGGCTTTCTGAACTGTTATGACACGTTTCTTCACTTATATGTCAGTCAATGCTAGACAATCTCATCACAGATGAAGAAGACATTAGGGTTAGCACAAATGTATTATAAAAAATGTATTATTAATGAAAACTTAAAATAAAAGATTTCTCCAAAGTCGGAAGAGAAATATTAATGTCTCACACGAAACAATATTTGTTTTAATCCTTTCACCACAAGCAATGCAATAAAGCCATTATGACGCAAAGGGTTACTGAATGTTAGAGAATATGAGAAAAGGAAAACATTATTAAAGAGAGAGAACAATAAAAGGACAGGATTTAAGAAGACAGAAAATAATCATTGACATTGCATTTAAATGGAAATTCGAGTGGAAAGCAAGAAGCCGGAAGGGAGTCCCACAAGCGAGAAGTGAGGTAGAAGAAACTGTTATCATAGAACTTACGGTTACATCTAGTCATTTCAAATTTAAAACAATTGCCACCAATCTTGTACCACGCTTAAATTCTCAAAGGATTGGTACCAAGTAGGAAAGCTCCTCAGAACAATTACCATGGAAATATAGAAAAGGCACATGGAAGTTACGTTACGGCGGTGAGAAAGTGACTGAAGCCGAGATGTTAGGTCAGGACCGATAACATTGCAGATTCTTCTTTTTGTTTTATTAAGATTGTCTAAATACATAGCAGAAACACTACACCAGGTGTGGGAGCAATATCCAAATGCATGGACGAATGATAAACTTATAAATGTGTAAGATAGATTCCGTTGAGAATAAATATCTAGTGCGATACAGTAACCTAAATTTCCTAGCGGCAGACCCAGCAATTGACTCAATATAATCTACCCACTTCATGTCAGCGGAAGTACTTCTGTTAAAATCGATGAGCAGGAGGGAGCCATCAGCGATGTGATAGTCCTGAGTTCCTCGTATTCTCTCCACCAAACGACCCATTCAGGACTGATCGGACCCTGATTATGCAACATGCTTTTACAACCCTCGCTTCCATTTCAATGTTGATATATTTGACCGTTAGGTGGTACCGTATTTTTAATCATTTGGTTGCCTTACCCCAACTAATGACGCCTGAGTTCTGCTCGGCCGCTATCATTATATTAGTCCTCTATGCGCTAGCCCGACTTTGGCGCCAATTTTATTTTATTACCAAGACACCGGCTGTGGTAAGTTTGCTTTATTTCTTTCCGGTTAAAGAAAGGGAATTTATCTACTCTATTCTTTTTAGTAAACCCTGTCTGCACGTATAGCGCGCGCACACACACACACATATATATATATATATATACACACACACACACAAAATTCCTAATGGCTCCGGACAAGCGGCCGGTTCGTATGAAATAACTATTTACAAATCATTCGTCCGCAAATCACCAAATCAAATCAAACGAAACGATTACTTCTCTACAAGTTAATTTAACAAAACTTAAGTTTAACGTCCGTTTAAACCGAAACAACTATCACTACATTGTTATGAATAACCAAGAGTGGTCTCCCCTTGTTTTGTTACTCTCCTCTTTGAGAGAGCTATTTCTGTTTACTGGGACTATAAAAGGACACTATACGCGAACCTTGTATTCTCAGTTGAATAAAGCTTTCTTAAAGCCTACACCTGCGTACTTTTGTCATTACATATATATTGGTATCTAAGCTTTGAACATTTCTATAAAAAATAACAAAACCCATGCATTTGAAAAAAAAATTAATATATTCAACTCATGCAAGATGGATCTTTCGACAAACTACTAAGGAATCGTTGGTATTAATAGTTTTCGATACGCAAAAACAGTATTCATTTTTAAGAAATTAAATTATCCCTTTTTTTAAATCAAATATCTACTCGGACAGTTTAGACTCAGCGAGAATAGGCAATGAAACCATAAAAAGCAAATACAATGGGTAGAAAATTCACAAAAAGCAATATTCCCGACAATTAGTAACGTACGTCTGCTTATTCTACACACAACAAATTTATACGTATTTCCAGTTATATTTTCATCCACTTCCGGTTAATCTATATACATTAGGTCATTCACTGTCCGCTTTTTCCTCACAAGGTACCAATTTTATCACAACTGATGACGCCAATGGCGCTTTCCTTCTTTTGTGAAAAAACATTTTTTATTGGCCCGGAATAAACATAATTAGTATTTCGTCTTATTTCGTGTGAAGAAGTCGAGCTTTAGGAGCATCATTTTGGAGAAATTAATAACTAAATTAGATTACGTTGCCGCATGTTATAAGCAAATTGTCAATCACTAATATTACTACTACTACTACTAGTAGTAGTAGTAGTAGTAGTAGTAGTAATACTACTACTACTAATAAAACAATTAAATATCTTGTGACGCACCAGGAAAAAGAGACTGCGTTAAAAAATAGCCATCTTCCACATGTAGTTTTTGTATAACTCTTTACAATTCAGGAGGTTTTCAATCAGTTGGAATTCCCTCCAGAAAATTGAGGGTTTCTTAAAATCTTTTACTTTTTGTCTTTATTTACATAATTTTGTTTATTGAATTACAATACACTGGCATTCTATTGAACTGTTTATTTATTGAAGTATTTTTCAGTTTGTTGATTTAATAATTAATTATGAATTAAAACAAATTACTGTACATGTTTTTAAGTTTAAAAATCCATCAACATTTTCTATTAATATCAATTTTTTAAAACTCCTCCATAAAATAATCCAGGCAAATATATATGTAGTAATATGGAAAAAAATTGAAGATTTTCAGTAATACAGTGTAACCAGGATATAAGAGAAACCCGGATATAAGACATATTTTCTCTGGTCCCAAATTAGAGCCATACTTAGCTAAACAAAATAGACCAAACCCGGATATAAGATAAACCCGGATATAAGAGACTTGTTCTCCGGTCCCGACAACTCTCTTATATCCGGGTTACACTGTATATACATATTATTTGGAATGTACCTTTTGAATCGGACAATCTTGGAAAGGTGGGGATGGACAATCTGATCTATGGTGAAAAGGGTGCATTAAGCAAATAAGGTTTGGAACCACAGCTACATTATTTAAAAATAGAGGTTAAAACGTTTCTTATTCTTACTTATTCTCTAAAGGAATTTCTCTATTGCATTCTATCTGAATAGTTTATTAGGTATTTATTGGCAGTATAGACAATCAACAAGCGTGCGTGCGCACATCGAATAGACTCATACATGATGACTGGCCACTCGCATCCTAGGATGTGCGTCTACTAGGGCGGTTAGCTAATCCCCATTGCAGACGCCTGCTCAGGTTTGTTCAGACTCCATCTGTGGTTTATACTGCAACTAAGATGAGCAGACCTTACAGTTTCAAATCCAGCACGCTCAAACCCTTGGTCACGATGACTTGTGATTTCACGCTAGAATAACCATCGGCGGCCACCAAAGGTTCCGTCTACCCTATTTCACCCACAAGGCTTGAGTCACCTCGTAGTATAGTTTTCAGATATTTTCTAATAAACTTCAGGATGTCTCGACACATCGACTCTGGTGAGATTCGAGCCTGGGTATCATGGCCAGAAAGCTCTTGAAGTTCCCTCCATGAGGTTTATTATGAGATGTACGACATGTTAGGGCCACTTGACCTGTGCTGATACTTTGATCGTTTCCGACAACCTGTGGAATGTGTTTTTTTGTGATAGGAGCGAATCTCTGTCTTATTTGATCCATGGTTTGAGATGCCATGGATTCTGTGTCAGTGACGCGACGATAAACAGCATTAAAGGTTGAATGAGTCAGCTACCTTCGGTCTGGAAACGCAGTCTGATGCAGCCATGCAACCTCGTGTCCATTAACATTTGCGTGGTTGTGTGCAAAAATCATATCTGCCTGCTCATGATACTAATATTATGCTATTGTTAAACGGAACACATATTAAACGTTGTACAAATGTATCCTAGTCTGCATGGCAACACAGCGCCATCTACCGTAAACTTTCTTTAAAGGAATGATTTGCGCAAAAATGTTTATATGGACTTTTGTCCTTCACTTGGTGTGCGAACCCCGCCCCCAAAGTGTTCAGTAATATTTTTGATACACCGTATATATATATATATATATATATATATATATATATATATATATATATATATATATATATATATATATGTGTGTGTGTGTATATATATATATATATATGTATATATATATATATATATATATATGTATATATATATATATGTGTGTGTGTGTCTGTGTGCATGTGTGTGTGCATGTGTGTGTGTGTAGTTGCTGTAATGCTTAGCAGGTTGGAATGAGGAATTGGCTAGCCATGTTTGAATCTCGGTCAAGTCCGTTACGTTCGCTTTAGCACAAATACAAATGTATGAATCCATCTGTACTCCATACAGCTATGGAATACTGGCACTCTAGCTGTGGTTAGCAACCAGCCTAGAAGAACAAATCTGAATTCTAAATTCACCTGCCTCAAGCAGTACAAATATGATACAGTTACTATGCCTGCAAAACATGCAGAAACTGTTGGTACCGACGAGCACTGCGTCCAAGGAAAGCAACATCATATATATATATATATATATATATATATATATATGTATTTATAAAGGTTTTCGTGTAAGGTGGTTGGTGCATTCGGATTAAACAGATGTTTACGTTGATGTGACTGCACATGTGCACGAAGGAGAGGGGGGACGTTGAAAAATTTAGATTTTTCTCTTACGTCCGCATTTTTCTCTTACATCAGCGTAAACTTCACTTTAGTTCGATGATGTCTGAAACGACGAAACACTTCACACGATGTGTTTGTTTCCACATTCACATAGTTTTTCCCCTAAATTGTTCTTGATATATGAAAATGCATAAGCGTAACATTTCTGCAAAAGGACAATATCAACAAGTCAAAAGTCTTTGCCTTAACAAAATCCACCAGAGGACGAAATACGTCGACTGATATAAGTTTTCCTTTTGTCTGTATTAAAGAATGTATATCTCTTACCCCACAATATATATATATATATATATTTTTGTCATCCTCAGACAGACTGTTTCGCTGTTTCACAGCTCATCAGTGTGGCTAGACGTCCGGTTGCCTCTAGCTAGGATCAAAACCCGGCTGAATTTGCGTCAGTCCGAACTTCTCCCACTAAGCCGTCAGCGTACGGTACGGGATGAAGGTGAATTTTAGCGTGTTTATTTTTAGATTCGGATACAGTGTAACCCGGATATAAGAGAGTTGTCCGGACCGGAGAACAAGTCTCTTATATCCGGGTTTCTCTTATATCCGGGTTTGTCTATTATATATACATTAACACAGGCTCTAATTTGGAACCAGAGAAAATCTCTCTTATATCCGGGTTTATCTTATATCCGGGTCTCTTATATCCGGGTTACTCTGTATATAGATATATAGATATATATATAAGCGCGTGTGTGTTGATGTGTGTGTGTGTGTTTTATTAGCATACACGTTATTTTCGTGTGTATAAGCGTTTGAAAAGAGATGTGTCTCTTTACAAACAGTGAATTTCACATCTAGATCATTGAAAGTCTTATTAAAGGAGATGTACGACTCGGTAGGAATCGACCCTACATAGCTGTCGAGAGGCATAGGGTATTATTGCAAGACAAATATATTATTCGGAAAAGGCTTTATAAATATATCTTTACAATATCGCTGCATATGTGCACGCACATTCATTTGCATTTACGTATCGATCAGTTGTTCATTTCTGTATTGATTAATGCATCTTCCATAAAACGTACGCTTACATTAATACAGGGACAATGTCACATGCAAAATACCTGCGAGTAGGCGTACTAACACATTCCCTTTCAGTCGCCGCTCATGTATGTATGCATGTATGTATGTATGTATTTTCTTTCTTTCTTTCTTTCTTTTTAATAAATCCAAGTGTCAATCAATACGTCCTAATCTCAGTGACGAAAGAAAGATTTAACAGAATAATATTTATTTTCAATATAAGATTCTTAACTGTCAAACGCTTAATTCAGTTTTGAATATTTATCACATAGAACGATATACAGTGGGAATTTCAGATCAAAATTTTGCTAAAACATTATATGAAACAACAGATTCATTGAGGCTATCTATCTATCTATCTATCTATCTATCTATCTATCTATCTATCTATCTATCTATCTATCTATCTATCTATCTATCTCACACTGCTCCTATCTATCATAGTCTCTTTCTTTCTTTCTTCCTTTCTTATCTGTTTCTGTCTGTATAGATATCTCATTGTGCTTACTTGTTTCTTTTTCTTTCTTTCTTTTTATTATCTATCTCATTCTGTTTCGATCTAACTCTATTTCTTTTTTCTCATTTAGATTCTTTCTCACTTGTGTCTATCTATCTATCTATCTATCTATCTATCTATCTATCTATCTATCTATCTATCTCATTTTATCCTGAAGTATTTAATTTTTCTTTCTTTCTTTCTTTCTTTCTTTCTTTCTTTCTTTCTTTCTTTCTTATATGCTTCTATCTATCTATCTATCTATCTATCTATCTATCTATCTATCTATCTATCTATCTATCTATCTATTACATATGTGAGTATTTGAGCTATCAATTTTAGAAACCAGTTATTTTTATATTGTTGGACATTTACAAAAATACTAATTACTTTATTTCTATTCGAAAAATAGTATCCGACCAAAGTCTCTTTTTGTCGACGAAAGTCTGTAATGTATAAATGAAATGAAAACGAAAGCAGAGGCAATAAAAAAAATAAAAAAATAATGAATTTTCTTCTATAATAAGGCATAGCAAAAATAACCAATCATCATCAGCAGTAATGTTACTTCTTTATTTACGATCTCCTCAAACCGTCTTTAGTTCATCATGGTGTAATCGAAATTAACCTAAGGCCACCGAGGGCTTAGAGAAGAGAAGTGAGACGACAAAACAACGAATAGAAAATTAGGAAAATTACGATATAAAACATTAACGTTACAACTTCGGTACTTATTCGTAACAATTCATAGATAATAATAGATCAAAATTACATAGAGTTAAGGATAAATAGCAAATAACAGAAACTGTTCAAAATGATTTCCAAAACAGTCTAAAACTAAAATTTTTCATCGGAAACAAAATAAAGAAAAATATCTTGTTCCCAAAATAAAGTAAAGCTTTATAGAATAAGTACAATTTATAGAACATTACAAGCAAAAATTCGATTTAAAAATATTTATTGACAATTTTCCTTCAGAATTTCTGAAATGAGGCGTCATTATTTATATTATTTACAGTCTAACTAATATAATAATCTTTATTATTATTATTATTATTATTAAAAACTCACTGCCATTGGGTCCCCCGACGTTTTCAGATGTTTGTCGATCCGAATAACGCTTCCTCTAGGCTATTTTATCGCGGGGAAATCCTGGATATAGAACAGTAAATCTTAAACAGCAAGATACTAGCAGAAGTAAAGCAGACAATAAAAAAAAACATCGGTTTTAAAGCTTCTAGTTCTGTGTTCAAGATTGTCCCACGTGACAATAGCCTAGAAAATCAAAGCGTTGGTTGGTTGGCGAATTGGTATTAAATGCAGCCTGGATAGTACGGAGTCAGACTCAGTGGAAAAAAGGCAAGTAATAACTGAGCAGTACTAAAAAGAGAGAAAAACCTGTCATCCCTACACGTGGAAAACAGAACGAGAATATTCTACAACCCGGTTAGATATTGGCAGCTGATCTCTCCACTGACTTAGGTCTAACATCTCGGTCGGGGAAAAGCTGTCTGATTACATTCAGTCCCTCGAAAACCGAACACATCTTTCCCGATCGAGCTCTGAACTATCACCAATCACAACCAATGGATGTTCCCTCGGGGAGGCCCCGTCCCTTGGTTGCCTATTGGGGCCTTAAGCTCAACCAGTCCTCAAGCGGAGCTTGTACATATGATCCATCGTTGAAGATGCTGGAAAAAAATGGTCGGTTCTCTGCACTGCTCCCGTAGGTAACTGAGTTGTGCTATCCTCCACTTATACCTAAAATGAAGAACTGTTGTCATATATGGGTAGGAGCTGCTCAGTTTTCACTTTTTAGTCTCGATAGAGTCCAGGACCGTCTCCACGTCCTTGTGGGTGACAGATTATTTTCGATACTTACAACTGCTTTCTCCCAGAAGAAACGTCGGAAGCGTCTCACGGCTCTAACACTGTTTCTATGGAAAGAACTCAGACAAACTACATTCCTTATTTCCACTAGTTCCAATCTTCACAGTTAAGACCCGCCATGCTACGCACGTTGTAGCGAACTGCGCTCATTTTCTTCGTATTCCATTGCTGAGATGGAGTTTCTACTCGGGCAACTTCTTCCCGCGACTTCCAAGATGTTTTCCCGATCATTACAATCTTAACTCTCTAACTCAAGTGGCTCGTGTACCTTGTACAAGGTGAACATCAATGTAAAAAAAAAAGCTCGAAATTCTCCGAAGGTTAGTTGGATCGACAGGTCCTGAAGAAAGCCAGAGGACACACGGACCGAAACGCTGAGATAATAAGAACAAACATGGAGATATTACTCCAAATATAAATAATTCAATGACAATCTCATGAATATCGTATAAATGCCTAAAGGAAAAATAGCTATGAATTAAAATCATTGATATATTATAAGGAAAAACATAGCAATGTCTTTGTGGTAAACACGATCGAATTTACGCAGGGAACATCATTAGTTCACGGGATTGAGATAACATAGATTTAACTATGAAATATGTCTCGCATAGCGAGCTAGTTTGTTTGATTCTCACCAGAGAGTTGAGTTCGATTTTCATCGAGTACCCCATACTTGTTGCCTAGTGTCGGAACTAAGTTACATTTATTCAATAACGAAATTATGTGATGAACAATGAGATATCCAGGGCAGGTAACTCCCTAGTAGAAGCAAAAGGAAGAGGAGGCTTAAATTCGTCTTGCTGTGCAGTCGGTCGGTTGGCCGGTCGGGGGGATTAAAAAATGGCTTCCTTGTTTGGATAAAGATGTAACCATTTCGTGTTCAATCTCTTGTTATCTCCTTACAACGAAAATGTAGAATAAAAAAAATAGCAGTGATGGAAATCTGAGTTGTACTTCGATGGCCCTACCATTAGACGAAGACATTTCATTATATTGGTTTTATTAAAAGTTCTGTTAATGTTACTGAAAATATTAATAATATACGTGATATATTGGTTCAGAATAGTCCATTTTTTCGTCTGTTATTTATCATTCAGATATGTTTGAAAGTTGCCTTCAGTATTTGAAAGTTGCCTTGAAGTTATGTTGAGTGTTTGAAAGTTGCCTTGAAGTTATGTTGAGTGTTTGAAAGTTGCCTTCTCCATTGTTTGGAATTCAGAGTTTTCATTTTCTTTGACTGCCTGCCACCCAAAGTGAGAGCGATCAGTCTATCCTGTTATTTAACACATCGTTGGGAGATCATTTTCATTTCTGCTATTAAAATTCATTTATGTTCACCTTTGTTATAAATGGGGGCTCAACGGCTGAAAATAGACTGTATTCATAATAAGCAATTCAGGGCATTTAGTCAACTGTAAAAAGTGAGAAATTTTGTTTAAAGAAATGGATAACGATCGGCTACGCATTACAGTTCATAGATTATGTTCACAGACTTCATGCAAGGAGAAAAGAAGCAGGAAGAGGTATCCTCACCAAATACAAGGAATTGGATAAGAATGCGTGTAAAAATAGATATGATTGGGTAGAAATGGAGATAGACTGGGAATTATTCAACCGACGGGAATTTGACCATACAGGCCAACATTACAGGCATAAATCAAAAACTATTTTAGAGAATATAAAAGTCATCATGATCGGAACCTAATCCCAGTTCGTCAATTTAATGGAGTCATAGTAAAAACAACAGCAACAAAAAAACAACAACAAAAACAAACAAACTATCAGACAGTTAATATCACTGTTTGGGAAGAGCACAAAGTAAAATTCAAAGAAATGTAAAGCTGGTAAAATATCTGGAAAAATCGAGAAAATTGTGGCATAGGTAACAATGGTACACTTCATTACTGAAGCACTTGGATAAGTAGACATTTAAAAACATGGATAGTCGGGAAAATATGCTAACCAATTCATGATCTTGCAAATTCAAAAGCAGTCTACCATAAAGAATGATATGCTCTGTGCTACCTTGGTTAAAAATCGAAGTTTGCTATGTTATTTTATCTTATCTGTATCTTATATATTTATATAAAAGTAAATTATGCAACATGGAAGCAAAACTATGAAAAAGTTTGGAACGTTTCCAAAGTCCGATGGAAAGAGACTGGAAAAGCAATAAATCTAAAGAAGAATTGAGACAGTTCTAATGAAGGTTCTGTTGAAAATCGACGAGAGAAGTGGGAGGCATGCTGGAAACATGTTTTTATTTGGATCCTGACTATAATCACAAGATACATCAAATGTGAAAATTCGACAGGAGAAAATTTGAAATTTAACGCACGGATAATCGGATGCAATCTTCTTATTCCTCTTCTACTTCTACTGCTACTCCGCCTATTTCTTCTTCTTGTCCTCCTCCTTTTTCTCGACTCCTACTCCTTCTTCGTCACCTCCTCCTCCTTGTCAATCACCTTCTCCTTCTCCTTCTCCTCCTCCTCATTATTATTATTATTATTATTATTATTATTATTATTATTATTATTATTATTATTATGCCGTTTACACATTTCTTTCAGGGTCCCGCCCAGGTATCATGAAAAAAAAAATTACATAGATAAAGCCCTTCATAAAGTGTGGGCTGTACTTGTCAGAATAATTTTTTGTATCTCTTTGAGGCATGGACTTCCAGGGATCCCTTCAATGAGTCTACTGGAATCTTTTCCAACCAATCCTAAGGCTCCAACTACAACAGGGATTGTTGATATCCCCATGTGCCACTTTTTTGAGATTTCTATTTCAAGGTCCTTGAACACTATCAAAGGCTTTTATTATTATTATTATTATTATTATTTTCATCATCATCATCCTCCGCCTCCTCCTCCTCCTCTTCCTTCCGCTTCTTAATATAAACTCGTCCGGTATATGGCCAGTTGCCTCCCCCTGTCTCTTTTGCCTTCGATATATCCTGTGAATGTTAAATCTTCCACACCCTTTTTCCTCATTATCTGTAAAAAATAATATCCTTCTCTCTTATTCTGAGTATAAGTGTCCTATTTTCCCCAATTTTCTTTAGAACTCCTCGTTGTTTACGCACCCCGCCTATGTTATTCTTAGCACCCTTCTATAGAACCACATTTCCGTTCCCTATCGTCTTCTTTTCAGCTATGAGGAAATTGTCCCACTTTCACAGTAATACAGAAGGATTGATATTACATAAGAGTACATCAGGCTTTTCTATTTTTTCTAACGACATTTTCCTGTTTCTTAGAACTCAGTTTAGCATTTAGAATTTGTATTCCAATATGGCATCGGATTTCGATGTCGCATTTTCCATCCTCTGTTAAAACACTTCCTAGATATTTAAACTTCTGTACTTCTGGGACTTTTTCCCTTGCTGACAACCGTACATCCCGCCTTCTTAGAATTGAGGGTTAGTCCTTTCTTCTCGCTTTCTTTTACTACTTTCTCTAGGAGGTCCAGTTATTTTTCTCTTATCTCTGCCATCAACACAGTCTGCGTATCTTATATTGATAAGATTGCGCCAATCGATAATAAATCCTGGAAGTGTCTCCAACTCCCTTAGGGTAGTCTCATACATGTGGAAGGTGTGATAATCACTTACAAGGCTCGTGACTAAGGGAGACTACTCGGTTAACTTTATCCACTTACTGCTTCTGTTGACTACACTCTTTGTATCTCTCTTTTCCGCCTTAACCTTGTTTTCAATGATATATTATTTTTAAATATACAATTTACTCTAGCGACACTTACAAGAAAACTGAAGTTGGATGAGAAAATAGAAGACCTTGATTGAGAAGAGTGGAAATTGTAGATTATGCGAATTTCTGAAATTTTTTAAACTCTAACCACTTCCAAAAATGATGTGTTAATCTTTGATTCTAATTGCCAAGAGTTTTAGTTTATATTGTGAGGTGTTAGTTTTCAGGATCTTTGTTAGCAAACAGTGTAAACTTTCCAAGTGTTGAACTCCTGACCATCACAGACTTCCCGTTCCTGAAGAAGAAAAAGCCAAAGAAAGCCATGAATGTGTAATGCAACTCAACCGTGAAGAAATGTTTTGACAGCTTAAGAAATTTAGAGAACCAATATATAGCAAAAAAAGGTTGATAAGCTGTGATAAATAAATTGTGGTTAATTGTTGTAATTGTGGTTAATTCTGCAAAGTATAGATAATAGGCGTGCAATTGAATGGCATTTGAAACGGTTAGAAATCATGTCGGAGCCTACTTCTTTATCTCAGATCCATGGTAATATTTAACATTCATAGAATATAAAACGATGTGGGCATTAAGATGATAAAAAGTAGTGTAAAATAAACATAATAATGATGTTTTATAATAATATAAAACAGCAATGTACAGGAAAAATGCGAGTTCGACGGACATAAAATACCCGTGGAAATTCCCCTATTGTGCCGTTAAATATTTGAACTTGACAAATTTTACAAAGTTTTGCAATAGTAATCATAAGTACATTATCAACCTTTATCAATTCCAATTTTAAAGAATCTAACGTATACTTAACTACCACAACCGGTGTTGACGTAAAAACGTCACCGAAATCAGCACAAGGACAACCTCCAAACATTAATAATATTTACTACTACTACTACTACTACTACTACTACTACTACTACTACTACACACCTACACATATTATCATACAAATCCCACATAGACAAACTAGAATTATGATAAACTAACACACATAAATTATACACACGAACTGGTCAAATGCCCGTGAAGTTTGTGTAATGACAGAAGTACTCAGGTGTAGGGTTTAAGAAAACTTTATTCGACTGAGAATACATGGTTCGCGTAAAATGTCCTTTTATAGTCCCAGTAAACAGAAATAGCTCTTTCAAAGAGGAGAGTAACAAAGTAGGGGAAACCACTCTTGATTATTCATGACAGTCTGCTTAACCAATGAAAATCAAACAACACAAAAATAAAACTACCATAATTTCTCCCATATCTAATTCTCTGACGAAGCTTTAATAAAACTGAAATATGTTTCCTATTTGTTCTTTATCATTCTGTCGGATTCCGACCCATATTTGACCTGTATTTGATCCCAATTCAATCATAAATATGAATGCATGTGATTATTTAATGAAATAAGTGGATACAAATGAAAAAAGGTAAAAGGTCTTCCCTTTTACTGAAGCAGACATTATACTCGCGAGAGCCTTATCGCATACGCTATCTTCCCTTTCTTTCTTTCTTTCTTTTCTCTTTATACATGTCTTTTTCTCGCTGAAAACCAAACAGTATCTCATATATATTTTTCTTCCGTTTTTTCTTGCAGTCAAATCAGAAAGGTCCATTATTTATTAGTGGTAATGACGGGACGAAACAAAAGTGCTTAACTCGTTAACTAACGAAGGAACAAACAGGATTATAATATGATGATTCCTCCCAGAAATTCTGAAAATTTAAAAACAATTCTCCTGTAATCTCTAATTACAAATATATTACGGTGAAAGATCCCCAAATAGCAAATTAACTTCAGAATAAAGGAACTGAATAGACCTCATTAAGCTCAACTAATTGCTCAAGATGATTTTTCTTAGAAAAGTCCTAACGACCTAATTGAACATATTAGTAATGCTATCAATTAAGTACGAAATGAAATATTGATGGATAAACTGTTAATGATCTGGTGTATTTCAGGACGATAGTATTAAATAAAAGGCATTTCAAAATTAACAACAATGGAATGAAAGACGAATTTGTCGTTCCATTTCATTTTTCGGTAAATAAATTTAATTATCAACAGATCAACTCGCAGAAAGAAAACAAGAATTTTATTTCAAAATAAACTCAACTAAATAACGTGATTTTCACCATAAAACGTTGACAATATTTCTATGAATGCAATTTTATCAATATTTCTTTTTAATCATTTCACTAAAAGCAAGGCAATAAAGGCACTAAGATGCAAGGGGTTATTGAGTGTGAAAGAATATGAGAAAAAAACATTATTTAGAAGAGCGAACAATAAAAGAAAAGGAATTATAAAGACAGAAAAAATGATTGACACTGTGTGTAAATATTTGAAAGCACTAAGCCGGAATAAAATTACACAAGTGAGAAGTGCGTTCGAAGAAACTGTTAGTATAGGAAATACGGTTACAAGTAGCAATTTAACCTGTAAAATGATGAGACCTAGCTACCAATCTAGTACCTCGCTTAAATTTGCAAAGAGGAAAACTCACCAGAACAATTATCATGGAAATATTTATAGAAAATATAAAGATTTGCATCTTTAGCTCAAGGATAGAGTATTTGTTAAATTCCACCCTAATCGACAGTAAAACGCTTGGGGACCAAATAAACATTATGAAAATCAAATAGTGGATATGAGTACAGTTAAACGAGGTGTCTGACAAACCATTTTCCAGGAAAGCTCGGCTGAAACCCCGCTCAAGCACTTGTTTATCGTCGGTAAAAATAAATAGTCAACTTTGTTAAGCTCCCTGTGTCTGTTGTAGATTCCGGGCAAATAAATGGGAGGCATTACTTTCAGGGTGTTTTTTCCTCGTTTTATATTAACAATGAGTTAGAATTCTTATGTTAAATGCCGGCATAGCAGACACGGAAAAGAACTTACAAAATCTCCTACAGAAGGTAGCGACGGAGAGTGTGAAGAAGGGACTAATCATAAACTACAAGAAGACAGAGTGCATTGTCATCAGTAAAAAAGATGAAGCCAAAATGCGATTTGCAGGCCGAGAACACTAGAATCAAGCAAACGCGGAAGTTTAAATATCTGGGAAGCGTCTTGACAGAGGACGGTAAATGCGACACTGAGATCCGTAGACGTATTGGGATGGCCAAGAACGCATTCCAAAAGCTGGGCAGAGTACTGCGAGAGAGGAGGATTTCTTTGGTAACAAAGAAAAGAATATCGAGTTGTTACGTGACATCTGTCCTATACAGCAGCGACTGGTAGACGATTTCCTCAAAGATGAAGGGGCGACGAGAGGTTGTAAACAAGGAGGAGGCTTATACTTAACATCAGGAAGAGGCAGCTGAAGTTTCTGGAACAGATAATGAGGAAGAAGAGCTTGGAGAATCGGATACTGACGGGTCTAATAGAGGGAAAGAGAGACAACGCATGACATAACTGGCGGGCTTAAGCAAGTGGTTGACAGAACGTGGTCTGGGGGAGGTGGCAGAGGGAAGGAACCTGTTGAGAGCTGCCATGGAAGGTGGAGAGCCATGATCGCCTGAAAAGACACGGCACATAAAAAGAAAGAAAAGAATAATAAAACATTTTTTTCAGAGAGCTAGTCGCGCATTAGCTGGGAGCAGTGCTTTCAGAGCTTGTTGGATTCTCTGTCTTCGGATGGAGAGGAACTCAAACGAGGCTATACCTATGGGAAGATTATCGTCTGGGGAAAAGTAGACAGCCACCCAACTCCGTGTAATGCAGGGTTTACGGAGAATTTTTACCCGAGTGTACGCGTTCGGAATTCCCCACATTAAAAACCGGCTTTTTGCCACATCTCGCCTTGTGGTGAGGCTTCGAGTAAATACCGAGTAATAATAAACCAAGTGCCGAATTTAAAAACAAGAAAAAATCGAACTTTAGAACAGACCACTGTACATGAGTAAAAAAAATATCAACTTCGATTTGCACGAAACTTCGAGAAGCACAAACCTTATAAACCCCTGGGAAAACACGCGCAACTTTAAGACGCCATTGTTTGACCGAAGGCAGTTGATTCTTCCCGCTCTTGTCAATTCGACCAGCACGTTCAATTTGCGTGCAGAGGACGGAACCTGCTTGCGAAATTACTATATTCCGGTCGATAACCATTTTCATCTCACCCTGTGTTTCTTTTCTACCTTCTTTTTACTTTACTTTACTTTACATTGGTGATACGTTCTATTGATTTTTTGGTGAGCGGAGGGGGTAGCTAAAGGCACAGAATACTCCCCAAAATAGCCGCGTAGCTAAGAAGAAATAATCACTGATTGAAAACCGAGTAATGTCGAGAACTTACTGTACATGCTCATCACAAAAGGAAGACCTTAAGTTACGAGAAAGAAGTCGACAGAAACTACAAGAACATTTCAGCTGCCTGCAGAAGTTATTAGATTAAAAAGTATTTAGCTCGTGAACAATAGTAAAATATCATTTTTAATTTAAAATTTCGATTTGCCCTTTTTTCGACATACTGATCAAACCGGCGCCTTGAATAGAATGTGACAACTTTTTCTCATTATTCAGCGAATCTAACACTGAGGCAAGGTAGATAATGAAAAAAACTATGCGGCATAGGACAATAGCCTAGTGAGCTAACGCGTTCATTCGTGAATTTAGGGATATGTTCATTCTGAATTCAATCCCTGAACCGGATAGTACTGCCATGCACTAAATGGAATCGGGACCAGCAAAAACTGAGCAGTACTACGTAAAAACGCGGCGGGATATATCAAGACATGGGCAGCGAAATGAGATTAAACTGACTGATTCGTTTTATTTCAAGCCAGAGAATATTTTTATCTTGTAGGATCTTTTGTGTCGGGGAAGATAATAATAGTTTAGCGATGCAAGTTTAACTAATTAGCTAATAACTGGGGGGAGAAGATGTGGATTCATTATCTTCCCAAGGGGATTTGCGCATAATTGATTTCTTTCACTATCTTCTGTGAGGGTTCTTGCGGTTTCCTTTCTGCGTCTGCTATCAACACAGTGTCATCTGCATATCATATGTTGCCAATAATTAATCCTTGTAGAACTTCTAATTCTCTCAAAATTGCCTCACTGTATAGGTTGAACAAATCCTTGTCTTACACCTCTTTCTATTTTCGTATATTTACTGAATTCATTTTCTGTCTGTATGCAGGCGGGTTGCTGGCAGAATAGGTTCGGGATTATCATTCCCAAATATGTCATAGTTACCTATTCATTTATTTTAACATTGATATTTTAATAATTTTTTTGATATTTTATTTTTATTGCCCAATTTCTTAAGTTTAATTTCTTAAGTTTCATCATGAAATAATATTTTAAACAAACCAACTGATTTTTTATCAATCATTAATTGTTGTAAATAACTACGATTTGTTGGTTGATTCATTTTCTCCGTCTTATCAACACTTTGTAGCTTATTTAAAGCCAGAACAAATTTTTAGATTGTAGGAATTTATTTGGAGATAAACAGATGTAACTAATTGACTCATAGCTGGGGGTCGGGGAGAAGAGGTGGATTCATACCCTTCCCAGAGGGGGTTTGCGCGTAAGTGACTTTAACAAGCCCAACGCAAATTGGAACTCGGCTTTCTGATTAACAATTCCACCACTCGTACATCTAAGCTTACAGCAGCTGGTATTCTCAAGCGGTCACCCGTCTAAATAAGGGAAATAAAAATAATATATATCCGTCGAATAAATTAAAGGGTTCAGTTAGAAATTCTCTGAAGGTTACCCGGAAGCATAAAGAAGGTCGGATTACAAAGCTGCCGGAAATGTTGTGATAGTAATGATAAAGATCAGGACATTAGTCCGAATTTGAACAATATCCTAATAATATTTTTGTCATTTTATAACACTTCAGTTTCTTTTCTTATTTTTTTATTGTCTTTTCTTCTCGTTCTTTTTTTTTTCATTCACTTACTTCTTCACATTCTTTCCTTTTTTCTTTCTTTCTTTCTTTCAGGGATTTTTCTTTTCATCTACTTTGGAAACCTATTTATTTTGCCTGTCTTTTCTTTCATTGTTCTCTTCTTTTAAATAATACGTATTTATTTTCTTTTTATAACCATTGTTTTCCTCACTCATTTCTTTCTGTATTTGTTCTCTTTCGACTTGAAACTTTATGATAATAACAACAAAGACATTAGTTCGAAAATAATATGTCGCCCTATAAAATTAAATTTGTGTTAATTTTGTTTTATTTTTACGTACTTAATTTACAACACAAAACCGAAAAAAGGGTTATTAAATGTAAACTGAGGCAATAGAAATGTGGTTCTACAAAAGGATTCTGAGTATACCATGGACTGAACATGTGAGTAACGAGGAAGTTTTAGGGATGAAAACAAAAAGGATGGATGTATTTAGAATCAGAAAGAGACAGTTGATGTTTATAGGACACTTAAAGAAGAAAGAAGGCTTGGTGAATTTAACACTCATAAGATGTATTGAAGGAAGGAAGGATGGCTATGGAAATGGGGGAGTAATCCACGTAACTAGCTTGTGTAAATGGACGAAAGAACTGTGATTGGTAGAGATAAGGAAAATATAAAACTACAAAAGGATAGAACATTGTGGAGAGATGTTATGGCCCACGTCCAGAAGAGACACGGCACATAGAAGAAATCATTAAATTGACAATTCCTCAGAAATTTCTAGGACACATAATGAGGAAAAAAAGCTTGGAGAATCTGGCAATCATAAGACATATTAAATAGGCAGTAGCAGTGTAAATCAGCCAGTAACCTGCCTAACTGCTTGTGCAAATGGATGAGAGGGATCCCTACTAAGAGCTATAAAGGATAGAAAGATGTGGAGAGCAATGATCGCCCAAGTCCTGAAGTGACATAGAAGAAGAATATCATTAAATGCACAATTTCTCAGAAATTTTTCTCTGTCCACAAATCAAAAGTGTTTTTTTCCATAAACTTATATTTGTTGTCATTTTCTTGTTCAGGGCTTTTTGAGCTGTATATTCTTCAATTTTATTTAAACGACTGTCTGTCGCAGAATAGGACTGAGTTCTCGATTAGAGAAAGTCGAAGAATTGTAAAAGAAACGGTAAATGAGAGCAAAGCAGACGAAACATTGTGATATAGTAGTAATAAAGATCAGGACATTAGTCCAAATGAATGAAACGGTAGACAAGATGGGGACAGTTATAAAATAAAACATTTTAGATTAAATATTATGTGACTCAGGATGTATCTATAGAAATTACGCATGTCATTGTTTTTCGACATGACAAGTATATCAGAAATAACTGGTTCATTATATGAATGCTTTTATATATCAGAGAAAGATGGTCAATGAAAGGAGTGCCAGAAAGACTTTTTATTGTTTGAAGCTAACATCGCGAAATGGTGAACCGATTTACAAGTACAGAGTGAATTATGAATAAAACAATAATTACGAATAGGTGACTACAGACAAGTGAATAGCTGGTCTATGAAATAGCACTGATAAAAATATCCATCAGCCACCCCTAAGCAAACAGTCATATTCAAATATATCTATCTCGGACGCTTTTTCTACGCTATTTGTACAGAAGCAAGGTTCATTGACCGTGATTAGAATATATTTTCAGTTTGGTAAACATGATGCAAGACAAAACACTCTGTAATATTAATGCGTCATTCACTTTTACCTTTTCGGTTTTGGTTGGTTGGGGTTCTATGTGTCTCTAAATACTTTAAAAAGGGTAGAATTTTTAAAACTTAAAGAGAAGTCATCAAACAGGTAGGCATATTGTTTTTAGTAATTAATAAAATTACTCGTATATGCAAGTTTATTCTACCATTACATGAATAAAGATAAAAGAAAAAAATTACCGACGTGTATCCAACTTTGGTAGAGTTTATCAAGGCAAATGTAAGGGTTTTATTTTGCAACACGTATTCATAAATAGAAGTACAATATCGTTAGATTTTCGAAAGTCTTAAATTTATTAACGTTCCTAAGTATTCTTCAGGCTGACTGTAAAAGTCATACTAAACTATGGAAGACGCTAATTGATGTAATATAATGTCTAATAAGCTAAAGTGAGTTAATGTTGAAATTTTTTAATGTAATTATTATTTATTATTTTAGTTTAAGAAATGAATTCATGCATCTTAAATAATAGATGATTTTGAGCAGATTTATATTTTGGCAAGATTCCATAGCGGACTTAGCAATAAATTTTCGTCTAAGTAAGTTATATCTTTAATAAATGTACCACTCTTTAGATCGAAGATGTGATTGAACTTATTTCTGTGTATGACTAATACATTTAACAAATTATTATATATAAGATATATTTTGTGTTTATAAAATATTTTACTTATATCTTAATTTTTACACCTCCCATATATATATATATATATATATATATATATATATAAACTTATAAACAATGAATTCCCTAAATATGTCATTGAATAAAAAAATAAAATTATCCCTAACAAGATAAAAAAAAATGACTCAAGAAAGCGTGAAATAAAGAAAAAAAAACGCGCCGTTGATTTAAACTATCGTAACACGATGCACCGCAAATAATAAAGAGGATGAAAAAGCAATCAAAATTATAATTCGCTGTTACTTAACAATCCTAACGAACCCTTTCGGTATATCATTTCCTATAAAAAGTTAAGCACATCTAATTTAATTATTACCAGCACCACCACGAATCCTAAAAGAATCCCTCTATATAAAAATAATTTTCTTGGTATTGATGAGGATGTCTTCCTAACTCTTTGTTTGAAGTAATATTATATGTCAACAATATGTCATTATTTTCTCTTTGCGTTACATTTACTGTCCATTTCTGTCGATAAAAGTCCCCAAATCATGTGGTTTCTGCTATTTGGTACAGTTCTTTGTGATTCTGTAACGGCCGTCACTGAAGTTTGAAAAAAAAAAAAAACGGCGCTCTCTAACACCTATAGTCTTTGTTCGCTCGGAGCCATCTTTAATTGTTAATCCGAAAAAGCGGTTGTATAATGTTGAGAGTTTAGATTGGTTTGGTTTGTTCTACAGCATATCACCCTCAAAGGATTATTTAATGCCGACAAAATTTTTTATTGCTTGTAATATTTTTTTCCAAAAACGTATTGCTACTAATATCTTTTCTCTTCAAAAATCTATTGTTGGTAATATTTCTTTTCATTAAAAGTCTATTGCTGGTAATAATTTTTTCTTCAAAAATCTATAGCTGGTAATATTTAAAAAAAAATGTATTTCTGACAATAATTATTTTACAAAAAAGTATTTCTGGTATTAAAACCTATTTTTGCACTTTCATTATGTTTTGACCCCCGTTTAGGACCCCAACAGGTGTCAGGGTGGACCTGAGAACACCAGCAATTAAGAGGTGGTTCCATGGTCCTCAAGACCTCCTGATCAGAGGCCTTACTGTTGGACGTAGTTTAGCGTCATACCCAGGACCGGAGAGTTTAAATATTTCTGAACAAGTTGGGCGCGATGCATGGCATCCATATGAAAGTGTCGATCTAACAAGTCTAGTTAAAAAGATGAATCGAAATTTTAGATTAATGTTTTGGTTTTATAGCATCAAGGGTTTTTGTATATAATTACTCCTAACGCAGTTTATTCTATGTTCCTTATCTTCTGTACTAAATTTGTTATGACTGATCTATACATTTAAGATGTTTTGGGCATATTAATTCCAAGACAATTTTTGAAAATTAAACACCAGTCAGCCAAATAGGCTGATGTACTTAATGAATCACTAAGACAAACACTCAAAATTTCAACGACTCAAAGCTGATCTAAGAGATGTTCACACTATGACAGCCAACACCGGTCGGCCGGTGTTGAGTAAACGGTGATAAAATGTCCATTCCTGAAAGATTTTAGCGGAGACATTTTATATAATTTGGTTTTCCAGTAACTACAAGGCAATAAAAAAACTGTTTGAGAAATCGTATAATTCCAGAGATTCTTTTCCATCTTAGAAATTGAAAGTTCGACAAAGTAAGGAGTGGTTCATTAGAGCATAGTATCCATGCACTGTGACCATCCAGCCTTGAGCAAACGATAGAACCTTACCGTCCAAAGTTATTAATTAGTCTAATTGGCAGGCATTTAGTCGGATCAAAGTATCTGAAATTCTAAGAAAGGAGTGGCAGTCAACTGTGATTCTTATATTAAAAAAGGACAAAATATCGAAAAAAGAAATTTCCCTGCTCTTGCTAAAAACGTTTTAAGGTAATGGCAAAATTATCCGTTTCTTTATAAGGAAATATTCTACATTCATTTGACGGAGCAGCAAGTGATACTGTTGGTTGAAATTTATAAAATTTTTCTATTAAAACTGTTTTCAGCAAAATAGTTTTCTCATATCCACTAGCTGTTATCGCTCTTTCCAGTATTGATGCAGGATTCCCTCCTGACCTCTTGTTTGAAGTAGTGACGAACGTCAACATAACGTCATGATATCATTATTTTCTCTTTGAATTACTCGTGCTGTATATTTTAGTTACTTCTCCAGTTGTACGGCTGCTAATACACAAACTAGATTCAAAACTTGCACGATTTCAATGCATTTTTAGCTTCTGTGAGTAGTACATCTATGTTTAAAATGTATGCGATGTTTGTCTCTTTATAGCACTGACTCAATAATTCTAGCGAAGTCACATGTTCACTTAAGTCGTAAAGATGAAAAATATTTACTTAATAAAGAAAGAAAAAACTCGTACTGCGAGGTTGCTAAAATCTTAAATAAAACTATTATAATATAAGTTTTGTTAAATTCAAACAACTAGGCTTTTCTGTTTAATGTTTTATTTTTTAATTATTTGAATAAGATGCTGTATATCAATATAAAAATTGTGGATAAATTCTTTCTGTTTTATTTACATTACTTACATTGTTCGGACTGTTCGCCTCCTCTTTATTGCCATATTCACAATATTTTGGCAGTTGTACGCTCCGGACTGCTTCAGGGGATTGAAATTTCGAATTGAACCCTTTATTTCGTCCACTGGAGTAGATTTTTCTAGTTCCACGTGCCATGACTCTTCCGGATGTCTCAGTTATCTCCCTTTAACTCAACTGTGCAAGTTTCTGTTTACCACTGCAGTAACCAAGAATTGCACTCACAACTCAAAGTCACTGGATCCAACAAACGCTATTTTCCACTGGGCTATGTATCCTTTTCCTGAAGAAGGCCGCAGCGTACAATGGCTGAAACGTGGCAATAAAGATGAAGACAACAGTTCGTACAATGTAAATAATGTAAATAATTACAATACTTCATCTCAGAAATATAGACAGATCTTTCTGTTTTTGTTTGCATATTTTTTATTTTGTAAAAGAAACAATCCGTATTAATTTATTTTAATCGAGTTTAACACAAGCAAGACATTAAAGCAACCAATTTGTAAGGGATTTCCTGAGTGTAGAAGAGTTAGAAACAGGAACATCGTTAATGAGCGAAAACAGAAGAAAAGTAATCAGGAGGACATCATATAGCGATTGACATTGAATTTAAATTTTTGCAGATTAATGTTGGTTGGAAAGCGTGGAGGCGTAAGGGAGTTCTGTTAGTGCGAGAAAAGAAACTGTTAGCATGGAATAATCGGTTACATCTAGCCAGTTCAACTGTAACTTGGTCGGAACTCGTCTCCATTCTAGTAATGCTCTTAAATTCGAAGAGTCTAGGCACCATAGCGAAGACCTCATCCTAACAATAACCATGAAAGTATTTATGGATAAGACAAAGAGAGGCAACCTTACACCGGTGGGAAAGTGACTGAAGCTGAAACGCCAGATCGGAGCCAATAATATTGCTGATTCTTCTTTAATTAGAGTTAATCAAGGAACTCTAGATAGATAGCAGAAGGACCGGGCCATATGTGGCAGCAATATTCGAAGCATCGTACATGTTAGATATATAGATATATAAAATAAACTGGAGAGAAAAAACATCTACCACGACACAGTGAACTAACATTCTTAGTAGCTGACCTAGGAATAATGTATTTCCACTTCATGTCAGCCGAGAACATTAGCCCCCAAAATAACTTTCACTACAGCCATTTGTATAATTTTTAAAAATATGAATGTATATATTTGTTATTGTTATAATAATTATTATTGTCGTTGTTGTTGTTGTTGTGGTGGTGGTGTTTTTTTAATGTCTTTTGGTTACTGGTGTATACTCATTTCTTTTCGGGTCCCGACCAGAGACCTAAGGTCAGAAATGGCATCATGGCATTTTCCACTCAGCAGTTTTTAAATAAAGTAAAAGCACATATTTTATATAGACAAAACTCTTCGTAATGTTTAGTGTGTACTTATGAGTACATTTGTTTTTGTATTTCTTTTAGACATTGGCTACGAGGAATTCCTCCAATGAGTCTATTGGAATCTTTTCCAATAAATGCCAGGGTTCCAATTAGAACTGAAATTGTTAATGTCCTCACGCACCTCATTTTTGAGATTTCGATTTCAAGGTTCTTGTATTTTGATAGTTTTTCTTTAAATTTTCAAAGATACATTGCAGTCTGCAGGGACAGCCATGTCAATGAGAAGGCAAATTTGTGTCTTTGCGTTTTCTAATCAAGATGTCTGGGCGATTAGCTTTGATTGTTCTGTTTGTGTATTAATAATAATAATAATAATAATGCGCATAAATTATTTGATACATTATTTTCTGTTGCATCTGAGGTCATTGAAACCTTTATACACATGACATATAATATACGATACACGTATAGTAGAATTGAAATTTCATCCTTTGCCAAAACGCCTGGCAATAGTCTACAAAAAATTGTCCATTGTACTGGCCACATTCAATTCGTGATAATGACTGTGGCTGCCAAAAGTATTCGGAAAAAAAAAACAAGAAAATAATGAACTTTGATTTTTGACTTGGATGTACAGATTATTCTAAAAGTGGAAAATACAAAAAAAATAAGACCTATATTGTCGTTTGAATTAAACAATGCTTGTGTAAACTAATCATTATTGCTTAAAAAGAATTTATATATTATTGTTATTATTATTATTTCCTTTGATTTCTGTTGTATACACATATCAAAACAGATCAAACACATTTTACATAGATAAAGCTCTTTGTAATGTGTGAGCTGTACTTATAAGAACAATTTGTTTGTATTTCTTTAAGGCATGGGCTTCCAGGAATCCTTTCAATGAATCAATCGGAAGATTTTCAATCAACCGGAGGGCTCCAACTACAAATGGAATTATTGATGTCTTCATGTGCCATATTTTTGAGATTTCCACTTCAAGATACTTGTATTTTGGAAGTTTTTAAAAGCTCTTTAAAGATACATTACAATCTCCAGGGACTGCCATTTCAATAAGGAAGCACATTTTGTTCTTGTGGTATTTGATCACAGTTTCTGAGCGACTAGCTTTGATTGTTCTGTCTGTGTGTATTGCAAAGGCCCATAAAATTGGTACAGGTCCTATTATTCATTTTAAATTAGAATTAATAACATTCAATATTTATCGAATGCCAATTCAGTGTTTTGTAATTTTTCAATCCATCGCCGGGACTTTCGATAAAAATTAATTGTATTGGTCACAGAAAATCTATTTAATAAACACATATTTTACACGCTAAAGTCGTGAGTCCTCCACAACTCATGAGAAGCTAAATAATGATGTTGTGTTTGTAACTTTAAATGCAAAATTACACTTAAAATCTCGCAGAAATACCACACACACACACACATATATATATATACATATCAAGAGACAGACAGAAAGAAAGAGCCAAATTCGAAATCCAGTTCAATCCATTACATTCACTTACGTGCTAATACCATTGGGAAAAGTATTAATCCTCTTCTTCTCCCTCCACTTATGGATAAATAGCAGTACAGACTGGGTTCTATAGCTTTGGATGGCAACTGGTCTAGGAGAAGGACAACTCTGAATTCAAAACCTGCGGAGGTTCATTTGTGGCACGTAGTGCACCAGATCTCTGTATTCGGCCCTTCAAAAATTGTGGTTTGTTCTACACAAAGCCTTCACTACTATAATCAAATCACATATACCGGTGTCTGGCTGTCGGTCCCTAGGAACTGAGCTGCTTGACCCTCATACATCAAATACGACGGGAGAGTCCACCATATATATATATTGTAGTAGTCTCGAGGCCCAGTTCTAAAATGGAACTGTTCAAACACATACGTCGAAATTGACAGAAGAGTTCACCATATATATATATATATATATATATATATATATATATATATATATATATATATATATATATATATATATATATATATATATATATCTTGTCCAACCCACTTGACTGATCGTTTCACCGTTAGAAATAGATGACCAATATACGGATGTTCACTGGGCCAAGTCAAGCAGTGGCTTTGCTTTTAAAACGGCTTGACGAAAGTAGGCGAGTGGATCGAACCACAGAAATACATGAAGAATGGATTTAAAAATAGACGGATTTGTGACAGTACGGTTACTAATAATCAAAGTACTTGCCAAACAAACACGATTTCCATACATTTTTGGCTTCTGACAGTGGTGCATCTATGCTTTATTCTGGCATTTCTGACATGAGAAAGTGAAGTTAGGATGAAAGGTCTTGACTTAATAAAGAAAAACTCGTATTCCAGTTAATAACGAATATTCTATTTATATTATTTACATATTTATTTACATCATCATTATTGTCATATTCACGACGTTTCGGCTGTTGTGCGCTCCAACCTTCTTCAGGGGGATATAAATTAGAATTTTGTTGAACCGAACCCTTTATTTCACGGGGGTGGGTAGATTTCTCTATTTCCACGTGCCATGCATTTTCTGGATATTTCAGTTTCAGTTAATTACCTTTAGCAAATAAAACTCTCTAAGTTTTTTTGTTCTACTTTGGCCAGGTATTGAACTCACAACATTTTGTGTCAAATCACTTTTAGATTACTTCAACCAACGCTTTTATCCCCTGATCCTAAATAAATGGTTCGGTTCGAAATTTAAACGTATATCACCTGAAGAAGGCCTCGGAGTACAACTGCCGAAACGTCATGAATATGACAATGTGTATGTGGACAACAGTCTGAACAATGCAAATAGTATAAATTATTACAATAGCTCATCTCAGAAATATAGACAGACGAATCTTTTATCCGACATATAACGATATGCTAATAGTAATATTGTTTTCTTATAAGGAAACATTAGGCATTCCTTGACCTTGCCCTTTTCCGTTGAAAGTTATAAAATCTTTCTATTAAAACATTTTTTCTGGGAAATAGTTTTCTCAAGTTTACTCAATGCTATCGCTGTTTCGACTACAGGTGGTGGTGGGTTCATTTCTAACCTTTTGTTTGAAGTCGTGTGGAATGTCAACATCTTGATTATATCATTATTTTCTATTCGATTTACATGTGCTATCCATTTTAGTTTTTGCTGATTTTGAAAGACCACAAGTGATGCTGTTTCCGTTATTTCGTACAGTTCTTTGTGATTCTGTAGTGTCAGTCCACGAGCTTCAAAGAAACATCGTCCTTTCTAAGGCCTATAGGCTCCTTTCGCCCGAAGTCACTTTTAACTATCGATCCGAGTAAGCGCATGTATACATCTGGCAACTTAGATGTTTTGGGGACGAGTTTAGCGTCATTCATGGCATCCACATGAAAGTCTAGATCTGCCGTGGATGATTAAGAACACGAATCGAATTCTTAGGTTAATGTTTTTATACTTCTTGATTTAATAAGAAACGAATAAACTCGTCGACTGGGGTTGCTAAAATCTACAGTAAGAAAGATTCTACTAAGAGACACATTACGATCTATATAGTGTTAGAATTGTTCTAGTTTATCGTTAATGCTAATCTCTTCTGTGTAATTTACAATTTAAAATCTATCATAGCTATGAATATATTGGAAAAAGCATGTGATATACAGGTTATTATCAGAGGTTTCAGGTATCCAATGGGTTTATTAGATTTGTATTCCCCTGTAGATAAGCAATTTATACGACGCCCACTGAGCGGGAAATGGGAAAGGGTAGAGTTTAAAGCGAGGGTCCCACTCATCCATAGGATAAGAAACAAAAATAATAACAAACAGAATTTTAGCTCTGTCGGCACTTTCTCTTTTCGTGATGATTCATTCGCCAGGTAATAACATAACGCGGGGTATTGAGTACTGACCGCGGAAACAGAGGCGCAAGGAATGGACAAAAGAAGGATAATCAATGGTATTTATCCACACGTCCACTCGAATGGAATGTGATAGTGCAGATTTTAAAGGGTGGATCACTGATAGGAGTCCAAAGTTAGGCCAAAGTTAACAAAAAATATTTCACCCGACTCACGATATTCTCTTCTGGGGACGCCTCAGGCCCTCCCGAGTGTGAGTTATTGCTCACAATAATTAAAAGTAAGAAATAATTGAAAAGAAAGAATTGAAATAAAGTCGCAAAAATACCAAATGACGGTAACGAAATGTTAATTCAAAATATAGATTAATTTAAAATCCATTTTTTTTATTAGATACTCGGTCATATCAAGCGTATCTTTTATCTTAATCGACTTTATCCTATGTCAGGCAGTAAATCCACTAATACACAATGGGTTATTTAGTGCAAGAGAATTATAAAACAGAAGCATTATTTAAGACAGAGAATAATAGAAGAGTTATCAAGAAGACAGTAGATAACGATTGGCATTACATTTAAATTTTTGAAGATCAAAGTTGTCAGGAAAGCAAGAAGCCGAAAGAGAGTTCCATACGCGAGAAATGCTATAAACCAATGTGACCTTGTTAATTTAGTAATGTGCTTAAATCAATAAAGTCTAGGTACCATAGCGAAGAGCGATCTTTATTCTGCTATGTACCGAAATGTAACTCAAGTCCAAAATGAAGTATGAGGAAAAGGAGTATCTTCTGTCTTAACATAACCTTACTTAGCCACAAACACTGACCCAAGCATACAATAATAATTCTTATACCGAAACAACGCATTCTTACCTAATTTTCTTACTACATTCACCATAATACCTCATTGTCTCCATGAAAGTCCTAAATAATACCCTTATGTACAATTCATTGTCTGTGGGGGAGGGAAATAAAACAACAATTTAAAACTAGCCCAAATGAGTATTTACAATAGCAAAGAGCAATATTTATTCTCTTATATACAGAAATGTGGCACAAGGCCAAAATGGGGAATGGGAAAAAGGATGGTCTTCTTCGGTCTTAAGTTTAATCTTAGCTAGCCACAAACACTGACCCAAACATACACCAATATTCCTTACACCAAAGGAACGCATTCTTACTTACCTTTCTTACTACATCCACCATAATACCTCAGTGTCTCTATGAAAATCTTAACTAAACCCCATATGTACAATAGCAAAAAGTTCCTCTGAACTATTACCACGAAAGTATTTATAGTAAAAACACAGGGAAGTAACTTTACGTAGATTGAAAAGTAATTGAAGCCGAGACACCATATCATATTGATGATTTGTGTTTAGAACTTCTAAATATAAAGCAGCAGCACCTGTGGCCGCAATATTCGAGGCATGGATGAATGGTAGATATGTTAGATAAATTCAGGAGAGAAAAATTTTTAGCACTATACAGTGAACTAATTTTACTGGTAGCAGAGCTAGCAATGAATTCAATATAATCATGTCAACCGAGAGTTTTATATCCAGCTTATTTTCGGAATAAAGTACTACTTTATCAAATGTGACTATCACGTGTTGTCATGGTGACATTTGCTATCGTTTGTTTGTCGTGACGGCTGCTGTGAGGAAGTTTTTCTCGCCATGTTCTAGAGGAGCAGAAATTTAAAAATTAGGTGAAAACAAGTTTTTTTTTGTGTGTTAGTACCTCACTTCCAAACTGTAGGAGTTTGTGTCAGCCATCTGAAATAGAAAATGATATTAAATAAGTGTGGCAAGATTTTCGGTCCACCCTGTATAGCTTTGAATCTCTG
>OZ038476.1:79100999-79188499 GCA_964036315.1 Acanthosepion esculentum
TTTTATTCTTACCCATTATATATTTTTCCTTCTTTTCTCATTATTGATTGTGCCATTTCTTTTATTGCTTACGTTTTCTTTTTTTTTTATTTAACTTTTTTTTCCGTTGTAGTCATTTCTTTGGTTGTTTACTTATCTGGCTGATGCCCCTATTCAAAATTACTTTTCCCCTATTTGCTTATCGACTTTCTCCCACCGTCTGTTGTTTTCTAGAATTCGCTTTTTACCTCATTCTATATATTTATCTACTTTGCCACTCGCCTGTCTTAATGTCAGCGCCCTTATCTGTTAAACATCTTTCTTAGAGCTGGGGTTTGTGAATTTCTTCAGTCTTAATCCCATTTAGCTGCTGAAGAACATCGATACAGACCTACAAAAGGAAACAGTAGGCCCACGTGATAACACGTTTTTAAAGCTCGTTACTTTACTGCTGGTTGATAGTCTTTACCCAACAACCGGCAAACGTCCTTGTAATTTAGTGACTATAAAAATAAATTAAAATACGCATTGGAAGAAGTAAGGAAACAAAAAGGAAATTATTACTTAACATCAGGAAGTGACAGTTGAAATTTCTAGGGTACATAATGAGGAAAGAGGGATTAGAAAATATGATACTCACAGGATAGATTGAAGGCAAGAGGGGCGTAGGAAAACAACGCACAACATACTCAATGATCTTGAGTAAATGGAGGGCATAACAAGGTTTAGGAAAATAGCAGAAAGAGCTCCAAAAGACAGGAAAATTTAGAGAGTCATGATCGCCTACGTCCTGAAGGGACACGGCATATAGAGTAAGCGCTGTATTCAGATAAGATTAGATTTAATTTATTTTAATGCCATGTCATTATCGTCGCTGAAAGTGAATTCGGCATGCTTAGTTCAATCTCCGCTCGTTTCAGTTTTGTTAATTTTGCGCTAATGCCCGCGGAAATGGTCTGAATCTATATTCCTGCATCTGTGAGTTAAATAGGTATAAGACTAGACTCGAGGTGGAAACCAGACTGGAAGAAGAAAAACCAATCAAAAGGGGGATGTGCTCCATCAGACTATATTTACCTAGACACACCCACCACTGCTGCCCTTACGAATCTAATGAGTCACAGGCTCCATGACGTGACGATATTTCTTTATGTGATTCGCCATGACTTTGGAAAGAGTGGAGATTCCTGTTTCTTTCTACACGGGTTGGAAATGAGAGTTTTATCCGTTAGACTGATCGATTTTTTCGGTTGAGTTAGGTCGGATATTCACGAGTCTTTCACGCCAAACATCACGGTACTGCATCAAGGTCGAAAGTTAATTAGAGAAGCATTCTGTCTTATAACATAGCTGGTCAATGTATGTGATTGTTGGCCGATTAACTTGTCTTGCTCCATGGATAGCTGTCCAGAAGTGTAGATCATTCAGGAGTTGAATTCTTGTTTTTCTCGCCAGCGGTTCCCTGCAAAGCGAACAGAGCTGTGGTTTAGTTGGTTGCTGTTTCCAGAAGATATAGCTCTCAGCAACCGAATGTAGTTTTTTTGTAGATTTCTCTAAAGCCATCGAATCTGTATATGAGGGTAAAATTGAGGAGATCCCTCTGGCATATAGCACCCCACCCTGAGACAGTAACTGTCATAATGATGCAATGCAAAAATACCAAGTCTTTGGTTAGATCCCCAAACGATATGAGAGGAAAGGATACTACACTCTGATCCCAGCCAGATGGCCGGGGGGGGGGGGAGAAAAACGTTGCCAAAGTAGCATTAGGCGCTCTATTAAGGAATGTCGAATTTTTCCTCATAAGGAAATGGCTAATATTACTTTTAACTTTACCTTTGTCTATTGATGTTGGAATATACGAAGAAACTGAATTATTCTCGACTTGACCCACTTCCAAAAGAACTGAAAAAAGGACCAAACATCTGAATTTTAAACAATCTCTTCTTGATAGCGCCAAGAAAATTGCCAGCCAACGTGCGAGGTTCTAATTATCATCTCTCAGTTGCGTCTCTGTGAGTAGAGCGCAACTGAAAAAATGAGAGACGCTCGGTCCCGGGGAACAGTTTCCCTCAGCAGCACCTCCCTCATTGCACTAAAGAAGTAGTCGCAGTAGTAATACCGTTGCCAGCGCGACCGACGAACGAGCCAATACCGAAAATTAAGGACTTTCACAAAGAAACTTTTACCTTTCATATCCATGGTTTATTATTATTATTATTATTATTATTATTATTATTATTATTATTATTATTATTATTATTATTAATATTATTATTATTATTTCCTTTGATTTCTAGTGTATACTCATTTCTTTCCGGGTTCCGACCAGAGACCTATGGTCAGAAATGGCATCAAGACATGTTCCCCTGGGCAGTTTAAAGAATCACACATATTTTACATAGATAACTTCCTTCGTAAGGTGTGGGCTGTACCTGTGAAAACATTTGTTTTTATTTCTTTAATGCATGGGCTACCAGGTATCCTTACAATGAGTCTATCGGAATCTTTTCTAATCAGTCTGAAGGCTCCAACTATAACTGGAATTTTTGATGTCCTAATGTACCACATTTTTAGACTTCGATTTCAAGGGCCTTGTATTTTGATTGTTTTTCAAGATCTTTAAAAATACATTGCAGTCTGCAGAGACTGTCATGTCAATAAGAAGGCGCATTTTGTCTTTGCGGTCTCTAATCACACTGTCAGGGCGATTAGCTTTGATTGTTCTGTTTCTGTGTATTGTAAAGTCCCATAAGATTGTTACAGGTCCTATCTCTGTAACCGGGTCTGGGTGGTGTTCATACCAATTGGTATGGTGGAATCAAAGAACATCTACCATAAAAATAGTAACGGAGGAGCAAAAAGCTATCAACTTTTCGTCTGTAGGTACTAGGTTAAGGGTGAAAAACGATTAATAACCCACTAGGCCGTGCAACATGTTTTGAACTCGGTCGAGTCTATACCATTTCAAGTTCAATTCAGGACTAATCAAAGTCATTTTGGGACGAAACAAGTTCATAATGAAATAGTCAAATTCAAAATGGGACATAGCAAATTCCAAATGGGATAGTCAAATTCAAAATGGCATGTAGCAAATTCAAAATGGAATAGATAAATAGTTAACTCGAGATATAGCAAATTCAAAATAGAATAGTCAAATTCAAAATGGGATGAAGCAAATTCAAAATGAAATAGTTAAATTAAAAATGGAATAAGCAAATTTCAGTTGGGACTTAGCAAGTTCAAAAAGGATTATGCAAATTCAACTAAACTTTACAATTGCAATATTTTATCTTCTAGGAGCAATCAATAAATCAAGAAAGGTGAAAGGTGTAAGTTTTTTGGATGCAACTTTCAGTGCTTAAAATCTCTCACTATATCTATCTTTTTTCAAACTTTGTCTTTATATATGCATTCAGTATTTCCTTGCTGCTTTTTTTAGGACTTTCGAGATTTGTCCTGTTGTCCCCCAAATCATTTCATTTTGAATAACTTTCTCTTATTCTCTCTTTTTTAACGCTATATACAGTCTATTCATCTCTTTCTTTCTTCTCTTCTCCCTGATTGTCTTACCAATGAAAGTGCCAGAAATTCTTTGACACAAATTTATCCGTTCAAGAATAGCCTCTTGTAAAGAATTGATAGTAAAATCTACGCAACGTTGCGCTCCGATTTTAAATGATCTGATTTACTGCCCAGTTGATTTTTTTAATCCATGATATTTGTTTATTGAAACGCGCAGATAAGTTCGAAACATTTTTCCATAATAAATCTGCTTAGTCCCAATTCAAACTTGGTTATTTCACTATGAATTTGCTTCGTTCCAAATCAAACATGCATATTTCATTTTGAATTTTCTACGTCCCATTCTGAACTTGGCCATTTCATTTTGAATTTTCTATGTCCCATTTTGAACTTGGCTATTTCATTATGAACTTGCTTCGTCCCAAAATGACTTTGATTAGTCCCAAATTGAACTTGAAATGGTATAGAAAGTTATAACTGGGCAGCTCCGGTTCCGATGTGGCAGAAATACAATATTTGGGGTCTGATCCAGCTCCTGTAGAGATAGCGCATGGGAGGCGGAATCAAGTATGTTATGGAGTTGAAGTGCGAACCGACTATTTTTCCAGCGTCTTTAACGATGGATCATATATGCTAGTATATTTAATTTCTTGCGTTATAATACATGTTTATTCTTTTCTTTTCTCTGTATAACTATTCTCTCACCCTTTTTCTCATCTTTTATCCTATTTATTTGTTCTCTATTTGCCCTTTTCTTTCAGCTCTTTAACTGTTTATGTCTTTCGGCTGAAAATGCAGCCATTTTTTGTAGCGCGCTTTTGTTATATTCGATGACATTTTTAGGCTAATAAGTAATGCTTATAAATAGAGGAATGCCTCGTATGATGACTGAATGCTACTGATTCCTTGATCTTTGACTAAAATAAATAACACTAGAACGTTCATAACCTGAGAAGTATGCTATTTATTTCGGTCTAAGCACAACAGGAAATGAAAATATCAAGTAAGCACAAATCCCAAAAATTCAAATAAAATAAAGCTTCACGATTCTTCAGAATAAAAGGAGTAATATAAATTAAAAGAAATGAAACAACTCATATGAATTGAAAGATTGAAAAGCATTCATATTTAAGTAATAAAATTCGATGTGAAACTATAAAAGAACACAGAACAAAAATAAAGAGAATAAGAGATTACAAAAAGAGAAAATCGAAAATTTTTAGTGGGAGAATGAAAGAATTAAAAAGTGAGTAACTGTTCCTGTGTATAAAAAAAGGTTAAGGTCCAGAATAAAAGGAGGAAAACAAAATTTATGGAATCAAAAAAGTGTAAGAGAAAATAGTGCCAGAATATAATAAGAGAATACAAAAAGGAATAAAACAAATTGCAAACAGAGATTATAGAATAGAGAAAAAAATCAAAGCGATAAGAAGGTAGCAGAATGAAAGTAACAGAATGATTGAATAAAGGTGTTAATGCAGAAAACGTACAAAGCGGAATCGCGGTTTTGATTTGAAATATGAAGGACTCGATTGATTTTGGGTAGAGAATTTCATCGATTTGGGTAAATCAGAATTCAAACGTCATTGTAATATAAAAATAACCATACATCTTTGCAAAGGCATTTCAAGTAGATTGTTTTCAATAGTTATATGTATATTTATCCATTCCTTTCGTTTGAAAATATTTAAACTGTTGTAAAATTCGCAATATCGAAATGACACACACACACACACATATATATATATATATATATATATATATATATATATATATATATATATATATATATATGTATGGAAAGGTTTATGCTATTATTCTGTCGGATTCAAATCCATATTTGATCTATAACTTACTCCAACTCATATATATATATATATATATGTATATAAACCTGGATATATGGCACACGAACGTATAGGGAGCAAATCGTTGCAGCAAATTTAGTGGTTGATTTTTTAAAAGTAAAACGTGTTTATTCTCTTCCAAATGCGTCATTCAAATGTATCAACTTCTGACTGTCAAATTTTGCTGTCCCAGTATTTTGCAAGTCTCAACGAATAATAAAAAGTATTTTTTTAAATATATATAATACAATATATATATATAATAATTATGTATGTATATATATATATATATATATATATATATATATATATATATATAATGTGCATACATAATTGGAAACGTATAAACGCTTGTCTTACCATGTATAGATCAAGTATGGATATGAATCCGACAAATGGATAGGATAAAGAACAAGTAGGAAAACGGATCTCAGTCTAACATGTTTCATTTTATTAAAGCTTCGTCAGAGATCAAGATAGAAATGAAAAATGATAAAATAGCAGAGAGGCAGATTGATGACATGTTGTGCTTGGTTGATTCTCATTAGTTAGATACGTATCACGTGTAATGAAGTAGCATCATCTTCATCACCCCTTGACTTGTGTAATCGTGTGTGTATGTGGGGGGGTCCAAATGCAGAAGCCCCACTAAATCTCCTTCACAACGGTCTATCAATGACAGCCATCAGCAGTTCTGGTATAGTCATACCTGCCATTGTTTGACATTGTCCAACCATTTTTTGGCGCCCCCTTCTACCTTCACCATAAACGGTTCCTTGCATGATGGTCTTTCACAGGCTGTCGTGTCTTGTAAATGTGTCCAAACCACGCCATTTTTCTCCGTCCGACAGTGGCGAGAAGAAACCACTTTCCGCGCAAACTCATTGGATTTACGTTCCCAATAGAAGATGCCAAGGAGTTTTCTCACGCATTTGTTTTCAAACGCTTGGATCCTTCTCTCTGTTTCTACCAAGTGTCCACGTTTCACATCCAGGAGAATGGAGACTACCAGCAATTTGTACAGTTTGTATTTTGTTTGAAAGCTGATTTTGCTCCTTCATATTCCTACCAATTTGGCCATCGCTGCCATGGCTGCGGCAATCCGTGTGCGGATTTCCGAGTTGCAGGTACCATCTTTAATCAAGATTGCTCTTAAGTATTTAAAACTGGTCACTTCCTCCAGTGAATTCATAATGAAGTAACAGATAACATTCAAATATGTGTGAGAAACATTCTGGGCGCAAAAGTGTGTAAAAGTTAGTGAGACGCATTTGGATGTTTTGATTGGTGGTTTCTCATTGGTTAGATACGTGTCACGTGTAATGAAGTAACAAATAATCAAATATGTGTGAGAAACATTCTGGGTGATAATGTGTATAAAAGCTAGTGAGACGCAGCTGGATGTTTTGAAATAATTTGGTTTGGTTTGATTTTTCATCAAAGCATATTTCGTGCGTATTTTGTATATATCTTCATTGATCTTTATGTATTAGAAAGAGATAAGTTAGAAAAATGGTGACGTGATGTAGTTTTCTAATACTAACAACCATTAACACACGTTTAAAAACTATATTACGTCACCACTTTTCTTCATTTTTCTTCAGTAGGATACAGATTTTTTGTGCAGCAAATTTACCGATTGATTTGTCGGAAACGTAAAAAATGGTCCGTTTTCTGTTGAGAATGAGAATTTTAGGAGGAGCCAATTATTCACTGTAGAATTTTTCAGTCTCAGTTTGTTCAAGTCTCAACAATTCATAAATAGAATTTTTTTTAGAATCCAGGATAACAGAGAATAACATAGAAAAACAACTTAACCGGATCTAGTCATGATTCCCTTGTGTTTTGGATTCTCATAATAAACACATCTGCAAAAATAGCCAGTGAATATTTTGCACAAAAACGTTTAGAGAAAATAATGAAAAACAAATATTTAAACGTCCATAACGGTTCACCCTATACAAGACCCAAATGTCACTCAAGGTAGAGGGTTACTGAAGGGTTGTTGTGTGGGCAGTAAGAGTATGATGTAAGAATAGCAGCTTATGAGAATATGTAGGGAAGAAAACGGTTAACCTTAGACTTGAAGAAATTAAGATTTTTGTGGTCAGGAAAGCATCTTTCTGGAATTCTGTTCCACAAAGCAACCGTTTCTGGGAAGAAGCTATCCGAAGATTCCTTAGTAAAGGAATACAAACGAAATGATGGGAGTTTGCCTCAATGTTCGGGGCTTGGCGGGTCTTACTTGTAAAGTTAAGAGTCAGTGGAATCAAGGACTGTAGCTCTTCATTTTCCAATGAAATAGCGATAGATTAGTGAGAGACTTGCATCTGTTTGTCTATGGGTTGTGCGAACTCTTTGCGAGAGTGAACACGATGTTGAAAGCTGGGATCGTGAAAGTGGCCATATATGTTACGACAGGTTTCTACTCCTTTCCACGTGGCACCATGTAACGCAGAACTGGCTAACAGAGAATTTCTCGCGCTCCCGATTTGAACTTCCTGGACAACTATGAGCAACGACTGTGTCTAAGCCGTCAACGTGGATGTTATGGTTATCATGAAAGAGTACAATTCATTCAAATACGCGGTTGTTTTTGAGGTTGTATTTACGTGGTTGGTTTCCAAGGTTGATTTTATTTAAATATCATTTCATGTTTCTTTCTCTTTCTCTTTCACTCTCTCTCTCTCTCTCTCTCTCTCTCTCTCTCTCTCTCTCTCTATATATATATATATATATATATATATATATATATATATATATATATGTATATATTAAAAAGACAATATTTTTATGAATTGTTGAAATTTGACAAAACTGAGATAGCAAAAATTTGCAGTGAGCAATTGACTCATTTTGAGGTTGTATTTACGTGGTTGGTTTCCAAGGTTGATTTTATTTAAATATCATTTCATGTTTCTTTCTCTTTCTCTTTCACTCTCTCTCTCTCTCTCTCTCTCTCTCTCTCTCTCTCTATATATATATATATATATATATATATATATATGTATATATTAAAAAGACAATATTTTTATGAATTGTTGAAATTTGACAAAACTGAGATAGCAAAAATTTGCAGTGAGCAATTGACTCATTTTGAGGTTGTATTTACGTGGTTGGTTTCCAAGGTTGATTTTATTTAAATATCATTTCATGTTTCTTTCTCTTTCTCTTTCACTCTCTCTCTCTCTCTCTCTCTCTCTCTCTCTCTCTCTCTCTCTCTCTATATATATATATATATATATATATATATATATATATGTATATATTAAAAAGACAATATTTTTATGAATTGTTGAAATTTGACAAAACTGAGATAGCAAAAATTTGCAGTGAGCAATTGACTCATTTTGAGGTTGTATTTACGTGGTTGGTTTCCAAGGTTGATTTTATTTAAATATCATTTCATGTTTCTTTCTCTTTCTCTTTCACTCTCTCTCTCTCTCTCTCTCTCTCTCTCTCTCTCTCTCTCTCTCTCTATATATATATATATATATATATATATATATATATATGTATATATTAAAAAGACAATATTTTTATGAATTGTTGAAATTTGACAAAACTGAGATAGCAAAAATTTGCAGTGAGCAATTGACTCATTTTGAGGTTGTATTTACGTGGTTGGTTTCCAAGGTTGATTTTATTTAAATATCATTTCATGTTTCTTTCTCTTTCTCTTTCACTCTCTCTCTCTCTCTCTCTCTCTCTCTCTATATATATATATATGTATATATTAAAAAGACAATATTTTTATGAATTGTTGAAATTTGACAAAACTGAGATAGCAAAAATTTGCAGTGAGCAATTGACTCATTTTGAGGTTGTATTTACGTGGTTGGTTTCCAAGGTTGATTTTATTTAAATATCATTTCATGTTTCTTTCTCTTTCTCTTTCACTCTCTCTCTCTCTCTCTCTCTCTCTCTCTCTCTCTCTCTATATATATATATATATATATATATATATATATATATATATATATATATATATATGTATATATTAAAAAGACAATATTTTTATGAATTGTTGAAATTTGACAAAACTGAGATAGCAAAAATTTGCAGTGAGCAATTGACTCATGTGAATGACGGGTTTGGAACAAAAAATCAATCGGTAAATTTATTGCAATAATTTTCTCCCCATCCGTCTTTGTGTCATATAACCAGGTTTGACGATATGAGTTGGCATCAAATATAGATCGGAATCCGACAGAATGATACCTTTCCATATATAAATATATCGACTGGCTCTGTGGCAAGAACTAATCGAGGACGATGCTTCTCACATCGAAGAACGTGATCAGTTCTGTTACTTTTCAAACAGGCCTCGTATACTCACATACATATATATGTATATATATATAGTGTTTGTGTAAATGTTATTTATTGTATTGTCCTTTCCCTTCAATAACGTTTTCTCAGTTTCCTTCACTATCAGAAACTCCTTACGTCTTATTACCTTGCCTGTTGTGAAATGGTTAAAAACAGAACCATGTATATTTATGGGGAAGAGTGCTCAATATTGGAGATAGAGCTTTTGTGGAAAGTGTCGACATACGAATTAGTATTTTGAAGGTTTTAGCGAAATAGTGTTGATTCCTATGTTCTCTCTGTCTCCCTGTGTCTTTTTCTCGTTCTCCCTCCCCACTCTCTCTCTCTCTCCATATATATATATATATATATATATATATATATATATATATATATATATATATATATATATTATTTATTATAAGGTTGTTACATACGGACAAACATTTTTGTTTCGATACGAACGCATCTCGACAGGTGAGAAACAAAGATGCTTATGATTTATCTACTCTTGGTATTGTGCCTTTTAAATTAATGCTAGGAACGTTTGAATTTATATTCTTTTCGTTTCTCGTTATATTTGAACACACACACACACACACATATATATATATATATATATATATATATATATATATATATATATATATACGCGTGTGTGCGTGTGTGCACGCGCCTTTGCTCGTGCGTGTGTGAGTATACTTCATGTGAATACGTCAGTGTCTTGACACAGATATATCATTAATTCTTATATGAAATTCTCATCGTATAATGATCAACTTATCCGATTAATCCGTTGGATTAAATGCATTCACAAGGATGTGAATTACAGTTAAAAATAAATATTTGTTGAGTCAAATAAATGAATTGTTAGCAATAGGCTACGGACATATTGATGAGTCTACATAAAATGCGCGTGTTTCTCTCTGTCTGCGCGCGCTCTAGGTGTCAGGGCACCTTTTAACTTTACACCACATGTCATACGTAATGTTGTTAATATTATCCGAATGAAACATCGCTGAAAACACAAAAATTGGAACAAGCTAACCTCTAAAGATTCGGATATTAGCAGATATAAACTTACAAGATGACCCGAAAAAAAACAACGCCTAATGTAAGTGATAACATTCCACAAACATTAAAATAACGCTGATCAATTTTAGAGCACCGCTTATCTCTTTGATATTTATTTGATATGCAATTTGAAGCAATTAAATAAGCCATCATAAATATGACAAATTTGTTGTCACGTAATGGGCGGTGATGCAAGCAGAGGAACGTGTATGACAGCAAATAGTATAGATCAGAGCCTCAATCATGTTCAACAGGGTGGTGAGCTATCAATTTATTCTCTCATTTCGTTGTAACTTCTTGTCACGCCATTTTCGAAATTACTTTTTCTACTTTGCTGTTTTATATCACAACATAATAACAGAGTAAGCAAGCCTAATAAATAAATTAGAAGTATCAAGATGTTAGAATTGTGGAAAAAATGATGCTTTTTGAAGAAACATCACTATGCATGAAAGAGAGAGGTTATTGAAATTTTAAATTTAAGTTTTTGAATATATTTTAAAATTTCTACCATTTCAGCTTTCTCAGGCATATCTATTATCATAGTGTGGGATATTTAATAACATAAGTGATAAAACAATGAAAAAAAAGAAACTAATGGAAATCGGCTATAATTTATACCGAAAAAAATATACACACACAAATTTAAAAAATATCAATGTCCCTCTACTTCATGCGCATGTGTAACCATAATGTAAACATCAATTTAGTCGCACAGAGTCCTAAAGGACGAAATGCGTTACACGAAAAAATATTTTCCACTTTGTCTTAGATTTTACTAAAATTGTTTTGGAATATAAAAAATTATATACATATTTTTCGCATATATATATATATATATATATATATATATATATATATATATATATATATATATATATGTGTGTGTGTGTGTGTGTGTGTATGTGTGTTTGTGCGTGTGTGTGTGTGTGTACGTGCATGTGTGTGTATGTGCGTGTGGCAGAATGAGATAAAAAATCATAAAATATCTTATCAGTCACTATTTCTGTCTCTATTTCTCTCTCTGTAACCCCATCTCTCTCTCTCTCTCTCTCTCTCTCTCTCTCTATATATATATATATATATATATATATATATATATGTGTCTGTGTGTGTGTATGTGTGTGTGTGTGTGTGTAAATATAAAAGTGAACATTGAAGACAACACTTAGAAGCGACAGGCTGTTTTTTATTTATTTATTTTTATTTTAATCGGTGTTTTATTAACGTTATAAAAATTTGTTTATATCGCTTATTTAATAGTTTTGTTTTGGTTTGGGAAGAAAATTAAAGCTATTTATTCAATTTTCGGGATGATTGCTGTAGTTTATTCTAACTATTATTTTGGCGGGAGCAGTTCTTAATTTGTTTATTACTTCATTTATTTACTTGGATTGATTATATTTACTTTTAACGGTTAATTTATCGGGATCGGTTTGTTAGTTTTTTATTTGACTTAATTTAGATTAATTTATTTTACTTGTTATTTATTATTTATTTATTATACTGTATATTTTTATTTACTCTTTTGGGTTTTCGATTTTTAAGTAACGTAGTATTTTTTATCGTTATATAACAGTTATAGCTCTGTTTTTCGTCCGATTTTTGGTTTGATTTTTATAGTCTAATATTTTGATGATAATGGTTTGTTAATTTGTTTATTATTTACTTTATTTGTTTGGGTTCAGTGAATTGTTTTTTTATTTTTTATTTATTTATTCTACTTCGTCTATTCCAACTTATTTTATTGTCATTTTGTTTATTTATTTATTTTCTTTTATTAGTTTTCGATTTTTAAATAACGTAGTAAAAATTTGTTCTCATGTCTGCATTTTGAGATGAGCTCGGATCGTTTATTTAATAATTTATTTTGGTCTGCGAAGGTAATGATAGCTGTTTTTTCCTCCAAGAAAGTTTGCTAGTTTTGGATTGGATGTCGTAGGCTGATGATCTTTTCCTTATTTTCCAAGATATTTTTGGTGTGATTTGCGTTTTGTTTTTAATTTCCCAGATATACTTAGAAAGCATTGTGTTGTTCGCATATTTACTATTTGTGTAAGATGTTTTGTGTGCCTAATTTCTTTGTTTCCAGGGTCCTTCAGTTACTGCTATATATACTTTTTCTTCATTATCTGGTGATTTTATCGTGGCTTGGTATATATAAATTAACCCAAGCAAATTACCAAATCACACCCGTTAGAATAGACGAAATAAAACACTGATTAAAATAAAAATAAATAAGATAAAACAAATAAATAAATAAATAAAAACAAGCAAAATAGTTTAACCCAAATATGTAAATAAAGAAACAAATAAACGACTTCTGGCAAAATAACCGGCAAAATAGACTACCCACAATGCACCATTGACCCGTATATATAAATAGCCGAGGAAAAAAAACTCGTGGCTTGACGATTGCATCTAGCATGAAACAGTCTGTCGCCTCTAAGTGTTGACTTCAGTGTTCACTTTTATATTTACACATGCTCTATCTCTGATATATCTGATATTGAGCCCTTTATCCCATAAATATAACACACCTTAAGAGTATATTTCTTCATATATATATATATATATATATATATATATATATATATATATATATATGGGTACCACCTCTAATCTGGTATACGTAAAGTTTAAAATGGATTTTTAAAAATTAAAATGCTTTCATTTTAGCTATAATTGAAAGCTAAATGGTTTAAAATTTACTATTTTCATTAAGCAAAATACTCTGTGGTGTATTTAAAACATAAATTACATTGATTAGAATCGACACTTTTTTATCAGTAAAATCGAGAAATTTGGCCATTTTATCACATTTATAAACGAAAGTTAATTCTTGGTTTTAATAATCTTGCAAAAATAAAATATATATTTCTGAAACTTTACTTGAGGAAAATTAGCAAATTAAAGCTAAATTAATCTGATTTGAACAAATATTACTTATTAATGCATAAAATGTATACAAACATTTCTTAACCACTGCGTTTTGTTTTCCTACCGTACGAATACTTTTTTTATCCATTAAAATGGATAAATGAGATTTATTTCTATTAAATCAATTTTTTATGTTTTCTATGCATATTTAGTTATTATACATATATGTACAGTTAATTATATGAAAACTATGTTTATCCATTACTTGGAAATACAAAAAATTAAAAATTTGTATGTGTATGAATATTGGTTATATATATATATATATATATATATATATATATATATATATATATATATATATATATATATGGTGCGATGGATAAATTAAGCAAGGTGAAAATAGCACTGATATCTCATTTACCAAAATTACACAAAAATATCTTGAAACATTAAGAGTAAATTTATTCATTAAAATTGCCATCGGCTTCAACCATGGCTTCCAGACGACTTCGGAATCTCCTGCATCTCTTGTTTAAGTTGGTGAATGCTGCCATGATACCTGACTTCAGTTACAAGGGCTTTTGGTGGTCTCTCGCTCGACTGTGCCCCACACATAATAATCAATGGGGTTGCAATCTGGGAAGTTGGCCAGATGTAAGGGGTTATGTGATCGCAGGTTTCTTTTGACAGCTATGAGTGGTTTCCCCTGATTGTATGGCATGATGCAAAGTCCTGTTGCCAATCATAGGTTCTTCCAGCAGCCACCCCCTTGGTCCAGGCCAGAACTACCGCTGAAGACACTTGATGTAGGCCTCCGTGTTGAGTCTGAGGCCCTCACCAACAAATTCGAGAGTTCTTTTTTATCAGAACGACCAGAGTTGTCCGAGCTGCCGTACCTTCGTAATCACCATTAGAATCATCCAGCTCTTTCCAAATTTTTGACACCCAAACACTCTGAAATCTTCGTATTGGAGCTTTGGCACGAATGCCATGCAGTGCAGGTTGCCGTTTCCAAATTTCTGGCGGAGTGAATTGCGTAATGTTTTTTTTCTCACAGAATGCTGTGCCCAACAAAATTAAAGACAACGCGCATGGTCGAAATTAAAAATTAAAAATTCCGATAATTTACCCATCGAACCAAATATCGCATTCAAACATGTTTCATTGAATAATATAGACATATTGTGTCTACTTATCCTTTCGAGTTGTCTAATCAATTTATGATGTTAAGATGAAATTCATCAAGGAAGGCTCCGAGGTTTTTGTTAACCCGAGTACTTTATATACATACATACATACATACATACATCTCTCTCTCTCTCTCTCTCTCTCTCTCTCTCTCTCTCTCTCTCTCTATATATATATATATATATATATATATATATATATATATATATATATATATATATATATAAACGTTTAATATGTAAGATCGGTGGATTTTCCAATTTTCCTATTCTATGATCAGCGACAAGATATTATCAAATTTTACATTTTTACCTCCACTGATCTAGCATAGTAAACTTTATTCTAATAATTAACATAAAACATGTCTATTAAAAATAACTATTATATTCATCACTCTGTGCAATTTTAAAGTAGATTATATCAAATTTAAAACCAAGAATAACGCTATTGCTTTCACAGTATTTTGATAGGGAAAAGCAAAAATACATATAATATTAAAAAGGAAAACAGTGTAGTGTGTCAGATATATAGCGCATGAATTCTTAATCGAAATCTGATTATCGGCGCCTTTCGAGCGAATATTCTACCAAATAATTTACATATATGAAAACAAAATCGAGAATATTTTGAACTGCTAAGTTTTAGATATCAAGGTCACAAATCTGCATGAAAAATTTAATGTTTTCTCTGCTGAATAGAGAATGAGATCAGAACGTTATTAAAATGCGTCAGCAGAAACACAAATAGAGTTTGAAATATAAAGCGCCTCGTTCAATCAATCAGGACAGAGAAGACTGCACTCATGCGCACAAGTGGATTCTATTATTTGTTTTAGCTTTTTATCTGACGACGAAGCAGGGCCGAATTATTATAATCCATACAGCAATTTATTACTCGTACGAAAAATCAGATATCACAACATTAGGATCTTTTCTATTAATTCACCCCAAAATATTAATTCACACCAAAATAAAAAGAATTTATATTTACTAAAATTCAAATCCATTCAGCAATGGCCTTTAAAATTTCTTTAAAAAATGCATCCAATGTTATTCTTTGCTTTACGTCTCCAAAGAAACGCACACAAATCAGAGTCTATCATGCTACGATGAGTCCCAAACATGGACTTATTCTTCATATTGGCGTCCGCCACGTACTTTCGATTGTTTGCATAAAAAATGAACACCTCTCTCCCTGTCGTTGCATTCTTGTATTAACCGAAGCAATTTCATGACAAGCCAAACAAATTTCATGTTATAATTTCAAAAGAGTGCCAAAAATCTAACAAAAAACAAACTTTGTTTTAAAATTCATAATTTCTTGGGGTGAGTTAATATTTGCGATAGATAACTTTACATTATTTGTGGTGAATTAACAGAAAAGATCTCAACATTATTTGAAAATGGTTGAAACGCTTTAAAAAATAAACTTCCCAATTTTTAATTCCTCTTTTTTAAAACTATATTGACACTGTTCAGTTCTGTGTGAAGAAATGGTTATTATTATTATTTTTATTATTATTATAATCTGTCTGTTGCCGCGCTTTTTATTATATGCAGTACTGTTCATTCCAGTGATGAATTTCGGTACCTGATTGGTAGAAGGTCTTCTTCTAAGTTTCTGTTCATGACTCACTTATGATACTGACGTTTCTTGAATCACAAATATTTCAAAGTCAGCTCACAAGCTGGCATTTGGCATTGTTGGAACACTTCTCAAATGATACGTGATATACCTAGTCTGAAAGTAGATAGTTTCGACGTTTCAAAAATGGTTTAACTTTGTCCTAACTTCAAGTATTTTAATTTAAAAAAAAAACTCGGAAGTATTTAATCATTTGCTTTTAAATTGTCGGTCCTGGATTGTTGGTTGCTTTTCTGTTTTTTTTTCTGTTAGGAAAGTCATTTAAATCTTGTTAAAATGAATGTTAAAAGTGATAAACAATTTGAACTTTTTTAAAACAATATTACCATTACAGCACGAGAAGTCTAGATTTATCAAAGGCCTTGACTCAAAGAAAGCCATTGTTCCAGACAAAATTCCAGTGCTTGTCCTTAAGAATATTAACCCAGAATTATCTCCCAATCTTAGCAAATTTATTCAACTGCTGCTTGAAGGAGAAATCCTTCCCAAGCCCGTGGAAAGTGTCAAGCGTATGCCTGGTGTTCAAAGACGTGGGTATGCGGTCTTCTCCCTTTCAGTACAGAGTCATCAGTCTCCTCAGTACCATCAGCAATTTTTTTGAGGTCTTAATAAATAAGAAGGTCATCAAGCACATAGAATAAACTCTTCAGTATGAGCAGCATGGGTTTTAGTCAGCCCGATCAACTGCCGACATCCTAACTACCATCACTCACTGAATCACTGAGGCTCTTGATGGCAAACACACCTCGAGGACCATAGCATAAGATATCTCAAAGGCCCTCGACAAGGTGTGGCACGAAGGTTTACTACACAAGCTATCCAGTTATGGAATCACTGGGAGGGTCTTCTCAAACATAAACTCCTTCCTAACAGGTAGGTCCTGAAAGTAATTATCAATGGCCAGTCAGTGTAGATTTCCCCCAGGTGTCACTCCTCGGACCAATCTATTTTGATATACGTAAATGATCTGCCTAAGAATATATTCAGATCATTTGTAAACATCTATGCTGATAATATGACTATATACGAGCGCACCTCTAAAACTCGGAATTTATCTCCAATCCTAGCAAAGTTATTCAACCGCTCCTTGAAGGAAAAATCCTTCACAAGCCAGTGGAAGGTGTCTAGTCAATTTCTTATTCGTTTTATTAGGAGAGAGTGGTGGCAGCTTGGATTCTAAGAGGCAGCGTGAGGAATAACGTCACAAGAACGTATGTCAAACCTTGGCTCAGCGCCCCTACACGAGTGGTCTTAGCCGGTCGCTTACCTGGGAATGGAAGGCGTATCGACGCTTCAGAATTCTTGCGGTCCTATGTTGAATTCGCGTTGTTTTTGACGTATATCCAAAACCCAGACAAAAGCAATATATCACTGTCAGAATACCACGGCAACGAGGCACTCCGGCCAATCGCTGACCATTCTGGCATGGCCTTTGCATTCTGTAATAAATATGTAAAGTACATTTTAGGTTCCTTCAACATAAATTTAAGTCAAATTAATACAATTCTTTGCCATATTTTGACTGTATTTTTTTCTTTTATTGTTTTAAATTTCTGATCGTTAAGCTTCAAATAACGTTAACAAAATTGCCCAAGACAAACTATGGTAGTTGAATAAGTACATTCCATCTCCTGTATCGTTTGTAACCGTCCATCACAATAAAATAAACGTTTTTCAGCGCTAAAGCTGAATTAGTCAATAAAGCTCCCTCATAATTTCATGAAATAGTTACATATTTTGTAAAAAAATAAATAAATAAATTTGAAAAAATATAAAAAATTGTACATATCCAAATTTTTATATTATCTGGTTTTAGCAGGTTCCTTGAGAATAGGTGGCATTTTGTTAAATATTGGATTGGAGGAAGATCAATGGGTTCTTTTGGTAATAGAATCACTTGTAAGAATGAATCAGATTAACTAGGTGTAGGATAGTCAGTGACGACCAGCCTTTCCTCACCTCCCCTTTGGCCTTGTGTTACATGAAATGTAAAAACAGGGCTTCATTTCAAAATAAATAGTCGCATAAAGCTTCATAAGCTTATTAGAGTTGTTACTATATTAAACAAACATACTTTACTGTATGTCTCCACTGGTTTGGAAATAACACTAGTTAGTTTATAACACAAACGCTATGTAACAACGTTACACGGTGTCTTGAATACTTGGAGGACGGGACAGACTAACTCACTGTTTAATTCAGGGTACTGCAAGTTTAATAAAGTAACACTTCCTTAAACAGATTCTGATTTTTAGAATACCGGCATACCTACGAACATCAAGACACATAAACAAGATGTCGACCTCGTTGTAAAAACGTGATCTCGTCTATGAATGAGATCATGTCAGTATTTATTCTAACGAGATTTTCTCCTGATAAAGTAAACCCAGGTTTGTCAATTTAGAAACGGTGGCTTTTATTCATGAATAGCTATTAGTAACGAAACTAATCATGCAATTAGGTTTGTTGAATTTAATATTAAATTTTATCCTCTTGTACCTCAAGCAATTCACCTGTAGCTTTCGAATTCACCTTCTTAATTTTTCGTGTGCATGTATTGTGCGTGAAGATAATCTTAAAATCACTGTACGTAAAATTATTGTAATATGAATTACAAATAGGCATTAGAATAATTCAGAACTGATATATGCAAGACACCTGCATACGGATAGAAAATGAATTAAGTAGCTCCACAAAAAATAGAAAATGATGTGAGGCAAGGATTGTCTTCTCCCTTTTAACTTCTATCGACGGTATCTTAACAGGACTGTCGATACCATCAGGACGTAATCTTAACAATATAAGATACGCGGATCACATGTTGATCCCCATTATGCCGGATAAAATGGAAACGAACCAAGCTACGGATTTACGGACAACGAGACTGACATCCCCATGTGGAAAGATGTGCAAAAATATGCGCGGCCTAAAAATCCATCAGACAAAAATTAAGTGTCAGGTGCGGTCGAACCAACAGCAGCGCGCAGGATATTTTCCTGGTGAGACGCAGGAGGTGCAGAGCCGGGAAGCTCACCACAGTGCCCAGTCCCTCCAAGCAGAGGTTCAAGTAGGGCCTGATACACCATTTCGAAGAAAGATAAAATGGCCCCAGCCAGTAATAAACACGCCTGGCACGAATTCGACGTGGACATCAGCGAGACCCTTAAAATAACATCAAAAGGTTCGGTGGATAAACGACTAACGACAATGTCCAAAATCATCACTAGTTATCCACTGAAGCTGCTATCCACCAAAAGAAAAGAAGCCAGTCTCCACTGCGGGCCATTTAAAAGATAGTTCGCGCCGATGATTGGTTGTACAAACATCCAATCGGATGTGCGGAATACGTGGTCTTTCTTCGTATAATTCTTTAAAAAAGGCCAGAGTAGCTGTTAGCGTGTCAAAGTGAGGGGGAATCAGGGTTTGATCTCCCCTGATTGGGTCGATTTTGTGATAGGGAGTATGATGTTGAAAGACCCGAAACTCCCTGATGAACCAAGTCAAAACATCACTGACGACCCCCTCGGGCGCCTACTTAAAAGCGTATTTTTGAAATATGGATGGTCGACTCGGAAAGAAATATTTCAGGACCGCATAGACAGGATAGAAGAAGCCAGCGATAAAAAAGGACTAACTATCGTATTGTCGACAGAAAGAGAAAAAAAGTCCAAGATGTAAGTTCCAAATTTGAGATATCGCCATCAAGTGAAGAAGATTAAATATCTGAGAATTGTTTTAAACAGAGGCTGGAAAATGCAACACCGAGATCGGAACACGCAATGTACTAGAAAATGAAGCAAGATGCTGAAAAACGGAGAAATTGTTTGAAACAAAGAAAAGAGTGCTAGATTGCTTTGTGATAGCCATCCTCTTATATGACAGTGAATGCAGGACAATCTTCCTACAGATGTGTAGAATACTGGAATCAGTAGAAATGTGGTTCTACAGAAGGATACTTGTTGAAACTTGACTAATGCATGGAATAATAATGCAAACACAAAATGTAGTTAGAATAAAATGTATTGAAACAAGAAAGTGTACACAATATTTACATATAGTCTTTTGTATATTTCTGGGAAGACCGTTCCTGGAGAATGTGTTGACTAAGTCGCAGTCGGGCAGAGTCTCTAGTTGGATCTCTTGATTTGCCTCCCTGTCTTCCGGTACCAACCATATTTATATCGTCGGTACTCCGCTATGCAAATTAGGTGGATCCTACCACAACACCCCCCTCCCAAGCCTTGGAATCCCTTTTGGATTTCAAACTGGCTTCGTATATGGGATGGTGATTATGGTTATTTCTTTGTAGGTCCCCTTTGCATACTTCATATGTATATGTCAATCTGCTTAATTTTAATATCTTTTCCGTTTTGGATTCAGGTCCAATGGGTCCGTGAACTTTCGTTTCCTACCGTATCTTCTCGGTTCAGGAGCACTCTGCGGAGGTTCTACTTGAAAAATATCATACATTACATCAATGGGATCTTCCTCCTCATCCGGTATACTCTCTTCATGCTCTAGAACGTAACATTTTTTGAGTTGGTTCTGGTGCCTGTTATGAGTATTCTTCGGCCCTTTAATTATGTAAATCAGGTCACCGATTCTCTTGTCCACTATGCCTCGCTCCCAGAACTCAACGTTGTTTCTGTAGCACTTGAAAAACACCTTCTCTCCGGCGGTGTATCTTTTTCTAGCTGTATACATAGTGTTCTTTTAGTAACTTCGAACATTCCTCTTCGACAGGAATTTGGAGATAGGCATCTGATAAGTCGATTTTTGAAAATATCACTCCGCCATTTAGCTTGTTAAAAATCTCCTCCGGACTCGGTAACGGGTAATGGTAGTCCTTAATTACCGAGTTCAACCCTGTCGAAAAATCAACGCAGACTCTGATTTGGTTTGATTTCTTTTTTATGCACACAATCGGCGCAGCCCATGAATTAGATTCTACTTTCGAAATAATTCCCATTTTTTCCAACCTATCAAGTTCTTCGTTAACTTTCTCTACACTTGCGAAAGGCACGTTACGTTTCTTTTTAAAAATAGGCATAGTATTTTCCTTTAATTCAAATTTAGCTTCAAACTTGTTACATCTTCCAAGACCAGGTGTAAAGGTTTCCGGAAACTTTTTCTTTAATTCATCTTTAATGTCCTGTCTTGTTTGCATATTACTTTCTACTTTTCTACAGAATGAGTTTAACGGTTTATCCCACAATTCTAATGTTTCAATAAAATCTGTGCCCAACAAGTTTTCTCCATTTTTCAGAATGAAAACTTTTATTTTTTTAACGATCCCGTTCAATTTCATGGGAAGTACAACCTCGCCTTCGAAGTTAATTTCCTTACCAGTTACCGTTCGAGCGAGTTTCGTTGACTTCATTATTGTAGGTCTTTTTAAAATTTTCCATGTTTTATCGTTCATTATTGTTAAATCTGACCCCGAATCGAGTTGAAATTTGATATTCTTTTTGAATATTTCAGTCGTCACATATTTCCTCAAATCTCTATCTGATTTGATATTCGAATTTGTTTGTCTAATTCGGCTCTTGAATTTTTTCGTTTTACAACACGATCCTTTATGACCATTCTTTTGGCACATGAAACATTTCTTATTTCTATATGGGCAATTTATCTCCCAATGTCTTTCGTTACAACGTCTGCAATTATATGGTGGGACCTTTTTATTTTCGTTCTTTTTATTTTCTTGTCTATTATTAAAATACGCCGAATTTTTTCTCCAATTTTTCTCTAATGGGTACTTTGACTGCTTTTTTATTTTTTTAATATAAGCAATACCAGCTTTTTCGATTTTTTGCGACTCTTTTTTTAAACTTACGGCCCGTTGACACTCCTCTGCTAACTTTTGCAGGGTAAGGTTTTGTTCAGATTCGAGTTTAGACAAAACTCTACGTCTTATTTCGGCACTCTTACTGGATACCAGTCCTTGAGCAAAAATTAAACACTTGAATTCTTCAACCGTAATCTCTTCCAATCTGAAATTGTCACAATGTCTATTCACTATAGATGCATATGTTAAGTAATCCTGATCGTCGGATTTAGAGACATTCATGCATAACCATCGCTTATGCCAAAGCGACATATTTGCTCCAAACAGCTCTTTTAGCAATTTCACTGTTTCCGAGAATTCCAATTCAGTTGTTTTTCTCGGTAGAATAAAATCTACAAATTTGCTATGTTCTGCTGTACCTAGCTTTCTTAGTAATAGACTAACTTTTCTTGAATTCGACTAGTTTTCACAGTCTGTGTAGAAAATATCTTCATACCGTTTAAAGTACGCTTCAAACGTTTTTTCTTCGTCTGGCACATAGTTGAAAGTTTCCAGCGAATTAAATATGGTGTTATTAGAATATAAAGAATTTCCTTCATTTGCCTGATAGTTGTTTCATTTCTCCAGTGTTAACTTTTGAATTTCTAAAAGTCTTTCATCTTGTTTTTCTTGATATTTTTGCAGCGCTATCTGTTGTTCTTGCTGTCTTTCATCTTGCTTATCTTGATATTTTTGCAGCGCTATCTGTTGTTCATGCTGTCTTTCATCTTGCTTATCTTGATATTTTTGCTGTGCTATCTGTTGTTCCCTTATTAATAAGGCAAACTGTTCATGCTGACGTTGTTGACTCAACTGCTGGGATTTGAATAATTCAGATATGACTTTGGATAATTCATCCATCTTTAGCTGATAGTGTTCATGCAACAAAGAATATACTTTTAATTTGTGTATCCACGGATATCATATAAGCTGACCAAAAAAATCGAAACAACGTACGACTTTTTAATTTTATGTCTTGCTTTTACATTCCCACCCGTGATAATCAACTTTGGTGGGTTTTTTTTTTTTTTTTTTTTTTTTTTTTGTGAACAGAGACCGTCGGACTTTTTTTTTCGTTTTCGACTTCTGTTCGCGTATTTTAATGACAACTTCTGATTTTATTATCAGAGGTACTTTGTCACTATATTGTTGAACAAACAAAAAAAATAATTTTTTAACGTTCGTTACCTTTCAAAGTCGACACGGTGTATTTGTGCTCCTTTTACTTCCATGCATGTTTTTGTAGTCTGCCAGTTTTTTTCTCTTTTTAACGGGTGCCTCGTTGTAGATAATTTTTTCAATTTAAAATTACCGTTATTTGTTTACGACACCTTTCAAATTTTTTCTGAGTGAACGTTCCTTTATGCTTAGTCGTCCTTTAACGAGTTCTACATATCTAGAAGTTCAGAATCCTTCGTCGTTACGTTACAGTTGGACTTTGAATTAATAATTTTTTTTTTCAGCCTGGGTTCTTCAATGATTTATCCCAATTGTTGAAAACTCTCAATTATTAATTCTTTTTTTTTCCGTATGGTTCTTCTACTTCGTCGCCATTGTTGAAACTTGACTAATGCATGGAATAATAATGCAAACATAAAATGTAGTTAGAATAAAATGTATTGAAACAAGAAAGTGTACACAATATTTACATATAGTCTTTTGTATATTCCTGGGAAGACCGTTCCTGGAGAATGTGTTGACTAAGTCGCAGTCGGGCAGAGTCTCTAGTTGGATCTCTTGATTTGCCTCCCTGTTTTCCGGTACCAACCATATTTATATCGTCGGTACTCCGCTATGCAAATTAGGCGGATCCTACCACAACAATACTGAAAATTTAATGGAGTAAGCAACACTGAAGTTTTAAAGAAAATGCACAGAAAGAACACTTCTACTCAGAATCAGGAAAAAGACAGCTGAAGTACTTTGGACACATAATGAGGAAGGGAGGCTTCGAAAACTTAACCTTCACGGGTTATACTGAGGACAAGGGAGAAATAAGAAGGCAGTGAGCCACTTACCTGATGAGCTTGTGTGAATGGATGGTGGCAGGGAGAAAAAAACTGCTATGGGCAACAAGGAAATAGTAGAGAGCCATAATCGCCTACGTCCTGAAGTGACTCGGGACGTAGGTGTATGGCTTATATAATATAGAAATCTTTTTTTTAATTTTAAAAACACATTGAAAACACTTTTTCTCTTATGTCCCGTGTACCTTCGGGGCGTTGACGATCATTGTTTCCCCCAATTTCTTGTCCTTTGTAGCGCTTAATAAATTTTGTCTTTTTGTTAGTTCTCCTAAAACTTGTTCCGCCATCCATTTACCTACCTACTCATTAGGTAGGTTATCAGTTTTTTCCTCTTACCTTTAATCTGCTCTGCACGAAATCACAAGTCATCGTTGAGCGTGCTGGTCTTGTTCAAATTCTTGATCACGATAGATAACACGCTCTTTCCCAGAAACTGTAACTAAGGTCTGCTCAACATAGTTGCAGTATAAACCACAACTGTTACTGGTGGCGTTGAATGAATACAAATACGCCTGTAATAAGGATTGGCTAGCCACCCTAGTAGATGGGTATCCTCGAATGCGAGTGACTAGCTCATAAGCACTAGAAATTTTAACTTATTCTAATGTTAAGTATCAGATTCCCTTTTTGTTTCCATTTTCTCTAAAACTTCGTCGTCGCTCACACGGTATTCACAGAATCATTTTGTAGAACCATATTTCTGTTGCTTCAAGTTTCTTTTCCATCTTTGATGAGATCGTCAAGCATTCACAGCCATATAGGAGTACTGATATTACGTAACATTCCAGTACACTTTGCTTTGTTTTAATGTTTTCTTTCTGTTTCTTAATACTTTGCAATTTTTGCTATCTCACTGCACGTTCGGATTTCAGTGTCGCACTTTGCGTCCGCTGTTAAACACTTCGCGTTTTCTGTTAAAACACTTCGCGTTTTCTGTTATAATTGCCACGCAGATGTCGTTTTACTTGTTTGATTTTGGGATCTCTAATTTGTAATTTGCATGTTTTACCTTTCCTTTAACAAACAACCATGTATTTTCTCTTCTTGAAAACTCATCTTCTTTTAAGTGCATTTTTCCTTCAGGACGTAAGCGACTATATCCCTTTACATTTTGTAATTTTTAATAAGTTTTGTCTTCCTCTGTCTCTATTTCCCTCAATCTGTTCTGTGAATATCAGATTCCCCATGCCCTCCCTGCTCATTACGTGACACACAAATTTCAACTGCCTCCTGCTGATGTTAAGTATAAGTTTCCTTTTAAAAAAACCCTCGTTGTTGTTCACATACTGAGTTCATGGTATCCTTGACATCTTTCTGTAGAACCACATTCTATTGCTTCATCTTTGAGGAGATTGTCCAGCATTCTCTGCCACGCAGGATAAAAGTGTATTAATTTTGATTAAACTTTCTGTTATCTTACGACAGAAATCTATTCTAAATTTATTAGGCTACTTAGTTTAAGACAAAGGTAAACTATTATTTCACTTTAGAAAGGAAATTCTACCGAATGACACGGCAAGCATAATAAAGATGAATTGATTTTTTTTTACAAATAGATTTTTAAAATATTGTTTCTTTTTACTACTCGTACATAGAGTTTACAAGTCTTATACATGTAGGGAAACATTGATAGTATTTTACCTACAAATACTTACCAAATATTTAAAGGAAATTGTACTGATTTATCAATATGTCCGTCTTTCAAGATATTCACTGTATCTTTGTGGAGAGGAGAGTGTGCATATCACTGTGTTTGGAAATAAATAACCTCTTTTAGATGAAATACTATTATTAATATTTCATCCTGGGTATGACGATAAACTACATCCAGCTGCAAGGTCTCTGTTCAGGAGGTATTGAGAAGCAGGGAATCACATTTAATTGCTATTGTTCTCAGGTCCACTCTGACCCGGGGTGATAGCACCTGTTAGGGTCCCATCTATGGGCAAGTAGTTAATCTCCAAACAGGGATAACAAATTATGAAAGTATAATAGATTTTATAGTAAAATTACCCGCAATACATTGTTGAAGAAAAAATACATTTCCAACAATACATTTAAAAAAAAAATACCTGTAATTCTTTTTAGAAAAAAATTACCAGCAATATATCTGTATCTGATTCTTGACAAAAACCCTATTTACAAAAATACGTCAATGAAAACTGATCTACAAACTGATTTCGTACAAATAATATATATTCTGTTCATATGAACCTATCCTAAAAATATTTTCGGCATTAAATAACCCATTGCGGTTGATATGCCGTAAAACCAATTATTAATATTATTATTAGCGTCTATTCTCTTGGTTTATATTGTAATTCTCAAATGTTTTTCCTATCACATTTAAAAAGCTACCTGGATGGGAAAATAAGCCACGTAAGCGATATAAATCTCTTATTTTTATCGAGTTTCCATGACAGCGCTGTTATCTGTTTGAGTGTTTACCGGTAGGTGTCGCATAAATAAGCCATATTGCTATATTTCTTACTTCCCCGATTATTGCTGCGTCGCCATATTACTTTTTTTATTATTAAGTATAATAGTTTATGAATTTTCTTTCGATGAAGCATTATCATTTTTTGGCCAGATCTTCTTTCGTCTTATTTCTGTTACCTTTTATCGCAAATCTTAAATACTTTCTTTACTACAATTGTTAAGCAAATTCGTCTCGAAAATCCAAAGACCCGTGGACCAGGAATATGAGTTAGAATCTTGCCGCTGGGTTATTATTTATTTCCGAAATCTGTTGTTTACTCACTAAAATAGAACAACAATCTGAGATTTGTGATAAAAACCAAAAGAAATTTGATGAAAGACTAGTAAAAAAGATCTTACTAAATAATGTATCAAGTGTTTTCATGTTTCATTGATTTTTCAAACGGCAAATGATAACAATAATAGATGAAAATAGTTTCTTATGGTACATTAATTTTGACGGCATGGATAAACGAGTTCTAATAGTTAAAATAATAAACTCGTATTCCATTAAATCAAAGAAGTATCACGCCTTAAGTTTCTTAAACATTTGTGCACATAATATCTGAGGAGACAAAACATGAAAAAACCATGCTCAAGAGCCACTCAAGTATGCAGTCGAAATGGTAATGTGGTTGGTTATGCTAATAGAAGAAAAATGTGGTAGAAAGTGTTGATTATGACGATAAGGAGGATAGATAAGGGTCAACATCTGGCTTGAAGAGATCAAGATTGTTGTGTTTAGGGAAGCACCCATGTAGGAGTATGTGGTACAAAGTGGTAGTTATTGGGGAGGGGAAACTCTCTAGGTGAAATTTTCTTCTTATATTTGAAACACGGAATAAATAAGGATGTTTCAACTTCGTGGAAGTAGTATGGTCAGCCGTTGCTGTAAAGACCTAGACTGGTGGAACACAGGAACAATTACGATGAAAATGGCGAAAAATCAGCGATAGGATTCGAACGTTCCGTCTATCGAAAAAAAAAAGACTGTAGAGAGGGAAATACGTCATCACATGAGAAGGTAATGCCGGTAGTCATAATATTTTCAGTCAGTTAAGTGACATACGTGATACACGCTGGGGCGATCATGTCTCTCTTGATTCATAACTGAGTAGGCAAAAGATTTTCCCGTAGTAGGTTGCGGTTTCATTCTACGTGGCCGAGTAATTAGAACGTTCGCATTCTGGCCATGGTGGATTTGTCAGGAAGGAAATTTCCTGATGTTATCGGAGTGGAGGCTCGATCCTAGCGTGCGGGACCTTTGCAAAGTGCCTGAAAACGAATATCACGGGTTGACTCAAACCATGTGAGTGAAATTGGGTAGACGGAACCCTTGGGTGCCGTCAGTAGCTGTGCTAGCACGAAGTCACAAGTCATCGTTGATCGTACTAGTCTTGTTCAAATTGTTGATCACGACAGATAACACGCTTTTTATCAGAAACTGTAACTAGGGTCTGCTCAACATAGTTGCAGTATAAACCACAGCTATTACTGGTGGTGTTGAATAAACACAAATGCGTCTGCAATAAAGATTGGCTAGCCATCCTAGTAGACGTGTATCATCGAATACGATTGGCTAGCTATAGAGACTGGTTAACTAGCAAGGCTGTCCTACTATTCAAACAATAACTTGGTAGGGGGCGAGTAGAGATGAAGTCATACGTTTGCGCGTAAGTGAATGTAACAAAACGGAATTGTAGCGAAACCGAATAAGTAAAAATGAACAAAGTAAGTCTGGAAGAACATCCAAAAGCCGTAGCATGGCTGATCATGTATAGAAGGAAAAGGGTAGTCATCTGGCCCTGTAGAATGAATTGAAAATACTAGACAAGGAAGAACACCGTCGAGTCGGACGCCTGAAAAGATCAGCGCGTATGTTAGGCTATGAGGACCTATAGGATACCCGCCTACTGGCATAGATATAAATAGAATATGGGAAATGCTAATAAAGAAAGAAAGCAAATGACAACAAGGCTTCAACAACTGCAACAGTAGTTAAAATATGACAGCCATCAGCAGAAGTTGCAATCTAATTAGCAGTCATGTTAAGTCTAAGGCTACAAGTTTAGTACAGCAAATTGCCCTACGGGACCATGGCTTAGTTTTGGTTTGTGAATTTCGTGACATAATGGTTGTGAGTTCAATCGCTGTGTCGGGCAGTGTGTACCTGCACTTGCATTCAACGAGCAATAATTCAACAGTAGTAAATAAAGTAAGAACTAGACGATAATCCCAGACATGTGCAGTAGAACAAGAACAGTCTAACCACGTAGATATACCCGTGGAAAATAGTCCGAATATATATATATATATATATATATATATATATATATATATATATATATATATATATATATATATATGATTGGTACAAAACAAGATGGGTCACTTCACGGGTTGATGTTATTCAGCTGATTTATATATATATATATATATATATATATATATATATATATATATTATAATTACAGCATTTTTGTCGGAAAGGGTTATATGAATGTTTATGGCGTTAGATATATTTGTATGTGTGTGTAGCAGAAAGGTCAATTATTAGAGGTAGCAGAAAGGTCAATTATGCAATTATTTCTGTCTTAAATTGCCATCTATTTTCGTTGTTTGTAAGTTGTATTGAGCACGTTTTATTAATAATTCCGTTTATCACTTATTATATTACTCTTTGTTAAAGGTTGGATTTTGTAAAGTGAGTATATATATATATATATATATATATATATATATATATATATATATATATATATATATATATCCAGAAAGGAGTTCCACAGGTGAGATGTGCGAGAAAAGAAAAATGTTAGCCTAGAATTTACAGTTAGATCTAGCCAGCTCAACTGTAAATTGATGAGATCTCGACGCCAGTCTAGTACTCTAGCGAAGAGTTCATCCGAACAATTAACGTTAAAGTATCTATAGAAAAGACACAGAGAGGCAACATTACGGCGCTGGGAAAGTGACTAGAGCCGAGCTGTCAGATCAGGACCAATAATATTACTGATTCTTCTTTGGGTTTTTTCAAGGACCTCTAGATAAATAGGAGAAGCACCATGAGTGGCAGCAATATTCTAAGCTTGGACCAGTGGTTGATTTATAGATATGTGGAATAGATTCTGGAGAGAAAAATTGTCTCGCACGACACAGAGATCAATTTGAAATGTTATGAAAATTTGATTCATCTGGGAATCTTATAAAAATAATCCCGAATATTTATTCGGAAGAAAAAACCGTCGTACGGATTAAAAGTGAATTGTACAAATACACAAAAAATAGAAAGGGGCGTAAGACAAGGATGCATCTTCTTACCGGATTTTTTCAACTTTTATAAAGACGACGATACATGAAGTTCAACTAGGATTTATTACTGGCCGATACAATGTTCACAACATAAGGTACACAGACGACACGTTCTGATGGCAGACACAGAATAAAAAGTACAAGTACTTCGAGGCAAGCCAAAATAAAAAAAATAACCATCACTTTTAGGAATGACATATAGCGATTATTAAGAGGCGTAACCCAAGATGCAGGCTAGAAATTGGAGACGTTAAAAAACCAACAAGTACAGAAATTTAACTCTCTGGGAAGTGTTATAACAGATGATGGAAAATGTGACACAGAAATCCGAAGATGCATTGGAATAATGAAAGTGCCTTCCGAAAGCTAAGCAAAGTATTAAGAAACAAGAAACTTTCGTTAGAAACAAATAAAATAGTTCGGAACTGGTAAAAGGCATAGGGGCACTAAGTTACGCCGATGGGTAAGTAACTGCAGCTAATATGCCATGTCAGGACCAGTAATATTGCAGATTCTTTGGATTTTTATCAAGAATTTTTAAATATATAGTAGCAGGTTCAGACAAGATGTTGAAAATGCCATGGATGGTGAGTGTGTTCTGAGGAAATTTTTAAATTCGGAGATAGATGATATTTCTGGAACTGCTAATAAGGAAAGACTGCTTGGAGAATTTGACACTCACATAATATATTGAAGGCAAGAGGAGCACAGTAGAACATCGAGTAACGAGCTTGTATAAATGAACGGTAGCACAGAGAGCAGGAAGGATATTAATAAAATAATTATTGCGGAATCGAATAGGAAGTTGTGGTGAGCCATCATCGACAATATCGTGAAGAGATACGGCACATACAAGAAGCTGGAATAAGAATCTTGCATTTGTAAAACCATTGTGTTTTTGGATACGTTTAGGATAGGATGTACACGGCAGACATAAAGAAAAAAGCGTTTAAAACGATAAATAGGTATTTTCATTAAAATTTATTGGTATATAATTTGATGCTTTAACTTTTAGCAAGACAATTCGGAGTGTATGGCTATATAACTTCCGTAATTGGAAATTCTGTATCATTCGAGATCAGAGAAGGTCAAAGCTGCATATTGATGATTTCTAAAAATATCAGTTTGGTAACAATTTAACCTTTGATTTGATAGTTAAGGTATTATGGTGTCTATGTCTATCAATACGTATATTTTATTTTTTATTTCATTGGGCTTTTGCCACGGATACGAGCAACAATTCTTCGTATAATGTTAGTGAAACCACAGAATATTCTTTAAATTTTATTTAGCTTTTCACTGTGCAATCAGTTTTAGTTTGTTGTTTAATCTCCTTAGCACAAAATAAATAAGTGTAATGGTGCAGCTGACTGTTACCCTGGAGCAGTGGTTGCCAAAATTGCTTGTTTTGCGTCGCATTTTCTGAATTAAAATTTACTCCTACCTTACGAAATTTTATGTGATAAAAAGTACATTTAAAAATAAATAAAACGATAAAGAGTGAGTTAAAGGGAGATAACCACGGATTCGAAGTCAAAAAATATCATTGATGGCTCTCTCCTCCAATATGCGGAGCCTAGTTATATTTAATACTTGATGTAATGCAAAAATATCACAATGATAAAATAGCTCAATAATTATTTATAACTGCTTATACTGGGACTCATGCATGCAATTACAAGTAATCAATAATAATATTTAAAATTTTGAAATCATATTTATTTTTGGCATATGAATTTTCGAAACTGTTTCTAAATGTTTGATTGTCTTTCAATCATTCCACCTCACCTGCTATCCTCTTCCACCTCACCTATCAGCTGCTTCGCACCTTTTGGAAAACACTGCCCTAGAGGGAGCATTCATCATTCATTGAGTGAACAGTTAAAATTATTGTTAGTTAAGACAAAATATTTCTTTTAAAACTATTTTTCAGGGAAATATACATTTCAGAGAAATAAATCTTAGATATCTACTGTGATCACTTTTCTAATATTGATTGGAGTTTCCTTCCCGACCTTTTGTTTCAAGTCGTGTGGAAAGTCAGTATTTGAATTTTATCTGTATTTTCCCTTTTAGTTACTAGTGTAATCGATTTGAGTTGTTGCTTTTGTTGAAAGTGATGTGGTTGTTGTTATTTGATAATGTCTTTTTGTTTGCGATTCTGTAGCGCCAGTCTATAAGATCTGATGAATGATTGTCTTCTTTTAGGTCAATATGAGAAAACTGTTGTATATAAATGATAGTTTAGACATTTCCGAAAAAATTATTGGATGCCATGCATGACAACCATATATCAGTACATATTTGGACACTTAGAATGTGTTGTGATGGTTAGGAATAGTGAGTTTGGTCCTCACTGGGTGCTCCATACTCACGGCCTTGTGCCACATCCAAAATACACAATACATATCTTCGGCACTTCGACGTGCTGTAACGGTTAGCAATCTTGTCTCGCTAGATCAATTACGAATGAGTAGAGAGTTCGATCCTCAATGGGTGCGCCATACATTTGGCGTTATGTCACATCTATGTTACGCTTACAAAATGACTTGTGCACTTCAACGTGGTGTAATTGTTAGCCAGCTTGTCTCACTAAATCAATTACGACTGAATAGTGAGTTCAATTCTCACTGGGTGCCCCACACTTTCAGCTCTGTGTCATATCGAATGATGTAATGGTTAATAAGCTTGTCTCGCTGGATCAATTACGCCTGAATAGTAAGTTAGCTGCTTACATCTAAGCTATGCTTAGAAAATCACCATATATGAGCGTAGATCTGAGATGAATATTTAAAAACATGACACTGGTTCATATTTTGGCTTCGTAGCATCTTACAATGTTGGACAAAACTATTCCTAGCGACGACAATTCTGTATTCAGTTTCCTAAATCCCTTCACTAAATTTCATATAACTGATCTATACACCAATGTATTTAAAGGGTTTTGTGTTCATTAATTCCACATTTTGAATTTTTATGAGTGATTCAGGGTATGTGTCATTAATTTTTATGGCTGTTTCAGTGTATGTGTCATTATTACTCTTATTCCAATTCCAGTTCATAGTTTTATTTTAGAAATAATTATATTAAGGCCGACGTCTTGAGTAAAAAATGTTGAGTTTTGTTCAAAATCATTCTTGTAATACTTATGAATACCTACGCCATCAGTATAGTCCCCACCCTTATCGTAGTGCACTGCCCTGTTTTCTATTAATAGTTTCGTTTTGCATGTGGTATCAGTCAGTTATGTGCCATGCGTGATACACGCCTACGCTATCATGTATCTTTCGATACATGACTGACGAGGAAGATTTTTCTCATTTCTTACTGCGGTAGTCCAGTTGCCATCCAAGACTATAGAACCCGGTCTATTTATACATAGCTGGTGGTGGGGGGAGAAGAATAGGATTCATACCTTTCCCAAGGGCATTAGCACGTAAGTGAATGTAATGTGGTATGGGGTGTTTAAATGACCAATGCCCATTTCGTCACATCTGTGCTTTTAAACACACAAAGCATAGTGTCGTTGGCGGAACTCGTTGCCGAGTATAGGCGTGCTCATCGACATTTCCTTCTGTGTGAAGAGACACCCGCAGCCACCGCATGGTAGGGTAGCAGGGTTCAGGGGATGGAATGCTCTGGTTTTTCATTGGGGTCACTTCGCCTCTTCTATTTGTCTTCTGATATTTTCAAAGGATGTGATTTTTTCATGGGCTACTCTTCTCCAATTTCTTCTTTCTGAAGCTTCCGTCTCCCAACTAACCGGGCCGATTTCTGTCCCCAGCAAAATGTTTTTGAGGTTATCTTTGTATCTCTTTGGAATTCCACGTGGTTTCTTGTCAGATGCAAGCCCCGAGAAGAGGATTAGTTTGGGTGGGCGGATGTTTGGCATTCAGGCAAGCTGTTCGGCCCATCGAAGTCGGTATCAAGTCATGATGGTTTCTAGGCTCTTAATCTTTGCGAGGGAGAGAAATTCGTTCTTCGTGATCTGGTTCTCCCATGCGTTCCGAGAGATTTGACGAAGTTTCATTTGATAGAAACTTTCAAGTTTGCGGATGTCTCTTCCATAGAGTACCCATGTCTTACATGCGCACAAGAGAGTCGAGATTACAACAGCTCGGTAGACTATGAACTTGGTGGTTTGTGTTAACCGAGGATTGCTAAAGACTCTTTTGAATAGCTTCCCGTATGCTATGGTCAAGATTCAGTTAATGACGGCTTTTTCAGTGGATGCATTTGATGTTAGTACGCTACCAGTATATGGAAATTATTCACCATTCTCCAGGGCCAGTCTATTGTTGGTGATTTCGACTCCAAATATAGTGTAGGAAGAGGGAATCTCTCCTTTCCTTTTTGTATTGCTGCCGAAGTTTGTTAAGGATAGGATAAAAAAGACTTACTGCAAGTCATCGACGATTATTTAGATACTTGTATTCTTTGTTAACTGACACATAAAAATGCCATTTTAAACAAGATATTCTGGCGATGAAACATGTGTTACAAGAATGCAAAACGAAAAAAATTGTTCCTAGACTGTAGACAGATTTTGATATAAAAATAATGTTCTTTTAAGTGTCGTGTCCCTTGAAGGCATGGGTGATCATGACACTTCACACCTTCTTATAGTTTGTAACCTTTAGCAATGTTTGCGTTTTACTATCCTTTCTACTCTCAAATCTGACATCCATATACACAAGTTTGTTTACTCGCTGTTTCCCTCTTATTGTCAATATATCCATTGAGTGTCAAATTTTTCAAGCTTTGTTTCTTGTCCTGGAAATTTCATCTGTCTTTTGCCGATTTTAAATATAATTATTCGTTTTGCTTCCATTTTACCATAAACCTCTTCGTTGCTTATATGCTTCCTCCATAATGCTCTCAGTATCCTTCTGTGGAACCACATATAATTGTTTAAGCATCAAATTATTTTACAAATTTTAATAAAATGTCTATTTGTCGTTTTTAACCCGGGCTCATTCCTGTCTATCGTGTATATAGTTTCCTAGGCATATCCAAAACATTTGTAAGCAAAGTTTATATTGTTTCTTATATGTGCATATCCTATCCGAGTGTAGTCGATCATGACTCTCCACAACTTCTAGTCCTTTTTTTAACTCTAAGCGATATTTTCCTTTTTAATATCCCTCTCCACAGATTGTCTTGCCATCCATTTATACAAATTCGTTAGGTAAGTAACGCGCTTTTTCCATTTTCCCTTTTGTTCTGTGAGTGCCAAAATTTCCAAGCTTTCTTTCCTCATTATGTCCCCTAGAAAATTCAAATGTCTCTTTTCGAATATAAATTTTCCTTTTTGTTTCAATTTTCCTTAAAACTTCTTCGACGCTTACATGCTCCGTCAATAGTATTCTCAGTACAATTCTGTTGAACCATATCTCTGTTGCTTCATGTTTCCTATTCTTCTGTGTGGCAGAAAAGGAATCTACTTTGGAGAAAAATGTCGATGCTGGATATGCAGCATCTCTTTCCAAAGATAACCGGATGTTGTCGCTCACTATATTGAGATAAAAATCGACTTCTTTCGTTTCAATTTAAGACGTTAACGGCTTCCAATTTACCAGTTGGAGCGAAGCTGCACGAATATTTAAGATCCCCAAAAGCTTAACACAAGCCATAATATAAGAAAAGATTTTTTAGAAATTAGTGATAAAATTTTAAGATTTATCAGCCTACATGGATGTACAAAGTCTTATGACCATATCTCGTTGAAACATCCGTTCTTGTATGATCACTGAAGTTAAGAAACGTCGAACCTGGTCACTACTTAAATAGGTAACTGCATGGAAATACCAGTTGCTGCAAGCTCTGATGTGCGAGTAGTGTAATGGATAAGGGTTCGGAAATGGAAATAAGACGGCCGAGTTCCTGAACCCCATAACCTTGCAAGCCTGATTGGGGGGGCCGCTTAGTGCTTTGTGACCCTCGCTATCTTACGGACATTTACTGTTTTCAACATACATTTTTTATACATACATTTAACAATAAAAATCTCAAGTTGGTGTTAAAATTTCCTTTAGTAACACAACTCTTCAAGTTTGTTGTTCATCTCTGCTGCGGCTAGGTATTGAACTTACAACGCTTTGGGTCAAGTCGCTGGATTACTTCAATCAACAACTTTTATCCACTGGACCATGTGTCCTTGAGGAGTTGAGTTACGAAATGGTATTGACTGAAACAGAGATATCCAGAAAAGGCATGTTACATGAAACTAGAACAATCTACCCTCGTGGACTACATATAGTGTTCGGTTCGAAAGTCCATTGTATATCACCTGAACAAGGCCGGAGCGCACAACGACCGAAATGTCGTGAATATGACAAGAAAGATGAGGACATCAGTCCGAACAATGTAAATAGTGTAAACAATTTATTCTTGTATGGAAAAACATTTTCAATTCAATGTTTATACGAGTGTCATTCAATAAATAAGGTGAATTTTTCGGTATAAGGACTTCTAATACAGATAGAAGCTTACTCTTTTTTTATTTTTTTTTGTTTTACTTCTTTTTCACATGGATTTAATTTCTTTTGCAGATTAAAAAAAAATTCGAGAGTTTTGGCGATTAACAAAGATGGCCGACCAAGTAGCATGCTCCAGGATTGAACAGCGGTCAGTTATCAAGTTTTTGGTTGCTGAAGGGTGCAAACCAGTTGAAATTCATAGGAGAATGTCAACTGTATGGTGCCACATGTTTCAACAAAAAATGTCTACAAGTGGGCTAAATTGTTTAAAGAAGGACGGAGCAGTGTTGAGGATGAAGACAGGCCTGAGAGGCCTACAGAAGTTAGGTCTCCTGAGGTGATCGAATCAGTCAATGACCTCATTCAGTCTGACAGAAGGGTGACAGTGGATGACATTGCAAGGACTTTGAGCTTATCTGTTGGGACAAACGCAGGGGTCATCAGTCAGAAGGAGTCATCTTGCATCATGACAATGCAAGGCCTCACACAACAGCCCAAACGGTGCAGACCATCAACGAGCTGGGCTGGGAACTGCTCCCTCATCCCCCTCTTAGCCCAGACCTTGCCCCTTCAGACTTTCACCTGTTTGGTCCCTTGAAAGCGTTCACGAGAGGCACGAAGTTTAAAAGTGACGATGAAGTCAAAAGTGTTGTGAGCGACTGGATGAGACATCAGTCCAAAGGTTTTTACGCTGAGGGAATACGGAAACTTGTGCACAGATGCGAAAAGTGTGTGACAGTGTTGGGAGACTACGTTGAAAAAAAAGTAAGCTTCTATCTGCATTAGAAGTCCTTATACCGAAAAATTCACCTTATTTATTGAATGACCCTCGTATTATAACACAAGCATTTTCAGTTCAATTTACGTGTTAATAAAATAAAATGTGCATGAAAAGTTTCAAATTTCAACTGGTTAAACATATTATGAAAAGCGTTCATTGTAAAGGGAATGAAAACATAGCTCTTTAGACCTCAAGGCACATTGTTAATCGCTGTGGTTTCTCATCTTCTGCACGACTGCCCGTTTCCAAGCATACCCATCTACTTAGGCCCATTAGTATTTTTTCAACCTGTGGTTTATACTGCAATTAAGCTGAGCAATACTTACAGTTCAAGTATGTGGCCTGTCAGATAGTTTTGTATTTAGAGTTGCCCTTTTCTTATACTGATGGACAATCACATCCAGTCAGTCAGGCAATTTAACACCTAGCTGGGGGAGAATATAGGTGTTATAAATTCAAATATACCGAAATAAGTGGGAAAATGCAGTTTGCATGATATCAGAATAGATCTTGAAATTCGAAGACAATGTGGACGTGATCTGTGTGGTATTTGAAGGTTTACCGACCAGACGAAATATACTGTTTATTAATAGATCTCCAGTTGTTCACAAAAGAGATTTGGGAGTTTTAGGCAGGAAAAGTTTTGAAATCCTTTCTTAAATTATGTTATTTTTCAGTCGGAAACTATGTGTCAGCCACTTGTTCATTACTGTTTTGACCACGGAAGCGTTGACTCCCTACAAACCCGTACGTGAAGAGAACGGGTATTCAATTGCTGTCCACGAGAACTAAAATACATTATCTCTTAATAAAGTAATATTTAATATGGCCTCGAAGCAAAGTGGATATTTACACCTAAATAATAGCTTCCAAAAAAAAAAAAACGATGACTTATAAAATACAGTTTATAATCTTGCGATTATGTATAATTCACAAACGTACTTCTGTGTCTGGTGGGATAAAAAGCTGAGAAGATTTGATTAAGAAATTTTACAAACTTAACACGCTACCACGATATCATGTACATGAAAGAGCAATTGGGTCAGGCCTGGCAAAGTAAAATTACCAGATGCTCGCATTGACATCTAGTCAGTTGTTAACTGGAGCAAGAAATGGTTTATAAATTTGAACGCCTGAAAAACGAAACTGCTATCTTTTAGTCACCGTAGAGAAACTTTTTTGCCTTCCATCATCATGGCTGATGCTAACCTCTAGGAGATCAACGCATTGCACCTTTTTGGTCTGACATATACACTGAGATGAAGTCGGTTGAGTATATTGAATCCATTGCTAAATCTGCTGCTATACAGGATAGTTCTTTGTGTTTTCGCGCCGGAATCCAGCTTACACTTTTATACATCTACCATCTGTCCGTGCGTTGGAAATTGATGATATACCTGGGGAATATTCTGTAATGCAATCGATCATTTTCTATAAATATTTTCATGGAAATTGTTCAGATGAGTATCCCTTCTTTGTAGCTGGATTGTATTAATTTAAGCGTAGTAATAAACTGGCATCTCGGTGCCATCGTTTCACTGTAGGATTAGCTAGATGAACAAGGAAATCGGTCGGTGATTCTGATGGATAACAAGTTCCGTAACCGATTCTCAGCAGGGAATGCTTCTTCGCCTCAATCATTGAGTTTTCATCGAATCAAAAGTGGAATCGGCCTTTTATGCTAGATTACACGATTTGGCCTCTTGTTTAGGCATCAGTGCCAACAGTTTATAGATTTCAAATCTTTTCTCGAAGAAATCATCGGATCAAAAGTGTAATCGTACTTTTATGTTAGAATACACATTTTACCTTCTTTTTTGGTCATCAGTGCCAACAATTTATAGATTTTAAATCATTTCTGGAAGAAATCATCGGATCAAAAATCGAATCTTACTTTTATGCCAGATTATACAGCTTAGCGTTGTGTTTGGTCATCGGTGCCAACAATTTATAAATTTCAAAACTTTTCTCGAAGAAATCATCGAATCAAAAGTGGAGTCGTACTTTTATGCTAGATTACACAATTTAGCTTCGTGTTTGGTCATCGGGGTCAGCAATTCAAAGCTTTCAAAACTTTTCTCGAAGAAATCATCAAACAAAAAGTGGAATCGTACTTTTGTGCTAGATTACACAGTCTAGCTTCGTGTTTGTTCATTGGTACAAACAATAGAGCGATTAAAATAATTACTGAACAATTAAGTCATAATTGAAAATGTACTTTTGTAATGGATTAAACAATTTATGTTCCTTTCTATTCAAGTCTTCCAGCAATTTAAAGATGCGGAAAAATTCCTCGAAGAATCTATCGAATCAACAGCTTGGTCTCTCCTTCATGAAGGAAGACATAATTTAGTCGAAAAGTGACGAAATGTAAATAAAACCCAGGGCACAATTATGACAGAATAATTCAATATTGGTAAGTTTTTATGAATAAATATGTCGAAGATATCGGTCATCTTTACATCAAATCTAATAACTTGTTAAATTATAATTTGTTATAATGTACTTCTGTACATTATACTAGGTTGTTACATCAATTCTTTTGTTTTTTATCATTTATTTTAATACTTATTATTTATTAATAGTTCTGTTGAATCATTCAACATTGTATTCCTTTTCATTATTTACGACCCCTACCAACGATATACTAACTGCTCAATGTCTCGACGATAGAAATCACTTGATTTTTATCGGAAAAATTCATCAAGCCACATTTTAAGATCCACATCCTTGTTAAACGAAACACCCCTAAAATTATTAGAAAGCAATAGTGAGTGTATCAGAACTTTCTAATATAGTTCTTTCTTTGTATTAATTGTGTCGAACGAGTAAACTAGCGGCAATGGAGGAGCGCTGAAGTTTGTTTCTCTCGGTCAATGCATGTTGCACTCGTGCGCCGTGTTTTTGGACCTTACCTGTTGAGTAATATGAGAGCTTTCCGTCTTCTCTGAGACAATTCCCTAATGGCCCGACGCGGTTCTTCCTTAATCAGCGCGTGCAACTGGTTATTATCAAACTGTACAAGTCCGCCAGAACTGTGCGTTTGAACTTCCCTTCCTTGAAACGGGAAAACCATTTCTGTGCCAATTTGTCGTTAATGAATTCATCTCCGTACGCAGTACTAATAACTCGAGTAGCTTTTTGACTTTGATTGACACCTTCCCCGCCAAGTATTTTGGGAAAAGCGTTTCATTTTCAGACGAATTTTTTTCATTTAATTTAATATAGTAACTAAGAAACTGAGGCTCCTTGAAGTATCTGAGAGGTGTCTAACACCTCTACCAGACGTATGAATTAACAACGGGACTCATTTCAAGCTCAGAAGGGCATAAACAGAATCAATATTGACGTATAAACACGTTTCTAGCTGGTTTTTGAACGTTATATTTTGGACGTTTTTATTCATCTGTCACTGAAAAAGACTCTTTCGGTAAAATCGTATATAAACGTGTACACCGGGGAAGGCGCTAAAAGCAAAGAGAAAATGACGAACATTCCAATTCTTTCCTACTTGGCATTTCATCTCAAAAGAAGGGAGTCTAATCTGAAATAAAATTTTATTAATGTTAGACAAGTTTCACAGGATGACCACAGTCGAGATCATCATTAAAAAACATTAAAAAAAAAAAGAACGAATATATGTAAAAAATTATTATTTTCTCTTGTGGAGATGCAATATCAGAAACAGTTGTTTACAAAATTATATCAGATGAATTGGTTCGTTAGTTTTCGTTTATATTCCTTTGTAAGACTCTTTGTAATTTTCGTGACTCTTAATATTTCCTGCTGTCTCTTTTATCCGGAATAAGCTGACAACTGATTTTCATTACATAGCAAAATAAATAAATAAAAAATAAAAAATAAATAAAACAATAGATAAATTCAGAAATGTTTTACTCGACTGAATATTAAAACATGCGAAATGACTAAAGTCGATACCAAACTGAGAAACGAACTTCATCAATTACTGTCAGGAAGAAGTGTTTTATTTAATCAGGATTGCCTCTGGATACGTAACAAAAGCCTCTTGTATTTGTATTACTACCTTGATTTTTTTTGTACTCTTGGAAGGACGAAACTCGTGCAATATGATATTAAAAAGAAATTGAATTATTTTTCTTAAACGGACAAAAAATTCAACAATAAAGAAACAATATTTTAGGATGTTCAGAGTTTAATTACGTTTTAATAGAAAGTTTATACAGTGATGCAATTCTGAGAGAATTGGAAATCCTACCAGGATTCAGCATCGTCGGCCAGAAACAGGGACACTAAAATGAAGGGGTGCGGAAGTTTAAATATCTGGGAAGTGTTTTGATAGAGGACGGCAAGTGTGACACTGAGATCTATAGACGTATTGGTATGGACAAGGACGCATTCCAGAATCTGGGCAGAGGTTTGCGAGACAGGAGGATCTCTTTGGTAGCAAAAAAAGAGTAATGAGCTATTACGCAACATCTATCCTCCTTTACGGCAGCGAATGTTGGACGGTCTCCTCAAAGATGAAGAAAAAACTCGAGGCGACGGAGAAGGATGCTGAGGTTATCAAGGACTTAGCGTGTGGGCAATGATGAGGTCTTAGAGAGGATGAAAACAAGGAGGAGGCTTATACTTAACATCAGGAAGAGGCAGCTGAAGCTTCTGGGGCACGTAATGAGAAAGGAGGGATTGGAGAATCTGATACTCACAGGTCGAAAATAGGGAAAGAGAGACAAGGGAAAGTAGTGCATGACATATCTGGCAGGATTAAGCAAGTGGTCTGGAACGTGACAGAACGTGGTCTGTGGTAGGTGGCAGAAGGATGAAATTTATTGAGAGCTACAAGGGATAGGGGATAGTGGAGACCCATAATAGGACTGTACTGATTAGAGAGTCTGCTTCACTAGGTAGCATGTCTAGGGAAGAAGCTTTTTTTAGTAGAATTTGCTTCTAACCGGTCCAAGACGAAGGGAATGTATATGAAACGTCACCGTGGAAGTGGCACAAGAAGGTTTTGGTGTGAAGGTCTGAAATGGTGGAACTAAGGAATTTAGCTCATCTTAACACCTACCTTGAAAATACCGATAGAGTAACGAGAGGTTAGAAAAGTTTCATCTGTCGGAAATGGGTTGTAGGAAAATCCGAAGTACATGCAGCAGATTAGGCTGAAATTCGAACACTGTTCGCCGATTTCATTTTGCGCGCCTCCACAAGAAAAGAGCTCATTTTCTAAGTAAAATTCAATCAACATTTTCTTAAATTTCTTCTAATAGCACATTTTCTATGTACATTATTTACATTGTTCGGACTGTTGTCCTCATCTTTATTCCCATATTCACGATGTTTCGGCCGTTGTACCGACTTGCTCCGGCTTTCGTCACGTGATTAATAAAAATAAAGTTAACAGTCCGAACAACGTAAATAATATAAATAATTACAATACTTCATCTAAGAAATATAGACAGAACTTATTTTCGATAATAAAGACTGCACAAGCCATCCGCTGTCTTATTTCAATATTCGTCTCAAAAGATGGTGATTTCTACGCTTTTATTTTTTACACAAACATGCACAGAATGTTTCTTTCTTGTATTTCGGTTCAGAAAGCTTTGTAGCTGTTGGCTGAACTCGTAAACTGATATCAGCCCGTTGAGATGTAATTTTATAAGCGTAATAAATGATTCAGACACAACATTTATTTATTGCTAGTCAAAATGTTTTTTCCCGTTTATTCTATCTCTTTCTCTTTTTATTTCATTTGCTGTCTGACAGTGATTCGATGTTTCATAATCGTGTAATTAAACACAGACCTTTTCTTGGGCAGACGGTATGATTAACGATGCCGAGATGTTGACTGGCAGATAAAAGAAGATGTGATGTTCCAGCTACTCAAAAGTCGCCAATTATTAAAATATCTTTTTATCAGACTACACTAACATTTTCCAGGAAGTCAAACATACAAGAGATAATTAAAAAAAAAATAACAAAAGGAAAAAAAGAAAGAATTTAATGCTAGTATGAATAGATAATTCATTTTCGGACCTATCTTACTTTTCTTGTTACTTTACTATAACATTGTCTTCAACTAACTAAAAATTAAATAGCAGGGTAGACTGGACTCTATAGCTATGGGTGGCAATCATTCTAGGAGAAGGACTACTCTGAATTCACAGAACTACACTAACCTTACCCGGATTGATTGACTGATTTCTTTTTTTACGATTAATAAACAATTTGAAGATTACTTAAAGTCAGAAAATATTTTTAGATTGTAAGAACTTTCTGGCGATAAAAATGATTTACTTCTTCGCTCCCAATTGTGACTGTCAATATAGACTACTCCTAGGAAAATCTTTATGACTGGTTTTGTTGTCGCTTGACCAAAATCATGCCATCCACCCATTTACTCCTCCGTATAATATATATATATATATATATATATATATATATATATATATATATATATATATATATATATATATATATATATATATATATATATGTGTGTGTGTGTGTGTGTGTGTGTGTGTGTGTGTATATAAACATAAATAAATATATATGAACAAATAATGAATTAAAAAAATCCAGTAACGACAATAATATTTACTTTAGTTTATTGCTCATTAAATTACATCGTTTAGTATATCCTAGAGTTAACTTTGACAGTAAAGTTAACTTGAAGAATAATTTTGAGCATATTTAAACTTTGAAAACCTAACTTCAAAATATAATCCCTATATATGCTTTGATGAAGCCCATTTCCTTTGGTCTTTATGCATACGTATATATACGTATGAATATTTATATATAAAGGGTATTCCAATAACTTATAACTTAAATTTAAAATCGGTCCAAATTATTGGAACACCTTTATATATATATATATATATATATATATATATATATATATATATATATATATATATATATATGTATATGTGTGTGTGTGTGTGTATGTGTGTCCGTGTATCTGTCTGTATTTATATATATATATATATATATAAAGAAATATAGTCTTAAAGTGTGCTATATTTATGGGATAAGGTGCTCAATATCAGAGATAGAGCATGTGTAAATATAAAAGTGGACATGGAAGTCAGCACTTAGAGGCGACAGTCTGTTTCATGCTAGAGCAATCGTCAGGCAACTGTTGCCTGACGATTGCTCTAGCATGAAACAGACTGTCGCCTCTAAGTGCTGACTTCCATGTCCACTTTTATATATATATATATATATATATATATATATATATATATATGTCATTCACAGACAGTACTGCAGAGAGAGAGAGAGAGAGAGAGAGAGAGAGAGAGAGAGAGAAAGAAAGAAAGAAAGAAACAGATATTTGCTTATATGCAAAATTCTACGAAGGAATAAGCAGTGCATACGAACCGAATATTACCCCGGCGTTTTTTTTGAGCTCTACATTTTGTGAGCTAGTGCGTAAAAGTAGTCACTCCGAAGATGGTGGCAAATATGTGATAGTCTAAGTATAAAATAGCGAACTGTATAATAAAGAGGAAAAGAAGAAAGAAAGAATAAAGAAAGAAAGAAAGAAAGAAAATAATAATGAATAGAAAATAAGAAATAGGGGGAAAATATTTTTGATGAATGAATAAAGAAAAAAAACAAGTTGCGAAAAGGAAACGAAAAAAAATGAAAAATAACGAAAGAAACCGAGAATAATAAAAAAAAAGAAATGTAACTTCGAAAGAAGGCGAAAAGAACAAATTAACTGATTACTAAAATGTGTGGCATCAGGCTACCATAGAGACGCACATCAGAATAAAAGTTAAAATGAATGCTTGAAGTCCATATCGCAGACAGTTTTCAGAAACTGTAATAATAGGAATGAGGACTAAACACAGACAAACCTGTTTAAAATGAATCATTAAACTTAAAAATGAATACGAAATAAATGAAAGAGAAATAAAAACATTTGCCTCCTGAAAATGGAGTAAATATTGTAACAGGACTTGGCACAAAAGTTGTTTCCATTCAAGACGTATGAGACCATGTCTCCCTCGGTTTCTATATTTAATATATGTGAATCACCACGGGAAAGATAGTGAAGTGGTACCACGCTTCCTTCCGTACTGATGTAAATTCAAAGAGGATCTTGTGACACTATGTTGGGAAAACTCACGTAGAAGAGAAAGTGTGATATTATCTCGAAAAATTAGTTATCTTAAAACACTTAAATAATTCTAGTTTATTAAACAAGAGAAATGAATTAATGGTTACATGTAAGCATAAAAATAAATATCTGCTCAAATACGTTGACCCAGATTAATTTTTAATGTAAATTATGTTTTTTTCAAACATGTTTGGTTAAATAATTCAAACGTATTATGTCTATTTATTTTAGTTTTAATCCTTTCGAGTCTACAAATTAATTTCCTAGTGGCTGTAGAAAATTGATTAAGAAAAATACCAAAATTTTCTTTCAAATAATTTTTGTTTTCAATCTCATCTGAGATAATCTTCAGGGGGTTAAATTTTCTGTGGATCTGTCTACCTAGTTTCGTAAACTTAAAATATTTTTCACTGTTCGTTTTACTGTGTTTTGCAGCGTTATAGTGTCAAATTCAAATTCAAGAGGTTTTTCCTATGCAAGGGAGGTAACGTTTGTATTTATTTATTTATTATTATTATTTTATATATATAAAACTTTGTTGCTACATACATTTAAGAACTTTGTTGCTATACTCATAGTTGACTTTTATATTCGGTTTTAATTCTCTTATATAAAGGGTTTCTAGGATTTTAAGGTTTTACTTATTATTATTTTGATGGAGTATTGATGTATTTTCAACTAATATCTCTCTAAACTGTGAATGTGTACATGAGTGTTCCTTTAAATGCTCTTAGATTGAATGATGCTCATCCAAGTGAAACGTTAGCCTTCTCGTTAGCATCGTTGTTGTAACACCAACATACGTATCAGCATTAGCGATGCAATCCCCAAAGGACATTTAAATTAATATACAATGTTGGTCTTTTGTATGATGCAAGTTGACAAAGACGAATAGTTTTGGACAACTAGGTTGGATGCATTAAATTTAGTATAGTATATAATTAATTTTATTTGTTACTCGGATCCGTGGGGATATATTAATGATTATGACTCAATTTAGAAGTTTTTCCGCCTGTTCATAGTTAGAATGCCTTCTTTACGGTAAAATAGTTTGATATGTTTAGAGTTATTTGATGATGTATTGTGCTCGTTTTTATTTATGTTTATATTCTTCGTCTAATTTGTTCAACGATGTAATCAGAAAAGTCACACCCACAAACAATTTAACCCCCTGAAGTTGTCTCATATGAGATTGAAAGTACTTAAGAATATAAAAATTATTTGAAAGAAAATTTTGGTATTTTTCTTAATCAATTTTCTATGGCCACCAAGAAACTAATTCGTGGACTCGAAAGAATTAAAACTAAAATAAATATACATAATACGTCTGCTTGAATGAAAATATGCTGTCTAAATATACATAAAGATTACACCTATATATATATATATATATATATATATATATATATATATATATATATATATATATATATATATACATAGGTTTAATACAAATAAAATTTGTCATTTCGCTGATTGATGTTATGTTCAGTCCTTCAGCTCTGTAACTTGATAGACGACCCTTCATGTTATCGTCATCTACACTCGTTAGGAGGTATCAGCAATGAACTGCGGATTTTCTCATTTCGTTATTTTTATATTCAGTTAAAATTAATGTATGTGCTAGTTATTGGTGGTAGGTTGACTTTTCCTCTTCGTGTATGTGGGTATTTGTGCTAGTGTGTGTGTGTGTGTGTGTGTGTGTGTGTGTGTGTGTGTGTGTGTGCGTGTGTGTGTGTGTGGCCGTATGTTTTAAAAAATGTCGTGGCTTTTTCCCTTTTCATCATTTTCTTGTCTCCTTATATTCTCTCCCTATTTCGTAACACTGTAAGTTCCAGTAACACAGGTCTTTTGGGTGGAAACTGAAGGTCAATCCCAGGCAGTCCTGCTTCATCGTAATATTCTGGCCATGTGTATTGTGTTTATGTCTGTGTACATTATGGATAGTAAGATCTATTTTATTATCCTAAAGGTTATTAACGGGAGTTGGTAAAAGGTTACGTTTCAAATTATTCCATAGGTTACTGAGTAGATATAATTATGGATCCGAATGGGCTTATTTGTAGCTATTTTATAATGTTTGTTAACATTTTACTTATTATTATATATATTACTTATTATTTAATATTGATTACTTAATTATTTGTTGTTAATTATTATTACTGTTACATGCACTTGTGCTTTTGTGATCATTCGTACTTTCATAATGTGTTTGATTTTGACTTAATTTGTTTATTTAGATTTTTTGTTGGCTTTATTTATGTTTTCCGAGTATTTGTTATATTATTTGTTTAGTTAATGATATTTATTTTTCAATTAGACAATTCAAATAGGCCTGAAATTTGCATTGAGGTATAAAGCATGACAGTCACAATGCAATGATGATTTCTATGTCCACACTGTTTATATCTATAAACACTCCGATACTACACTATATATATATATATATTGTTCTGCCGTTAAATGAGTGTTTGTCGACCTTAACGAACAGATAGTCTTGGGTAACTGAAAGGAAGCACGTCTCAAAAAGGAGACATGTCAATTAACGAATAGCATTATAAAACTCATTGAAGAAAGAAATTCAACATAAATAAAATAGGTTAGTTGCTCTCAGTCAGTAATGTCTAAAATTTGAAACATTTATAATCAAAATGGTGAGGTTATGAAAGAAAAATTGCTTCAGGATAGAAAACACAATCCAATGTATTTTAAAAATAGAACATGCAGGCAACAAATGAAACACAAATAGATTTGATGATTGTGTTGGAATTGTACAAAACCGGTTACATAAAACGGAAATGATTTTTTTTTTACTGTTTATTAACACTTTGGGTTCGGCAGCAGACGTGGAATCTTTACAAGAATTTTCATTCTTCGTAGCGTGTATAATTCATCCTGTAAGTCAGTTTCGCACTACAGATAATTCTTGCTGTATATATCAGAGATCGTAATAAAACATATCGTAATATTAGTTATAAGATGTTTCTGAAAATAATGACAAATCTTATTATACATTATGATTATGTCGATATAAAATATGTACTAAATATATCCATAATCTTCCTCGTTAACGATTTATAATAGAATAAGTTGTTCAGAAGACGGTGTTTAATGAGGTTTAAGTTATTCCATTGCCTCGTGATCTTGATAGATTCGTGTGTTTTTACGGTTTATAAATACTTTCTGGTCTATTTAAATACCGAACCATATTTTGAATTGTAAGAATAAAACGTTTTTGCTAGTGAATATTGCCTCAATATTTTCGAGAGAGAAACAACGATTTTTCCAAATGTATGTCCAACTGTTTGACTCACAGCGGGGGTCGAAACCACACACTTCCCAGATGCATTTGTACATAAGTAGATGTAAAGAACTAGACTGGAATTTAAAGTCGGTTCTCCGATTTCTAAATCTGAGACCCTATTAATTACACCACCCGCATACTCGTATCCAAATAACAACCAACGCTAACACTTACACAGAAAAAATGTTCAGGTGAGTTCCAGAAAAGCAATCATGGAGTGCTGATGAAAGTGTTATTCAGTGAGAAATTTTGAAATTTATTGGCCAAGCAGATTAATATTGGATCTTTTGGTCTGCTGATATTCACATTGAAACATGACGATTACTGCTTGATAAAAACAATGCGGCGTTACCTAACAGGTAAAGGAACAGGTGAGCTGACAATCATTATCTCAGAACTCGATACAAAGGTACACGTCGAAATTCTAGGCAATTTCCTCATTCCATAAACATAAAATAGTTTAGTCATTTTTGTCAAGGTAATAAAGCCTCTAACCACAAAAGGTTTTAAAGTTTTCCGTCGGGAAATGCATATCAACTCAATGATATGGACAGCTAGCAATTTGGATTTCATTTTTATTATACATTTAAATTAAAAAGAAATATCTTCAATGTGTTTTCTCTTGCAATGTGAACAGATTTCCCAGGAATTTTAAACCATCTTGATAGAGAATTTTTTTTTATTCGAGAAGTTCATAAAGTCGAAGAATTCAGCTGGTCATAAAAATCCGAACAATCGCAACAGAATAATAATTTTGATTTTTCTGGCTGATGAGTCCATCCAATTTCGTAAATACTGGGCGATTCTAAAATTAGTTTTAATTATACCACTAATTAGAATAATTGCATTTAATTTGTTTGGGGTATATTTCATGAAACCAAATCTTCAACTATTAAAGGAAAAATGTTATGTTTGTATGTGATTGGCTTGCTTGATTGTGAAAAATATGGTTGAACGCCTTCTCAGGGTGAAGAGTCTATCATTTTTGCTAGGAGTTGTATATAAGGGAGAGAAATAAATAAAAATAGAAATATATATATATATATATATATACATATATATATATATATATATATATATATATATATATATATATATATATATACACACATATATATATATGTATATCTATCTATCTCTCTCTCTCTCTCTCTCTCTCTCTCTCTATATATATATATATATATATATAACAATAATAATAGAATATATATTTTAGGGTATACTATATTTATAAGGTAAATCTGCTCAATATACGGGAAAGAGCTTATGTAAATTTAAGAAGTAAGGCTACCGAATGGTGTCAATCTATTTCAGGCTGAACCCAATCTACAGTTCTTTATCGGTAGCAAGATCAGATATTTCCGGGTTATTGCATCACACACACACACACACACACACACGCACACACACACACACACACACACACACACACACATATCATTATGCCTATTTCTTTTGTATTTTGTTTATCGATTCAGGTTTTTGCCCAAAAGTATTCATATACGTGTATATATGTAGATCCATACGCGCGTGCGCGCACGCACACACACACACACACACATATGTGTGTGTGTGTGCATTTATATATTCATGCATATATATATTTAGTTTCATGCATATATATATACACACACATATATATATATATATAGAGAGAGAGAGGTTCATGCATAAGCATACATTTATATCTCATTATTCTATAATAATCGATTACATTTATGTTGTCTAAAAAGAAAAAAGGAAAAAACATAAGAATCTATTAGAAAAACTCCTAAACTCCTTTAAAATTCGTATAAAATAGCGAATGTCATCCTTGTAAGTTATGGAACATTTCCAGAGAGTGAATCAGTTTGGATAATGGCAACGGTCAATCAACCAATGAAATTTATTTACAAATAACGGAATGAAAAGATAGATATTAAAAAAAAAGTCTTTATATGAAAGAGTAGCAGAGGGTGATGAAAATCTGAAAAAATATTATAATAATAAATTCTGGCGTTTGATAATTTGTTCCCATTTTTGGGAAATGGATCGAACAGAGAATTTTTCAGCACCTGCTGGTGAATATCAAATAGTTTGGTATTCATATTTTTATTAAAAAATGTCCAGTAACTTTTTTTTCATTTTTGAAATAAAACTTAATCATTTTTACCGATAGGCAAATCTGATCAAAATTCCCTGCCGTCAATCTTTTTTCAACCATTTCACCGCCAAGCAAGCCAATAAAACCACTAAGACTCAGAGGGTTACTAAGTGTGAGAGAATATAAGAAAAAATAACACTATTAAGGAGAGAGAATAATAAAAGAAGTAGAAATTAGAAGGTAGAAGATAACGATTGACATGGCATTTACGTTTTTGAAGATCAAAGTTGAGTGGGAAGCAAGAATCCAGAAAATTGTTCCAAGAGCTAAAAATGCGAGAAAATAAGCTGTTTACAAAGAACTTACGGTTACATGTAGCCATTCCAACTGTAAAATGATGAAACTTTGCCGCCAATTTAGTACTGCGCTTAAATTTATAAAGTCAAGGGACCACAGAGGAAAGTGATATTAATTATGTTTAAATTGCAGAAATGTGGCACAAGGCCGAAGGGGCGATTGGGGAAAGGACGGTCTTCTTCTGTCTTACTGACCCAATCGTGCGAACAATATTCCTTACACCAAAACAACACATACGTACCTTTCTTACTACAACCACCATAATACCTCCCTGTCTCTATGAAAATACTAACTAGTCCCCATATTTACAATTCAGTGTCTGTGGGGGGGGGGAATAAAATAACAATTCTAAAAACTAACCCCAATGAGGAAAGTTTATCAGAACGATTAACATGAAAGTATTTATAGAAAATGCACTGGTTTGCTACATTACCGCAGTTGGAAAGTTACTGAAACTGTGATGCCCGTTCAGGACCAATAATATTGCAGATTCCTCTTTGGATTTTATCAAGAATCTCTAAATATATAGCAAGATCACCAAACCAGATGTGGCAGCAATATTCAAAGAAAACTTGAATGAGAGACTTATAAAGATAAGATAGATTTTGTCGGAAAAAAATTTCTAGTACCGCACAGGGAACAGACTTACCCAGCAGCCGACCTAACGGTTGATTCAATATAATCTTTCCCCATCATGTCAGCAGAAAACGTTAGTCTGAGAAGGCGCAATGAGTCACTCTTCGAGAGGTGTGCATCAGCCATGCTGATGGAATGTAAAAAGGGTTCTCTCAGATGGTTAAAAGGGAACAGTTTCGTTTTGGAGGGGTTCAAATTAGCAAGCCATATAGGCCCCAGTTAACAGAATGTGATTTTGGATATCAGATACCAGTTTGCCCTAATCGAGCCTCTCAGATATACTCGTAAGACAGTAATTATTGATGGCGTCATCAGCAGAGATACCGAATTGATAAAATACTATTTTCTATATCATAAAAGAAGTACCATTTTACATATATTACAATAAATATTTCTCTCTCTCTCTCTCTCTCTCTCTCTATATATATATATATATATATATATATATATATATATATATATATATATGAAGTTGGAGCTTCTGTCTGTCTGTTTGTTATCGAACTTATCCTAGGGTTTTGGAGATAGACCCCCATAACCATATATATTATGAAACTACATTACACAGTGTACTTTGATAAGCATATTTCATTTTGATCAAAGGGGTTCTCGATCTGTGGGGGGATCACAACCTCCCCACACACATACACACTGAAAATTTTTCCCTTTGATTTAAATTAAATTTAAATTTGAACGCGGGAATGACAAAGGGTACTTTGATAAATATATTTCATTTTGATGAAAGGAGTTCCAATGGGGAGCAAAAAAAATACGGAAAGTTTTTTTCCCTTTGATTTAAATTATATTGAAATTTGAACAAAGTAATGACTCCTATCCAAAATATAGAAGGAAAAAGTCAGCAGATGGAGGTCACATCGGAAATATCATTGAGTAATATTGAAATGCATCATTTTCCTCCACAAATTGTAACAATGGTTTAAAATCGATCATCATTTTCTTCTAAAACAAAGTGACATGCAACAAGACGCGGGTAATTCGGTTAGTATATAATATATATATTACACATCTTAATCACTGCAGCAAATTGTATATTCATTCATTCATTTCTATCTATATATCAATATGTAATATATAATACTCTTAATATAAATACTATTTTACGTATATTACAATAAATACCAAATATCATCGTATAACGTGCAATGTTTATCTATCAATGAATTTTTCCTTTTACATTTCTTTTTTTTAGGTACAGACTAAGGCTTTGTATTAAGCAGATCAACCAGCTCAGAAGGCGACAACGTTTTACGTTTATTTATGTTACATTAATATAGTTCTCTAAAATATCTTCAAAATTGCTATAAACATGTTGTTTCCATTTGTTTATACATGCCATTCCTAGCTTCACCTATTCGATCGCAAAAATAACAACGTCTAAAACAGTAAGGAGGATTTGTCAAAAGAATGGGAAGTCGGCAGTAGTGTCTACCGACTTCTTAGGAAGCTGATACTAAGCATACAAAGGAAGAGGAAAAAAGTATATAAAACAAAATACCTATTTACTTAGTCGACGAGAAAGAGAGACAGAAGCTGGTTAGAATAGACACGAAAAAAAGGTAGTCATAAACAAACTGACATAGACAAACATGAAGAAACTAAAGTATATATATATATATATATATATATATATATATATATATATATATATATATAGATAGATAGATAGATATATATAGATATAGATATATATATACATAGATATATAGATATATATATATATATATATATATATATATATAGATAGATATATAGATATATTTAAAGACATTTATATTATGCTTAACGTTCTTTTTATAGATACAAGTATTTAAATACTTGTATCTATAAAAAGAACGTTAAACATAATATAAATGTCTTTAAATAAATTGTCGGACTATGTCCAATTCAATATATATATATATATATATATATATATATATATATATATATATATATATATAGATAGATAGATAGATAGATAGATAGGAACACATTAGATAAAGAGACTAGAAGAGACTGGAAAAAGGTAGATTTAAGATAATCGGTCCAGATAGGTAGATTTTAAGAAATTTGAAGCAAATAAGTTTAATCAAATTGAATAGATAGATATATTGGAAAAGACTGGAAGACGTAGATATATTTGAGAAGAAAGATATATAGCTGAAGACTGAAGTAGAATAGATACATAGGTTTGACCAGACAGAAACATAAATATATTTGAATAAATTTAGATCGATAGATTGATAGTTAGATAGATAGATAGATATATATATATATATATAGATAGGGACTGGAAGCATGATATATAAGTGAGAAAACCGATTTAGGTAAATGTGAATAAGTTGTAGCAGATATATAGATATGAATAAATTGCAATTGATGAATAGATTTGAAAAACATGGAATCGGCATAAGTAATTGAAAAGACCCGTATAGATAGATTTGAAAAGAATGAAGCACATAGATTTGACCAAATTGGAATAAATAGATTTAAAAATAACAGAAGCGGTATATACATTTGAGACGGGTGTAGATAGGTATATTTTTTTAAAGAAACTTAACTGGATAGCTAATTGGAGTAATGGATAGCAGCTTGGATTGAGGAATCTTGAGGGCCGAGTTCAAATTTCACTCGAATCCATTACATTCACTTCCGGGTTAATAAAGATATGAATCCTATTTTCTAATTTATGAATAAATAGCAGGTCAGACCGGGTTGGATGGCGACTGCTCTACTGCAGAAAGAAATGACAACCTACTGCGGGGAAAAAATCTGCCTCGTCAGTCATGTATGGAAAGATACATGATCGCCTAAGCGTGTATCACGCATGGCACATAACTGACTGAGTTAGATAGATTTGAAAAGATTTATCTAAATCTGTGAAGATATGAAGAGATTGAAGTAGATAGAATAAATATGAATAAATTGCCCTCGATAATGTCTAGAGACTGGAAGAGATAAATATATTTAAGAAGGTCGGTGTTGATAGATAGATTTGGAGAAACTGAAATGGATAAATTTAAAGAGACTGTAAGAGGAAGATTATATTGGAGAAGATTAATGTAAATAGATAGATTTGAAGAGACAAGTATATACATAGAATTGGATAAATCACAATAGAAAGATAGATTTGAATAAATATGAACAGATGGGAATAGATGGAAATGAACAGATTAATGCGCCCTATCTTAGAGTAATGGTTAACAAACTAGTCTAACAGCTCATTACTACTTTATTTTATTCGACCTTCACTGGCTGCATCCAAACTTATGGCTTTGTGCCCGAATAATCCAATTAAATATGTAGAATATAATGGATACGCATATATTGGCAGTCTAGGATATATAGATAGGCTTAAACAAACAGAAATAAAGAGAAAGAGAGACAGAAAAAAGAAAGAAAATTAAAAAGAAAGCGAGAAAGCAAGAAAAATTAAAAAGAAAAAGAAAAAATGAAAGGAAGGAAAGAGAAAAAGAAAGAAAAAACAAAAAGAAAGAAGAGAGAAAGAAAGACAAATAAAAAGAGAGAATGAAAAACGAAAAAGAAAAAGAAAGAAAGAAAAAATAAAAGAGAGAAAATAAACAGTAAGAAAGAAAAATAAAACAGAAAAATTAAAAAAAGATAGAAGGAAAAAAGAAAGAAAAAAGGAAAAAGAAAGAAAGAAAAGAAAGAAATGTATGTGCGATTTGCAGCGCTGAGGTAGATGTGTACATCATACCTGTGTATATACCTAAGATAATGGCCGTTTACTCGTTTCCAAGCACACCCGTCTGCCAGGGCGACGAGCCAATCACTTTTGCAGACGCCTACTCAGGTACATTTGTGTTTGTTCAACAGCTACAGTGTCCACTTATGGTTTATACTGTAATTATGTTGAGCGGACCTTAGTTACAATTTCTGGGAGAGGCGACATAATATTGCGTTATCAACAGTTTGAACAAGGCCAGAACACTCAAACTCTTGGTCATGATGACTTGGGATTTCGTGCTAGCACAACTAATTAATTTACAAGCTGGGGGTCAAATTGTGGCAAATCTTTTAGGCATTTTCCAAAGGCGAAGCACAATGGGATCTCCTTCTCAGGCCAGCAACATGGAAAATATACTTCCTTTACAAGTTGAGTATCGTGAGCTTCGAACACAGAAATCATAACAGAAATAAATAAAGAAAGAAAAAAAGAAATGAATGAATATGCGATTTGCTGCAGTGGCTGAGACAGACGTGTATTTTACATCTTTGCAACGGGTTGTTGTTGGAATCTAGGCATCATGCAACGAATTTTAATAATTGATTTCAAGACAAATAGACCTTATCTGAATTTGAATGTCAGCACAACGTAATATTTCTACGTTAATTTCCTTTCCTTTGCCTTTAAGTCGAATTGGATATAATTTCACAATGATCTCTATGCAAATACTAGAACAGATATATATATATATATATATATATATATATATATATATATATATATATATATATATATATATATATAGATAGATAGATAGATTCGGAATGGATATAGGGATATGATAATTCTGGGACAGACAGCACGCAAACATATGCACAGACATATATGTATATTATACGCGGGGTTTGTAAAAAGTCTTCATCCTGACCCGCTTCCCAAGATCAGCATTTCAGTGGTCAAACATTAGAAGGCGAATCTGGATCAAGATCAATATACTACTCAATAGTATATATTAGGGACGCATTCTAAGTTTAATGACTTCTATTTTATTCTGTTAACCCACGACGTCAGAGGTTCATGTTGTCGGTATGCCAATGGAGGCTGAACCTTTTTGCCAATAGCCATATTGTTTTTCTCTGTTACTGCTAAAATGTCATCTGATACCAAAATGATAGAGCTGTGCTACTGAATTCCTCTATGCAGAATAAATTGATCACATAGATATTTACTGACATTTACTGAGCCTTTATAGAAACCAAACAGTAGATGTGATCAGAGTTAGACTGTTCGTAATGCATTCTCAGCAATGGCCACGTTCCGAAATTTGTCAACCTACGAAATGACAAGGGCATCAAAAAATGCGTAACCAATGTTTGTGACTACGTAGAAAATAGTTTTGTTGCTAAAGAAAAAAAAACTTGCATTGTTCAAGACCATTATTTCTCTTCTAGTAGATATTTTATTTTCTACGGAAAGAGATAGAAAGGATTACCTTTATTCTTATTACTCTAAACGTTACATTTAGTGGATACACGTGTTTAAGTAGACATTAAAGTTTTATTTTAATTGTGTAATTGTCATATACCGGCCTGGATTTTAGTGACATTTTTAATAAAATATAAATGTGTACACTTCAGCTAGATCCGTATAGTGGGGCGTGCTTTTTAGACGGTTTAGTGACGAAGGACGTCGCAGTGAGGTTAAATTACCTACTTGAAGGAAAGTACATCTCTCTTTTGAAGAATTTACAGTTGAAATGGCTAGATGTAACCGCAGGTTCTATGTTAAAAGTCTCTTCTAACACACTTCTCGCTTGTGGAACTATCTTCTGGCTTCTTGATTACCGCTCAAATTTGATCTTCAAAAATATAATTGCAATGTCAATCGTTATCTTCTGTCTTCTTAAACCTTGTTCTTTTATTGTCCTCTCTCCTTAATAGCATTTTTCCTCATATTCTCTAACACTTAGTTACCCCTTGCATGCTTTTCTTCGAGTAAAATGATTAAAAAACATATCAATTGACATTGTATTTTCGGAGGAAATAATATCTTTTTAAACCGACTTCATTCATTACTATTAGTAGATACTCATGTCTGAGTAGAACTTTGTATTCTTTTAAACAGCATAATTGCGTCTACTGTCCTAGGTTATAGATAATTTTTCATAAAGAGTATGTGTCATCACACATTACACACACAGACGCGCGCGCACTCACGCAAACACACACACACACACACACACACACACACACACACACACACACACACATATATATAGTTTTACGGTATGCTGCATTTATGTGTAAAAGAGATAGAGCGTATGTAATTATAATATAAGGTTAACACCAGTTAGTTGATTTGCCGAAATTTAATTTTCTTGGTATCTTTTGACGTAATAAAAAATATGATATATCATTCTTCATTCACAGTTGAATACATGGTACATGGTACACAGTTTTTATGCGTATACAAGCTTCTGTTGACATAATTACTAGAGGTGGTGATATATGTGTTTTATGTTGTAGATACTTTTAAGTTATATTTTGGAATACAGTTTGATTTTAGAAATTGTAAAGATTTTAATATCTATGATAACCTTGCTTCGTTGTCAAATTTTTTGAATTCTCATATACTTGTATTTTGATTGGTCATTCTAGCTTATGTAACAGCGTTTACCCCTAGCGAAGGATCGTTAATTAATTTGAAACTTTTAAAACCATTTATTCTACATTCAATATCATCACTTGATAAGACACCGGAGGTGTTGAAACAAAATGGCTATTTTTGTAGTGATTTTTAACATATTTATGTTATAATATTTAAATAAATAATTATATCCGCTCTACTCTGTATTGAGCACTCTTTTAAGAATAGTAATTGTTGGTTACTGGAATTTATTCCGTATAAACCACTCCTATACTTGGGTATATATTTATATATATATATATATATATTTGTATAAGTGAGAGTGAAATAGAGGAATCATGAGTGTGTGAATGCTTTCTGGCAGTGAGTAATGTTGTTAGTCAAGGCGCACATATTCTTTTGATTCACACTGGATAAAGAAAGGTGTTGATCCCGGTGTTCATAATGAATCTGTTTTTCTCAATAACTGCTCGTCGACAAGATTAAATAAAGTACCAAACTAATAACATTGTTAATGATAACTCTGTTTATTAGTGTCTACAAAAACAAAGATACATTTAGTAAATTTCACCCTGTTTTATTTAGACAACGACTGAAATTCACCGGTGTATGTTTTGGAGTCTTGTGATAAAAATGGTGCAAAGTTTAACAAAAATACCTGAAAAAGTAGAATAGGAGTGTCAAACAAACGGTTTTGCTCTTGACATCGCCATAACGATATATACTCTTTCGGTAACTTTGAATTGTTTTAAAAAACTATTTTTAGAATTTTAATAAAACTCAACCCTATGGAATTAAATTTATACATTGTTTTCCCCAAGAAATGACAACAAAAAACTTGTGACGTGTGAGTCACCACCCTCACCCTCGGCTACGATGTCATCCCCCAAGTTAACCCTGCACCTGGCTTCTTTAAAGAACACTAATTGCAAAGTCTATTTTTGTTTAATCTGGAGTTGCATGCTACGAGTTGTTTACTTACAAATTCGCAAGCTTCTTGTTTAGTTTTTACAGAAAGAAAAAAACAGTCGTTTGCTTTGGAAATACTTGAGTAGATATTAAGTCCGTCCTCGGTATGACGATAAATTACATCCGGCCACTGATCGGGAGGTTTTGAAGATCGTGAAGCTACCTCTTAATTGTTGTTGTTCCCAAGTTCACCCTGATCCGGCGCGGTTGCACCTGTTAGGGTTCTAGCTATTAGCAAATAGTTAAGCCCCAAACTGGGATCAAACACTATGAAAGTATAAACAAATTTATAGTAAAAATACCAGCAATACATTTTAATAGTAAAATAATTACACACAATACACTTCTGTAAGAAATATATTACCAGTAATACATTTTTGTAACAAAACAAAAAACATAAAAATCACCAATGCATTTTAAAAACATCACTAATACTCCGACGAAAATTAAATTTCGATATTAAATTACCCTTGAGGAGTTGATATGCCGCTAAATAAACAAACAAACAAAAAAGATATTAAGTTGGGAAACTCTAAGTTGTGACATTGATTGATCCATTCATTCGTTTTTTTTGCGGTTTATCAACCCTTTGTAGGTTATTTAAAGTCAGAAAATATTTTAAGATTCTAAGAGTTTCTTTTTAGACATAATAATAATTTAGTGATACACATATTATTAATTAACCCATAGCTGGGGGAGAAGAGGTATTTGCGCGTAAATGAATATAACGAACCCAACAGGAAATGGGACTCGGCACTCCGGTTAACAATTCTGAGCAATTATCTGTTACATCATCCGCACATCTAAGCTTATAGCCCCTGGTATTACTAAGGGGACAGTTATCTAGGTAGTGACAAGGCTTGACGTTGATTAACTTCGCTGATCGTGTGGGAACCTGTGTTTCAACGCTATATGACCGAAAGCCTATGTGTCATTAGGTACGTATAAATAGTGATTGATGACTCGTAATTCAAATAAAAATAAACAAGAGTATTTTTTTCGGAAATAAACATTTGATAAAAATAGGAATAAAAAAAGATTTGGAAACGGAGGAGAGAAATGAAGCCAAACGGAAAGGAACAATGATAAGAAAGAAAAATGGGGTGTCTATATATATATATATATATATATATATATATATATATATATATATGAAGAGAAAAGTGAAAATATAGCGAAATATAGAAAATTAAAAATGATGAGAGAGAAAAAAGAAAGATATAAGAAGACTCGTGATTGCTTAAGAAAGGACGAAAAATTTGGAGTCGGTTTGTGGAAAATATAAAAATCCTGAACATTTACAGTAAACGAACCGTCTGGATGCAGACAAAAAATGAAATGAGTAAAAAGACGCAAAAAAAGAAAATGGTGTAAAGCAAGCAGAATGCAGGAAATCTTAGACATTGTATTATTACAATGATTAACCAGAAAGGATATATTTTTGTTAGCAACAAAACTTCCCAATATACGAGATATAAATTGGTAATGTTAGAATCAAGCAAGTACAGACATTTAACTATCGGCAAATTCATAAAATTTTAAACTAAGAGAGGACTAACCAGAAAGGATATATTTTTGTTAGCAACAAAACTTCCCAAGATACGAGTATAAATTGTTAATGTTAGAATCAAGCAAGTACAGACATTTAACTATCGGCAAATTCATAACAGACACATAAATCTGAAGGCTCGTTTTAATAGTGAAATATGCCTTTTGTAGACTAAACAAAGTATTAAGGGATTAATTTTTCATCAGACCTGCTATGTAACATCAATCTTCCCTTATATGGCAGTGAATGCCTGGATAGTTTCCTCACAGACGAAGAGACAGCAGGAATATGGTTCAATAGAATGATGCTGAAAAAAAAAAACATGGGCGGAACACGCGAGGAAATTTTAAGGAAAATGTAAACGAAAATGGAATTGATTAAAACAACTGAAATTTCTGGGTGGATGGCTCGGATAATTCAACACTTACAGGACATATTCAAGTTAAGAGTAGCAAAGGGAAACGGCGAGTAAATGAATGTCAGAAAAGTGACTGCTAGTTATAGTAAGGGTTCAAAAAGTTATCATCATCCTTCGACCTCCCTTTGGTTGATCGTAATTCCATTAACAATCCCTTTCCACATTGGTCGGCCCGGCACTGCCGTCCCCATATTCCCAATGTCCAACCCTGAGTCCTGTGCCATGGTGTGTGTGAAAGTTAACTTTCGTGAGAAGACACCTCCAGAAGGATGCCATAGAAGTAAGGATAAAATCACCTCCCCCTTCGCTCGGTTGCAGTGGCCCGCATATTGCAATGTCTTTTGTTTGAGCTTAACAGAGATTGGTCTCAGTTCTCCATAAATTGTGTTGCATGGGATCTCCAACTGATGTTCTTGATCTTTCTAAGCAGATTTGTATATGTTCTGTCTAGTCGTATTTCAAGACAAACATATAATGCCCAAGTCTCTGATCGATGCTATAGGTCTGGTTCAATCAGTGCAAACATTACTTAGCGCTCCAAACAACAGAAAACTGTAGAGAGCCATGATTGGCCGCCTCCTGAAGGAACATGATACATAAAAGAATAGAAGGTACATAGTTTCCTTTATATTTAATAAAGAAAGAAGGCAGAATTGATAGAGAAAAATAAGCATGTATGTGTGAATGCTTTCTGACAGTGAGTACATTTATTAGTCAAAATATAGATGTTTTTGCTTTTGTTTCACACTTGGAAACGAAAGATGCTGATCACGGTACTTCTAGTGGAACTTCTGTTTTTAATTTTGCTAATAAACGCTTGTCAACAAGATTATCTAAAGCACTGGTTCCCAAAAGGTGCAGCACGCCTCATAGATGCGGCGAAAGAGGATAACAGGTGATAAGGAAGACAATCAAAGATTTAGAATGAGTTTCAGAAAATTCATATGCCAAAAATAAATATTATTTCAAAATTAAAAATTATGGATTATTTGTAATTGCATGCATGTGTCCCGGTATAAATTGTTATAAATAATTATTGATAGATTTTATCATTGTGATATTTTTTATTTTATCAAGTATTAAGAATATAGTAACTAGGGTCTGTAAACTGGAGGAGAGAGTTATCAATGATAATGTTCTAATTTCGAATCCGCACTTTAATGCTCTCATTTTTTTGCATAAAATTTGCCGAGCAAATTTTCATTACGAAAAAGCGGCCCATACAAAAAAATTTAGGAACCATGATGACTGTTTTTTATGAGAGTTTGCCAAATGAAAAATTACAAATTGTAAATTTAAGCCTGTTTTATATCGAACATTGACTGATTTTACAGTTTTATGGCCTATCAACCCTTTGCAGTTTATTTATAGCCAGAAAATACTTTTAGATTATACGAATTATTTTTGGAGATTATGATTTACTGATACAGGTTTTACTAATTAATCTAAATATGGTGATAGATGTAGCGGATGTATATATATATATATATATATATATATATATATATATATATATATATATATATATATATATATATATACCGATATTCACTGTTGAATATTTCGGAGACATTTGTTAAAAATACAAGTTTAACCGAAAAAATTACAAAAATGAAAATAAATAGGTTTTTCTCTTTACACCGTTATTTCTGTATACTCACAATATATATCTATATCTATCTATCTATATATATATATATATATATATATATATATATATATATATATATATTAACGTTTTTTTTTAAAGTCACTCATTTTCATTCTTTTCTTTCAATACGAGAAACGCCATCTTAAAAAGTATTAATGATTTCTTTTTTAAGCATCTAATCTAATCCACACACGCATTGTTTTCGTTTTTGATCTGATGAAGCTTTGAAATGCGGAACGCGTAATCAAATCTAATTTCAATGAAACGGCTTTACATTTGTCATATTTCTTTAAAAGCTTTCGGGATTGTATATACTATTTCACACACACATACACACATTCATACACATACACAAGTACACACTCACACATATGTATATATATATATATATATATATATATATATATATATATATATATATATATATATATATATAATTTATTTATTTGTTTCTTTAAACGTTATATGTAAAATAGAATAGATCTCAATAAAGTTTTTAAGAAATTTGAAGACTCGGAAACGTTTCATTGAAATTTGATTTGATTACACGTCTCGCATTTCTAATTTTCATCACATTGAAAAACGAAAAAGAAAGAAATTTGTGTGTCTGTATTTGTGTGTATCCTTCAATAATGAATCATAATACTTTCCCCCTGTTATTATTTCTTGTGGTCAAAGAAGAAAGAAAATTAATGACTTTTTAAATGATAATATTTATTCTGTCTTTTATTTATAATTCTTAATTTGAAAATTTTAAATATATATATATATATATATATATATATATATATAATCCTAAGGATCCAGGATCTGAAGCCAGTTAACCCCGAATATCGTTTTAGGATTTATTTTAGTTTATCGCTAGTGAAACTTAGGATTTATTCTAGTTTATCGCTCTTCTTTGCGTATTGAGCACTCAAGGTTTTAGTCTTTCTACTCGTTTGGTTTATTTTCTTTGTACTAAGGACTCTAAGCACTTGGCGATTTGTTTTGTCTTGTTCATTGGTGTTTTTAGTTCTTTTTTTATTTCCAATTTTTACCTCGGGTACCGATTTGTCCTGACATATCTGCAAGTTGAGCTATCTGAGGTTTTCCAAACGAGTACTACTATTAATATATATATATATATATATATATATATATATATATATATATATATATATATATATATATCTGAGAGAGAACAGACAGATTTAGTATGACGCGGTAAAAAATAACTAAATCGATATGTTTCTAAAATCAGTGACGAAAACTAAATTTCAGTGGAAAAGAGAAGAAAGATGACTTGGAAATAAAAAGTCATATTGGCCTCATTCGCTGTAGAGAACATAATATGAACGTTAATGTTTACAATTCAAGTGCACAAGAAAAAGGAGAGGGAAATCAGCCAACAACTTAAGACTGTCTTGTATAGTGAAACAGTTTGAGAATAATAATTGATGTAGTATCTTAAATAATAGTGTAAATGCCCAGAGCGAATTAAGTCAATTTCACTTTTCATCTGAGCATCAAAGGTACAATTAATAATGGCATAGCAAAGTAAGGCTATCTCATTATTTAGAAGCAGACGAAGAAACAACATTTTACAATATTGGGCAAAGCGATGTGACGAGATTGAGGCTACAATGCTTTTTAGTATTTAAAAAAAGGAAAGAAAGAGGAAAGGATAATAACATAAATACAAAGAAGAAGAAAATAAAGAAGACAGTGAGGATGCAGATGATGATGATGATGATGCAGAAAAAGAAGAGAAAATGTAGAAGATGCTGATATTGCAGAAAAAAGATGATGAGGATGATGATGATGACGACGACGCAGAAGAAGAAGCTGCTGCTGGTGGTGACGGTGATGGTTGTGTATGTGATGATGCAGAAGATGATGATGGTGATGATATCAATGAAAAAGATGATGCTGGTGCTGCTGATGATAACAATGGAGAAAAATAGGACAGTGGTTGTGATAGCGATGATGATGCAAAAGAATGTGATGATGGTAATGAAGAAGAAAAAGATGCTGTTGCTTATGATGATAAAGATGAGGATGAGGATGTTGATGACGACGACTACGATGTCAATGCAGAAGCGGAAGAAGATAATAACGATGGTAATGAAGAAGAAGAAGAAGAAGAAGAAGAAGAAGAAGAAGAAGAAGAAGAAGAAGAAGAAGAAGAAGAAGAAGAAAACGAAAACGAGAATAAAATTGAAATGACGTCTATGGGAATAAAGACGTGATCCCAAAGGAAGATAGAAAATGAGATGATAACGAAAAAAAAAGAAAGCATCAATTAAGAAAGTCGAAGAATACGTTCTGAAAAGGAAAAGCGAAAGCTAAAACTTACAATGAATTTGATTGCATTAAGGAAAAAATAGAAGGCAATTAGAAAGAAAGAAAGAAAGAAAGAAAGAAAAAGCAGGCAGAATGAAAGAACACAATAGAATAAAACTGAGAGAAAGTAAAAAAGATTACAGATATAAAGAATATGAAATGAAAAAGGAGAAACAAGACAAAAATGAATTAAAGAAGAAAGAACGGATAACAACAAAAGGATATAGAGTTAAAAGTGAACTAAAGGAAAACATGAAACATTTGAAAGAAAGGAAAATAGCGAAACATTTTGGTATTTCTATAGATACCCCCTACCCATTAAATTTTAATTACTTTTAAAGACGCAGAACTGCTTGCTGTTCTTCTGAACAGATTCCGAAGACGTAGGGGGTGGGGACCGAATCTAGAGTTGTTGTTTAGTGTTAGGATTTAAACAAGATACAATGAATTTATATGCATTGTTAATTTTGTAAAAAAGCAAACACTTTTTTTCCAAATCAAATGTCTGATAAACAAGAAACTATCATTTGCCTGTCGGGTAACGCGGTTGGAGTAATGACTAACGAGCTAGTCTACTGAGAGAGTATTTAATGCTATCCTTACTTGGTGCTCTCATCTTAAAACCTTGTGCCAAACTTAGCAGAGATTAATATATTACGACAAACATTTTTTTCTGTGCGTTTTTTCTCTCTCTTAGTGAATCATGTGCGTTTGATTTAGCAACTCGCTGCAGGATCTTCTGGAAAATTAGATTTTTTTACATTTTGGATAAATTCTGCTCTTGAAGATTGCGACTTGCTATTGGTCACTGAGGTGGCCAAATCATTACGTTAGCAAAATAGAAAGTGTGTTTACAGAGGTGGTTACTGAAATTAGGAAAAAAAGAATATGAATTACAAGCAGTATGGTACAAGTATTATACGAATTGCAAAGAATGGTCTAATTTGAATTGTATGTCGAAGAACACGGTGTACAATCAAAAAGACACATTTTTAGAAAATTCCTTTCGACATGTACTATTCAGACTTAACACAAGTATAAAACGTGTTCGGAAAAAATGGAAACAAAAAAGGCACTTATGGTATAACATCAGGGAGAAAAAGCCGAAATTTCTGCAAATAAAGGGCTTGGAAAATCTTATACATAGAGGACAGAATGATGGCAAGAGGGACAGAGACAAAGGACAGGAAATTGTGGAGAGCCATGGTTACCAACGCCCTGAAGGAACATGGCACAAAAAAGAAGGAGAAGTAGGATGAAGAGAAGGAGGAAAAAAGATGATGAAGAAGAACAACATCAAATGAATGTATTTTTTTAAGCTTATCACCCCAAGCAAGGCTGGAGGCCACTAGCACGCAAGGGGTTACAGAAGGTTTGGAGGAAGAGCAGATAGAAGTGGTAAAGGAGAGGATGTGGAGAAAGATAGTGGATCGATCAAGGCAAGGGGGTTACAGAAGATTTGGAGCGAGAGCAGATAGGAATGAAAGGTGAAAGGATGTGGAGAAGGGAAGTGGATAGATCAAGGAATCTGGAGATGTCGATGTATTCCTTTATTATAATTCATCTTGTGAAATATACATAATCTATATAGCTTGTCTTGTTATAGCGCACCGGCACTTTTTACCATAATGTTCCAAAGAGCGGTAGGATATCTTAGATTATAATTTGTACACAATAAATAAAATATTAATTAAATATTCGTAGTAATAATCTTTATCTGAAAAAATATGGCAAATTTATTGTAAGTAGACTTTTTAAAATCATATTTATTTTGTAAACAAATAATATGGATACAATGAATAAAAGTAATAAAAATAAGCACCACCTCTTTCAGAAATATTTTAAAAAAACATTGAGTAATGCACACTTGCAGTATAAAACACGAGTTGTTTCTGTAGCAGTTGAAGAACCATAAATGGGTCTGAACAGATGACATTGCTCGGAAACAAGCAACTATTTTGAAGATGAAAAATCACACTGATTTGCAGTATGTATTCAAGTCGAAACGTTTCCGAATAAGTAGTAAACTGATAAATTATAATGACTTAAGTAGATTCAAAACAATAATATAGATATGTTTCTAATATGAAAGATGAGCTGACTCCATTTTGAGTTTCAATTAAAGGCTGTCAAACGCACTTAATAATGGGAATACAATGTAGTTCGTTTTATTGACACTCATGGTTGACAAAATAATCTTACAAAAGAATGCTGAAAGAAATTGTAGAAAAGCCCTTCAAAACAATTTCAATGACCGCATGATATTCAGTTTTGATTTATATCCAAAAAAGAAACAAAAATTTCGATTAATTTCGAGAATCATTTTTCACATGTCTGTCGTGTTCATTCAGCAGTACGCGTATCAAAGTAATGATCTTTACGATATAATTTTCAACCTTAGTTGTTCGAATTTCTTAGATGAAATGTTTTCATTATTACTTTTGTACAGTTGTTTTTGCTTTACATCGCAACACTCACTTTTTTACATTCTTCGAACGTTAAGTAAACATAAAAAGTGAATTGAAAACATACAACGGAGCTCTCACTCAACTTTCCACCGACCAGCTAATTATTACCGCCACGTTTCGTCTCTGTTCTCCTTCGTGTTGGTGTGCAATAAAACCCAGGAAGAGCCCGCTGCAAGTTCACAATGAAACGATAGATGAAAGTAAATGCTTGGGCGAGAAATGAGGAACTGAAAACAGTTTTCAATATATTTAATTGTTTATTCAGAAATCCATTTGCTTGGCCAGGGTGAGTTGGTAGGTGATACCCCGGATAACGTCTGAAATGTCAGACTAACTATCCACTTGACTCTTCCTCCTACCATTTCTCTGCCCATCTCAACATCATGTTACGTGGCTGACAACATGAACGGAACTACTCGACATTCTGTGTCCTACCAAAAGCGAACCAGAACTAGATACTTCAGTCCCAACTGAAACTGTTAATGTAGACCAGGGACCGGAAATCATCAATACCCGGTTTGCTGCCGCTTGACTCCAAAAGTTTCCATTTATTTATTTATTCTTTTTTCTCTTTCCGTTAAGTGGGTACCGTTGAGAAGACCCAACTTCACAGACTAGACCGTCGGCCAAAAACCACGAAATGATCGAGATAAAATCACATCGCTTCCATCTACGTGGGTGCCACAATTAAACTGCACTAAAAACAAAATTCCAATATAGTTTGAAATTCATTTGTTGTTAGCTCTTTGTGACCAGATCGGTAAGTCACTTAATACGAGATCCAGTCTCATTAGTGACTATTTATTTATTCCAAGCAATATCACATTACGGACACTGAGCTTAAAAGGACCATAGAACTGCAACAAAAAAGAAAATATAGCAATTATATGAAAGAATAATCTAGTTAGATTGAATAATAACAGTTGGTCTTTGTTTATGACTCACACTCAGCTATCATTGTACAAATGATATATTACGATAGTGGTTTCAAAGAGGTCTGATTTCCCTACCCAGTTAGGGGAGGTCCTTGTTTGATTCAGGATTTTGAATACTTTATATGTTTTTAGGCCGGCAACGCATGCCAATCCTTTTGGAAAAGTGACCTAACACAAACTACCTCGTTCTGGGTATGACCGGGATCACCTCTTAATTATTGTTGTTCTGATGTCCACCCTAAACCCGGGGTGGTAGCACTTGTTAGGATCCCAGCTATGGGCAAATAGTTACGTCTTAGACTGGGGTGAAAACACTATGAAAATGTAGAAATACACTTTTATATTGAAGGTGCTAGCAATACATCTTTGTAAGGAAAAAATATTACCAGGAATACCTTTTTGTAATATAAATTACTAATTCTCGCAAGAAAATTAAATTTCGGTATTAAATTACCCACGAGGAGCTGATATGCCGTTTAAAAAAAAACAAACAAACATAAACTACCGTCTTTATTTAGCCTGGTGAGTTCAGTAAATGTTAATAATTTGTTGTGATTTGTGAATTAATTATTCTTACAATGAGATCATTTCAATTTTATCTTACGTATCACTTATTAGTTACCTAGTTACAATAATGTTATGAGATTTCTGCTTTTTCTGTAACTGGTGCTGAAGTTACAAAATGCTAATATATCCAATTTTTCTGCTTATAAAGCACATATCTGAAAAGAAAAATGCCCTATAGGCGAGATCAAAAATACCCCGAAAACATCCACTGCGAACGGAAAAGATCCAACAAAAGAAAAGACCTTCCGGGTGGAAGTTTTCATGTTGAAATATAAACGACGGCATTTTATTTTTACTTTTGATTCGAGTATATACAAGATGATATTTTTTTAGCCGAGTATAGACCTTACCAATGTTTACCTTTTGATTCAAATATAAACGGTATCAGAATTTAACTATCGATTCACGTATACAAAGGTTCATTTGACACCTATTGAACCGAGCAGAAACGAGAAAAATATATGCCTTTTGACTATAGTATAAAGAGGGACGACGATTACCATTTGGTTCAAGTATAAAAAGGTTCATTTGTGACATTTTGAACCGAATAGAAACGGGAACAATGTATACCTCTTGACTCAAGTATAAACTAGTTCAATTTTATTCTTTTGAACCGAGTAGAAAGAGTTACACTATATGACTTTTGACTCGTGTATAAATAGGACCAATTTTTATCTCGTGACTCAAATTTTCAACATTAAATAACACCAAAAGCACTGATATATCTTAAAAATAAACTTCCTTATATAATTGTGAAATTAATCGCTTCCTACACGGATACATTCGGCATTAATAGAAAAAACAACATTACTGTCAGTAGAACTTTATAAAATTGTACGTAATCTCAGTCCTCCTATACAGCAGTGAATGCTGAACAAACTCGCGAATGAAGAAGATACTTGAAAAAACAGAAACGTGGTTCTACAGAAGGATGCTAAGTGTTAAGGGATCTCCCCTTTTCACACAAATGGACACAACCGAGGTATACATATACTACCGCCAGTGAATACCAGGCAGTACGTTAAGACAGTCGAGAAGTCTGTATCAGAGTAGTGTCATAGTATTAGAGGAGGGTAAAACAAGAGTCACCGTCACAGCACCTAGACTCAGTAAGGAGTCATACCGCGATACTTCAATAGCAAGACTGTATATATATTATTGCTACTAACCCGCATTCCTGGATCTACTAACCCGTATTACCAGTTTGTATTATTACATTAATACATTTATTTTCCTTATTTATTCCTGACATTTGTTATTTATTGATATCGGATTTCATCCCGGAATCCACAACAATAAGAATACTGTGGACCGAACATGTGAACAACGACGAAGTTATAGAGAAAATAGAAACAAAAAAATTACACAGGAGAGGAAATTGTGAAGAGGTGCGGTCTCCAACGTTCTGAAGGAACACAGCACATAGAAGAAGAAGAAGAAGAAGAAGAAGAAGAAGAAGAAGAAGAAGAAGAAGAAGAAGAAGAAGAAGAAGAAGAAGAAGAAGAAGAAGAAGAAGAAGAAAAGCTAACATAGGATTAATGTATTCCATTATTATAATGTTTCGAAGCACCGGTATTGAGATATTGCACTCGGACCATACTGTCAGGAATTCGTCAAAAAAAATTAAGTTAGCAGTTGTCGTAAAATAACCTTGTAAAACATGTTTTGTAGACTAGCAAATACGCATAATCGCATGTCTAGCCACACTGATGAGCTGTGATACAGCGATACACTTTATCTGTAGATTACTATATATATATATATATATATATATATATATATATATATATATGTATGTATGTATGTATTCCTAATGTATGAATGTAAACGTTATTTTTAATGGATGTCAGATATTAATTTCCTAAAAATTGTCTTTGTTTACGTTAGGATATGAAACAGAGCAAATATGTATAGTTCGAAAATCGACAAAGACATATGCTCAAAAGCACTATTCGTGTATATTTGATCAGGAGGTTCTACGTGGCCGAGTGGTCTAAAGCACGCCAGATCTGATGAAGGTTTCACCTAGTAGACACAGGTTCAAATCCTACAGGAGGGCGCATATTTTTCTAACAAGATTTCTCGAATATTCAGACTGGTATATGTAAATAAATATACAGTTTAATAAATGAATAAAAACAGAGCCTCTATCCATTAAAAATAACATTTAAACAAATAAATTTGAAATATGTCGGATTCAATCCATTTATATATATATATTTATATATATATATATATATATATATGTTAGAAAAAAATTAGGAGAGGAAAAAATGACTGAGATTAGCTGAGGCGTCATGGACCGATAAGCTATCTTATTATATGATAACCATTCAACTTTCCTCTGATTCCTTCATGGTAAAAATCAATAGTCAAGAACTTAGTAGCTGTATTGACAACCAATGAAAACAAAGTTCAGTGCCCATAACATTGGGCTACATTAGCAGACAGAAAAAATACAACAATAAAATAATGCCAGAAAGAAGAGTGCAGGCTTGGTCAAAAATATTAACACTAAGAGACTGTTGCCTCTTACGACATTGAAATTCAATTAACAAGCTAATTCCGCCAATCATTGCTATTATAGTGAGTTCAATTTTCACCGATACTCCTCAGTTGTGGCCACGTGCCAAACTGAGAGTTTTTCAGTTTCTTGTTAAAATATCCAATCCTCTTAATTATTTCATACGATATTTCCAGAATTTGTTCAGTTTTCAATGTTCATGAATCTAGCCAACATTTATTTCAGTTTCAATGGTCTACAAGATGTCGTTGTTTTCTGAGTCTAGTGATACTTTCCATAATATATATTCGAATTTTTGTAGTCTTTTGTATTTTCACGATATTTTCTAGCGAAAGCATATAATTTTAATCTGCTTGATGAGTGGCAAGTATTTGCATAATTCGCCGTAGATGACCACCCCTGTCCAATCATATCTACTTTTCTACTCTTACTAAACGTATTTCTTTTGAGTTTCATATTTTTCATTGCCCAGACAGAATTTAACATTATGTTGCATACTGCCTGTATTAGTTTTAATAGACTTGATTGGGAAACACTTATTCATTACTGTGAATACTAATTGATTCTGCTTACGGCCATATTACGTTGAAACATTGGTCCCCGTATGATCACCGACGTTAAGCAACGTCGAGCGTGTTCGATAACTAGATAGGGGCCACTTGGGAATACCAGGTATAAATTTGAATGTGAGGTGGTGGATGGATAATGGTTCGGGATTGGAGAGATGAGTTTCAATTCCAGTTGGGTTCATTCTATTCACTTACTTGCAAATACATGAATCCATCTCTTCTCTCCATCAGTTATGGGTTAATTATTAAGATTTGTATCCCTAAACCGTTATTATCTCTAAAAATTCTTACAATGTCAAAATATTTTCTGGCTTTAAATAACCTGAAAAGGTTTGGTAAATCGTAGAAAACGAATGAACCATTCAAAATAACCAAATTATAAAATTGCATCAGTATATTAACTCTTTTATTAAGCCAAATGGACTCTTAGTTTTACCGATCGATTATAAATTAAGGATCAAAGAAGGTAATTTGAACCAAATAAAAGGCTATTTCAGAAATTCTTAATTATATGTGAATCATGTCAAGCAGTTGGTGCGTAGTGGTTAGAAATTTTGTCTCTCAGATGAATTAATAATTACGAATATATCCTGAATCACTGTTTCTTAATTATATCCTAACAGGTGATGAAAAATAGATTAGATACGACAATGTTCAACGCAAAATTCAGTGGATAAACATAGATATAATTCCACAATGGACCCCGAAAATCTTGAAAGAAATTAATATTAGGCGTGTAGTGGGATCACAGGAAGTATCCTTTCTAGTTGTTAAAACGAAATGAAACACTAAATGTACTTTTATGCGCCTAGCAGCTGCAACGTGTCCATGAAAAAAAAGCGCCATGCATTCGTCAACGGGGAGAATGTTTTTCTCTCCCGTGACAAATTAATGAGGCATACAGTAAGAATAAAATAGGAATATAATTTTAGAAATCATTTGGTTTGTTTTACTCCATCCGCCATATTCACTTGACCTTGCGTGTATCGAACGCTTTGATTCGAGTATAAACCGCACTTTGGCCCAATTTGAATAGAATTTGACCCAAGTATAAATCGCAACAATTGACTCGAGTATGCAACAAATCACAGTTTACCTCCCGACTCAAGTGTAAACAGGACCAATTGACTCGAGTATGAAACGATCCAAAGTTTACTTTTGGCTCAAGTATAAACGGACCAATTGACTCAAGTATGGAACGAACCAAAGTTTACTTTTGGCTCAAGTATTAACGGATCAATTGAGTCGAGTATGGAACGAACCAAAGTTTACTTTTGGATCAAGTATAAACGGACCAATTGAGTTGAGTATGGAACGAACCAAAGTTTACTTTTGGCTCAAGTATAAACGGGACCAATTGACTCGAGTATAGCACGAACCAAAGTTTACTATTGGCTCCAGTATAAACGGGACCTATTGACTGGAGTATGGAACGAACCAAAGTTTATTTTTCGCTCAAGCATTAACGGACGAATTGAGTCGAGTATGAAACGAACCAGCGTTTGCCTTTTGACTCTCAGATAAATTAGAAGTCACTTTATGCCTGTGGTATTATGGAAGTTTAATAAATACGTCGACTGAAATTAATAGAGTGATTGATTTGCATCTGACGGATAATTTTTTTTTACTGCGTGTGAATATTATAATAACAATCTTTTGATATTTCCCAGAAGAAATCCTACTATTTAAGCCATAACTGGAGGAGGCAGGAGAGATGGATTTCCAAGTATAGTTATATCTTTTCTAAACATATTTGTGCGACTGGAATAGAAATTTGCTACTTAGATTTCTCATTCTTAGCCGCTATTCATTACACTAACTTCACATCTCTTCAACTGAGAGCAACAGAATAAGTGGAAATAATGATTTATAACTTGTGCAACTGACTGCTTTCTCTGTAAAAATATAGATCCGTAGTTGTTCTTTATAAAGTTTCTTCGAGTGCGCAGGCCGGTAAATAAACACTCCCTGTTTTATTTACCGGCTCGCGCACTCAAGGAAACTGTATAAAGAAAATGACCGTGTATATATATATATATATATATATATATATATATATATATATATATATATATATATATATGAACAACTAAATATGTTAGCTCTATCATTGATATTGAGCGCTTTCCAATAAGTACCGCGCATATATAATATATAAATAATATATATAAAAATTGCATATATATATATATATATATATATATATATATATTTATTTATTTATATACATACACACTTTACACAGACACACACAGAGACACAGACACACACACACACACACACACACATATATATATATATATATATATATATATATATATATATATATATATATATATATATATAAATAAAAATACATTCGCAAAGAATCTAACGTATATTTATCTAAAACAAACGGTATGTACGTAAGATCGTTGCCAAATCACCATACGAAAAACCAACAAACATCATGTTTCCTAGACACACTTACGAATATGCATTATCATCTGAATCCCAGGTTGACAAACTAGAACTATTATACATTTTACAATAAATCAATATTCATGGTTCTTCTGTTAGGCTTGGCTTCAGTTGATTTCTTGGAACTTCAAAGGGGCGCGTCGTCTCTTCTTGAATTCGGAACGCCATAAATTATAGTAATGTTTGTTTAACAAGTCAAATGCGCGTGAAACCTGATTAATCAATGAAAATCAAACAGCACAAAGATAAAGATACTTGAAATTCTTTCTTCTTTTTCTCCATATCTCATTCTTTGGTGAAGCTTTAATAAAAGTGAAACATGTAGATAGATAATAGTTTTTTCTTTAATTTTAAAAAATGTTTTAAAACTCTTTCATGCAGAGTGTGGGATCGGTTATTAAGTTTTTAAGAGAAGACTATATTTACTAAGCGAAAATTAAAAGCTTAATACAAATAATGCTGCTAAAACTTTTTAACACAATTAAAAATATTTTTTCTTGTGCGTCAATATGTTATATTTTTTTAGTATGATATCTCATAAGGGACATTTGGGTTAAAAGGTCACGTGTTTCAAAGCTTGTCTCCTCCTTGGGCAAAGCCCCTTGACATGTAAAGGTCTTATTTCATTCTCAGTTATTAAATTAAAAATTAAATTGAGATAATAAAATTATCTCATTTAAACAATTAATAACTCAGTGAGATATTTTAATTATTAATATAATAATAATTTTATTAGTTATTATCTCAGTTATTAAATTAAAAATATAATAACTTAATGTAATATTAATAATTAATACAATTATTTCTCATTATCTTAGCTATTATTAGCTATTAAATAATGAAAGAGACAGAGGTAACTCAATAATGTAAGAAATTTTTTATAGTATTTTAAATTAATATAAAAAAAACCGTTATGTCACTTTTGATGCACCGTACTAAGCCTGTCAACACATTCAGCTATCAAATTATCGATGGAGACGTGAAAATAAAAAGACCCAGAGGTCAAGAAATGTTTGTCTAGAAAATTTTATGCTATAAGTAAGTGATTTTTGTTTCAGAACAGATTAATTTAACTTTAAATTTGCTAATTTTATGAAAGTAACGTTTCAGAAATGTATATCTTATTTTAGTGAGAATTTTAAAACTGAAAAATAAGTTCGTATACATTTCATTAAAAAAAGTTAAAAATTGCCGTTTCGATTGTTTTTTCGGAAGCATCGACTAAAAATCATTCAAATTTCTATTTGAAATACTACACAGTATTTTTTTCTGGAATTAGAAAATTTAATCCTTTAGCTTTCAATTGAAGCTGGGGGAAAGCTTCGAAAAGGATTTCTCCTTTATGAAAAATACATTTAAACCTTAAGTATACCGAATTTTTGGAGGTACCTAATATATATATATATATATATATATATATATACAGACACCGACATGACAGAATTGAATAGACGCTCTAAGAAACCGTTTATTTGATTAAACAAGTAATTTATACAAATGAAGTAATTATAAATGGTCATAAATTTAATAACTAATACTTGGTTGACATCCCTTTTGCTTTTTTTAATGCAAGGACCCTTCTAGGCATGCTAACGATGAGTTCACGAATATCATCTTGAGGGATTTCTTGCCATGTTTCACGCAATAATCTTAAAAGTTTGGGCTTAGAAGATGGCTTCCTGTTCTTTATGCGGAGTTTTCGATCTAATATGCCCAAAAGGTGTTCAATAGGGTTAATATCCGGGGACTGACTTGGCCATGAAAGTTTATTTATCCCATTTTATCTCAACCAATGTTTTGTTGCTTGAGCAGTGTGACATGGAGCTCCATCTTCCATAAATAGGGAGTCAACTTTGCTCATTCTACTACTTGAGAATATTGGAAGGAGCCCTTTCTTTAATATCGAAACATATTTGGTTGAATTAATGTTTACTTCACACTTCACAAGCTCTGAGCGACCATCACTCCAAATTGCACCCCATACCATTACTGAAAGGCCCCCATGTTTCACCATTGGCTGCAGTCTTTTTAAATCAAACTCTTTACTACAGAGTCTCCATACCCATACTCTTCCACTGTCGGAAAATAATACGAATCTTGACTCATCAGAGAAAATGACAGTGGTCCAAAAGGCCACATTTCTCTCCACCATCTCATGTGCCCAATCCTTTCTGCGTTTGATATTGGCTGGACGGAGAAGTGGTTTCCTTCTCACAGCTCTGCCATAGTAGCCCAGCTTCTGAAGATACCTGACAGCTGTTCTGGGACTGACATTAACATGTGTTGCTATGTCAGAGACCTTGCAAAGTGGATCCTGTTCAACATTTCTTTTGACAAGACGCATGGTTCTTTCAGAGGGTCCAGGGCGGCCTGGATGAGGTTTTGTGCACTTCTTGCCCTCTCTGGTGAATTGTACGATCACTCTATTAACAGTAGAAAGGGGTAGTGAAAGATTTTCAGATATTTTTCTTTGACTAAGACCACCTTCATGTTGGCCCACGATACGTCCTCATTGAAATTCGGATAGGTCTGATGCTCCTTTGGTTCGTGGCATGTTCCAGTATTGTTATCTGCAATTTTAATCAAATAATCTAAGTTAATTTATCCTAGTTATTAAAAAATCTAAGTTAATTTATCTTGATTATTAAAAAAAATCAAAAATAAAATTTATCTTGGTGTCTATTCAATTCTATCATGTCTGTATATATATATATATATATATATATATATATATATATATATATATATATATATATATATATTGTCATCCACAGATAGACTGTTTCGCAGCTCATCAGTGTGGCTAGACGTCCGGTTGCCTCTAGCTAGGATCGAAACCCGACTGAATGAAGGTGAATTTTTAGCGTGTTTGTTTTTAGATTTAGATAAACACACAGTGACAGACAGTGACTCAATATGCCCGCGTGTAAGTCGATTTTTAGATGAGGTCAAAAGATATAGCAAATTTTCATGTATTTATCCTATACAAGTTGTATAAAACGACTACCTATTGATTATATAAAGATGATGTTTTTAGAAATTCAAAATAACGAAATAAGAAAACCGATTCTGTATCATGTTTTTCCTACACACGTCACCTAAATGGGAAACCATTGTTTTATTTACGTTTCATCACGTGATCTCCAGGGAATACTTATATTTTTTCTTCCTCTTCTTTTCCTGCATGTAAACAGTTACAGATAGCGTGGTATACTAATGGCCATTTACTTATTACTAATTCATCAATAGTCACCATATACCGATAATAATAGTACGATAATGTAATTTTTTTTATATGAAATGAAAATTATGTTATCCTAAATGTTATTACTGCCGTAATTGACACTGCTATGATGATTATTAAAAGTTTAGTGAAAGGTAAACTTTGGTGTGAACGCAATGTTTACATTTTCTCAGCTCATCGTGCATGGATACAAGTTGCTTATATTGATATGGAATTATTCTTCCACTAGACAATTTATTATAAAGTTATTCCAGAAATATATAAAGTAAAAAAGGTTTTATTTTATTAACAGTTTATTTGATAATGTGAATCTTTTCATGAACGCACCGAGGCCGAGGTTAGTCAACCATAAGAAATTACTCAGAACTTAAGATTTCTTTTTTAGAATTGTAGTAATTGTATAAGACAACCATCAATTATCGAGGGTGACATTTGGGATTCAAATATCGTCTTATCCGGGGAAAAATGCGGTATATATATATATATATATATATATATATATATATATATATATATATATATATATATATATATATATATGCAGATTATATATATATATATATATATATATGCAGATTATATATATATATATATATATATATATGCAGATTATATATATATATATATATATATGCAGATTATATATATATATATATATATATATGCAGATTATATATATATATATATATATGCAGATTATATATATATATATATATATATATATATATGCAGATTATATATATATATATATATATATATATATGCAGATTATATATATATATATATGCAGATTATATATATATATATATATATATATATGCAGATTATATATATATATATATATGTATATATGCAGATTATATATATATATATATATATATATGCAGATTATATATATATATATATATGCAGATTATATATATATATATATATATATGCAGATTATATATATATATATATATATATGCAGATTATATATATATATATATATATATATGCAGATTATATATATATATATATATATGCAGATTATATATATATATATATATATATATGCAGATTATTTATATATATATATATATATATATATGCAGATTATTTATATATATATATATATATATATATATGCAGATTATTTATATATATATATATATATATGCAGATTATTTATATATATATATATATATATATATATGCAGATTATTTATATATATATATATATATATATATATATATATTTGTCATCCACAGATAGACTGTTTCGCAGCTCATCAGTGTGGCTAGACGTCCGGTTGCCTCTAGCTAGGATCGAAACCCGACTGAATGAAGGTGAATTTTTAGCGTGTTTGTTTTTAGATTTAGATAAACACACAGTGACAGACAGTGACTCAATATGCCCGCGTGTAAGTCGATTTTTAGATGAGGTCAAAAGATATAGCAAATTTTCATGTATTTATCCTATACAAGTTGTATAAAACGACTACCTATTGATTATATAAAGATGATGTTTTTAGAAATTCAAAATAACGAAATAAGAAAACCGATTCTGTATCATGTTTTTCCTACACACGTCACCTAAATGGGAAACCATTGTTTTATTTACGTTTCATCACGTGATCTCCAGGGAATACTTATATTTTTTCTTCCTCTTCTTTTCCTGCATGTAAACAGTTACAGATAGCGTGGTATACTAATGGCCATTTACTTATTACTAATTCATCAATAGTCACCATATACCGATAATAATAGTACGATAATGTAATTTTTTTTATATGAAATGAAAATTATGTTATCCTAAATGTTATTACTGCCGTAATTGACACTGCTATGATGATTATTAAAAGTTTAGTGAAAGGTAAACTTTGGTGTGAACGCAATGTTTACATTTTCTCAGCTCATCGTGCATGGATACAAGTTGCTTATATTGATATGGAATTATTCTTCCACTAGACAATTTATTATAAAGTTATTCCAGAAATATATAAAGTAAAAAAGGTTTTATTTTATTAACAGTTTATTTGATAATGTGAATCTTTTCATGAACGCACCGAGGCCGAGGTTAGTCAACCATAAGAAATTACTCAGAACTTAAGATTTCTTTTTTAGAATTGTAGTAATTGTATAAGACAACCATCAATTATCGAGGGTGACATTTGGGATTCAAATATCGTCTTATCCGGGGAAAAATGCGGTATATATATATATATATATATATATATATATATATATATATATATATATATATATATATATATATGCAGATTATATATATATATATATATATATATGCAGATTATATATATATATATATATATATATATGCAGATTATATATATATATATATATATATGCAGATTATATATATATATATATATATATATGCAGATTATATATATATATATATATGCAGATTATATATATATATATATATATATATATATATGCAGATTATATATATATATATATATATATATATATGCAGATTATATATATATATATATGCAGATTATATATATATATATATATATATATATGCAGATTATATATATATATATATATGTATATATGCAGATTATATATATATATATATATATATATGCAGATTATATATATATATATATATGCAGATTATATATATATATATATATATATGCAGATTATATATATATATATATATATATGCAGATTATATATATATATATATATATATATGCAGATTATATATATATATATATATATGCAGATTATATATATATATATATATATATATGCAGATTATTTATATATATATATATATATATATATGCAGATTATTTATATATATATATATATATATATATATGCAGATTATTTATATATATATATATATATATGCAGATTATTTATATATATATATATATATATATATATGCAGATTATTTATATATATATATATATATATATATATATATATGCAGATTACTATTTAAACTATTTTGGATGGGATTGATTTTTGTGTTACATATTTTGAATAACATGAGGTTATGGATTCAACAGTTGGCTTTTAATATTTGCCTGACTATATATATATATATATATATATATATATATATATATATATATATATATATATATACTACATGAGAAAATATATATAACTAGGTTTATATATAAAATATAAAAATATAAAAAATAAAAATTTACTTAATTACTTTATTTAATTTATATATATATATATATATATATATATATATATATATATATATATACATTTCATTGAATACGACAAACAAGGTGCTTTTATTTTGTTTTATACAATTTTTCATGTGATCTAATAATTTTTTTCTTTTCAGATGATAAATTATATAAATACTGTCCGAATATTCTTTTCATCTGAGCGCCTTTCGGCCCTACATTTAGCCATTTCCAAGGTTGAAATATATTAACTGTTAACAAGAAATAGTTTGTTGCATGTACGTATTTATATAATGTTTTCATTTTCAAAACACGGTCAAGATATTGTGTCCATGTTCATAGTTGATATTATGGAGTGTTGTTCTTTTTTATTTTATTAATAAGGCTTCCATTATTTTAGTCTTTTTTTCCATGTAGATGATGCTATTATATTTGTGTTGACAATAAGTATGTTACGAATAGCGTCCGGTAGGCTTCCATGAATATTTAAATATATATATATACTGGGTGTAACAGTAAAATCGTGTAACATTATAATTATTCATCTACAATATCTAAAACCACTAAACTAATTGATTTTCTTTTTTCCGGGTTTTCAGACAAGACGTTGAGACATCTTGACACCATTTATCGTAAGAATCACTGAAAAGCCCTTTGAGTTATTCAGCTAAAAAGTGAACAAGTAAAATGTTTTTGTATCAGACCCACTGACTTTTCATCTGAGCAATGGTGAGAGGAAAGATATCATTTAGATCTTCAGTGATGGTATCAACATTCATACTCTGGCTTCTATCTTCAAAGTCCATTCAAGAACTATCAAGGGAACGGTGAATAAGTTTTAAAAAACAGTAGAAAAGGAAAACTCATCAAGAGGTCACACCAGAAAGAGGGATCATCATTTCAACTTAGAGCTAAAGAGATCAATTAGAAAATAATCCAACTCGATTCATAAGACGTTTGGCACGTGAGGGAGGAATTTCAGCTATGACATTCCAAAGTAAAGTGAAAAAAAGAATTGAAAATTAAATCTTACATTAAAGCTGTGAGGCATCTTGCTACTCCAGGGGAGAAAGTTAGAAGGTTAGAGAGGGCGAAGATCATCTTGAATAAGTTGGAAATAATCCTGAAATAATATATATATATATATATATTTGAACTTTATTTTAATCCTTCATGGTCTTCCCATCCTTAGCTACAATTAATTAATGATGAACATGGCATTTTACTTTATGATCGATTGCATCACGATTCTTCTGTTCAGCCTAGAAAGTAATTATACATTCTTATTGCTCAAAGTAGAATCCAATAGTGTTTTGAAAACCTCAGAGAATACTAGTAATATAACTTTAATAATTTCTAAGATACAATGATTCAGCTCTTGATCTAACAATTCGACAATTTTGCTGTTACAATCGGTATATAGTCTCTACTAATTAAATCCAGATCCAAGCCGGAGAATGGGCGAATGTGAACAACTGCCTCCTCATAAATAGCTGTTTCGGGGAGACAGCCCAGCAAGACAATCCATTTAGTGGAAGGAATTTTAAGACTCCGCAACCTAGCGGTCGTATTCAAACATGGAAAAAGTTATGAATGTAAAGCCAGACAGAATAGCCTGTGTAGAGCCCCGAAGGAAGCCGATCTCAAATGTAATTCCCTGTATCCCTTTAGATCTTGTCGGTACGATCGAGAGACGGACCATGCTTTATGAGCAGCGCTCTACTTTCGTATACATTTGCTCAAGCATATGCCCTGGAGAGGTTATTCCGTTCACGCTACCAAAAGGACTGAATTTTAAACAAACATGGCGTTACCTTTATCATGCAAAATATCTTCAGGTCTGAAGACTTCTATGAGCTATACATATAGCAGACCTATATATATATATATATATATATATATATATATATGTATATATATATATATATATATATATATATATATATGTATGTATATATATATATATATATATATATATATGTATATATATGTATGTATATATATATATATATATATATGTATGTATATATATATATATATATATATATGTATGTATATATATATATATGTATATATATATATATATATATGTATGTATATATATATATATATATATGTATGTATATATATATATATATATATATATATGTATGTATATATATATATATATATATATGTATGTATATATATATATATATATGTATGTATATATATATATATATGTATGTATATATATATATATATATGTATGTATATATATATATATATATATGTATGTATATATATATATATATATATATATATATGTATGTATATATATATATATATATATATATATATGTATATATATATATATATATATATGTATGTATATATATATATATATATATGTATGTATATATATATATATATATATGTATATATATATATTATTTTGAAATGGATTAATATTATTTAATACATTTTCTGTTTATACGTTATTTTTATAAATATAATTTATTTATAGATATAATTTAAGTAAATGTTCCTAAGTAAATTTACTTAAATATATCTGTAAAAATAACGTATAAACATATATGTGTATATGAGGGAGAGAGAAAGAGATATAGAGAACGAGGAAGCTAGAGGGAGAGAGAGAGAGAGAGAGGAGAAAGAGGAAGCGAAAGAGAAAGAGAGAAAGATGAAGGAAAGAAAGAGAGAGAGAGAGAGAGAGAGAAAGACGAAGCGAGAGAGAGGGTGAGGTAAAGGAAGGGAGAATGAAGAAGAGGGAGAGAAAAAGACGAAGACAGAGAGAGAGAGAGGGGGAGATAGAGAAAGCGTAATACAGAGAGAAAGGGGAGAGAGAGAGAGAGAGTTGACAGGGTTTAGGAAAAGATTACTTTTGTATTTTTTTAATTTTTCAGCAAATACTATTATTTTTTTCAAGAGAGTTTGCATCCAAGCGCAAGCCTAATCATTCTTCATCTTCAAGATATCTCCTCCAACGACGACGTATCTTTGACTGCTGCATAGGAAGTACACTCTTCACAGCAGACGGTTTGCATGAGATCATAGACTCCCGGTGTCGTTAACTTTTACCCGAGTTAGAATTCAATAACAACGTGATACTTCAATTTCTGATTCTAATTTGTCTGTCATTGTCAAGTGCTTCAATTTATCTTATTTCTTCTGAAACGAAATTTACAAGCAAAATATCGACAGTAGTGAAAATATCCAAATTTTATGAAAATAATATACAGGGTGCGAGGGATAAATTGTCGTCAAAATTATGCAAAAATTAAAATAATACTGACATTTCATTTTAACAGATATATAGGGTGACCCCCCCCCCAAAAAACGGGAACTTTTTAACAATCCAATAAAACCAAGAGTGATGGCAGAAAAATATTTAATTTATAGTAATTGAAACCTTAAAACATGCCATTTAAGAAACAATGATGGAATTTTCATTTTTTTTAAATTATGTCCTGTAGATGGCGTCCTCCTGTACGAATGCATTCTTGAAATCTGCTGTTGAGACCCCTACTTACTGATGCAACATCTCAGCTGGGATATTGTGAATTTCATTCTTGTTACTAAAATGGCGAAATGTTTACTTGCTCAAGGTCACTGTCTCACAGTGTTGCCACTTGCTCATGTCTGGCAATACGCCCATAAAAAATTCCCGTTTTTTGGGGTCACCCTATATTTACCAAAATTACACAGTAAATATCTTGAAATAGTGAAGAGTAAATTTTTCAATAAAAATTTGGCTTCAATCACGGCCTCCAGATGACTTCGGAATCTCCCGCAATTCTTCTGGACGGACCCCATGTTTATTTGGTGACTTCTGCCATAATCCATCAGTTCATTTTAAGTGTAACAAGGAGTTTTATTGGTCTCTCAATCAAATGCGGATCACACATAATTACCAAAGGGGTTGCAGTCTGAGGAGTTCGGTGGTCAGATGTATGTTGTGATGTGGTCGCAGAAATTGTCTGACAGCCATGACTGGGTTCTCCTGCTTGTGTGGTATAGTGCAGAGTCTTGTTACCAGACATGTGATCTTCCAGCAGCCACGCTCTTGACCCAGAGTAGTACTACCTCCTGAAAACCTTTGTAGGCGTCCGTGTTAAGTATGAGACCCCTGGAAAGATCAATGGAGGTATAAAGTCGCCATCAATAGTGATCAGACCAAACACCTTCGTAATCACCGTTAGACGCATCCAACTCTTTTCGAATGCTCTGCATTCTTCTCAGATTGACACGCAAAAACTCTGAAATGTTCGCATTGGAGCTTCCGGCGCGAATGCCAAGCAGTACAGCATACCAAATTTCTGGCGGAGGGAATTGCGTCAGGGTCCTTTTTTTCTCACAGTCGGTTCCCTGCTATACTGTGTAGTCGACAAAAACAAACAACCCGCATGCGCAAAATTAAAAATATAAAATGGCTACGCTGTATATCCACCCTCTTAGTGAATGCTGGATAATCTCAGACATGAAGAGAAAACTAGAGGCAACAGAAATGTCGTTCTACACAAGGATATTGAGAATTCCATGAACGTCTATATTCAGAATCAGCAAGAGACAGCTTCTTGTACACATAATTTGGATGGAGGGAAAACTTAACCCTGACATGGCATATTGAAAGCAAGAGAGATAAGGAAAGACAGCGAGTCACCGACTTGAAGATCTTCGTTAATAGATGGTGAGACGAGAGGAGGGACTTTTAGCAAAATATTAAAAACTGCCAGAAAAAAAAGCCAGAAGCCACTAAGAACCCCGTCCCTTCAGTACATGGACGATCATGGCTGTCCAAAACTTCCTAGTTTTTGGAGAGTCATGATCAGCCATGTCCTGAATAGATGCAGCACACAGAAAAAAAGAATATATATCACCCATATAACAAAGCAATCAAATAATATATTCAGGCTGAAAATTTGTGCAAAAAGACGTTTACAAGAAGGACCGAAAACGCACAGGCACCAACTCTGGTAGATGGGAACATCTAGCAACACGATCGCAGCGGCTTGCACCATGCTGTTTAAGCAGGAATCACGAAGGTTTGAAAAAGGCGATATCATCTACTGGAAATAAGAAGAGAACGAAAAAAGTAGAGACCGAGCGATGTAAGACCTCCATTCCACATTCCAGCATCATCTGTTACACTTGCGAAAGAGAGTGTCATGCAACGATTGATCTGCTGAACCACTCCAAACGCTGCTCGCAAAAGGACAATGTTTGGCCAAAAACTTTGTACCTTTTTGAGTCATAGACTATGAATATCGATATGTGAAAAATATTTCGCCATCTGGTTCAGTTCCTCACCATCTAGGATTTGTCTAAAACCGTTAAAAGTTTTCCTGTCGAATTAAAAATAAAATCTTGCCAGAATATTAGAAAGTTTAAAAAAAAGGTATGTTTGTGATGTTTCATTATTGTCGCCGCCATTTGTAAACATGAGGATATTGCTTCTGAGGCGATGGCTAAATCACATTTGCCGACATTAGATACAAAATATCACAATCTTGTGAAATTAAATTTTAGCACAACTGCTTTCTCTGATGAATGGTTAAAATGTCTTCGAACAAATGAAGCCTGTAGATCTCAGAGAGGATGTTTCCTCTTCGAACCTTGTGGGCCGGCATAGCAGAAGTACAATAACTGCACTAAATAACAGAAACCACAACGCTTGAGGACTTTCAACAATAAAATGAATATCACACATAACTTGAAGAAAAATTAATGACATAATCTAGATGTTGATGTTCCGGACAATTCCAAGAAAAGAAAAATTACTAAGGAAGTCTCTATCAGAACTGGAAGATGGGATAACAGTTAATGCATTTGAAAAACATATTTTAATAGAAAGGTTTTATAAATTTCAACCGAATGTAGCACCTGTTTCCGGTCAATGATAACCGAATATTTCCTTAGAGAAAAGGCTAATATTACATTCATACCGGTGAAATCACTCGTCATCCGTTTTAAGACAAAAAATATTCTCATCCGATATATCGCCAGTCGCTAACACTAAGTATACAAACATTTGTGAAAAACAAATTCGACAGATTTCTATATTTAATCATTTCACCACAAGCAAGGCAATAAAGCCACTAAGATGCAAGGCGGTTACTAAGTGGGAGAGTGTATGAGAAAAAGAAATTATTATTAAGGAGAGGGGACACTAAGAATTAAAAAATAGAAGATAACAATTGACATTGTATTTAAATTTTTGACTGGAAATCAAGAAGCTAGAAGAGAGTTACATATGCAAGAAGTGCTACAGAAGAAAATGTTAGCATAGAACTTACGGTTGCATCTAGCCATTTTGACTGTAAAGTGAGACCCTTTCGCCAATCTAGTAGTACGTTTAAATGCATAAAGTCGAGGTGCCATAGAGGAAAGCTCATCAGAAAAATTACCATGAAAATATTTATAAAAAAAAGTCAGAGGTGGTGTGTAAGTGACTGAAACCAGGAT
>OZ038476.1:79193499-79205999 GCA_964036315.1 Acanthosepion esculentum
TGCGCGAAAATTCAAAGGGCAGTCACAGATTCGGTTTGCAATAGAGTTAAAACGTAGATAAAAATTTGGTTTAAAATAGACTAAAAAATAGACATAAATTTGGTTTGCACTAGATTCAATAACGTAAGACACAGGTCCGCTTCACACTGTAATTAAAAAGGTAGACAATAATATGTTTTACATAAGATTCTAAGGATGTAGACACTGGTTTAATTTGTACTGTCATAAAAAGTGTATCCAGAGGCTAGGTTTGTGCTGTAATAAAAACGTAGACACAAATCTGGTTTGCACTAGACAAAGGTCTAGTTTCTACTGTAATAATAAATGTAGAAACCCGTCTGCTTTCCTCTGTAATCAAGAAGCTAGACACTGGTCTACTTTGCACAAAACTCAGAAAGCAAACCACAAGCCCGGTTCACATCAGAAACAATGTAGACATTGTTCAGCTTTATAACTTATTATGTAAGTAACGCTTCGGAAGCTGGCTCTCTCGGGAGGAGTTTTACTTCTCTGCTGAGGATACTGTCGCAATGTTCTAAGCCCCACCGTCAGAGCAATATGAAAGCTTACGCTTTAGACTTTGATACGACGAACTTAAACTGTGCTTTACAACGACAGATTGTCGATTGTAGAAGAAAAAAGAAGAAAAAAGATTATATTCCATGAATGTCATGATTTTTTGTCAAACAGTAGCAATGGAGATAAAGGCAGTTGTGACAAACTGTTAGCTAACTCGAAACGCTATGGTATTTTATTTAACATATCTTCAACTTCGATATTGGTAAAATAAGACAAAAAGAGATCTGGTCTCAAGGCGACAAATAGACATACTATTAAAATATTCTGTTGCACTGAAATTTTCTTCCTTTTTAGATCAGTGGATTGGAAAAAGGTATTCTAATTCAATACCCATAAAGAGATACAATTTCAGAACTTGACTTCTATTTAAAACTCGGCTGCAGTGCAACTGATACAGCAGTAATTCCTAGAGTCTCAGGGTCAACGGATTTTATCAATATGAAGCTGACCATTTACAGAGTACTTTAACTTATCCGGAATTCGCTCGTCAGCCTAATAACTTTGAAGGACAGAAAATCAAACTTTATAACATTTGAGTTAGTGTCATTTACCGCGCATGCGCAGTAATGCTTCAGCATCTGTTGCAGTAGTGATAAGATTCGGAATAATAGAATTTGTTGCCGTGAGTGATGACACAAAGACGAGTAGCAGTGCAAGAATTGCCCCCGTTTCTTTTTCAAGGATATCATAGCATAGTATGTCGAAGAAATAATTTAAATGGGTTCCTTTGTTAATAAAGAAAGTAATTAACGCATGAACGAGAATGAGATGGCGAAGAGCTTGGGGAAAATGGAGATGACGCTTCCATATTTCAATCCCTTTTAAAATTTAAAATTAAACATCGATTTTTGGTAAATGCATCCCAACGAAAACACAGTAATGAAGACACAATAATATTTAAATGAATGTTTATTTGAGTACTTTTACATAAATACATTGTATGCAAACTGGATACACAGACACGTACTCATCAAGTTAGACAATTTGTTCTATTCACAACCCGTAATAATATATTATACAATAATATTTAAATGAATGTTTATTTGGGTACTTTTACATAAATACATTGTATGCAAACTGTATACACAGACACGTACTCATCAAGTTAGACATTTTGTTCTATTCACAACCCGTTTATATAGGTTGCGATGGGTAAATTGTCGCCAAATTATATCTTGAATTTCGCGCATGCGTATTGTATGTTTTTGATTTTGTCGACTTCACAGTATAGTAGGGTCAGTTGGGCACCGTCTGTGAGAAAAAGAGAACGATGATGCAATTCACCTCGCCAGAAAATAGGGAACGGCATGCTCTACTGTTTGGCATTCGCACCGGAAGCTCCAATACGAACATTTCAAAATTTTGGAGTGTCGATCTGAGGACAGTGCAGAGGATTCAGAAAGAGTTGGATGAGTTTAATGGTGATTAGGAAGGTAAGGAAGCTCGTAAAACTCACTCTGACGTTTCTGACAAGAAAGGGACTCCCGAATTTGTTAGTGAGGGAGTAAGACTCAACACGGACGGCTATATCAAGTGCCTTGAGGAGTTAGTGCTGCACTGGGCCAAGAGCAAGATCCTATGTCTGGCAACAGGACCCTGAACCATGCCACACAAGCAGGAGAACCCAGTCATGGATACCAGACAATTTCTGCGATAACATCACTCCTTACATCTGCCCACCTAACTCCCGAGACTGCAACACCTTTGATTATGTGTGGGCCGCATTTGAGTGAGAGACCAATAAAACTCCTTGTAACACCAAAGATTAACTCAAGGATCATGACAACATTCACCAAATTAAAGGTCCATCTAGAAGAGTTGCAGGAGATTCCGAAGTCATCTGGAGGCCGTAATTGAAGCCAATGGCGATTTTATTGAATACATTTACTCTTCCCTATATCAAGATATTTACTGTGAAATTTTGTTAAATATATCTATTAAAGTGAGGTGTCAGTGTTATTTTCATTTTTGTGTAATTTAGACAACAATCCGTCGCACCCTGTACATAAAAATGTAGTTATATATAATAAACATATTTCCTATAGGAAGCTAAACAAATTATTAAGAAACAGAAAAATTTTCATCTGAATCAAAGAAAAGAATACTGACCCGTTATATCATATCAGTCTTCCTATATGTTAGTGAATGCTAGACAATCACTTCACTGCTGAGGAAGAGACCTGAAGCAACAAATATTTGTTTCTACAGAAGGATGTTGAGAATACCATGGATTGAACATGTGAGTAACGACAAAATTTAACAAAAAATAAAAACAAAAAAGACACTTAAACTTAAAATCAACAAGAGAAAGTTGAAATTTTCAGGGAACATAATGAGGAAAGATGTCTTGGAAAATTTGATCCTCACAGGACAGATTGAAGGCAAGAAAGACAGAAGAAAACTACGCATAACCTATCGAGCGAGCTTCAGTGAAGTATTATTATTAAGTGTTACAAAGGCCAGGAAATTGTGGAGAGCCATGATCCCCACCGTCATGAGGGGATACGGCACACAGAAAAAAGAGGAGGAGATTCTAATAACTATTTTTCTTTATTTTTAATGTATTTCTCTCGTAAAATAATTTCATATAATATTGGCTGGCTGTTCGTTTCTGCTTGGGTGGCGAACTAAATTCTGATCCAGACGTCCGCCCAGGCAAATTTGTGCATCTTCCGGATCCACGCACCAAACCTGGTGTTTATATTGCAATTTATTTTGAGAAGACCTTAATGACAATTTCTGAGAGACAAAGTATAATCAGGTGTGAGCAGCCGATGAACAAAGCCAGTATGTACGATAGCAAAACAATCGACAGCTGAAAAGTTTCGGTTTATGGCCATTTTATTTTGAAACACTGGTCCTCATACAATCACATATATTAAGCAAAACATAGGTACTGGCTTAAAAATAACCCGCAAGAGGTTGAAAAGCCGTAAAAAACAAATCAATCAATATGTACAAGATTGTCTATTCGCTGATACCATGTGTTTCACTTGCCTTCAGTATGTCCAGTAAGTGTGAGCCTTACGACCACATCACGTTAGAACACCGGTTCCCGTACGACCAGAGAAGTAAAGTAAGGTCGTGCATAGTCAGTACCTAGACGGCTGGCCGATTGGAAATATCAGGTGCTGTAAGATAGAAAGTGCGGATGGTGTAATAGATAAAGACTCGGAATTGCAAATCGGAGAGTCGTATTTCAAGTTCAGTCGTGTTCGTTACATTCACTTACGCGAAAATACCCTTGAAAGTATGAATCTCTCCTCTTATCATCCCAGCTATGAGTTAATTAGTAGGACTTTACCAGTAAATCTCCAAAAATATCCCTACCATGTAAATATATTTTCTAGCTTTAAATAAATCGTAAAAACTCATTCAGTCAATTCCGCGACTCACTTTCACTTACAAGGTTATCTACAGTATCGAACGCTGAAACAGTTTTCCCAATCCGATATTATAAAGAGGTTTTGACAAACCGACCATAGTGAGATTCGAAACTGGATCTCATGGTTGAAATGCTAACTTTCTAGCCACACGTGCGTCTTTTAGATCTAATTATATGCTAAAATTGCACTTGTGTCATTTACTTTGTATGTCAACGTGAGGATGATGTGTGACGTAATATGTCCCTTTACACGGCCGGTTGAACACACACGATATCAAGTAGGCTCTAAGTGATGTTATCGGGGTATGAGTTATTGTGTATTTTTATGACCAGAAATAAAGTCTTTGATGTATGATATCCCAAACCGTAAACCACTTGATCGTATGAGAATAAAATAATAAATATATACATAAAAACTTGTGGGGTCAAGTGACATTTGGTCGGAAGTCAGAAATGTGCGCTTGCAGCCTTATATACCTATTTCCGCTTAGAGTGAAGGAAAGTGAGAAAGAGAGACGATTCGTCCTTCAGTCACGTTAGTAGTACTATGTCGGCGGAAGTAGTTGAAAAGACCTATGTGCGACCTACATACCTTCACCAGAGAATTCAAGGTATAATTTAAAACTTCGGCCAGTGAATAAATGATCAAATTATTGAAAACAAATTTGTTTTTTTCATTTATTGTCGTGGCATTTATTTCATTTTACGTTCACTTGCTTTTTTATTTTTTATATACACAGAGGAGAATCGAAACAGAACTTGGAGGTCTGTGATAAACTGAGAGAATTACCCTGTTGTATATGTTTAGGTCCTTATCCTTGATACTATCATATTATAGCTTTTTTTTAGATTTGGTGCTAATCTATTTTGCTAATGATAACTTTTCTTAATGAATCTGTTCTTTTAAGATTTTTAAAGTACAAGAAAATATTGATACATTAGTTGTTAAAGCGAACTAGTGGAGTAGTAATTGTTAAGGGGTCTCCCCCTTTTCACACAAATGGACTCACCCAAGGTATACATATACTACTACCAGTAATACCCGAGGAGAGTAGTGGTACGTTGAGTCAAGGAGTCGAGACGGAACGACAGAAGAGTAGTAGAGTTCAGTAGTAGTAGAGTAAGTCAAACACACAGGCGGCGGCAAGCGTCACAGTTAGCGAGCACGTAGAATCAGAGTCATACCGCGATACTTCAATACCAAGACTGTATATATATTATTGCTACTAACCCGCATTCCTGGATCTACTAACCCGTATTACCAGTTAGTATTATTACGGTAATAGATTTATTTTCCTTATCCATTCCTGGCGTTTGTTATTCATTGATATCGGATTCAACCCGGAATCCACAACAGTAATAAAATCATTGGGATGTGCTCAGAAAAGTCAAAAGTATGCCTTCGTATACAGGAAGTACAAATGGGTTCTCCGGTTACCAAATAAGTCTTCCTTTTGTACATAATTCAGATACGCTGCCAGAGAGCGAACTGAATGATAATCGTTTTGATAACCATCCTGAGATAAATCTGAAATGTTGATTATATTTTGAACATGAGAATTTTCATTATTGTTAATGAACGTTGCATTTGAATCGGAAGTATTAATTTTCTTTTCAAATTATTATTTTTTCCAATTTAAAAATGCTTTTTATTTTGCCATTTTCACAATTTCCTGCATTATTTGATTCTCTCTAGGGAAGCTTTCTGAATTCGCCCACGCATTGAATACGGCTGTCATATCTGCTCTGATGCTGCTGCTATGTATTTGGAATTTCTTGATAAGATAAAAAGAAGCATCTGCAATATTATTGATCCTGACCTGGCATCTCGGCTTCACTTTCTCCCCGCCGTAACGTAGATTCCCTATGCCTTCTCTATAAATATTTTCATGGTAAGTGTTCTGATGAGATTTCCCCTGTGGTACATAAACATTATGAATTTAAGCGCAGTACTAGATTGGCGGCAGCATCTCATCATTTTATACTTGAAATATCTAGATGTAACTGTAAGTTCTATACCAACAATTTCTTTTCTCGCATTTCTTACTTATGGAAATCTTTTTCTGCTTTTTGCTCTCCCGGTCAGTTTTGCTCTTCAAAAATTTAAATGCAATCTTAATCGTTATATTTTGTCTTCTTAATTCCTATTCTTTTATTGTTCGCTCCCCTTAATAATGTTTTTTTCTCATATTCTCTCACACTCAGTAACCGTTGCGTGTTAGTGACTTTATTGCCTTGCTTAAGCTGAAATGATAAAAATATCTGTTGCTTGCTGTATGGTTACTAAATATAATTTAAAAAGAATGATACCTCTGATACTTGATTTTATTATTGATCTGTTCACATTCCTAAAGAATTGATTCCATATTTCATCTTAACTTAGGAATTTATGTCTAGTCATGATGACTTTTTTTATTATCTATGAATTAGAATGAATTCTTGATAAATAAAGTGAAGTCGTTTTCCATTGCCTTCTCCACGATTTTGAAATAAATTTTCCTTCTCTTAGGCTGGCAGATATTAAAGAATAGAGGGCCTAGTTTACGTTGCTATTTAACCTATAGCTGGGAGTACACCAATATTTTTTTTTATTTTGAAACCATGATATTGTATAGCTCAGTCCTGCCTGAAGAGAATACGCATATCAATAACATTTTTTCACACTAAGATCATCAAAAGAATCTCCGTCGTTTAATTGAGTAGATTCTTTTCAATTTCAAAAGATTGGAAGTTGTGGAGAGACATGATTGCCCACGGCCTGATGAACATAGAAGAAGAGGAATATGTTATTTTATCTGTTAATTTCTTCAAGCATAACGAACTATATAGCAGTTATAGAATTTGTAGATTGCATCGCGTTGAAAATGAATAAAGATGCCATAGTCAAGAGTTGTCGAGAGAATAAACGAGAATCATAAAACAAAAAACCTTTTAATGCCAGGACAGGGATGTCTTCAAGATAAAAGAGCCTTTTGTTTACATTGTTGTTCACCCAATACAATGCTCAAGAGTCACTGAAGGTAGTGATTTACTGAATGAGTTTTTTTATGGTCGTAAGAATAGATAAGATTATTAAGATCTCAAAAACAAAACCGCTTTCTTTTACCCACCAGAGAGAACCCTCTCTGCCTCCCATTAGAATGTCTGATGTTCAACTCCACGGGAGCGACTCACTGCGCCTGCTTGCTCTCACACTGTTCGCTGACCTGAGATGGAACAAATACATTGAATCAATAGCTTCATCTATTGCAAGGAAAGTTGGTTCTGCGTTGTACCAGAAAGTTTTTCTCGCCTGAGTCCATCCTTCAAATCTGTAAATCAACCATTCGCCCTTGCATGGAATACTGCCCTATATGGTCTGGAGCCCCCCCCCCCCGCTGTTCATCTCAAGGTCCTCGACAAAATCCAGAGACGGATATGCAATGTGATTGGTCCTGATCTGGCATCGTAACTGCTCCGACGATAGTCGTCTCTTCTACTCCAATAGCTTCATGTCTCACATCGTCTGTGGAACTCCTCTCCTCTTACTTGCTTCCCTGATAGCTATAATCATCAATTATTCAAATGCAATGTCAGTCGACATCTCCAGATGCCTTGATCTAATTCCCCGTCCCTTTCTTCATCTTTCTTCATCCTCTCCTCTACCACGTCTCTTTACTCTTGCTCCCACTCTCTGTAACCCCTTGCGTGATAGTGGCACTTCTGCTTTGCTTGGGGTGAAATGCTTAAAAAAATGTGGGATAGATAACGGTTAACCCGAGGCATGAAGACGTTAAGATTATAGCAATTCGGGCAGCAACCTCGTGAGAGTTTGTTCCACAAAGAAGCTGTCCGAATAGAAACTTAACAATGGAATTCGAAGAGAATGGTGTTGATTCCACCTTCTGTATATGGCAAGGAAGGTCCTAGTTGTAAAGGTCTGAACTGGTGAAACTAATGAATGTAGAATACCTGAGCACTTTCTATGGAAATAGCGATAGAGCTGCGAGAGTCTTGTGACGATTCGTCTGTGGAAATGGGTTGTAGAGTGGAAAATAATTCACTCCTCACGGGACTACGTATATGCTTTTGTACCTTGTCAATGCTAGATAGGGAACGCTCCAGCCCACATAGGGAAGCAATACTTTATACCGAGAAAAGAAAAGAAAAGACCCTACTGACATTTGAACTTGAAAGAAGATTTAATTCACTATAGCTGACAGTGCCGCCGTCATTATGCCAAATGTGCTGAACCTGAAGCAAAGTCATGTCCCGTTGTTTTGAAAGAACGATTAGCTAATCTGCATATATTTCTGAGTCCTCAACACATATATGATAGCTTTCAATACGTACTCTTCTTTCTGCTGAGAGACGGTGTCTGGCATCTTCAACTTCAAATATCGAACAACAAAATGACGGCAATGCGTTACTATCCGTATCGAATACTAAAGCATCGGAATGAAATTAAACCCGTTAATAGAAGACGTCTGTTCCTATAAGACTTGGTTTCAACTACTTTACTGCGACAATTCTGATTGAATCAACATTACATGATGAGCTAAAAACTGTTTACATCATTTTAAAACAATTGGATATAATATATGATGAATATACGTGACTAGCCTTAATTTGCTTATTTACTGGTAAGCGTATGTCGGCTAATCTGCTTATATATATATATATATATATATATATATATATATATATATATATATATATATATATATATATATATATATATATATAAAGGGAAGAGGTTATCGTTCTTCCAATGAGAGAAAAGTGAATATATTAAAAAGAAGAAAGGAACCGTAAACGTTTTTGGTTTTAATATAGATATTATGTGGAAATATACGCTCTTTATATGAAGAAGGTCGCGAAACCCGAAACACGTGTTATAAAATTTTGGAAAACAAAGCATAATATATATACTTTTTTAAATCTACATTACAACCAAAACCGTCTGCGGTTTTTCTATTTTTTAAAATATATATATATATATATATATATATATATATATATATATATATATATATATATAAATTAACTGATTTAAAAATATGGTTCCTTCGCTACACAGAAATTACCATGTTTCAAAAACCGAAGCTAAAAACTTCAAATTTAATTATATAATTAAATTTGAAGTTCTTAGTTTCGGTTTTTGAAACATGGTAATTCCTGTGTAGCGAAGGAACCATATTTTTAAATTAGTTAATTTATAATATTTATGCCTATGCTCTGTAAATTTACATTGAGCACTGTTTTGTAAAAATAAAAATAAAAATATCAATAAGAACACCGGATTATATATGTTACTGTTCTTTCTTTTTACTATATATATATATATATATATATATATATATATATATATATATGTATATATATATATATATATATATAAGTATACACGCTTTGGCATCTGATAATTGTCCATTTCTAACATTGATATCGTATGTTTCCACGTATAAGGGGACCTATATAATTCAAGACCAGGTAATTCAAGATCTAGGTACACATTTCCAGATTTTATCTGATATCCTTAGTGTAAGCCGATCGACTGGAACCTATATGACAAAACTGTAGCTCTTTGCATCAGATGGTGATGATCATCGTAATTTTGAAAGATTTTAATTAAGTAGGTATTTTTAAAAAAATCTTCTCACCCCAAGCAAGGCGGGAATATCACTAGTACGCAGGGGGTTACATAGAGTGAAAGTGAGATAAAAGATTAAGGGAGGATTGAGGAGAGGACAGAAGGTGGACGGGATTCAAGGAGACAAAAGATGCCGATTGACATTGCATTAAATTTTTGAAGATTTTACTTATCAGGGAAAACAAGTAAACGGAAGAACATTCCACAAACAGGAAGTACGAGAAAAGAGACTGTTGGAGTAGAAGTAGCGGTTGCATTTAACTATTTCAACAATAAACGGGTGGGATCTAGATACCTATCTAGTAGCACGCTTAAATTCATGTAGGCGGGGCACCAGGGAAAAAAGATAATCAAAGCAGTTGCCATGAAAATATATGTAGAAAAGATAGAGGGAAGCCTCATCACGTCGGTGAGAAAGTGACTGAACTCGAAATGCCAAGTCAGGATCCTCTGTGGATTTTATCAAGCACCTCTAGATGAATAGCAGGATCACCAGACCAGATATGGCAGCAATATTCAATGCACGGACGAATGGTAATTTTATAAATGTGCAAGATGGACTCTGACGAAAAAGCTTTCTGGCACAACACAGTGACCCAACTTTCCTTGCAGTATATGCAGCAATTGATTCGATGTAGTCGCTCCATTTCAAGTCAGTTGAAAACGTGAGGCCAAGAAGTTGCTCTCCAGGAGTCTAGCATCAGCCATGCTGATAGCAGACAGAAAGGTTTTTCTATGGTAGTTAAATGAAAGTAATTTTGTTTTGGAGGTGTTAATATTTACAAACCATTTCCTGTCCTAAATAAATCCTGATTGGCTTGTATGCGTTTTATCTTTATTTTTTTTTATCCCGTAATGAGAAATAAAGATTTTATGGCATTTAAATATGTTGTTGCTTAACACCGAAAAAAAACCGTATAATGAATGTTACTGAAAAATAAGGTTTGCATGTTATACTAAATGATGTTAATTAACACCGCAATGATAATGAATTTTAATTAGAAATATAGATTGCATGTTGTATTAAATGTTGTTATTTAACACTATTATGAGAAATAATGATTTGGGTGAACGCACTCATAGCTCTACAGATCATGAACGAAAGATTTGTTTAGGTTACTTGTTACTTGGGCGTGTTGCTCAGCGAAACCTTTGCAAATTGTGTAATCGTCTCTTGAATATTGCATTTTAATGGAAATCAAGAAGTAAAAATAGCTTTATTAAATTTATAACTGTAGTACAGCATTATAATGTTAATTGTTTCAACTAGAAATATCTACATCCATATTTAACATACCAAGGCACTTATTAGTCTACAGCTATTCATGGCCCAAGCATCCGGGTCTAATTACTGGTGCCGATACACTACAGGATTTAAAGTTAGCTTTTTGTAACAGTTGTATTAAACGACTCCCTATACTGAGGGTAATTTTTAATATTTAATACTCGCCTTATATGCAGAAATATACGGTAATTGTAGTTTTCCATTATCTCAAAATTAAAATAAGGCTCGAACACTGAATTTCTGTGTCGCCGTAATACCAATGAATAAAATACTTTTCGGTTTTTGTACTTGATGAATGATTGATGAGTGAAAGGGGGGGGGCAAGAGTCGGGGGAAAAAGGAAGTGGCGGTGAGAGAGAACGGTTTTTCGATGTCATACTGGATGGTTATTATACACTTTTTTCTATTTTTTTCACCGTGATTCAATAGTTAGGACGTGTTACGTTATTGGCAATAAATGCGAGGTTCTTCCTTCGTTCATTTGCGTTCTAGTCGTCTGAAAATCGCAAGAGCGTGAAACTCGAGTAGTGACTCGAGCTGTCCTTCATTGTGGGTTAACGCTGTGAAGCAGTTTTTCTCTATCTAGATAGTCTACGGGTTGAGCACTTTTATGTTTTGCTTAATCAGGAGTTTTCCTTTTGGTCTTGCTTTTTTTTCTTTTCATGTTCGGTATCATGTTAGGTCTTTTGATAAGTTGTTTGTTCGGTCGTACCAACACTGTTGCTTTATATATATATATATATATATATATATATATATATATATATATATATATATATATATGTATGTGTGCGTGTGTGCGTGTATTAGTTGGGATCAAATATAGATATTGATCTGATCCATCTTATTCAAAGATGGATCAGATCAAATATGGATCGGAGCCCGAGAAGAGTTTCACTTAAAGGTACTATTCAGGTTTGCTTGATGAGCAAATGTTCTTCGTGTGCGAGTCGGTTAAAGCACGTCGGATATAATGCCGGTCCTTTCAGCCCAGGTGGACGCAGGTTAGAATCCTACTGGAGAGCGCACGTTTTTATTTAATATGATTTCTATAATATTCAGGAGGGTAGACGAATATAAATATATACACTGTTTAATAAGTAAGCGGGGCGTCTACTCACATATTGCACTAAATGCGGAGCTGGTAATCTGCCTATTGAAGAGAAACATCATACTAATTCACCAGGGTTCAGAATGTGGTCTGGCTTATCACCAATGCAATTAACTGAACCATTCTTTCTTTTTTATATTGGACTGTGATTTGTCCCATCTACTTCAGGCTTACAACGATCACGTTGAAAAAGCGGTTTTCATTCTCAGCTATATTCACTTTGAGAAAGACACGAATCCACCTCTTCTCCCCCATCTATGGGTTAATTAGTAGAACTTGCATCAGTAAACCATTATTGGCTTCCCCAAATTCGTACAATCTAAAATATTTTATTGTTTTAAATAACCTGCAAGCCGTAAAAAACATATCCATCAATCAATAAAAAAGTGTAATTAAACTTGTTCTCTGTTTTACTTCGACTGCAAATTTTCAAATTTCCAGTAGAACTTTTTTAAAGATTAATTTCTTTTCGGCCTGGCTGGCATCATGACTTTGGGTTAAATCTGAG
>OZ038476.1:79208499-79210999 GCA_964036315.1 Acanthosepion esculentum
AAGTCAACACTTAGTGGTGATAGTCTGTTTCATGCTAGATGCAATCGTCAGGCCACGAGTGCTCTTATTTTTCTCGGAGTTTATATATACGGGTCAGTGGTGCATTGTTGGTAGTCTATTTTGGCGGTTATTTTATCGGAAGTCGTTTATTTGTTTGTTTATTTATTTATTTGTGTCAATTTTTATTATATATATAAATTGTTTTAATGTATGCTATATTTATGTGTAATATTTATCTGTATTAGTGGTAGAGCGTACGTATATATGAAAGTGGACATGGAAGTCAACACCCAACGATGACTTCAATTACACTTTTATATGACTGGGTGTTGGCTCCAATATCATCTTATATATATATATATATATATATATATATATATATATATATATATATATATATATAAAGACATTTATAATATGTTTAACGTTCTTTTTATAGATACAAGTATTTAAGCAAATGCTCTGTTTTATAATAAACAGTATTAAATAACATTTACCGGCCTGAATGTCCGAGAAATTTTCTATGAAAATTTTCGCTCTCCGACAGGAATCAAACCTGTATCCTATAAGGAACCATCATTTCGCGTGATGTGCCTTAACCGTTCGGCCACGAAGAAGCGTCTGGTTAGGAAGGTCGATTTTACTCTCTTTAAACTTAAATCTTCCATGAATCTCTTCTATTCATATCTGCTCTAGCGTATCAAATGTAAACAAATGACGTCATATATTTTTGAATTGGACATAGTCCGACAATTTATTTAAAGACATTTATAATATGTTTAACGTTCTTTTTATAGATACAAGTATTTAAGCAAATGCTCTGTTTTATAATAAACAGTATTAAATAACATTTACCGGCCTGAATGTCGGAGAACGAAAATTTTCTATGAAAATTTCTCGGACATGAGATTTGAGACAAGGTACAGTATCGACTAAGAGAACGTTGCACAAAGAAATTAGAAACAAATGCAGACAAGCAAAAGAAGAATGACTTAATAAAAATGTGCAAAAATAGAAAGAATCAGGAGGCATGTTTGCTTAAAAGAATAAGAGAGATAACAGGACAAAATATGAGCTCATCGACAGGATGCATAAATCAAATAAGAGGGAATGTTAGTAATAGAGAAAGAAAAATACTTCAAAGATGTAGCGAATATATTGAAAAACTCTTCCACAACGAAAGAAGAAAACCTGGCCAATTTTGATAAAGTACGACACAAAGAATTGTTTGAATTACTCGGCAAACTTCCACGACGAAAGAAGAAAACCGGTAATATACAAAAATATAGCAAGACAAAAAATTTGGAAAATGAAATCATAAATGGCTAAATTGAAGAGCAACAAAGCAGCAAGGCTTGAAAGAAGTGTTATAAATATACTGGCAGTACCAGATCGTTTCGGCATTGACAAAATTATAGAAATGATAAATGAAATATACGACAGTGGTGAGATACCGGAAGACCTTTGTAAATCAGCTTAATTTAGGTCGGAAATGTGACAAGAACAGTGCGGTTTCGTTAAAGACACTGAAACAAGGAATGTCATATGTATGCTCAGAATGATACCAGAAAGAACATTACAAATGCAGAAGGATCTATACTTATGCCAAAGCGTTTGATAAAGTAAGCCACAAAGAACTGTTTTAACTGATAGGTAAGCTTGATTTATTTGAGAAAGATACTAGAATAATCCAGAACTTATTGGATGCTAACCTCTTGCATAGGGATAGAAAATGAGTTCAGCAAATATACAAAAACGAAAAGGGGGTAAGACAATGATGTGTCTTCTCATAGACATATTCAACCTTTACAGTAAGAACTCTGAGAGAATTAGAGATCCCACAAATATTCCTTATTGTCGGCCACAATCTTAACAACACAAGATATGCAGATGATACAGTGATGATAACACAGAAATGAAACGTTAGGTACTTCTACAGAAGCTATGAAGGGAAAGTGAGAAGAAAGGACTAAGCACCAATTGTAAGAAAACAGTAATATTTTAACAGATGATGAAAAGTGACACTGAAATCCGAAGACGCATTGGAATAGTGGAATATGCATTGCAAAAGCTAAGCAAACTATTAAGAAACTGGAAAATTTCGTTAGCAGCAAAGAAAGGAGTACTTAACTGGTATGTAATATAGGTCCTCTAAAATGGCAGTGGATGATGGACAATCTCATCGCAGATGAAGTAGAGACTTGAGGCAACAGAAATGTATTTAAAATACTTTAGACTTAACATGTGAGTAACGACGAAGTTCTAAGGGAAATGGAAACAAAAAGGACACTTATCCTTAGAATCAGAAAGACACAATTGAAATTTCTAAGGAACGTATTGAGGAAAGAGTGCTTGGAGAATTTGACACTCAAAGAGGCACGGAAAACAGTGAATAACTTACCTAACGAACTTGTGTAAATGGATAACAGAACAGGAACTAGGAGCTATAAAAAATAGACAAACTTTACGCAGAACTAAAAAAGACAAGAAGTTGTGGAGA
>OZ038476.1:79215999-79318499 GCA_964036315.1 Acanthosepion esculentum
CTTGTTGAAGTCTTTGAATGCTGCCATAATTAGCATTCAGTTTATCTTTGGTGCTAGAAGGAGTTGTGTTAATTTTACGCTCAACTGTGCCCCACACGTTGCAGTCTGGGAAGTTAGGTGACCAGATGTCAGGGGTGATGGGGTCGCAGAAATTGTCTGACAGCCATGACTGTGTTTTCCTGCTTGTGTGACCTGGTGCAGAGTCTTGTTGCCAGAAATAGTGTCTTCTAGCAGCCACCCTCTTGATCCAGGGTAGCTCTACCTCCTCAAGGCACTTCTTGTAGCCTCTGTTAGTCTGAGACAGTCACCAGCAAATTCAGGACTTTTTTCCTTATCAGAACGATGAGTGAGTTTTACGAAATGCCGTGCCTTCTTAATCACCATTAGACTCAGCTAAGTCTTTCCGAATCTTCTGCAATGTCCTCAGATTGATACACAAACACTCGTTCGTATTGGAGCTTCCGGCGTGAATGCCAAGCAGTACATCAAAGTATGCTGGACACGAAGTGATACAATTCAATGACTAATAAAAGTAGGTGTGTAAGTAATTTTTTAGAATTTGTTTGTGAAAATTAGTATTTAAATTAATTTAGTTTTGGATTAATTTATGTGTTATATATTTTGAATAACGTGATGCCAACCGTTTTCTATTTTTTAACATTTTTGTAGTCATGTATCTTGATGAATACTTATGAATGTTCCTCAACTCAAAAATTTTGAACAATTAACAATATTGATCTTGCATATAAATACTTGATACAAAATAAAATCCTTACATTTGCCTTTATAAAGTCTTACACATGAGGAAACACATCGACTAAGATAAGTTTTCCTTTTGTCTTTATTCATATTGTAATTTTACAGTTATACTTGATCTGAAATTTTTACACAGATGTATATACATATACATGGTGAGGCATCCTGGGTATGACGATAAACTACATCTGCGTCCTCGGTATGACGATAACCTACATCCGCGTCCTGGGTATGACGATAAACTACATCCGCGTCCTGGGTATGACGATAAACTACATCCGCGTCCTGGGTATGACGATAAACTACGTCCAACAGCAGGGCCTCTGATAATACATTTTTGGAAAAATAATGTTGCCAGCTGTACAATTTTTGAAAAATATTACCGGCTATATTTTTTTGAAAGAATAGTGTTGCCGGCTATACATATTTGAAAAAAAATTACCAACTATACGTTTTTTAAAAAAAAAAGAAATTACCAGCTATACATTTTTAGAAAAAATAATATTACCAGCTATATGTTTTTGGAAAAAAATAATATTGCCAGCTATACATTTTGGGAAAATAATAAAACCAGTTGTATGTTTTGGAAAAATAAAATTACCAACTATACGTTTTTGAAAAAAAAAAGAAATTACCAGCTATACATTTTTGGAAAAAATAATATTACCAGCTATAAATTTTTGGGAAAAATAATATTACCAGCTATATGTTTTTTGAAAAAAATAATATTACCAGCTATACATTTTGGGAAAATAATAATGGTGAGAAAGAAGGGGAAATAATTCATTTCAGTTCTAAGAAACTATTGCAGGATTGCATATTTTGAGATTGACATAAAGTATTTAAACCAAAGTATTGTTATTTAATATCGGCCGTGCTTTATGGCAGTAAATTATGAACCACCTCTACTCTGATAAAAAAAAACTGACTTGAGACAAAAGAAATTTGGTTCGACAGGAGGATACTGATAATTCTAAGGAATGGAGAGGTGAATTTGAGGAACATTTCAAGAAAATGAAACCAACAAAGACGATTGTACTTCAAATCGGAGGGTAACCGTTGTAATTTCTAGGACGCATAATGAGAAAAGAGGGCTTGTAGAATTCGACACTCACTTGACATACAGAGGGACATGGGAACAGCGAATAACCTACTTAACAAACTTGTGCGAATGGATTGCAGCACAGGGACTAGTAGGGATACTGAAAAGACAAACTTTACTAAGATCTAGAAAGGATAGGACATTGTGGTGCGCCATGATCCCCACGTCCTGAAGGGACACGCCACATAGAAGAAGAGTCACTGTAAATATATCAATGTAAATATCTTCAATTGTTTTATAATTAGTTATAATAATAGTGAAAAACATAAGTGAATAATAGTGATATTATTTATGAAAAACAGCAGAAAACTGGATACCAACAGTTGTGTTTCGCGTGTTACATCATCAGCATAGCACCTTTATGAGCGTTGCATTCTGTTTCATTCAAACTAACACGTATTTTTGAAAATATATCCTGACGTTTCTTTCGCTGTATCACTAACTATTCTCACGTGTGTGTTGTCTTCTGGAATGGTGAATTTTGTTTTAAGTGGCTAAGCGTTTCACTTCCTTATACGTCATATCCTGTACGCTCGTTGACGCCCGCTGATCTTTTAGAGGAACATATTCCTCACTTCAAAGTCTGCTGTTTGCTTTTGATTATTATTTTTTTATAAAGCCAACTGCTTTATTTTTCATTTATCTCTCAACGAACTAACGACACCTGCCAGAAATCCGCACGAGAGAGTGGCATGTTGATTCTCAGCAAGGAAAAATTGGCTCAAACTGATATTTTTTAAGAGATAGCCGACCATGGCTCTCCACGGGTTTCTTTTATTTGTTATGTACAAATTGCCAAAACTTCCTCGTCCTTAGTATGACGATAAACTGCATCCAGCAGTATGACTTCTGATGGGGAGGTTTTGAAGATCGTGGAACATTTCCTTAACTGCTGTTGTGCCAAGTTCCACCCTGACCCGGGATGTAGCAACTGTTAGGGTCCTAGACAGTGAACCCCCAAACTGGGGTCAAAAATAAAGATAAATAATCAACAACGAATTTTTGTAAAAGAAAAAAATACCAGTAATAGATTTTTGTAAAAAAAAAAAAATTACTTCCTTTCACAAGAAAAATTAAAGTTCGGCATTAAATGACCCATAAAGAGTTGATATGCCGTTAATTACGCACACTAACAAACAAACCAAGACATCCTGTGAAAGACTCAAATCAGGCCTGAAACACTGCTTCTTAGTCGATCACTGAAGTTCAACGGGGTAGAACCCAGTCAGTACTTAGATGGGAACTCGCTTGGGAACACTTGCCGTGTAATCAACATCCTACAATCCGAAATAGGTTTCAGCTTTAAAAAAGCCATAAATAATGGACGGTGGAGTAATGGATAGCGGCTCGGATTGAGGAATCGAATTGGAATTCCACTCGAATCCATTACATTCACTTACGTGCCAATAGCTTTGGGAAAGGTATAACTCCTCTTCTTCCCCCAGCTATGGGTAAATAGAAGGACAGACCGGGTTCTATAGACTTGGATAGCAACTGGTCTATAGTAGAAAGAAATGACAATATACTGCGGAAAAATCTGCCTCGCCAGTCATGTATCAAAAGATACATGATCGCCTAAGCGTGTATCACGCATGGCACATAAATGACTGACTGAAGCCGTAAAGATATCAAGTCAAATCTTGGAAAAGATTGGTTTCCCGTTATATTCTCCACGGTTTGCAATTTAGAGCCGTCTTTTTTTTTAGACTGGATGCCACTCAAGGCTGGATCGGTCATTTTACAGTGGTATTTAACTCGTAACTATGAGAAATTGATTCATTCCTTTACTAATGGGATTAGTGCGAAGTGAAAACAACTGACTCGACTGTAATTTGAACTCGCCTCACTATTTCTACTATTCTGCGCCAATAACCGTTAGAGTAACCTCACATCCTACTTACTGAATGATCGCAATAAAATAGAAAGAACACTAGTAGCGAATACTCTTCCTCATGTTGTTCAAACAACCATGGGTTTACCCCGGAATCTTAAACGAAGCGTGCAGAGAGAACGAGAGGGTGACCAGGGAAATAAGTTTTCCTTATTTCGATTCTTGTGACCAATAGTGTGTCCGCAGTGTGGGGCGTTTGAAAGGACAAAGGTTTTATGCGTGAAAGCACCCTGATGCGGGAATGCACTCTGAGCCTGACTGATTACTGGTCACTTTAAATTTGCGTTCTTTTTCTAAGTCCACGTCAGCTCATGTCATGTATTTATTTAGCCACTTGATTCCCGGCCTGTAACTACTTTGCCGGGCGTCTTTATTTAGTCATGTCATATTACCGAATTTGTTCAAGTCATCCTTGAAACCTCTTTGCTCAAATCACGTTAATAAATATATTGCGATCCCCTATCTTTAGACGGGTAAGACCCCCGCCTACACAATCGCCCATCTTTCGGATGAATACTTGCACGTTCGAGGATAAATTCGGTGTATGTCTAACTGTGCAAACTGAACCCATGTCTACTATTTGACTCAACTGCAAATCGGATCTATGTCTATTTATCTATTAATTTATTATGACTTTTTTTTACGTATACGACATATTTGATATAAACCGACAAGAATTGATACATCGTTCAATTAAACAACCTAATATATGCTATTGTGGGCCACCTTATATTTAGAATCAGAAATAGTTGAATTTTCTAGAACACATAATGAAGAAAGAGGGTTTGGCAATTTTGACACTTACTGGTTTTTGATTGAGGGATCAACTCTTTGCATGTTATTTAAAGACAGAAAATATTTTAAATTGCAAGAAGTTGTGGAGGGGCATAATAATGATTTTGTGATACAAGTCTTACTATTTAACACATAACTGAGAGGATTCATACATTTACCAAGGGTATATGCGCCTAAGTCAATTTGACGAATCCAACGGGAATTGGAACTCGTCTCTCCGAGTTAACAATTCCGAGCCATTATACATTACACTACCCGCATATCCAAGCTGACAGCACCCGGTATTCCCAAGCGGTCACCCATATAGATACTTACAAGGCTCAACGTTACTTAACTTTATAGATCTTACGGGAACTGGTGATCCAACGTGATGTAGTAGTAAGCCTGACACTTACTGGACACACTGAAGAGGAATAGAGGTTAACAACGAGTGACCAATATTGTGCATTTTGATTGATTAATTCATTGATTTTATATGGTTAACCAACCGTTTGCAGGTCATTTTACGCCAGAACATATTAATAGATCGTAAGAATATGATTTTGAGGTAGTAATGATTAACAGAAAAGAGTACTTCTAGGTGATAGGTATGAGATTCGTAATTTTCACAAGGGCTTTTAAACGTAAGTGAATATAACGGACCCGACTGGAATTGGAACTAATGACCCGGATTTACAATTTCGAAACGTTATCCATTGCATCACCTGCACACCCAAGCTAACAGAATCTGGTCTTCCCAAGGTGTTACCCATCTTGATGCAGACCGCGGTCGACGTTGATTAACTTCAGTGATGGTACGAAAACCGATGTTTCAAAGCGATATGGCTGTAGGCCCAACCTGGTGCAATTGGATGGCAGAACTGCGATAGGGACGGATGATTAAACATTATTCTGGTATATATAACATTCATTTATATATCATTTTTTCCGATCTATCTATCTATCTATCTATCTATCTATCTATCTATCTATCTATCTATATATATATATATATATATATATATATATATATCGGAGAAAATGATATATAGGTTTGGTGTATACGGAATAAATTCCAATAACCAAATTTAGAAAGGAAAGAGTGCTCAATACAGAGTAGAGCAAATATAATTTATTCGAAAATTATAACATAAATATGTTGTAAAATGACTACGAAAATAGCCATATGTCTTATCAAGTGGTGGTGTTGAATGTGGAATAAGCGGTTTTAAAAGGTTCAAATCGATCAAACACCCTCTGTTTGGGGTGTTTGATCGATTGAACCCTTTATACTACATTCAACACCATCACTTGATAAGACACCAGAAGTGTTGAAACAAAATGGCTATTTTTGTAGGAATTTTATAACATATTTATGTTATAATTTTCGAATAAATTATATATATATATATATATATATATATTTATATATATATATATATATATATATATATATATAATATATATATATATTATATCAGTATATCGAGGAAGAGAAATTTGTTGCTATTATTAAGTTCATATGTAAACTTAATGTACTTAATGAAATTAGTAATAGCAACAAAATTCCCTTACTCGATATACTGATAAATACTAATAACAATAAGTTCACTATCTCTCCATATAAAAAAACCTACCAGCAAAAATTCCTGTACCCTTAATTATAAGAGCGAATGTATAAATTACTATAAAAAAACCCCTATAAACCGTGCAAAAATGAATTCATCCACAAAACAGATTTTCTACAGCGAATTGATAAATATAAAACAAACACTTATCAATAATATCTTCACTAAATATATTGCTCATGAACAAATAAAATGTTCCATCAGAGATATTTATACAAAACAAATAGAACGTAATACTCCTCCAACTAACCCTAAACATATCGACCTTTTATATCGTAACTATAAACAAGACGAAAATATCCTAAAAATTAATAAAAATTAATACATCCACCACAGATCCGAGTAAAAAAATGTCAAATAAACTATATACTACACTAAATCTATTATATGTAATAAAATCATTCATAATGACTCTTCTCCGGCCACTAGCGTGTTGCAGAAAACCAACATTGTTTATAAATTTAAATATGCCCTGGGAAATTGTATCTCCAACGAAAAAAATATTATCTCTGTTGAACACACGACAACAACGTTTCACGTAGGCTGTCTTCATTTGAATGACATTCTAAACATTTACAACATACCTGTCCACATCCATAATTCAAGAAAATCCTCGTCGAAAATACCTCCATACTTTTCAGAGAAAAGAATAAGCACAAAATAAATATTCTTGAAGCTATTTATATCAAAATATTGAAACCAAGACTTACTAAAATTAATTATGAATACCCCACAAACATTTTAAAATGTGTAAAATAGATAGTTTTTAAATGTCAACGTTCGTACTAATAGTTCTTCCTTTATTTTTTCGACCACTCATATCGGAAAATCTTTCCTCAACATAGTTACTTCACCTTAAACGGTGCGTGTTAGACATGCCATGATACAGCGTTCCTGTCCCCACGTATATGACAGTTAACTTTTAGTTGATCCCCAAAATGTTTGTCTTTCACAACCATGAACATTGCAATAATTAACAATACACTGCTGATGACATTATGCTATGTCGAAAGTACTCAGAGAATAAATACAATATGAACCAGCACGGCGTTTTCCTCTCGTCTAAGCACATATTATAAGCACACAAAAAAGCTTAATCGTAATTATAAAAGGATCTTATCTCTTATCGAAAATAAGTAGACAGAACATGTCTAAAATATCTAATGAAACTTGCCTTAATGAAAACATGCTGCCGAAATATACGTATATATATATATATATATATATATATATATATATATATATATATATATATATATATATATATATATATATAACTATTGGTGTGTGAGAGAGAGAGAGAAAAAAACGATATAGTTTTGAATATTAAGAACAATATTGGGGAGAAATTTATGATGAACTGTAACACGTCTGTCCTAAAGGAGAAACACGTTACAAGAAAACTTTTTACACTTTGTCATATATATATATATATATATATATATATATATATATATATATATATATCTGACAAAAAAATTCTCACTTGAAATATTTGAATTTTAGCGTTGCGACTTGCACGTTCCAATATTATATAAATAATATTGATAAATAATACATTCTTAAAAAAACATCTTTCGGTCTACAACACATTTATTTCGTCTTCGAGTTTTGATATTGTTGTGGTAGGATCCACCCAATCTGCATAGGTGACTACCGACTATATAAATAATGGTTGGTACCGGAAGACAGGGAAGCGAATACAGATAGAGACTCTGCCTGACTGCGACTTAGTCAACACATTCTCCAGGAACGTCTTCCCAGAAATATACAGAAATACTATATGTAAATATTGTGTACATTTTCTTGTTATAATACATTCTTGTTCTAAGTACATTTTGTGTTGCATTATTATTCCATGCATTAGTCGAGATTCAACAATGAGTCAAGACTCAACAGATATATATATATATATATATATATATATATATATATATATATGTGTGTGTGTGTGTGTGTGTGTGTGTGTGTGCGTGAGTGTGTGTGTCTGTATACATCCTGTCTCAAGTTATTATGCAAATCAAATAAACCTCAATATCTCAAAAACTTCCGAACCAATATTTGTCAAATTTAAATTCCTCCATTTCCACACTTAGTAAAAAATATTTAACTAAATATTTTGCAGTTTTTTATGGTTAGATTTTTTTTATTTTACGAAAATGTACTGACTGAAGTTAGTATGCAGGTTAAACTAATGTTAGCGTAAGTCCTCCGAAATCTAATAAAACATTTTTAAATTTTTTGTCCATAATATATGTTGAAACCTGGTTACTGGAAAGAAATCTAACAACTGCCAAAAATCTGAAAATAATAAAGATATTGAGTGAAGAAATGTCCACATTGGAGTTATCAAAGGTGCTTTGTAGAGATGATCGAACTATAAAGAAAGCTGTTGACAATATAAGTAACTTGAGAACTTGAAGCAAATGAACAGGCTCTAAGATGTTGCTTCCCAGAGATGAACGTAAACTAAAGCGAGTTATAGAGAAACAACCACATTTGACCAGCGCTCAGATATTGAAAAGGGTGGAATTGAGAGTGTCAGGAAGAATAAAATGCTAGAACGTTTGCTTTCTGACCATGAGATGCGAGTTCGAATCTCACCACGGTTGATTTGTCAGAAAGGAGATTCCTGATGTTATCGGTCTAGAGGGGGAAGCACCTTTGGAAAGTGAGAGAAAACCATACCACGGATTGACCCAAGCCTAGTGAGTAAAATTGGGTAGATGGAACACTTGGGGGCCGTCGATAGCTGTTCTAGTACAAAGTCACAATTCAACGTGACCGTGGGTTTGAGTGTACTGGCCTTGTCCAGATTCTAGATCACGCTAGATAACATACCCTCTTCCAGAAACTGTAAGTAATGTCTGCTCAGCAGGCTTGCAGTATAAACCACAGGTGGGCTTGGGAGTGTTCAACAAACACAAATGTGACTGGGCGAGCGTCTGCAATAGGGATTGGTTAGCTGCCTTAGTAGACGGGTATCCTCGAATACGAGTGGCCAGCTATTATATATATATATATATATATAAATATATATATATATATATATATATATATATATATATATATATATATATATATATAATGTAATGGCTGGTCGCTCGTTTCCCAAGTGTAATTGTGCATAAGTGAATATAACGAACCCGACTGAAATTAGAAATTGAATACTCGAGTTCCAATTCCGCGACGTTATCCATTGCACCACCTACACATCTAAGCTAACAGCGCCTGGTATTCCCAAGCAGTCACCCATCTAGGTACTGACCGTGCTCCACGTTGTTTAACTTCGGTGATCCTAAGAGTTATTTGAGTTTAAAGGATTGGAAGTTGTGGAGATTCATGATCGATCACATCCTGAAAAGATACTCCATTCATAGTTTGACTCTCTGTATTCGTTGCCGTTGAAGCGATCGTAGATTTTGCTTTAAGTCAAATGAAAGCTTTCGATTTTAACTTTGTGTCCTTTAGTTTCAAGCATCTTTCATCACTCACTAGGCTTCGTCTTTTCTGTGACAATTCTGAAGTATTCGTTACAATGGCTATGTTGCATTTGTCTGCTAATATTCAGTTTTGATGTTTATTTTTCTCTATGGTAATAGTCAGCTAACAAACAAACTAGACACTATGGTTGAAACACCTCGTCTCCCAAGAAAATTCAGTCAGGAATTAATTTCTTATTTACAAATTATTGATTATGTTAAGTCATTTTCAAAAGCAATGAGGCCGTTTAGTTATGGCGGGCATTTCAGTGATGTAAATCCAAATTTGTTAATATTAATGGTGTTATCGGTGTTATATATATGTGTATATTTGTCTGATGCACTTGAAAATAAGAAATCGATTTTCCTACTTTTACCAAGACTTGAACACCGCTCGAAGGATATTCGCAACTATGTCAGCACCAAACACGTCCAGATCGATAGATATCAAAATATGAGCACATACAAATGTATGGACTGAAAATGAGTGCGATAATTCCATTACTTTCCTGAACATAAACATAAATGAGACAATTTCATTGCCAATGTTGAAGAAAGAAAAACAAATTTTACACTTGTAACGCATTCAGCCCGCACCACGTCTTTCGCCAGAAGATGGAATAGGCAAATAAAATATTACCTAATTAATTAACTGAGTGCTTAATTGGATATTTGATTAATTTGTGTCGCTGTTTTAATTAACAAATTAAATCAAAATTTTAACCGAGAATTTTGAGGCTGCAACCAGACGCCTTATTATGGTATTGTTAGTAAATAATTATTTTCTGTAATGAATTGGCAACAAAATATGCGAAAGAAAGAATTGTAAATAAGAGCAATATATATATATATATATATATATATATATATATATATATATTTATATATATATATATATATATATATATATATATATATATATATATATATATATATGCGAGATATATGCGATAGATATTTTTTATATATCAACAATATTGAGGAAAGTGAAAAAAGTTTACTTGTGACGCGTTTCGTCTTTTAGAACTTCATCGATCTAAATTTGTTATGTTGGTACGACTACATATGCGGACGAACGAGGGATGCTGGGCACTTCAGATTTTTTTATTTTACTTTTTAGAATTTTTTTAATATCTAGCCGAATTCATTTTGAAATAAAACTCTAAATGAGTTCGTCAAAATATGTATAAAAATATCCCCAGAAAATTTAGTTCGATAAAGTCCTGAGGGACGAAACGCGTCACAAGTAAACTTTTTCTACAATTTCCCCAATAAATAAATATATATATATATATATATATATATATATATATATATATATATATATATATATATATATATATATATATAAACAACACGTGTATTTCGTAGGAAGATGATCGATCCACTCTATTGTTGAGCATAGACTCGTCTATCCACTATGAGTAAAACCTCTGCGCATAGGGAAAGTCGCAAAGTTGTTCGCAAGGCGTACCTTTGCGTCGTACGAGTTGCCGCACCAACTACGGTGTTCTCTATTTCTGTATTATTCATCCATGTCTCTCATCTAATTAATCTTGTTCTTCATTCAATCTTTTGTTTGCAGTCTTTCCTTACAATATTATTAACTACGATCTTTATATAACAATATGTTGTGTGACAGCCCAAACTCGAACGTTTTTTTTGTGATTGACCATGTTGTATCCTCAGCAGAACGATTCATAGCAATGCAGGTGCAGCTGAATAGGGAAGGGTCATTAAAAGATAAAAAAAATCATATTAGAGAAATCTTGGATAAATAGAAATGCTAAAACTTTTGTCATTGAAAACCAGAGACGACACGCGAAAAAAGGATGTCTTTGTGAGCAGGCACCCCCACCCCACCTCAACTTAATTTGATTTTGTAAGCAACATATATTTGATAAATAAGTTGTCTAAGGAAATTAAAACCCAATCACCCCTAATAAAAATAGATTGAATTTTCCTGAACCATAACAACTCGAAATATTAAGATTGCCTGCTCTTATAAATTAAGTAAATTTCTTAGAATGTTATTACTAGCATAACTTGACAATGGGATGAAACTCTGAATTTTAAGGTTAATTTTTATAATTAAATTTACAATTTTAGTTTCAGTTTTGAAATTTCAGTGTCGCGATGGAATAATTTTTTAAAAAGAAAATAATTATAATATTATACTCTACTGTTTGAACCGAGAATTGTTTTTTAAAAACAAAAATAATTACTAACAACACCGGGTTATAAATCTTACTGCGCTTATTTTAATTTTTATTATTATTTCAAGAAGCGAGAGCAGTATCTAAAACGTCAGCCAATCTAAGAGTGATCTCATCCCACAATCCTCACTCTTGCTCTTACCTCCTCCTTTGTAATCACTAGCGAGTCTTAAGTGCCACTTAAGATTATCGCACAAAATTTCATAACTGAATCAATTGTTGTCAGATCCTCATACGTCGAAACCGACGGGAGAGTCCATTATATATATACATATATATATATATATATATATATATATATATATATATATATATATATATATATATATACTATAATATGTACTTGGTAAAGGTCATTACTGAAGACCACTATTGTAAATATCAAATGTGTTTGAATGTCCAAGATGCATTAATTTAAGGAGATAATTAGATAAGACCTGCAGGAGAGAAAATTTAATTTTGAACGGTTGATGAGATGGTAATGAGACTGCAGTAATATGGGAGAAGATGATATATACATTTTTATAAACTAAAACAATGTTAGGAAAATTAATGACAAAGTGGAAAAAAATTCGTGTGAACCTTTCCTAATTTAGGAATTCATCGGATTAGGGTAATGCTTAAAGTGAAACATCACTTTAATCTGAAGAAGTCCTAAAGGACGAAACGTGTCACATGAAATTTTTTTTCACTTTGTCATTAATTTTCCTAACTAGAGTAATGTTGAAATCGCAATTAGTGAGTTAATCTTTGGGACTTATACATCTAATTCACAATTCCATTTAGTTTACCTAGATATGAATTAGGGAAATATCCGGTGCAGGGAAATATTATGTTTTGGAGATTGAAACTTTTATAAGAACAAATGCTTTTGTTAAAAATGCCAATGTGCTGGAGTTTGTTGCTTAGTTCGAAGTCTTAAACCTTATCGCGCCATCACAGCTAACGAAATCTCCGGTAACTGTCATATTGCTGCCAACGATCTTAAACAAAATGATGACATATGCCATTATTTCTCTGTGTCTTAATCCAGTAAGTATCAATCTACGTTCTGTAAAATAGAATCGCGGAGGGATTTAAACAGACCGGCTCTTTTAATCCTGAAAGTCTGAATTTATGAGATAAGACGTTATCATTATTCTCCTTTAAACTTATCCATCTAGTATTTTCATTTTGATTGCTTTAGAAGCCCTATTTGGGGGTCCGTTGTGTTAGTTAATTTTCTGTGAATTTTGAACAGAACATTATGCTGTTAATGAATACAGACTAAGTAGGCCAAGCAGTGAAATTAGTGCATTCAATTACAGATAGGAAAATTAGTGCCAGAAAATGACCGAGCGGATAGAAAGCGTTTAGTTAAGTGTATTTAGTTATCTCTTTGTTGGGTTGGGCAATAACAGTTTTACACTGTGGTTTCATAAAAGATAAAATAATTAAGCAAAATTAAATTATACTGGCATGGAGAGCATAATAAGAACAATATTCTTGATTGAATAAAGGACTCAGTTCAAAATTCACAAAGCAACCGGATACGACTGTTGAAGAAGTTTGGGATGTAGAATACAGTCAACAATATAACAGTCAAGATAAAAAAAATAATTCGAAGAAAATCATTGCTTGTCTTCATCTCGAAGAAGTTTCTTTCGTTGTTTTTCTTCCTAAAGTGACAGTATTTAATTCTTGAATAAAACCTTTCTTAAACTTCGTGTCGTCTTGCGTCGTTTTGTCGTTCGCTCCTAAATATTGTTTACAAGGTCTCCATTTTGAATCTCAGTGGCAAGTTTTTATCAAAACTAAGTATTACTAGTTCGGCACAGGACAGGTTTATGCATACTCTATAGGGGCCTCCACAAAATCGCGATGTCTAAAGTTTAAAATGAATTTATAAAAAATTCTTGTAGCTTTTATTTTAATTTTAATTCCAAGCCAATAGATTAAATTTAATACTTCCAATAACCAACATACTTTGCTCTATTTCACAAACTTATTTAAATTGACTGTAAGGAGTTTCTTTTGCATAAATAACTGATTAATGCCCTTTTTACTCGTCTTACATAGCAATGTAATTCTCTTTATTAAAAAAAATTACAAAAAAAAATATACTTTTCTGAAATTTTATTTGAGGAATACTAGCTGATTTAAAGTATGATTGATCTGAATTTGAAACAAGTGTTATTTACTATAAGTTTAAAATATCGCTGAGATTCATTTTTAACCCGTCATTAGCAGCGTTTTTAGGTGTTGACGGTTTGATGACAGATCTAATATTGTTATACGGGAACTTTATCTGTAAAACGTAATTGAAATAAATGACCTGAGTGCCTTTTTAATAATTTTTAAGTATACAGTACTCTTAAAAAATTAGGAAAATATTATCTGTAATCTAATCTTTTATTGAATTTTAGAAATTTTGGCTTTATATTTATTATAGTAGCCGCACTTATTTTCTGATAATGTCGTTTATGGTCGCCCGTACTTAAAAAAATTGGGCACGTTTATACACATACAAACAAATATGCTTTTTCCTTTGTGATTAATAAATATTGTTTTCATTTAATAATGATATAATCTAAAAGGTTGAAATTAATACAGAAGATTTAAAACTTAATAAATTTTTTACTTAAAATTTTCAAAAAATGAAAATAATTCTTGTAAAAATTAATTATTCCAACGAAAAACATTTTTTCTTAAGACAATAGTGTCCTTAATATATTTTATTGACAAAATCAATTAAAAGCTTTTTAGATTTTAATAAATTTTAATAATATCATGTTTTTGTTGTAATTTAATTTTACAATTCAAAGTAGATTTTCGGTATGTGTTATTTCTCTTTGATAAAAACAAATTGTAATTCTTCAATGAGTCCTTCTTTTAACTACACTATAGAAATATAGACAGATACTGCCTTTAACTAATAAATATGTTAGTCAGTTATGTGCCATGCGTGATACACACTTAGGCGATCATGTATCTTTCGATACATGACTGACGAGGCAGATTTTTCCCCGCAGTAGGTTGCCATTTCTTTCTGCGGTAAACCAGTTGCCAATCAATGCTACAAGGCCCGGTCTGTCCTGCTATTTACCATATCTGGGGGAAGAAGAAGAGGATTCACAACTTTCCCAAGTGTATTAGCACGTAAGTGAATGTAATGGATTCGGCTCGGATTCGAACTCGGCTCTCCCATACTAATATAAATATAAATATGAAAATTTTAATTTTTTGCAAGTTCATAAAATTAAGTAAGTGGGCGTAATAAAACAAAAATTTTACCAAGATTTAAAAAAAAATTGGTAACTTATGAATAATTTCCGAAAAATTAATTAAAATCCGACAATTATTTGAATTTTGAAACAATTTCCAAAGCAATGTATTTTTAACGCCAAAAAAGACGCTAAAATTCTCTATACTAATCTTTAGCCCACCGCTGACGCCAGAAAAACAAGATTTTTAACCAAAATTGCGAACCTATTAGAAAAGATTAACAATTATAATAAAATAATTAAAAATACCATGATCTTTCTTCTAAATAATAACAAACATTTTGACGAGAAAACTTTTGTTTTTGTCAAGTGCGGGGCCTTTTTCCACCATGTTATCCTCATTTTTAGAAAATTTTATATCCTGTTTGAGCGTCAATGTACGTCCATCTGCTATTTGCACATAGGTTGTTTATCTTTTTTTAAGAAGTCAACCGCAGAAACACATGAAAGTATTAAGATATCTAACCAAAATAACGAAAGTTACAGCACCTCCTCGTACAAATAGGTGGCGACGTTATAAAGAATAGAAACACGTACAATTAACAAAGTCGATTATTACTCAACCACTCTAACACACATGAGGAAATTGAAGAACGCAAAATAATTTCAGAAAGAAAAATTTAATAAGGCAATTATTAAATCAGTAACGAGGACAAATCATGGTATAAATTAAGAGATTAATGTATAAAACTAATGTTTGTATTTATGCAAATCTTATGTCTAATTAAAACTTTATATTAATTAATTAACAATACGTTGTTTGTTTATTTCGATCTCTTGGCATTTGAATCCTAAAGGTAAAAAAGTAGCGAAATATAGTTTCCTTATCTAGTAAATTAAAATATTGCAAAGACACTGATTGCTTTATATAAATGTCGGGATTGATTCATATAAATGAACTATAGACGAAAAGGGAGACGCCATAAGTGTGCATGGGATTGATGAGTAGTTAAACGTGCGTAGCATTCTATCGTTTAATCGAGTCTAAAAGAGCAACGAGGTCAGACGTATGTACCCTCCACTTAGCGATTGCATCATCGAGTAATAATGCACCGTAGTGTTCATTCTGTGGACAGAGGAAGTCAAACCTGCTAGACGTTGGTGGAGTATGGGTCATACGACATGAATCAATGACATTTGTATGTGTGGGTAGAACGCATTAAAGCGGGAAGAACAAATCTAGTCGACCGTGAACAATGCGCACAAAAAAAAATATCCAGAGGGTGGATGCCTTGATCAGGGAAGCCCGAAGAATCACGTTAGCACAATTAACGGCAGTCAGCTATAGATCTTCACAAGCTATTGTGCATGATCATTTTGGGTACCGTACAGTTTGTGTGCGTTGGGTACGCAAACAAGCATGCAGTGTATAGGCGTCTTCATCAGCAACCTAAAAAGCGACTTTTCAGAAAGGATGAAGGTCGTTGAACGACACCAGAAGTGCATCACCGTGCAGGGGCACTATGTCTAAAAGTGACATATGCATTTGTTCTTCATCATCGGTGACTCGACTCGGCGACCCAAAAGGGCCAGAGTCGCGAGTATGTTTTGCAAGGGTGTATGGAGACGGCGAATTGACGCGCTTTGGACGGACACATAAAAGATAGAGGTGGTGGTGTCGCTTGTAGCCATTTTTATTGGCTGGTTCTGGGCGCTCATTGGCTGAATGCTGGCTGCGTCAGGTGCATAAAAACATCATACGCTCATTTAAGAGAGGGTTTAGTTTTTCGTTCAGGACGGTGAGTGGCGTATTGGAGATCGAGTGCGGATTTGTTTTGCCTAGTGAACCTATTGAAATCGTACTACCTTTCTTTTCCTGTGTGTGCTTCCAACCAATGTTTGCAACATTACCTTTACTTTTTTTTATCTACTCTCGTATGTGTCTTGCTCGTTGTACCAGTGTTCACATCTCAGTGGTTACACTCACAACATTTCGGCTGCTGCTCCCTCCGATCTTCATCAGATGTAGTTGTACTTGACAACCTTAATTTCGAATTGGGCACTTTATCCAATTCACTGTAGTGGATTGTTATTTTTTTTAAAATTCAGCCTTCGATACTTAGTAGATATTTCGTATCAGTTTATACTCACCAATCTAATTCATTTATTTGTGAGATTTCAGCTCTAGGAGATTGAAATGTAAATGGCAGATATGTTTTTATTACTCCGACCATCTATCTCAGAAGGTAACCCAGTACAACCCTCAGCATGTTTTGAATTTTGAGTTGTCCTTCTCCGAGACCGTTCGCCACCCAAGGCTGTTTACCCATATTTACTGGGGACAGAAGAGATGAATTCATACCGTTCTCAAGTGTATTAACACGTAAATGAATGTAATGAACTCGACTGCAATTCGAACTCAGCTTCCCGATTCCTCCAACTAGACTGCAAATCCATTACTCCACCGTGCATCCATATAACATACATGTTTATCGATATAGATATAGATATATAGTTAGGTATATGCATTGTATGATAAAAGCAAACAGGGAAGCTATAAAGTAATGTAAAGTAATTTTACAATGTAAAATATAAAAAATATGCAAAACTTATAAGATATATATAAATCAATTCTCATATGCTACTGCTTTCAGCAACTTAAGGTTGCATGCGGATAATAATAAGTAACTAAGGTATAAAATAACATGATACTGAGTATCTCGTCATACTTACAGCTTGAGGATAGTGAGACAAAAAGCAACATCAAAATATCCAGATTAACCCTAAAATGGCCGAAAGCAGTGACATATGAGTATTGTTTTGCTGTTATTTACTGCTTAGATAGGTGTTTACGTTTAGGTCTTTGCTTCTTTCTTCCAGTGTTCTGTCTTGATTTTCTCGTGTAGGAATGTTTTTCTTATTTTTGTTATTAATATTTTCCCCGTTTTTTTTCTTTGTTTGCGGTCTGTTGGTAGAACCAACATTGTGAATTTTTCTGAATATATATATATATATATATATATATATATATATATATATATATATATATATATATATGTAAATCTATTTAAGCTAGGTGGGTGAAAATAACCTGGCTAGAACAATTTTCAAATAAATTGGTATCCGAGGAAAAAAAGAAAATTACCAGATACCTCTGAACAGAGCAAAAGAAATCGTCCAGTACCTTAAATCTCTGCTACAAAGTGTTGTGGTGGGATCCACCTAATCTGCATAGGTGACTACCAACTATATAAATAATGGTTGGTACCGGAAGACGGGGAGAAGGAATCACGAGATCCAACTAGATCTGAACAAGGCCTTACCCTGCAAAAGTTAGCAGAGGAGTGTCAACGGGCCGTAAGTTTAAAAAAAAGAGTCGCAAAAAATCGAAAAAGCTGGTATTGCTTATATTAAAAAAATAAAAAAGCAGTCAAAGTACCCATTAGAGAAAAATTGGAGAAAAAATTCGGCGTATTTTAATAATAGACAAGAAAATAAAAAGAACGAAAATAAAAAGGTCCCACCATATAATTGCAGACGTTGTAACGAAAGACATTGGGAGATAAATTGCCCATATAGAAATAAGAAATGTTTCATGTGCCAAAAGAATGGTCATAAAGGATCGTGTTGTAAAACGAAAAAATTCAAGAGCCGAATTAGACAAACAAATTCGAATATCAAATCAGATAGAGATTTGAGGAAATATGTGACGACTGAAATATTCAAAAAGAATATCAAATTTCAACTCGATTCGGGGTCAGACTTAACAATAATGAACGATAAAACATGGAAAATTTTAAAAAGGCCTACAATAATGAAGTCAACGAAACTCGCTCGAACGGTAACTGGAAAGCAAATTAACTTCGAAGGCGAGGTTGTACTTCCAATGAAAGTGAATGGGATCGTTAAAAAAATAAAAGTTTTCATTCTGAGAAATGGAGAAAACTTGATGGGTACAGATTTTATTGAAACATTCGAATTGTGGGATAAACCGTTAAACTCATTCTGCAGAAAAGTAGAAAGTAATACGCAAACAAGACAGGACATTAAAGATGAATTAAAGAAAAAGTTTCCGGAAACCTTCACACCTGGTCTTGGAAGATGTAACAAGTTTGAAGCTAAATTTGAATTAAAAGAAAATACTATGCCTATAATTAAAAAGAAACGTAACGTGCCTTTCGCAAGTGTAGAGAAAGTAGTAGTAACAAAAAAGTTGCAGAAAGAATCCTACGGGACTTTCATATGGGTCACCCGGGGATTAATAGAACAAAAAGCTTAATGCGAAGCTTTGTATATTGGAAAGGAATGGATGTGGATATCGAAAACATGGTTCATCGATGTAAAGGGTGTGCGTTAGCAGCTAAGGCACCACCTATAGTACACAAACCATGGCCAAAGACGGATCATCCGTGGGAAAGATTACACATTGATTTCGCTGGTCCAGTAGAAGATTACTACTTAATAGTGGTAGATAGCTTTACAAAATGGCCGGAAGTACTACGCTGCAAAAAGCCTACGTCCAATACCACAACAACTTTTTTGCATGAACTATTTGCACGGTTCGGTGTGCCAGAGTGTATTGTGAGTGACAATGGTACACAATTCACTTCTGACGATTTTAAGGAATTTTGTGAGTTATATCAAATTAACCACATAACGACGCCGCCGTATCATCCGAGATCCAATGGACTCGCAGAAAGATTTGTAGATACGTAAAACGCGCTCTGAAGAAAGCCTCAGGAGTTCCAACGGAAAAGGCGCTTCAGCAATTCCTACAAGTATACAGAATCACGCCTAACCAGAGAACACCATCAAACATGGCACCAGCTGAACTAATGTTCGCTAGGAAAGTTAAGTCAGTGTTGACAAGCTTTTGCCAGGAAGAAATAGAATAAAGAACACTATGTATACAGCTAGAAAAAGATATACCCCCGGCGAGAAGGTCTTTTTCAAGTGCTATAGAAACAACATTGAGTTCTGGGAGCGAGGCATAGTGGACAAGAGAATCGGTGACCTGATTTACATAATAAAAGGGCCGAAGAATACTCATAAAAGGCACCAGAACCAACTCAAAAAATGCTACGTGCTAGAGCATGAAGAGAGTATACCGGATGAGGAGGAAGATCCCATTGATGTAATGTATGATACTTTTCAAGTAGAACCTCCGAAGAGTGCTCATGAACCGAGAAGATTCGGTAGGAAACGAAAGTTCACGGACCCATTGGACGTGAATCCAAAACGAAAAAGATATTGAAAAAAAACATATATATATATGAACTATGCAAAGGGGATCTACAAAGAAATAACCATAATCATCATCCCATATAGAAGCCAGTTTGAAATCCAAAAGGATTCCAAGGCTTGGGAGGGGGGTGTTGCGGTAGGATCCACCTAATCTGCATAGGTGACTACCAACTATATGAAAAATGGTTGGTACCGGAAGACGGGGAGAAGGAATCACGAGATCCAACTAGAGACTCTGATCGACTGCGACTAGTCAACACATTCTCCAGGAACGTCTTCCCAGAAATATACAGAAATACTATATGTACTTATTGTGTACACTTTCTTGTTATAATACATTCTTGTTCTAAGTATATTTTGTGTTGCATTATTATTCCATGCAATAGGCGAGATTCAACAATGAGTCAAGACTCAACAATGGCGACGAAGTAGAAGGAACCATACTTCAAGTTTCAACAATGGCCACAAAGTAGAACGAACCATACACCAAGTTTCAACAATGGCAAAGAAGTAGAACGAACCATACGGAAAGAAGAAAGAATTAATAGTGAGAGTTTTCAACAATTGGGACAAGTCATTGAAGAACCCAGGCTGAAAAAAACAAACTATTAATTCAAAGTCCAACGTTAAGTAACGACGAAGGATTCTGAACTTCTCGATACGTAAAACTCGTTAAAAGACGACTAAGCATAAAGGAACGTTCGCTCAAAAAAATTGAAAGGTGTCGTAAACGAATAACGGTAATTTTAAATTAAAAAATTATCTACAACGAGACACCCTCTAAAAAGAAAAATGGGCCGACTACAAAAACATGCATGGATTAAAAGGAGCACAAATACACCGTGTCGACTTTGGAAGGTAACAAACTTTAAAAAATTATTTTTTTTTAAATTATTTGTTCAACAATATAGTGACGAATTACCTCTGATAAGAAAATCAGACGTTGTCATTGAAATACGCGAACAGAAGTCGAAAACGAAAAAAAAAAAAAAAATCCGACGCTCTCTGTTCACGAAAAAAAAAATACCAAAGTTGATTAGCACGGGCGTGAATGTAAAAGCAAGACATAAAATAGAAAAGTCGTACGTTGTTTCGATTTTTTTGGTCAGCTTATATGATATTCATGGATACACAAATTAAAAGTATATTCCTTGTTGCATGAACACTATCAGCTAAAGATGGAGGAACTATCCAAAGTCATATCTGAATTATTAAAATCCCAGCAGTTGAGTCAACAACGTCAGCAAGAACAACAGATAGCACAGCAAACATATCAAGAACAACAGATAGCACAGCAAAAATATCAAGAAAAAATATGGCAAGAACAACTGATGGCGATGCAAAAATATCAAGAACGTCAAGAGGAAAGACTTTTGGAAATTCAAAAGTTAATACTGGAGAAATTAAACAACTATCAGGCAAATGAGGGAAATTCTTCATATTCTAATAACACCATATTTAATTCGCTGGAAACTTTCAACTATGTGCCAGACGAAGAAAAAAAGTTTGAAGCGTACTTTAAACGATATGAAGATATTTTCTACACAGACTGTGAAAACTGGTCGAATTCAAGAAAAGTCAGTCTATTACTAAGAAAGCTAGGTACAGCAGAACATAGCAAATTTGTAGATTTTATTCTACCGAGAAAGACAACTGAATTGGAATTCTCGGAAACAGTGAAATTGCTAAAAGAGCTGTTTGGAGCAAATATGTCGCTTTGGCATAAGCGATGGTTATGCATGAATGTCTCTAAATCCGACGATCAGGATTACTTAACATATGCATCTATAGTGAATAGACATTGTGACAATTTCAGATTGGCAGAGATTACGGTTGAAGAATTCAAGTGCTTAATTTTTGCTCAAGGACTGGTATCCAGTAAGAGTGCCGAAATAAGACGTAGAGTTTTGTCTAAACTCGAATCTGAACAAGGCCTTACCCTGCAAAAGTTAGCAGAGGAGTGTCAACGGGCCGTAAGTTTAAAAAAAAGAGTCGCAAAAAATCGAAAAAGCTGGTATTGCTTATATTAAAAAAATAAAAAAGCAGTCAAAGTACCCATTAGAGAAAAATTGGAGAAAAAATTCGGCGTATTTTAATAATAGACAAGAAAATAAAAAGAACGAAAATAAAAAGGTCCCACCATATAATTGCAGACGTTGTAACGAAAGACATTGGGAGATAAATTGCCCATATAGAAATAAGAAATGTTTCATGTACCAAAAGAATGGTCATAAAGGATCGTGTTGTAAAACGAAAAAATTCAAGAGCCGAATTAGACAAACAAATTCGAATATCAAATCAGATAGAGATTTGAGGAAATATGTGACGACTGAAATATTCAAAAAGAATATCAAATTTCAACTCGATTCGGGGTCAGACTTAACAATAATGAACGATAAAACATGGAAAATTTTAAAAAGGCCTACAATAATGAAGTCAACGAAACTCGCTCGAACGGTAACTGGAAAGCAAATTAACTTCGAAGGTGAGGTTGTACTTCCAATGAAAGTGAATGGGATCGTTAAAAAAATAAAAGTTTTCATTCTGAGAAATGGAGAGAACTTGTTGGGTACAGATTTTATTGAAACATTCGAATTGTGGGATAAACCGTTAAACTCATTCTGCAGAAAAGTAGAAAGTAATACGCAAACAAGACAGGACATTAAAGATGAATTAAAGAAAAAGTTTCCGGAAACCTTCACACCTGGTCTTGGAAGATGTAACAAGTTTGAAGCTAAATTTGAATTAAAAGAAAATACTATGCCTATAATTAAAAAGAAACGTAACGTGCCTTTCGCAAGTGTAGAGAAAGTAGTAGTACCAAAAAAGTTGCAGAAAAGAATCCTACGGGACTTTCATATGGGTCACCCGGGGATTAATAGAACAAAAAGCTTAATGCGAAGCTTTGTATATTGGAAAGGAATGGATGTGGATATCGAAAACATGGTTCATCGATGTAAAGGGTGTGCGTTAGCAGCTAAGGCACCACCTATAGTACACAAACCATGGCCAAAGACGGATCATCCGTGGGAAAGATTACACATTGATTTCGCTGGTCCAGTAGAAGATTACTACTTAATAGTGGTAGATAGCTTTACAAAATGGCCGGAAGTACTACGCTGCAAAAAGCCTACGTCCAATACCACAACAACTTTTTTGCATGAACTATTTGCACGGTTCGGTGTGCCAGAGTGTATTGTGAGTGACAATGGTACACAATTCACTTCTGACGATTTTAAGGAATTTTGTGAGTTATATCAAATTAACCACATAACGACGCCGCCGTATCATCCGAGATCCAATGGACTCGCAGAAAGATTTGTAGATACGTAAAACGCGCTCTGAAGAAAGCCTCAGGAGTTCCAACGGAAAAGGCGCTTCAGCAATTCCTACAAGTATACAGAATCACGCCTAACCAGAACCCATCAACGGGACGTATTGAACACACGACAGACTACCAACATGGTTTGCTGCTCCTGCTCCTGTAACCGTTGCAGGTGTATGACATTATTCTCTCATTCAACAGACACAACAAATACCTGCGCAAGTGGCTTGGAGACCCGCTGGTTTCTTCATTGTGGGACTCTATACTAATACCGGAAATCTGCAACTTCCCATTTCCACATTGGTGAAGGAGTTCAAGGTCGGGAAGGTACTCCTTCACGTGATGATGAGGTCTCAGCCGATGAGTTCATCCGCAGGATACAGCCAGATATAAAAACTGACGCCAAATGGTCAGCAGTAGAAACCACCCAAGGAGCAGAATCTAGCCTGCGAACCAAGGAGATTTTAGGAGTGATTCAAACCAATCGAGATTATGTGGGTGACTCAAACCAATCGAGGGTCCAAAGGGAAAACGAGACATGGTGATTGTGGAAATCAGGAATTTCGAGGAAGAGCAGCGAACAGCTACTGCTGTTTCTTATTCGAAACAATATGCTTGGACTACATAGAGCGATATTGACCCGATGAAGTTATCATGGAATACCATGATTAAAATGGAGCCATTGGCAATATCATTCCTCCTGTGATCTATCTATTATCTACCAAATGTAACCAACCTCAAGCTGTCGAGGTACACTGACACCAATGTATACGCATTATGTCAATGGAATCGAGGCCCATTAGGTCACGTTCTCTCTGCATGCCCACAATCACTGCAGATGTAAACGTGGCTTCCAAATTTGAGGTGGCCAGTGACTGAGTCAGTATACAGTGTGGTGCAGCCAACAGACAACCTCTAAAGGCCAGAAAACCTAAGATCCGTTTTCATAAGGAAGGTGAACGCTCTGAGCGGAAGACCCAAATAAGGCCCAATATGACGCTACTGAGTGGAGCCCGTGATTAGAGGGCGTTAGTTATAACACCTTGCAATTTCTGGTACACATCATTCAGACAGATGGACGCCTGATATTGTAGCGTGGTCTGATTCAAAGAAATATGTCCTCCGAGTAGAATTAACGGTTTTAGGAGAACAATGAGCGAACGAAAAACCGCTACGAATCGCTGCGATCCGAATACGTCGAAAAGGAGTGGACATGCCATGTGCTACCTATTGAATTCGGGTGCTCTGGATTTCTTGGCGGGTCAATAGTTTTCTTCCTTTTGAAGGTGGGCAACATTGGCCGGAGTCTGAATTGGGCTTCACGTCGTCTCCAAAACACTGTTCATCAGTCATGTAGTTGGATCTGGTCAAGATCCCAAATACATAAAGTTAGTTAAACCCATGTTGGCAAAACAATGTTGAAAGACATCCATTTACTACGTCATTGATAACGGTCGCTATGAGCGCGTTGTGTCCTATTTAACGATCAAAGGCAAACGCTTTTAACACAACGCTGAAAATCTGATTTGCACTTGCATAAAAATCACAGACTGATACGTCTACACAAAAAAACAATACCCTGTCCAGTGGCCCAAACTATAGTGGCGACAGGGATGGCGCCAGGGATCCCTGGCGCCATCCCTGTCGCCACTAGCAGCTTTGGCCATTGGACAGGGTATTGTTTTAGCCACCAAAACTGCATTACTTCCCCTGGTTGGCTGCTGTTGAGGGAGGGGTATTACACGTATTTCACACGTTGTAGAAAAATGTCTCTCTGTAATGTCTTTATGTATGCATATATGAATTTATACTTATATATGTGTGTTTGTCTGTGAAAGAGAGAGAGAGTCTCTCTGCGTAATAGTTTTATGTGTGCGTATATATTTATATATATATATGTCTGTGTGTAATGGTTTTATGCATGCATATATGAATTTACACACACACACACACATATATATATATATATATATATATATATATATATGCCTGTATGTATAATGGTTTTATGTATGCATATATATATATATATATATACATATATTCAATCAGTAATACAAAAAAGTAATTTCCCTTTCGGCAGAGAAGTACTAAAGAGTAATAAATAATGAAATAAATAAGGAATATGAAATAAATTTATCTAAAACATGTTTTACGTATGTTTATTTACAATATTTTCCGATTTTATTCTACTCTAAATCCAAAATGATTATCTGAACGGAAATGAACGTTTTATCCCAACCGTTTCTTCTGTTCCTTTCTTTCGACGACTTTTCAAAAAGAAATTCTACCCAGCATCGTCTTTCTATATATTTCGAATCCACCCATCGCCCCCCTCTCTCTCTCTCGCTCCGTTTCTCTTTTACTAACTTATTGTCTGTTTTCTTTTCCTCTTCTTTTTTCCTTCAATTTTTAGCTTTCCTTTCATCGTTGTATCACTTTCGTTGCCTATCACTAAGTTGAGATATTTTTCTCTCCCACTTCCGTTTCCGCTTCAATAAATTAATTATTTTCCCTATTTATTTAAAACAACTCTTTCCTTCTGCAAGATTTTGGAATTAACCGTTATTTATAAGTGCAGGACACTCTGTGAGGAGCGATCTTGGCATAGCGTTAATTGGAATTTTGCTAGATGTATTTACCGCAAGATTCTCAATAATCTGCTATTTACCAAAACTTTGCTCAGTTGGGAAATCAGACAAGAGCTAGACGCACAATGATGACCGAACTTTCAGCAGCATTAACTCTCTGCGATAATATCTTGATAATAATTGCTCTACAACAGGTGAGCTTTAAGGAATATTCAAAGATTTACCTAATACAGTGATAGCGCTGGAAATTTTTAAATCAACATAATTCTTATCACAGATACTTTTATTTTTATTCAATTTATTCTATCTATTATTCTCATTTTTACTGTTATAGATATTTATTACAGACACCAAAGGCTTCCAACGATATCACGTTAAATCGCCGATTCTCGTACGATCACCAAAGTTAAGCAACGTCAGATCTGGTCAGTACCTAGTTGAGGGACCGCTTGAGCAATATTCTAATAATGGGCGAATAGTAGATTTATAGATATGTAAGATACATTCTGGAGAGAAAATTGTCTAGCACGCCCAGAACTGTTCTCTGTAAGAAGTCGGCTTCTCTAACCGACCATTAAGGGTCTCATGAATTTCTAGGCTAATTGGAAAGAAAAAGTTTCGAACAAGCTTGCAGCGTCTGGGCCCAAGAATTACTTTCTATCTCACTGGACACATCAAAACAAAAAAGCTGGGAGGCCAATTTTACTAATTTGAGACTCTGGATCAGCATCACCTTGCCTGTCTACTATCTTCTTCACAACCGAGTAGTGGCGCCTGGCTCAACACAGTTCCCTCTTCATCTACCGGTACCCTTCTAGATGATGAGTGCTCTCGGGTCGGATTCGCGATCCGTCTTGGGCTCAAATTTGTCAGCATCAGAGATGCAGATGTGGAGCTTCCATTGATGAGTTCGGTTTGCATCCTCTCTCCTGTCGTCGTAGTGCCGGCCGATTTCCAAGGCATGCAGCAATAAACGACATCATCAGAAGAGTTGTGGATGTAGCGGTGTTCCCTTCCCAAATCAAACCCGTAGCCCTCGACCTTGGTGATAGAATGCGGCCGGACGGCATTACCATTTTCCCTTTTAAAATGGGGAAATCGTTGATTTGGAGTGCGACACGTCCGGGTACACTTTCGACCGGTAATTTGGTCAGGTCCGTGGTTGAGCCGGAGTCCGTCGCCCGGGACGCAGAGATAAAAAAAAAATAGTTAAATATTCTTCTCTTCCTGATAGATTTTCTTTTACTCCTGTGGCAGTGGAGACTTCTGGGATTATTGGCCCTCGTTCGATGGCGTTGCTTCGGAGGATTGGCGGGATGGCGTCTCGATTAAGGGACGAGCCTCGCGAAACGGAGTGGCTCTTGGGGCGTGTCTCACTGGCGATGGTGCGAGGTAATGATTTCTCTATCATTGCGGCTGGCAGAGGATAGCAAAAAAAAAAATTGTTTATAGTTACTTCGGTCAAACTTTCTTTTTCAATAAATTCATTTTCAATTAAAAAAGAAAAGAAAAATTAACCTTATAAAAAAATCACGCTCCCTTGTGAATATAACATCAGATGACACAGTTCTGATAACAGATACGGAAAAGAAATTACAAAATCTCCTACAGAAGGTAGCAACTGAAAGTGAGAAGAAGGAACTAAGGGAATAAACTACAAGATAAAATGCATGATCATCAGTAAAAGGATGAGCCCAAAATGCAGATGCCGAAGTTTAAATATTTGTAAAACGTTTTGACAGAGGACGGTAAGTGCGACACTGAGATTCGTTGATGTAGTAGGATGGCCAGAGACGCATTCCAAAGGGTGGGCAGTGTATTGTAAGACAGGGGATTTCTTTGGTAACAAAGAAAAATATACTGAGCTGTTACGTGACCACTGTCCTTCTTTATGGCAGCGAATGTTAGACAATTTCCTCAAAAATGAAGAAGAGACTTGAGGCGACGGGGATGTGGTTCTACAGAAGAATGCTAAGGATATCATGGACCGAGCGTGTGAGCAGCGATGAAGTCTTAAGGATGCAGAGGCTTCTACTTAACATCAGGAAGAGGCAACTGAAGTTTCTGGGACACATAATGAGAAAGGAGGGCCTGGAGTATCTGATACTCACGGATCTAATAGAGGGAAAGAGAGACAAGGGAAAACAACGCGTGACATACCTGGCGGGCTTAAGCAAGTGGATGACAGAACGTGGTCTGGGAGAGGAAGCAGATGGAAGGAACTTGTTGAGAGCTGCAAGGGATAGAGGGAGGTGTAGAGCCATGATCGTCTACGTCCTGAAAGGACATGGTACATAAAAATGAAAAGAAGACCACCTCTGATGACAAATACCAGAATAAAACAGACCTTCTTTATGCAAAAATGCCATCTGCTTCATTATATTTGATATCTGACAAATGGACGATACTTACATAAAGAACTGAAGTAACGTTGGAAGAGATCTTTTTCGCAGTCAAACAACGCCTGCTAACCTTGCTTGTAACTAATAACTATAAAATACGCACGCGCTTCAAAGTGATTTCACGATGATACCATCAACAAATCTCATTTAACTTTCTAGATCAAAATCTCATATAACGAACTACCGATGAAGTCATTACGATCACTTTCTCCCTAATCTTGTCCTTCCCACTCACTCACATTTATATTAATTTCCTCCTTATTTTCCTCTTCCTTTTCCTTCTCCTTATGTCCGTAGCCTGGAGCAGCAGCGCACGCCCCTGTCGAATAAACACATTCAATTGTAAGGCTGATTTGTGCCGAATGAATCGGAGAAGCCGGCACACAGCATCCATACATGGACTCATACCAAAAGACGGTTGGTACTCAGCACGACTCACTGCAACCGGGACCTTCCGGACCCAGACTAGCTTTGAGTGCTTTCATTATCGCTTTGCTAACTTGTTTGGTACGCTTATCTGGTTGCTGAAGCGTCGTTAGTACTTAAATGGCCAGCAGCACTAAACGCTCTTGCTTTTCTTAGAGAAGCTAATAAAAAAGGGAAACTTTACTTTGTTTTAACCACTACACCGCCACCTACTACTGCTGCTACTGCTACTACTTCTTCAAGCAACTGGTACTATTACTACTATTACGATTACTATTTACACTTCTAAGTATTCTAAAAAATTATTGTTTCCAGTTTTTTGTGAAGTTCAAGGAAGACACGAAACTTAAGCTGCCATTAAACTATTCTCAACCAACTCTTACGTTTTTGGGGGTATTTCCTGGTGTCGCCAGTTAATACCAACATTCAGCAAGCAAAGTTAAGACATCTTTATTAATTCAGGAAGTTGGCGATCATGACTTGCGGTAGATATTTGTTATCATCTGGGAATTGCCATACATTCTTAGGGAAGTTAGTGGAGTGGTTTCCCGTTTCATTCTCCATGTTTTGGAATTCAGAGTTTTTCTTCTCTTCGATCAGAGAGCCTTATCTGCCATGCCACATCTGTATGAAATCGAATCAAAAGACTAGTTAGAAATTTGATTCCACCGGAATTTAATTCCAATATCGGATGCACTATCCATGTATCCATAGTTAGAAAGTACCTGTGTTATATATTTTTTTTTTGCTTGGACATGTTTGCAAATGCTTGATGAAAAGCAGTATAAATTAGTAAGTCCTAAATTGTATTTTAACACGATAGGTAAACACATCATGTATTTTAGTATTTTCAGGGTAGATTACCGATGAAGTAATCAAAATTAATGCTGGTCTCTTTTTTTTTTTTACACAGTACCAGGCCCAAGAGTCACTCGAAGTAGAGGGTTACAGAGTAAGAGGCACCAACCCAAACAAAATGATAATGTCATCGAAACGCAAGGGATCACCGGAAGTGAAAGAGAAGGAAAATACTTTAGAGGTAACCGGAAACCTCCAAATCAGGTAAACAATAGATAAACCTATACTTCTGTTCAAAAGAACGTGAAGAAGTGTGAACTGGATGAGAAGCAAACCTATATAGTCCTATTGAGAAAAAATATGTATTAAAATATTTCCACTAGTAGAACAATGGGTACTAAGATGCTAAAAGTATCCTTATCTGCTACCGTAATTTAAAGAAAATTTGTGAAATAAATTTGAAACTAAAAAATCTAAATATAAGAGAAAGTAACATTATATTGACTCTAATTATAATTATATGCTTTGTACAATGGGAACATTGGTTAGTATTTAGTTTAACCAGGCTTACAAAAGATTCAATTCGCGTTTCGGTATTGTAGCTACAACATTTTCTAATGTATTCATCTCTGATTGTTATAAATGTTATTATAGACACCAATGAACATCAGTGATGTATTTTTGGAGTCTTTACATCCAATGTCAGATGGTTTAGACATCCGTTTATCATGTTGGCTACGTACCGCTTTTTGATAATTTTCTTTGATTTTTGAAATGAGGAATTGTCAATATATTTTCACTTACTCGATTTATTCCAAGTATTGCTCTCATCTTTGTTATAGATGTTATTATAGGCACCAATGGACATTAATTGCGTACTTTTAGAACGATTACTGCGATGTCCGGTGTCTATATTAACATCTATAACTATGAAAGACGAGAGAGGATAATTCAAAGCTTATTGAGAATTTTGCATCTAAAATCAAAGAAAACGTTCATATTTATTTTACATACAAAGGGAAATATATCCGGTTTCTATGTCGTTGTTTAGTGTTTTATTTAACCACTGTTTTTTATTCTTTTTTTTTCTAACTTTTTAATTCTCATTCTGGGATTGCCGCTACAAAATATTCTCAGACTTTGAGTTACTAATACAGTTTTAGTTCATTGGTATAGTACAGGGGTGGTCAAACTTTTTAGTACAAGGGCCGCATTCTAAAAATGTATAGTTTTACTGGGCCGCATAGTATATATAAACCAAATAATTTATATTTAAAATTGGCAAAATAAAGGGCTTTTAAAGGAAAAATATAGTTTTAATAAATAACATTTTAAAGCGGGCCGCACGAAATCGTTTGGCGGGCCGCATGTGGACCGCGGGCCGTAGTTTGACCACCCCTGGTATAGTAGGACACTTGTACTGTTATTATATGTATACATACCAACTTTCTTATCAGAAGATATAGAATCACTTGATAGGTCTACTATTAGGAAAGATGGTTCAATCAGTCATGTTAGCTGATTTCTCTCAGTAGAACCTATCTTACATATTTATAACTCGTCTGTGCATTGAATATTGCTGCGACATCTGGTCTGATGCTTCTGCTATGTATCTAGAGATTCTTGATAAAATCCAAAGAAGATATGCAATATTAGTCTTAACCTGGCATCTCTCCTTCAGTCACTTTCCCACCGCCCTCACATAACTTCCTTGTGCTTTTTCTATAAATACTTTTATGATAATTGTTCCGATGAATTTTTCTCTCTGATAAAAGGATGTGTTGTTTTGGAGTAAGCAATACAATGGTGTGTTTGGATCAGTAATTGTGGGTAGCTAAGTTTATTATTAGAAAGACGAAGACCGGCATACCGCATACTTTTTGGCCTTGTGTCACATTTTTGTTTTTTTACAGAATAAATATTACTTTCCTGTATGGTATCTAGACTTTATGAATTTAAGCGCAGTGCTAGATTGGCAGCAAGGTTTCATAATTTTACATTTGAAATGGTTAGATGTAAAAGTAGATTCTATGTTAATAGTTTCTTCTGTCAAACTTCTCACTTAGGGAACTCTCTTCTGGCTTTCTGCTCCCTTAAATAAAATCTTTAACCATTATATTCTGTTTTTGTTTTGTTCTCTCTCCTTAATAGGTTTTTTTTTCATGTTCTCTAACACTTAGTAAACTCTTGCATTTTAGTGGCTTTATTGCCTTGCTTGGGGCAAAATGATTTTAAAAAGGGACGGAAATGGCTAATAGCATTACTTACTTTGTAAGATTTTATTACGAAACGCAATGTTTTTTCAAATTGGTATTCAATTTCCTTATAAGGACACGAAATTAATAACATATCTATATAGCTTCTTCAGATATGGATCCAGTAGAAATTATTTTCGCCACCATTAAAAGCAATGTATATGAGAATGGTGAAAAAAGTATTTAAGCAAAGATCTTCAGAAAGCAATAAAACCGTTGCAAGTAAAGCTAACGTTTTAAGAGAAGAAAAAATGAAATCAGTCTATGAAGAATGATGAAACTTATAGAAAATCAAGGAATCCATATTAATAAATAAAATAATTAATCGTTTCTTCGGGTATATGTTAGATGTTTATTTAGCTTACGTTTTTCAGGCTTATTTATTTATTTATTTATTTATCAATTCACACCAATCAGTGCAACGTCCAGGGTAAGACGATAAACGAAGTCCAACAGCACGGCTTCTGATCAGGATGTTTTGAGGAGCACGGAACCACTTCTTAATTGCTGGTGTCCCCAGGTTCACCCTGACCCGGGCGGGTAGCAACTGTTAGGGTCCCAACTATGGGCAAATAGTTAAACCACAAAATAGGGTCAAAACACTACGAAAATGTAAAAATAGGTTTTAATACGAGAAATACTTTATAAAAAATAACCTCCTATACATTGTAGTTCTTTGCAGAGTTTGTCTCTTTCACGTGCCACTCCACACCCGTGCGTTATCCATCCATACACACATGCTCGTTAGGCAGGTTGCGCGGTGCCTTCCCCTGTCCCTTTTACCTTCGATACGCCCCGTGAGTGTCAAATTCTCAAAGCCCTCCTTCCTCATTAGGAAATTCCATCTGTCTCTTTTTGATTCTGAGTACAAGTGTCCTTTTTTCTCCATTTTCTTTAAGACTTGTTTGTTGCTTGCACGCTCTGTCCATCGTATTCTCAGCGTCCGTCTGTAGAACCACAGCCGCCAAGGAAATTATCCAGTATATAAATCAATATTAGTTGGTTTATACTAATTAAAAAAAGAAAAGTTAACTTAATAAAATCTAATCTCTTGTTTTGCTCGTGCTTCTCACATCAATTTAATGTTAAAACTAATTTTGGATTGTCTTGAATAAAACTATGAGAACTTAAGACTCAAGAATTTCTCGTAATTAATTAGCTTTTAACAATTTGTTAAATTTAATAGTTTCATGGCTGTAACGCTAAGCACTTCTACTGTTATCAGCGGCACATTAACCGTCATTAGGCAAATAATTACCGTTTCTAACGCTGAGCCTCTTTTATTTTGAAGTGGCAGATCACACTGATACACCGATCGCTGTTGAATTACAATCATTTTTGGTTGCCCTTTCTTTTCATGTCCTTAACACTGCCGCTCTGTTCTTGTAATACTCGACACTGATTTCGCTTTAAAAAAGAATAAAGGAAACTAGTACAACTATTATTACACCCTGTTCCTCGTATTGCAACCATAATATTCTCTGCAAATGCTAGTAATACTACTACAATGTTTGAGAGGTAGCCACCTCGCTTGTAGAACTAAAGTATTGACAACTGACTTGTCTGTACTTCGCCGCCCGCAGCCATCGCTCGCTTTTCATTCGTACTTTTTCAGAAATTTTTACGACAAGAACTCATCCCAAGTAGTCACTTCTTCTTTATACTTGCAGTAATCAAGATATATAAACCAACGGAATTATAACAATGTCTTGCGCCTCTCCTTCTAACAGCAGTCATGCTGGAGTTGTCTGAAGGATAGCTGTATGGCAGAGCACTGATTAAGGAAGGACATGTCTTATTGTTCAATTCCGTGTACTCTCAAGATAATTCGCTTCAGAGAAAGAAAAAAATGCTGAAAATATTTTTTTTTACTGTTTTAAGTCTTGTAATATAAGAATTTACATTGCCTTAACAATGAAAAGCTATTCTTAAATTCTTTATTTACTATTACAACTATTACTTTCAGTCACAAAACTGTTTGAAATGCTCATACCATTATTGTAGCCACCAGTTAATCTGGAAAGCAATAGTTAGTAACTTTCATCTCTGGTATCTTATTTTGTTGGGTTTAATTATCAGTTGTATGTCCTACTACTAAAGATCTGTATCAGAATTATCCAAGAATTTTTTTAAATCACCATCGACTTTCAGGTCTTAGCCATTGAGTATTCTCCACAAATTCTTTTTTTCTTTACTATCTCTGAATTGCCATGCATTCTTTTACTTTTTCATCTTTAAATTCTCATACATTCTTAAGAAATATGGTGGAAATATAGGTGTTGTCTAGAGAGCTGTATAGCAGAGTTCTGTTTTGAATAGTTCCATGAACATTCAATTCCATGAACACTCAAGATAAACCACTTTAAACAAAGAAAAAAAAAGGCTGAAAGTATTATTTTTATATTTTTCTTGTAATATCTTATTAATTTACAATGGCATTAACAAAGAAACGCTATTTTTGATTTTTCCTGCTCTATACGACTAATTCTTCAGTTACTATTACGACTACTATTTTCTGTTACAAAGTTGTTCAACTATTATAGTCACTTGGCTTTGGTCGGTTTCTGATTAATCTCGAAAGCTGTAGTAAGTAAATTTCATCTCTGATATTTGTTATTTTATTTAGTTCCTTTGTCGATAATATACGGCTGAGACCATGAAATGAAATAAGCCATTTTTAAAATGTCATCAACTTTCAAGACGTAGGTGTTCAGACCTTTCCACAGATTTTCTTTTCTTTCTGTCTGAAAGTCTGTGAGAAGAAGTTATCCATGTTGACATTATTTACATGCCGAATATTGTTATCATCTTTGTTGTTATTATCATAACGTTTCGACCTCTTCGCCCTTTAGCTTTCTTCCTTCATCCTTTTTATTTATCATCTGTGAATAGTCATATCGTCTTTTTCTTTATTATATGTAAATTTTCAACACCTTCCTGTGAAATGTAGTGGAGTGCTTTCCTTTTAATTCTTCCACGGTTTAGGGTTCCGAGTTTTCTTTCTCTCAAACTGGTTACCATGCAAAGAGAACCAAGTCCATACTGCTATTTAACCCATAATGGGGGAAAGAAGAATGAATTCATGCCTGTTCCAAGGGTGTCTGTGCGAACGTGAACGCAGCAGGCTAGTCTAGAGTTTGAAACTGAAACCAAGTTTCGTATAAAACAAATACTACTGTGTTCACGTAAGTGTTACATGATAAGACTGACAGTGACTTTTTGTTTTAAAGGACAACGTCATTCGGCTTATTACTATAGATTATGAAGAAAACAGGTTTTGTTCTTCAAATATTTGTAGGAAGATATATTCAATGAATACAACAATAATTTATTGCACTACTACTGCTGTCAAGGTTATAGATTTACTGATATATCTTATTAAAATTGTCGGTACATATTTTTCAAATACTAAGATAACAGTAAAATATAATTTAAATTGGTGTTAACAGAATAAAAATAACCGAACAAAGATGGAGATAATAAAATAAAGTAGAAGAGTCTGAGACAAAGGAATGTGCAATGGAATCTTTAATGAAAGTGTGATATATTTTAACGGCTATCATTCTCAGGCTTTAGATAAGGACGGTGAAGCTCCGGCGGTGGCTCTAGATATCTCAATGGCGTCTGACAGGATTATGTATGCTGCCCTAAGCTCCAGGGCTACGGTGTCACGAGAAGAATATTTGGGTTAATTCAACCGTTCCTAACAAACCGTGTAATGAAGGTTGTGTTGAACGGGTACCCTTCCAGATCATCTCATATTAATCCACGCATCCCCTGGGCTCCAACCTTGGACTTTTGTTGTTTCTAATCTTCATCAATGACCGATGTCATCAGTACCAAACTAGGTATTCATACAGATGACATTACTATTTACTTCTGTCTTAGTAGCAAATCCCACAGATACGAAAAAGTAAATCTGGCAATTGCTCCAAGCGGATCTCCAATCGGTTGTATATTGGGACAAGAAATGGCTTGTAAATTTTAATGACTTCAAAAGTTGATTAATTTAATCAACACAGAGAACTTTTTCTACCAGCCACAAGCATGGCTGGTGCTTAACTCTAGGAGACCAAAACTCTACACCTTCTTGATTTCACGATTTCCAATGAAATGAAGTGGGGCAAATATATTGTGATTTGGTTCATTGTACCGTGCCAGAAATTATTTCTTGTCGGAATCCATCTTGCAGATTTATAAACCTACCATTCATCCATGTCTTGAATACGGCAGACAAATATGGTCTAGTATTCCTGTTGTATATCTCGAGACTTGTGACAAAATTCAAAGAATGGTCAGTAATGTAATCGATCCTGACCAGGCATTGTGACTGCACTCACTTTCTCACCAAGGTGACGGAGTTTTCTTCTGTCTTTTCTACAAATATTTTCATAGTAACTGTTCTCTTTAGTTTTTTTCCCTTCCTTTAACTACACTAATTTAAGCGTGATACTAGATTGGCAACGATGTTTTCTAGGTTTTACTGTTGAATTAGCTAGCTTCAAACCGCCACTTCTACTCTAACAGTTTCTTTTCACTCTCGTCTCACCTTCCTATATTTTCTTCCATACTATCTATACAAAAAATATTCAAAAATTTAAATGCTAAGTCAATCGCCATATTCTGTTCTTTTATTGCTCTTTCCTCAATTCTCCTCACTTCTCCTCATTAAAGTCTTCTCATTCTTTTCACTTTCACTCTCGCTCTCTTGCACTATTTTTATATACTAGTGATATTATCGCTATGCTTAGGTGAAATGAAAAACGAAAATTACTACGGCCTGAAATACTTTTTTTTTATGATTGAAGACGTTAACGTCTGCTAGATTCCAAATCAGCTCACTCCAAGTCTATCTTTTTTCCCCTATTATTTTATATACCATATTGTGCTGCTATTGTTTTTTCGATGATCGGTGATATTGTGTATGAGCCTGGTCCGAGCTTGATCGTACTGGCCTGGGATCAGTGTACATTCAATATATTTTCTTAGTGAATTCTTTTTCTTCTTATCACACTGGTATTTATCAGGTCCAAATTATGGTTAGATGTGATACGGTTATTTATTTACCCTTTCCTAAAATTGTAATTCTTTTAAAACGGTGAAACACGTTATTTATGATTTTCTTTTTTTTGTGCTGTGTACCTTCAGAAGTTGGGTGATTATGTCTCTCCACAACTTCCCCGTTAGTTTTTTTTGTTTGCTATCTCACCAAATCCCTTCTCTGTTAACCATTTACACAAGTTCATTAAGTAGCTTATTCGGTGCTCTCCTCTGTTCCTCTTGCCTTCAAAATGTTCTGTGAGTGTCAAACTTTGTCTAATTACCACCATATAAATTAAATTCATGCCATGGTTGTATATATTAAATATATGGAAATTTTGTCTTCTCATTTTTCTGGAATCTAGCTAGGTAAAGAAATAGTTCTATAGTTTATAGCCTTTTTTGTTTAACAGCATATCAACTCCGTCTGGTTAATTTAATGTTGGCATTGACTTTTCTTGGAAGCTTTGAAGTAGTAATATATTTCATACTGCTTGAATACAAAAATGGATTGCTGGTATTTTTTTTTACAAAGGTGCATTGCTGATAATAATGTTTACTATATTTTTATACATTCATAGTGTTCCAATTTTAGTTTGGGGGCTCACTATTTGCCCATAGCTGGGAACCTAAGAGGTGCTACCATTCTGGGTCAGAGTGGACCAAGGAACAACAGCAATTTTCCACTCTCCTTATCGGTTAGAGACTTTGCTGCTGTATGTAGTTTATCGTTATACCTAGGGCACATGTGAAGAAATAAATAAATAGCACAAAACTAAAAAGTTGAAAACTAGACGTTAAAAGAAATGTTAGCATAGGAAGTTTAAATCATCAAATTTAAGCAAAAAAGGTTTTATAGTGATACTCGCAATAAACCTCTAACATATATAATCCCACGTGTATTTGTGTATGAATTGGGGAATAATTGCTCAGTTCTATTGGCCTTACCGAGGGGTCATTCCGCTACTTTTTTTAAAATCATTTCACTTCAGTTGATAAAGATAAGACACAAGACTTGGAATTGTCATACTCCCAACACGAGAAAAGTGCCATCTAGATGTTACAGTTGTTTAGTCAACTTTGCATGAAGATTAGATGCGGAAATCCGCACTGGAATTTTAGTGGAAATGTGTAACGAGAACCCCGTTCCTTCGGTATATTTTCGTAGGCTTCAGGGCGTGCTCACCGACCGTACCGCTTTCAGTTCACTTGGAAAATGATCTTCATGAGCCGGATCCCCAGGAACCTGACATATGTCAGTCGTCACTTCCTCGCCGGAAGACAAGATAAGGTTAGTCGCGAATCAGTGGGATTGGGAACAGTCGACATTTTAATGGTTTTCTAAGGTGGTGTTCATAAACACGCGAAATATTCTGATATTTAATACTTGAATAGGTGTGAAGAGTAACATAGTTAACACGAGCCAGGACCTCGTTCGAAAACTTATAAAGTGGGGAAACATGAAGTTTATATTAATACCCATTACAACAGGCGATATTGGAACTGTATAGAACACATTGACACACTGGAACCAGACTGTGATCAGGATACACATATAGTAAAGTGTGCTGTAAATGAATTTATTTTAACTTGAAGCAATTGACGTTTTATGGCCAGCAGTAAAGTCTACAAGTGAGATTTTCGAGACGACTATTTGCGTCCACAAGTAGGAAAATTAGAAAGGAAGGAAATAACTCTCATATAATAATTGTATTTGTCCCTCCCTTAGTTAAGTTGTAAGACCGTTACGCCCAGCCAATACCTCAAGAATAATGGTCTATTCTGTGGAAAGGCAAAAGACATATCAAAGATTAAACTTGGTTTCATTGAAAAGAAAGAAAGAAATTTTTATCGTCTCCAGCTAATACCTCATAAATAATGGACTATTTCGTTTTCATCACACTTGATCATATGTTCCAGTAGGTCCCTCGTTACCATTCCAAAATCAGAACTTCTTGTGGATGATTTTATCGATTATCAACTTTGGAAGATCAAGTTTCACGGTCTCATCACGAAGTAAGTACTGCCTATTGTCTTTATCCAAAGCTTCAACACATGGATGCAGACGGTGGCTTCTCCTATAAAATGGGGTTCAGGTTCGAATCCTGACAGAGAGTATATTTTCTTCATTAAATTTTATTGTGTGGGAAAACAAGACATATCAAAGACGCTACTCGCTTTTAGTTAGAAAATGAAAGAAAGAAGGAAAAGTAGAAGTGTTTAACGTCTGTTTCAATGAAATGGAAAAAGTTATTAATTTCAAATCTTTTCACTTGTACCCTCTTACTTAAATTAACGAGAACCATTCATATTTATGTTTGTTGTTGCAATATTTTTGAAATGCTGTTAAGTTCAAATATTTAGCGATGCGATAGGGGTATTTCTAAGGATATTTTATGGTCGTAGAATTCGCCATGAGCTTATTCAGTCATTAACTTAAGAATTAACATTCATCAGAAATTTCAAATAGAAAAACAGCGACATTTCCACTAGTCTAGTTAATAAAACTAGTTTAAATAAATAAATGTAAACTTTGCCGATCAAGTACCACCCGAAAGATATATCTGGTCCGTTAGTCTGTCATGAGAGGTGACATTAACAGAGAAGATGTCCTAATTGTCACTTACCTAGCTCCTAGCCTGTGCCTGGGGAATCTGTAGAAAAAAAAACTGTGTGAGGAGCCTGGGTGGTATGTTTACGGAATCGGGAATTATAAATTCGGGGAAACTATCGGTCAATATTTATGCTAGGAATAGTAATAATAGCCAGGAAGTTATTTGTGGAGGCTTGCTTTAACTCTTTCCCCTCGGCGATAATCATCAGTCATGTGCATATAATATTAATAGCGAAGATCTCAGCAAGTGCAACGAGAAAAGAAAAACTCTCTAGAAAGAAATTTAAGGACAGCGAGAAACTACGTCGTTATGGTTAAGCAGGAACGCATAAAAAACATGAAAATTGCAACAGAATCCCTTTGGACAAACGCGAACAAATGCCTGATAACTAGTTATAAAAGGAAAACGCACAAAACAGAAAAAATGCAATAAACGTCACCGTTATGAAGGAAAATAGGAAACTGCAACTTACATCATAAATAAATGTAGCATGCAGACTCAAAAGGAATGCAAAAATAGACACGACAGTGTAGGAACTTCGCTGTACTGGAAATTGTGCAAAAATGTTAGGTTCGAGCGAGTAAAAAAATGCCATTATCTGAAAACCATAGGTTGTCCTAGAGAACGAATGTTATACTTTGGGGTTTTGACATCCAAGTTACTTACCACATCCAAGCGAGATTTATTGGTGATAAACATGAAAAAAAATCTGTTAATCTGTGTCTACAAAAGAAAACAAAACCCCTCCAAAGGGACCTCACCGAGAGTTGAATAAAACGATAGCTTAAAGGTTGCGGTTGCGGGCCTAATATTAGACACGCATGAAGCCATGTCAAAAACAATTAGAAATAGGAGAAAAATATTAAAACATCCCAGACAACTATTTTGCTGCAGTTTCCGATGATACTGAGAAAGGTTCAGGGAATTTGAAGAGATTTGCTTATAGTTAATCTCTGCTTAGTAACTAACTGGTAGGAACAGGAAAATTATTGAAAAATGATTAATAATAAGTGTGCAGGTAGTGTAACGGTTATCGACGCCGAAAATTAAATCTTCGAGTCGCGTTAAAATTTAAGTCTAGTCTGTTGCGCTCATTTTTTTGCGCTAATTCCCTTGAAAAAGTCATGGCTGCATCTCTTCTCCCGGCGTCTTCTGCATCCCTCTTCTTTGCTCGTACTTCCCGATAGTGGAACTTCCATCCGATTACTTGTTTCTCTGATAATTACAATCTTCAACAATTTAAATGCAACGTCAACCGCCATCTTCTGTTGACTTGAACCCCGTTCACCTTTTATCCTTTTTTTCAATCCCCCACTATACACAGTCTTTTATCTCACTTTCACCCTTTGTAACCCCCTGCTATCTAGTGGTACTCCCACCTTGCTTGGAGTGAAATTATTACAAAAATATCATCTAGTAATTCATTTTCAGTGAATAAGCAACATGTATCATTCCAATTTTTTTCAAACAGCAAATTTCTTAACCATGTCTTTATGGTCTTAAGCTTTGAAAATGTTCTCTCACATTGGACTTGAGTAACTGATAATGTCGCTGATCACTTTATGAAGATCTTATTACTTTTTATTACTAAAACAGTTGTCTGTGTTTGTTTCTTTATTGCATGTTTATCTGGTATGTGAGACCAACTCCATTAGGGGCCCAATTACCAGTCCCCCAGTGCATACATGCCTTGAAAATCATCATCTAAACTCTTGACCTTTACCTTTGCTTTAAGGCCGAACACTGTTGCCGATAGGAAATATGCAGCTATTTCAGCCACGAGGCACACGCCATAAATTATTCATTTGTAGTAGACTAAGTAGTAGAGTCTGATATAATGGATGGCCGACATTTACAGATTAGCAGATTACTGCATTTTTTACACATTAACAGAATGTTTACTGCATCGTTTACACTTTAACAAATAGTTTGCTGCAAAACTTTACACCTTAACATCTATTTTACTGCACAATTTATGCATTAGCAGATAGTGTACTGCACAATTAACAGATCAGCAGATATTTTACTGCACCATTCACACATTAACAAATTGTTTACTACACAATTTACACATTAACAGATAGTTCAAAAGAACAATAGAACATTGCATACTGTCCATTATATTAAGAGCAATCGTTTGGGACTACGAGATGATTGTGCGAATCTGCCAATAATCTCTTCTCCATCCAATTCATCTAACAATTCATTTTCAATGAATAGCAAAATCTATGATTCCATTATTTTTTCAAACAGCAAATTTCTTGACTATGTCTTTATGGTCTTAAGCTTTGAAAATGTTCTTTCACATTGGACTTGAGTAATTGATAATGTGGCTGATTACTTTATGAAGATCTTATTCATTTTTATTACAAAACAGTTTGTTTCTTTATTGCATTTTTATTTTATACAGGGTACCCACTCCATCAGAGGTACACTTGCCATTGGGAAAGCTGACGTCCTGGATAGTCCGTTACTGCAATCACTAGCAATGAGTTGCTACAGAACCATACTAGGTATCTCTTACGTAAGGTTAATCACAAATAACACTGTGCGGTGCACCATCGTACACGTCCCACGTCCGTTAGAAGACTTCATAACCGTAGTCAAGAAGAGAAAGTCGAAATGGTATACACTCGTCATGAGATCCAATACTTTTCTCACTACCATCCTACATATAGTCGAAATAAGAAAAGGCGGACAGAGGGAAAATGGACCGACAAGTGGAGTAGAAGATCTTTTACAGAGACTTAGACATACAACAGAGACAGATGAAGGGAGCTAGTCAGGTGGTCAGCTGCGAAGCGAAACTAGAACCACACCCGGTCACAGGATTGATGATGATGATGATGATGATGATGATGATGATGATGATATAAGCAACTGCGTGTAAATATCTGTGTTTGAATTTGACTCTGCGTATATAAATTGTATTACACGAAGACAGTGGTAAATAGCAACAATTCTTACGACATAATCTACCAGTGTCATTCTCACATCGTGACAATCATGAAAGAAATCTATATTGATACACATCTTTTCTCTCTCTCTCTTTCTATCCGTTCCAATGAACTCGCATTCACCTCCCGTCGTCAATAATGCGTGTTTGTAAAAATTTTAAATACCGAATTACAAAATAAATCGTAAAATTAGAACTGAACAATGTCTGCTTAATATCTATCTTTTCATAAATCATATACAACAATGACGCAACTTGAACAGAGTCCCTATAGGTGGCATCTCCAATTGCTAGAAACTTAACCTTTTCATGCCTAGGGTCAACCGTTGTCTATCATACATATCCTCATACGACTTCCTCCTATTACATCTATATAACGACTTGATTCAATAACCCTCTACCTTGAGAGGATCTTGGGGCATTTATTGTGAAAATTTAATAAAAAACGTATACACACTAAGACAAACACACCCACACGCAGATTAATGACGAACTCTCATCACACATTCTAGCTTATATTCACACATATATTCTCTCTTTCTCTCTCTCTCTCTCTCACACACACACACACACACACGTGCACAGACCCATGCTTGCATTCTCGCGTACACGCAAACGCTCACGCACACACATTTGCTTAATCTCTTTCTACATCTTTAAGTCCGGAGTAGAAATGATGTTTCTTTTCCTTTCTCGCCAATATATTTGGTTAACATGTGATGTTTTCATAACGCAAGAGTAAACTGCTTCTGTCTTAGTAAATCAGTTTCTATTTTCTTCCTCTCATCTTGAATCTTGCGTCTTTTAAGTTGCCAGAATCTGTCTGCATCTGACACTTGCTGGCATTCACGCAGAATTCCACGCAACCTGTATCAAGACAAAAGCACACTCAAAATCATTGACATTGCTCACAGTATTGCCCCTGTCTCAGTCTCACTCACTCTCTCTCTGTCTCTCTCTGTCTCTCTCTCGATATATATATATATATATATATATATATATATATATATAATGAAATTTTCACTTATCTTGTCTCTGAGTTTCGTGGAGATTAATATTCTATGTCTTGATATCGGGCATTATAATTACAAAGACTCTTCCAGAAATCCTCTGCTTGACTGCTATTTTCTATTTTTTTAGTAAAAATACAAACTTCGTTAAATAGACGCACGCACGCACAGACGCACGCATACATAACTTTGAGTATTTAAGCAGTAAATGTTCTTTAAGGCAAATATTCTTTAAAACAGCAGACATTTTGTGTCGAGTAATTTGACCAATCGACTTTTCCAAGTTAAGAATAATTCTCAGACAAGGAGAAAATTCCGTCTGAAATTGTTCGAAGTTAAATTCGGAAGGAAAGTACAAGACATGGTGCAAGATTTCGACTTTATTAAGTCGTCATCAGGATAGATAGAGACAATGGTGAATTTTGGAGAACTAGTGAGTGTTGTGACGTAGTCAAAGAGTGGTGTGACGTCAGCGATATGTGACGTGTTTGTATATATATATATATATATATATATATATATATTTCAGGATACACGCTCTTAAGTTAGAATTGTTTTTTATTTATTAATGACTGATATTCTTGTATGAGTATTGCTTCAAGGATCATAAATTTGTTTTTACTATTTACTTTTGCTAGTATTTTGGTATTTTTGTGAGTAGCTGTTTAATGTAAAGGGTCATCCCTAAATAATATAATGGTCGATTTCAACGCTCCGTCGGGTATTATCAAGGAGAGAGTTACACATGAAAGATACCAGAATGCCCGTCAGTTTAAGGACGCCGTTCGAAGAGCCTTTGCTATAATCAGCAAAGTACAGCTTCGTAAAATATCACACAGGACATAGTGCCGCATCATTTTCGATATGTGAGAGCGTCAATGAAAATTAATAATCTGAATCCAGTACATGTCTTTTGTATTACTTTATTACTTGTTATTCTAATGTTCTCATTAATTTTTGGTAGGAAGTGACAAGCCATTGGGACCAACCTGTACTATGATCCTTATGCTGTTTATTAATGTGTAGTCTGATCGTAGTATTTTTCATCCTTGCTTTTTAAAAGTCAAATTAAACCCTACCGATCTAGAGATAGAATAACACTGAACACAAAATTTACGGTAATAAGAAACAATGTCGGATCCCAAAAATTACAAATTGCCTATATATATATATATATATATATATATATATATATATATATATATATATATATATATAAAAGTGAACATTGATGCGACAGGCTGTTTCATGCTAGACGCAATCGTCAGGCCGCCTCTGGGTGTTGACTTCAATGTCCACTTTTAGATTTAGATTTACTGATATTGATCACTTTATCCCATAAATATAACACACCTGAAAAATATATTTCTTCACACGCACACGCACACACACACACACACAAACACACACACACACACACACACACAAACACACACATATATATATATATATATATGGCGAACTCTTTTATCGGGAACAATAAATGAGGGTCTGCATTGGATGGTGACTTTCGTTTTACACTTATGTATGCTAGCAGGTGCTATTGTGGAGAAAATCAGGTAAGGGAAAGACATATTTCATTTGTGCTTTCTTAAGTGTAATATTAGCCAAGCCTTGCTGCGGGAGACAAAGCCACACTGACATATGAAATTTGTTAAAGCAGGAATTTGATGGTGTCTCTGCTTCAGAGCTTGACGAAGCTAATCACGGTGATTCATTTTACTGTCTTCAAAACCTTTAACTTAATATATATATATATATATATATATATATATATATATATATAACGTAGATTGAGAAATTTGGTATGCGTAAAATAATCTACGTCGTTGTAGAATAAAAATGTGCTTAATGTTTAAATGACAGAGCGATTTAAAATCGAATTAACAAAATTTGCAACTTATCAGCAAGAAAACCTACTCGATAGGGCCACCAGACAGTAATTATTGTTATATACAGTTTGCGATGGATACATTGTTTAAATTACACAGAAATAAAAATAACACTAATATCTTATTTCGACAGATATATTTACCAAAGATACAGAAAGTTATCTTGAAATACTAAAGTGTAAATTTATTCAATCGCCATTGGCTTCAACCACGACCTCCAGATGATTTCGGAATCTCCTGCAACTCTTCTGAAAAGTCTGTTTGTTTATGTTGGTGAATACTGGATTAATTTTTCCCTTCAGTGCATCACTGATGTTACAAGGAGTTTTGTTGCTCTGTAGCTCAACTGCGTCCCACACATAATATTTAAGGCTGTTTCAGTCTGGAGAATTAGGTGGCCAGATGTAAGGAGTGATGTGGGGTCGCAGAAATTGTTGGATAGTTATAACTGTGTTCTCCTGCTTGTGTGGCATGCTGCCAGATATATAGTCTTCCAGCAGCCACCCTCTTGACCCAGGACAGTACTACCTCCTCAATGCACGATGTAGGCCGCCCTGTTTAGCCTGAGGCCCCCACCAACCAATTTAGGAGTTCCTTTCTTATTAGAGTAATATTTCCGAGTTGCTGTACATTGGTAATGCCCATTAGATTTTCTCAACTCTTCCAAAATCCTCTGCACTGTCCCAAACGCACCGAAATGTTTGTATTGAAGCTTTCAGCGCGAATGCCAAGGAGCAGAGCATGCCGTCTCCAAATTTTTGGTGGAGTGAATTGCGTTATGGTCTTCTTTTCTTCACAGATGATGCCCATTTGACCCTATTATAGTATGCAGTCGACAAAATGAGAAATAAACAATTTAAAAACTACACGGCGACAATTTACCCATATTACCTTGTATATATTTCAACAAGATTTATTTAATTCAATTCTGTTTGTTTAAGTTTTAATTGTACTTTTACAATTTTCTAGCAAGTTGTTGGACATTTTCCTAACTTCATGTTTTTACTTTCAACAACCTTGCTCACAACCTAGAATTAAATATTTTCAGCATCGTAAACAAAGATTTTATTAGCCATATTATGGTATATATATATATATATATATATATATATATATATATATATATATATATATATTATGGTATATATATATATATATATATATATATATATATATATATATATATATATATATATATATATATATGCTCAAGAAAATATATATGCTCCTGAAAATTTATATGCTCCTGAAAATTTATTTCGGTTGAGCTCTCTTGGGAGGATGTGTGGGTTTGTAAACAGTGACTATTACGGCTAATAATGCAAGACTCTTCGGTAAATCGAATCGAGTTCTCTCAGTCACTGTGTGTTTATCTAAATATAAATACGCTTAAATTCACCTTCTCTGCTGTTATATATTCTGTTTCGCTGTATGACAGCTCATCAGTGGGACTAGACGTCTAGTTGTCTCTAGCTAGGATCGAAACCCGCCTGAATTGGCGTCAGTCGGAGATTATATATATATATATATATATATATATATATATATATATATATATATATATATATATATATATACTTGTTTAAGTTTTAATTGTACTTTTACAATTTTCTAGCAAGTTGTTGCACATCTAAATAAATCATTGGAAATTTTCCTAACTTCATGTTTTTACTTTCAACAACCTTGCTCACAACCTAGAATTAAATATTTTCAGCATCGTAAACAATGGTATATATATATATATATATATATATATATATATATATATATATATATATATATATATATATATTAAAAAGAAGAGAGGTACCGCAAACCTTTTTGGTTGTAATGTGGGTTTTTTAAAAAAATATTATTCTTTATTTTTCATAGTTTTACATAGTTTTACAACACGAGTTTCTGGTCTTACGACCGTCTTCAGGTAAAGGGTGGAGATTTCCACATATTATTAAAAATAATTATTAAAAATAATTAATTTTTTTCCTTTATGTTTTTCAATGTTACATCTTCTCTATATGAGACATTCTCTGTTTTTGTGTTGGTCATTCCAATGTCTTTCTTTAAATGGTAGTGAAGAATTCTGAGCGAAGAGTCATAAAACAATTGTTGGTTTGAGAAGTGATGAATCGGGTTGTCTTATCTTTTAATGTTTTAATAACCCCTGTGTGTTCTTAGATCCCTTAGATCTATTTCCGTTTTCGTGTACACACATATGCGTACATATATACATTTTTCGTGTTCCACAGATACCCGCATGTGAGCTTGCGTGCATGTATAAGAGCGGTTTGATCACTGTATTTGGTCACCATGTGTGCATGCTGTGTGCTTTTGTGTGTGGGGTCATGATCTATTCAGTTCCGGTTTGAATTTATTTATGAAGTTTTTTTCCTGTATTTGTAGGTAGGAATAATTGTCTGTTTGGTATATCGGCATGATATTAAATTTACCCTGGTTACATTCAAAGATATGTTGTGAAACAAAAAGTTTTCTGTTGTCTGGCAACTTTATGTTGCTTTTGTGTAGGGAGACCCTGCTGTTCAGTTGTTGGCTGATGCCTATATATGATTTCCTGCATTTTGTGCATTTAAGTACATAAATCACATTTTTGGAGTTGCAGTTTAAGTTTTTGTTTATTGTGAACGTTGTATTGTGTGTATGTGTGTGTGTGTGTGTGTGTGTGTGTGTGTTGACATCCACGAACAGACTGTTTTGCTGTATGACAGCTCATCAGTGTGACTAGACGTCTAGTTGTCTCTAGCTAGGATCGAAACCCGCCTGAATTGGCGTCAGTCGCAGATTACACACACACACACACACACACACACACACACACACACATATATATATATATATATATATATATATATATATATATATATTTCCCCATCGTTCGTTTATACTCTTTTGAACAGAAGTAAAGCTTTATGCCTTCTTTCTTAGGATTATATTTCGGTTTCTTCTAAAGTCTACTTCAGCTCTATACGCCTAACTTTTCTATTCACTAATTAAATCGTGACCTCTTTAAGTTAGTTGTTATCGTTCATGCATAGCTCCAATGAATTCACTTCTTGTCCTTTCTTACGCTAATACAACACCAGTAACCTTCCACCTTGAGTGGCACTTGGGTCTTGTATTCTGTGAACATTAGTCCATATATATATATATATAAAATTTATACACTCAACAAAATTTATTACGAGTATAGCATAAACTTGTTCACGTACATGTAAGTAATATTTACTTCCATTTTGCATTTATACCAATTTCTGCTTGGTTTCTGTATATACGGACGCTTGTTTTGCAAAAAATTCCTTAGGTACAACGGATACATTTAAAATTCATAAATAATTATAACAGATCGCGTTCACGCGTATTTTTAAAAATCACCACCACAACGATCAGAGTTACAATAAGCCTGTCTTTGTAATTCGCTTCTGAGGATGACCTCGGAGGAGATCGAAAGTGCTTTGGTAGGAAACAACTCTGGCGTCTTCCGTGATGAAGTTCATCTGAACATCAAGAAACTGATTAAAGAACGAGAAAGGATTATTATAATAGTAACTAAACAAGATATGTCTATATTATTCAATGACACATGTTTGTATGACTAATTATTTACACACACACACACACACACACACACACACACACACACACACACACACACATATATATATATATATATATATATATATAGTCATCCACAGACAGACTGTTTCGCTGTATCACAGCGCTTCAGTTTGGCTAGACGTCCGATTGCTTCAAGCCGGGATCGAGACTCGACCGATTTGGCATCAGTCAGAGATCCTAACCCTAAGCCGCCGGCGCACGATATATATATATATATATATATATATATATATATATATATATATATATATATATATGAGAGAGAAATGGGTTAATTGGAATGTAGTTCTGATTAAATACCCTGTTTCACCACACATTAATCAAGCTCGTCAGGCCAGATCACGTACAGGTAGAGGAAAGATTATCTTTTAAAATCAGTGAAAGGGGAATAAGACAAGGATGAGTCGTCTCATCGTATTTATTCAACCTGTTAGAGACCTGTACAGCGTGACAATTATGATAGCATTAGAAGTCCTACGAGGATTCATTATTGGCGGCCACAATCTTAACAATATAAGATATGCAGATGACACGCAAACAAATCATCCTACAGTAGGTAGCGAAGGAAAGCGAAAAGAAAGGACTAAGCATAAACTGCAAGAAGACAGAATACATGGTTATCAGCAAAATTACAAGTGGGGATACTAAAATCAAGCAGCTACAGAAATTTAAATATCTGGGAAGTGCTCTAACAGAGGACGGAGACTGTAACACTGAGATCTAAAGACGTATTGGGATGGCCAAAGATGCATTCCAAAATCTAAGCAGAGTATTAAGAGACAGAATAATTTCGTTGGAAACAAAGAAAGCAGCAATGAACTGCTATATGATATCTTTCTTGCTGTATGATTGCGAATGCTAAACAATCTCCTCAAAGATGAGGAAGAGACTTGAAGCAACAGAAATGTGGTACTACCGATAGATGCTGAAGATACCATGGGCCGAATATGTGAGCAACAACGAGGTTTTGGAGAGAATGAAAAGAAAAAGGAAACTTACACTTAACACTAGGAAGAGATATTTGAAATTTCTGTGGCACGTAATGAGGAAAGAGTCCTTGATGTTCACGGGATATATTGAGGAAAGATGGACAGAGGAAAGCAGCGCATAAAATACTTGATGAGTTTGGGCAAATAGATGGCAGAACAGGGTTTGGGAGAAATAACAAAAAGACACAACTTATTAAGCGCTAAAAGGGATAGGAAGATGTGGACCGCTTACGTCCTGAAAGCACACGGTATATAAAAAGAAGTGATCTGGAAACATTGTCAGGATTTATTATCGGTGTGCGTAAACTTGACAATATAAGATACTACAATGACACTGTGTTCGTGAGAGACACAAAAGGAAAACTACAGGACTTCGTATACAATATAGTAAAGGAAAGCTTAAAGAAATGACTAACCATCATTCGTAAGTTGACAGAATGTGTGTTTGGCAGCAAAAGAAAAACCCAAGATGAGAACTACGAAATGGAGATAGCAAAATCAAGCAAGTACAGAGGTTTAAGTATCTTGGAAGAGGTTTGAAAGAAGATGGAAATTGTTACATTGAAATCCGAACATGCATTGGAATTGCAAAACATACCTTTCAAAAACTAAGCGAAGTACTGGGAAAAATCCGAACGTGCATTGGAATAGCAAAAGATACCTTTCAAAAACTAAGCAAAGTAATAGGAAAATTTCGCTAGAAACAAAGAAAAGAATGATTTAGTGCTATCTAATAACAATCCACTTGTATGGCAGTGAGTACTGAAAAAGTACCTCGTAGATGAAAATGACACTTGAAGCAACAGTGATGTGCTTCTACAAAACAGAATACCATGAACAGAGTCGATAAGAAAAAAAACTGGAACAAAAAGGACACTAATGCTCAAAATCAGAAAGAGATGGCTGAAATATCTTGGATAATAATAATAATATAATGAGGAAGGGATGCTTGTAGAATTTGAAACTCACATGAGATATTGAAGATAAAATTGGTTTGTTTTTTTTTTGTTTTATGGCATGCCAAACTCTGTGAGTTATTTAATGCTGACGCAATTTTTAGGATAGATTCGTATGAATAGAATATGTATTCTTTGTAAGAAATCAGTTTGTAGGTCAGGTTTTTGTCGAGAGTCATGTATTGCTGGTAATATATTTTTTCAAAAAATGTATTGTTGGTATTTTTAGTATAAAAATCAATTTTTGTAATTTCATAATGTTTTGATCCCAGTTTGGGTGTTACCTATTTGCTCATAGCTGGGACCCTAACAGGTTCTACCACCCCGGGTCAGAGTGGGAACAACAGCAATTAAGAGGTAGTTACATGCTCCTCAAAACCTCCCGATTGGATGCATTGCTGCCGGATGTAGTTTAACTTGAAGATAAAAGGAAGACAAGGAGGCAGCGGGCCACCTACCTGACGAGCTTGTGTAAATGGATGTCGGCACGGTGGGTGCGATTGATGGTAAAAAGGCATTTTTTTAAGAGCTAGAAAAGATAGGTTGTAAAGAGCCATTACGATCTTAGGGGACACAGCACACTTATAAGGTTGCAAATAGCTTTTACCTGGACTCGAGCACCAGCCAGTGTCGACAGTGCAAACAACTACACCGACCAGGTAGGTGATATTAATGCGTCATGTACACGCACATTGACGCAAGCAGACACGCAATAGAAACATGTCCGGGCGCAAAACTGCAAATATTTGCTTCGGTCGACTGTTGTAGCACAAGAGTAAATTTTACCGAATCGTTCTTTTAAATAATGTAATTGAAATATGAAAAAAAAAAATATATATTTAATTATATCCGTTGACTGATTTTATTGCTTTATTTCGGAACTGTAACTTATTTCGGAAAGTTTCTTAGGAAATAATATTACACATTTTTCTTTTTTTTTAAGCAGGAAAAAAAGCAAAGGAAAAAGAAAGCAGAAAGAAACTTATTGACTTAGAAGCTTTCCAAAAAGTCGAAAAATGCTCTGTGTTACACTTCTCTCTCTCTCTCTTTTAGTTTTTTTCTCTCCTTCCTCACGCAAATACACACGCACGTGCGCGCCTTAGCAAACGCAAGCAAGAAACCGCGACTTAGCTTCTCATAAATGAGAATTGGCAAACATTGAAAAAGAAAATCGTATGTCTAATAAATAATAAAATAGAAAAAGATAATTAAAAAGCAGATGTTATGGAGTAAAAGAAAACTCTTTTTTTTTTTTTTCGTGTCACCGACCATATGACCTCTTAACCACTAGATTACAACTACCAGACTTCTACTGTCTCGTACGTTGCTATTGCTACTACCACTACTTTCACTTTTATAATTCTGTAACTACGACGACGACTATTACTTGTAAGAAAATCTACTACTACTATTATTACTAATACTACTACTATCATCACCATCACCAACATCACCATTACCAATAATAATGCTTCTGCCGTTCCTGCAGTCGTTAACAGCTGCTGCTGCTGATGTTGAAGCACTCTCTCGTCACCCGTTCTCCTGTCCCGGCTTTTAAAAGGAGAGTGGGATAGCCGGAGTGGCATGGTTTTCTGTACGCTTAGCGTGGATGAGTGGATTTTTCACTTTTTCCTTTAACAAGACGTGGTGGGATGTACAGGCAAGGACACGTCTTAATGGGCATTTACGTTTTTTCCCCTTTCAAATTTACTCATCCTGTCACGGCTGTGCGATGCTACCGGACTCAAGATGTGGTTAGTTTGGTTTTTAATTTTGAGCACTTTAAAAAAATGTTTATTATTATTATTATTATTATTATTATTATTATTATTATTATTATTATTATTATTATTATTATTATTTACACTGTTGTTATCATCCGCAAGTCCCTCAATACCAAATCATATCAAGCAATAACAACAACAACAACAACAACAACAACAAAAGAAAACAAAAATAATGCGTTGTGTTTGTTTAATTCTGGTTTTCCTGATTCTATGGAGCTTCCTTGTTTTCTTCTTTCTTGTATTTCATTCATTCACTAATCGTTCTTTACCATTCTTCTGTATTTCTCTTGTATCACTCTCTATTTTATTTTTCCTTCTAATTCTTTTTATCAGTTCCTTCTTTCTTTCTTTCTTTCTTTCTTTCTAATTATGATTTTATTCACTTTTCTTTTAACTGTTTCCATCCCATTTCTTAATTCTTTTCTTGAAATTGGTTTCACGATTTTGTTCTTCAAAATATCTTGTTTTCTTTCTTTCTTTCTTTCCTTCTTTATTTCTTTCTTTCTTTCTTTCTTTCTTTCTTTCTTTCTTTCTTAATGGTTTCCATCTAGGTCCCAGGATCCAATATCCTTCCTTTATTTACGTACCAGTATTTAACAGTCTTTTTTTTTTGTGATATGTAATCATATCTACACTGATTTCTACTCTCATCTATCTATCTATCTATCTATCTATCTATCTATCTATCTATCTATCTATCTATCTATCTATCTATCTCTTTCTCTCTCTCTCTCTCTCTCTCTCTCTCTCTCTATATATATATATATATATATATATATATATATTTGTGTGCGTGAACGCGCGTGCGCGTGTGTGTGAACTGTTGAAATGTTCTCGGCCGGACCAAGGAGAATTATATGTAGCTATAAAACGAACATGCAATTCTTTATATTCATACAACAGTACAAGACACTTGGCTCATCGTTTTGCAAGTTTCTTTAACCTTTATACACAAACTTTTGATGTTTGATCAATGAAAATATGGATTTTTGTAATTGGATTCGCCCCTGAACTTTTTAGCACCTCCATATATATATATATATATATATATATATATATATATATATATATATATATATATATATGTGTGTGTGTGTGTGTGTGTGTGTGTGTGTGTGTGTGTGTGTGTCTGTGTCTGTGTCTGTGTGTGTGTCTGTTTGTGTAGCTACACATATGAAATTACACTGTTATGTATGAAGACGCACACATCCAGACGAACAGGCGCGCACACACGCAGACACGGATATGAACGCCTGTATTCCGCCATATATTTCCTAGTGTGCATATTTTTCCTGAACGTGAAATCATTTCCACTTACAAACACCAATACGCAGGCACTCACACACATGCACACTCACATACACACAAAATAAACAAAAACACGTTTTCATGGTGAAACTTACTTCTTATGTCTGTTATTGATAAGCTGATGCTCACGTAAATACATGTCTGCACACACACACACACACACACAGATATATATATATATATATACATATATATATATATATATATATATATATATATATATATATATATATATATACATGTATATTGGTTTACATAGTAGAACCAAGCAATTTGCACATATCAAAGTCAAAGCAAGTGAGGTTGATCATCACCGAGTATAGCGTTAATATTGCTCCTGCATAAGTTCAGTTTGGCGAAGGGCAACAAGTTTTTGACTTGTTTATGCATGCAGAAAGATTAAGTTATTCGACTTGTGACGATTAAATTCTATCTATCTATCTATCTATCTATCTATCTATCTATCTGTCTGTCTATCTATCTATCTATCTATCTATCTATCTATCTATCTATCTATCTATCTATCTCAGTCTGTTCACAGCGATATATATCTATGCAAAACATGCATCCAAGTATTTTGGGAAGAAAAGTAAAAATACTTGAAAACGTAATTTTACTTCCTTTCTCGAAATCTAAATTTGGTGCGAAATGTCGATAGGTCTAAATGTGTGTATTAACGTTTGTCTAAACTCTGTCTTTCTCTTTATTTCTTTCTCTCTCTCTCTCAGTATGTGGGTACATACACACACACACACACACACACACACACATATATATATATATATATATATATATATATATATATATATATATATATATATATACATGTGTTTTTCTTTGTATGTATATTTGTAAAATATAGAAAAATAAAAACCTGATTAATGATTTTGAATGTTGTTTTTGAAGAAGACAATCCTCATCTTTTTCATCGAATTTGCTGAACTACAGTTTTCTGTTTCGGGCCATTTTCACTAAGTTGATCTATCTATCTATCTATCTATCTATCTATCTATCTATCTATCTATCTATCTATCTATCTATCTATCTATCTACTATCGATGTAATTCTGTTTCTATCTCTCTGTCTCTCTCTGTTTATCTATCTATCGATGTAATTCTGTTTCTACCTGTCTGTCTGTCTGTCTGTCTGTCTGTCTCTATCTATCTATCTATCTATCTATCTATCTATCTATCTATCTATCTCTCTCTGTATATATATACATATATATATATGCTATATATGTCAGTATCTCTATATATCTATCTAGATATAGATATATAATTGTCTCTCTCTTTCTCTCTCTCTCTCTGTCTCTGTCTGTCTGTCTGTCTCTCTCTCTCTCTCTCTATATATATATATAAGCATCTATCTGTCTGTCTCACTATCTAAACTTTTAGATATTCTTTCTTTCATTAACGTATTTTTTACATATGTATAATTTAAAACATTAAATTATTTTCTGGTATCTAAAATCTCTTTCGTCTTTTAGTCAATCGTAATCAGACGTTAATTCTCACTCACCCTTTCTATCAATCTTCAGTTCCGTGCTTTCACCCCTTTTTCTTTATTTTTCCTATTTTTATCGATTTCCACTGATAATAAAAACTCGCACCCGCGCCTGCGCACACACGGAGGCACACGCACGCGCGCGCGCGTACACACACAAACAGACACACACAAAAACACGCACACACAAACATAACTTTCAGAAATAAAAAAAACTGTCAGATTTTAACTCGTTCTGATACGAAAGAAAGTCTATTAACCTTTATGATTCGTAAATAAAAGCCTGCTAGACAAAAAAAAATGTTTGCTACACGAACAATGTTTCATTAAACTCATACATCATCACTTCAATCGAATCTCGCTCCCGCATGACTCATATAGATGCTACTGTGCCAAGAAGCCTATAACGACTATTGCGTTGGTTACCGGGACGTTTTCCGTCGCACGTCACCATTATTGTCAGTGAACGCAGATATACGCATGCGCACCTCATGCATAAGTCGATGTTATTTCTATGAACGCACAACTTCGTGCGTCTCTAGGAGTGTTAGGCCAAGTAAATTAAATCCCTACTGCCCTTTCTGCTATCGTATTTTGAATATGTAAAATAAAGCTTCATTCTCTATTCTGAATGAGACAGTCGCGCTTATACATGCTCGTAGTTATCAATTAATCAATCAATCGATCAATCTATCACAATCTGTTCGCTGCAATCTCTTCAAATCTATCTAGTCTTTCCGTTTATATCTAATTCACTTTCTTTCTTTCTTAATCTGTTCGCATTGGAATCTCTTCAAAATCTATCTATCTATCTATCTATCTATCTATCTTCATATTAATTCCTTGAAATCTCTTCAAATGTATTTAGTCTGTTCATATCTCTCACTATCTAATTCGGTTCGTATCTATCTATCTATCTATCTATCTATCTATCTATCTATCTATCTATATCTATCTACCTATCTTATTAATTCCTTACAATCTCTTCAAATCTATTTAGTCTGTTTCTATCTATCTATCTATCTATCTATCTATCTATCTATCTATCTAATTCTATATCTATCTACCTATCTTATTAATTCCTTACAATCTCTTCAAATCTATTTAGCCTGTTTCTATCTATCTATCTATCTATCTATCTATCTCAAATTCTATTTGAAAAGTCATCGGATACTGTCTAATGACGTTCACCAATCTCTTTAGTCTCAGATCGAATTTACGACTTCACGACGCAGTCTGAATCAATCACACATTCATTAAAAATCCCATTTGACTGATTACAACTTTTTGTTAAAACCTTTTAGTGTATTTTAAAAATACGATTTCGAAGCAAATAACTTCACGTCAACAATACGTTACTTAATTTTGCTAGAAATGAAGTCAATGGCACGTACGCTATATTTTTTATCACAAATTTGTGTTAATTCACCAGCGCACCCTCTCAGCTTTCCCACCTCGCACATATTCAAAACTAAATGCATGTAGATTAAGTAAAAAACACGGTTTTTTATTACTTAGTTTCTTGTTTTAGTACTGATGCTAGCACTTAAATGGTGACTTACTCACCGTCGCCCTCATTCTCAAGACTAGTAGTGATGTATACTTAAATTACTGAAGAGAAAACGGAGAAAGAGAGTGGAGAAATAAAAATTAGATGGCCGTTTGAAATTTTGTCTTTTCCAAACATCCGCATGAAAAGACGCCAGCGGTCAGCAAACTCGATTTTTTATTCTTTCATTCATTATAGTTGTGACCATTAAGACATAACATATTCTAATTTACAAAACAGCAGCTTGCGTATTAGTCTGTTATTGGTTTCTATCACACGTACAAATATGTGTACGCTTGGGCTTTCATTCATAAAATACAATATTACTATATCTATGCACACATAACAACACGTACACAGAGAAGAATACAAATGCTCACACATAATAGCTTATATACACAATGACAGGCAAGGAGGTAGATAAGTAATTCATTAATCTGACAAGTAATTATTAGTTGATTGTTGATCTGAAATTTTCGATATATATGGCTCTCCACAACATCCTATCTTTCATAGCACTAATATTACTATCTCTTCCAGTCCCGGTTTTGTCATCCATTTACACTAGCTTGTTAGCTATGTTATTTACTGTTTTCCTTCGGCTCTCTAGACTCCGATGTAGCCTTCTGCGTGTCAGATTCTCTGAGCCTTCTTTTCTCATTTTGTGTTCCAGAAATTTCAACGCTCTATTTGTGATACTAAGTATAAGTGTCCTTTTTGTTTCAATTTTCATCAAAAATTCTCATTGTTTGCATGCTCCGTCCATGGTATTCTCAGCATCCTTCTGTAGAACCAAATTTGTGTTGCTTTAAGTGCTTTCTTTATCTGTGAGGAAATTATCGAGCATTTATTGCCATATTGATTGATATTGCATATCAGTTCGGCATTCTTTTCTTTGTTTCTTGTGAAACTTTGCTGTTTCTTAATGTTTTGTTTAGCTTTTGATGGCATCTTTTGTAGTGACTTGGGGTTTTTTTTTGCGTCACGTTTTCCGTTGTCTCTTCAAACATTTTTCAGACATTTAAATTTCTGTACTTGCTTTATTCTTACGTTTCCAATTCGTATCTCCTATCTTGGATGACCCGTCTTTTTAATGAATATATTTTCTGTCTTTATAAATGATGGCCAGTCCTTTCTGCACGCTTCCCTTTATTAGTTTGTATTGGTGTCCCGCGTGTTTTTTTTGGTGTTTTTTTTCCCACAATGTCAACTCCGTAGCTTTTACTTACTTCGTTGGTAATTCTTAATAAACATTATTTGACCATAGTCACCATTGTGACTATGGTCTACTAGTTCTACTAGTGTTTTTTTTTTTTTTTTAGAAGTAATTGTTCAGATGAACTTTCCTCTATAGTACGTAGACTTTATGAATTTAAGCGCAGCAATAGATTGGCGGCAATTTTGCAGTTGAAATGGCTAGACGTAACCATAACTTCTATGTTAATAGTTTACAAATGCTCTCGGTTTTTTTCACTTGTGAACCTCCCTTCCGCCTTTTGCTTTCATGTCAAAAATTTAAATGCAATGTCAATCGTTATCTTCTGTGATTTTAGTTCTTGTTTTTTTTTATTGATCCCTCTCTTTAATAGTGTTTTTCCTCTTATTCTGCAATCCATATTCTTGGCTTTATTGCTTTTCTTTAGGTGAAATGATCAAAATAAAGGGAAAATATATTTAATTGTTGAATATTATACGAATATTATATGACAATTTAATTCCCGGAATGATCCCGTGAAAAGCAAAATTTGTTTACCTGGTGACTATTGTGAAGCTATGCCTTTTGGTGAGACGATAATGTCATTGCTGGAAAAATTTCAGTAATAGAGTCCTAAACCGTCACGGGATATCTGTCCTCTTGCATGTCAGTAAGTGCTGGACAGTCTCCCCAAAGATGAAGAAGGGACTAGATGCAACAAATAGGTGGTTCTACAGAAAGATGCTGATGATACCATGGACCGAACATGTGAGCAACGGTGAAGATTTGTGAAAAAATGGAAAGAAAATCAACTGCAAGAAGACAGAAAGATTGAATCTGAAGTGCGAATTGCAAATCAGAGATACCAAAATAAAACAAGTGCGGAAATTTAAATGTTTGGTAAGTGATTTAACTGAGGACGGAAAGTGTGACACTGAAATCCGAAGGCGTATTGGGACAGCAAAAGATGCCTTCCAAAAGCTAAGTAGAGTACTATGAAATAGAAAGACTTGACTAGAAACAAGGAAAAGAGTACTAAACTGTTAAATGATATTTGTCCTTCTGTATGGCAGTGAGTGCTGAGGATACCATAGACCGAACATGTGAGAAACGACGAAGACCTTAGCGAAATGGAAACAAAAAGGTAACATATACTTAACATCAAGAAGAGGTATCTGGCGCGCATCATGAGGAAAATCTGATACTCACGGGACAGATAGAAGGCAACAGGAAAATAAGGCATAGCATGCTTAGTGATCTCGGGTAAACGGAACAGAGTTTAGGCGAAATAGCAGAAAGACAAAGATTATTAAGAGCTACAAGGGACAAGTTGTGGAGAGCCATGATTGCATACGTCCTGAGCGGACAAGCATATATAGAAGAGGGCCAGGTGTTAGTGGATGTCAGCGTTGTCAGCAAATCGTATTGGGAACACTACGTTTCCTCTCGGGTAATGGTTATCACATATGAAACCTTTCTGCATTATACCTAAAGATCAGTTGAAACTTAAAACCGGCATTGTTTCTGTCAACAGACAAGATTCCGAGTAAATTTCTCTCATTCTCTGTATGTCATTAAAACCTGCCGCTCAGTTGTCCCTATTCATGGTCTCTTCTCCAAGTTTCGCACTTTGTCAATATTTATATCTGAACTTTGCGTTTTTTATCTGCTGTCACCGTGCACATATACTCGTTTTCCTTTAAAACATCCGCGCCACTAAAAAAACACAGCGATTTATTCATAACGTGTTCACTTCAAGTGATTGATGAAAAGGATAACTTTTCCCAAGAATTTAAAAAAAATGCACGCAAAACATGATTTTAATCATCTGCTTCAGATAGCTTTCATTTATTTTCGTCCAACTGCATATGAACACGTACAAATTTCTCTACTGCTCAACAACGAATGGTTAATCTTTTAAGCAAAATGGAAGTTGACGCATGTTTGCACGTGCTAGGATACACATATTTACCTGATTCATTAACCCAATAACTTTCGTAACTTACTATCGGTAGCTGACCTTCCTGGGAACTAAGAATTCTCTTCGAACCGTCAATGCCTACTAGACACCTCCCGTGTCTCTTACGGTAACAGTTCATTTAGTGAGGTGCGTAAAAACCAACAAGAAGTATAGCCAGTTTCGGTATTGCTGCCACATATGGTCCGACGCCCCTGTTATTTATCTAGATCTCTTTGATAAAATCCAAAGAAGAATCAGCAATATTATTGGTCTTGATCTGACGTTAATTTCCCATGACAGTAAGGTTGCCTCCCTGTGCCTTTTCTATAAATATTTTCATGGTAATTGTTCGGATAAGCTCTTCGCTATAGTGACTAGACTCTTTGAACTTAAGTGTCATACTAGACCGGCAACGAGATCTCATCAGTTTACAGTTGAGTTGGCTAGATGTAAACGTAAATTCCATGCTAACAGTTTCGTTTCTCGCTTGTGGACACCCTCCATGCTATCCAGCCTACTTTAATCTTCAAAAATTTAAATGCAATGTCAACCATTATCTATCCTCCTGATTACTCTTCTTTTGTTTCCTTGGTAATGTTTCTGTTTGTAATTCTGCCACATTCGGTAACCACTTGTTTCTTAGTAGCGTTACTGTCTTGTATGGGGTGAACTCGGTTTAAATAAAACTATCGAAAATATGATCGAACTCGCTATTCCTTTCAAAGGATCTCCAAAATAAGTTTCCTAACCATTAATTCACTACGAGGTGTTCTATATTTGCAACTATTATTTTCATATCTTAATTTCTGTACTATACAGAAACACGCTGAGGAAATATCTACTTTAACTTATTTTCCACCCTACAAAGCCTTTCCCACAGATGAAACGTTGCAAGCTTGAGGTGTTGAGTATTTACTAAATCCACATCCTGAATTTTTATCATGGATTCAGTGCCATCACTACTATCATTCTAATTCCAGACCATAGTAGTCTGTTTTGGAAAGATTTATCTTGAGTCCTATTTTTTTTTAAAAATTGTGTCGATTTTCATTTTTTATTAAAGAGCATTATTACCCCAACTATGAATACCTATGTCATCAGAATAGTAAGAAAAACACTACAAGCCTGGAGAGTGATCCTAAGTTGCTACAACAGAGAAAAAAATGATAAAATTAAAAAAAAAGTTACAAATGATTTTTAAAGAAATCAGATTGAAAACCGACTCAAAAACACGCATGAAATAAGTAGATTTCCCATTTTTTCAATCGTCAAAAAGGTATATATCAACCATTCAGCAAGCCGAACGACAGCCCACTTTACGTACATAATTCTTGCAAACATCCACTTACCATAATCAAGCAAGATCAACCGCAGATTATCCGACAAAATGTCTGACGAAAAGTTTTCACGATTATGTAAAACACTAAAGAACGGTGTTTATTCGGCAAAATTAACATTTGCACCAGGTGCTGAAAAAAGAAAAGAAGCATAAAAAGAGACATTATGTAGTTTTAACGCCGTTACAATAAAAACGCAGGAGAAAAGACAAAGACAAAAAAACAAAACAAAGATAAAATATTCATTAGATACATCGACAAAAAGTTCCGAAAAGCAAGCAAAATGCACAAATTATAGAACAGAACGACTTTAAAACTCAGTTTTTAGTTACACTGAAAATATATTACACATCATAAAATAGACACCACAATGAAATTTTAATTCGTCTACCAGCCTGAATATTCGGGCAATCTTATTCTTCTTGCATTAGATTTCTAGAATGTTCCGGGCGGTAGACGTAATAAAATACTGTTTAAAATAAGGAGACCTTTTAGTATCCAGTATAAATAATGTTTAAAGTGATATATATTATATATATATATATATATATATATATATATATATATATATATATATATATATATATATATATGTATATATATATGTGTGTGTGTGTGTGTGTGTGTGTGTATTTAGGCAAAAATCCTTCTTTCATGCATATTTCATTAAAGACGACAAACAAGGTGCTTTGATTTATTTTTTTTATACAATTTCTCATGCGATTTAATAATGTTTTATGCAGTTTATTCAGTAAAACTTTGAATTTACTGTATACTCGTATATATATATATATATATATATATATATATATATACATATATATATATATATATCATATTATATATGAAGAAATATAGTCTTAGGGTGTGCTATATTTATGGGATAAAGTGCTCAATATCAGAGATAGAGCGTGTGTAAATATAAAAGTGAACATAGAAGTCAACACTTAGAGGCGACAGTCTGTTTCGTGCTAGACGTAATCGTCAGGACTGAGGATTGCATCTATCATGAAACAGACTGTTGCCTCTAAGTGTTGACTTCTATGTTCACGTTTATATTTGTCATATTATATATATATATAAATTTATATATATGTATACATAATATATTATTAGATAGGCTTACATCCACACCACGTTCAAACAGCGTTTCCCGTACAATCACTGAAGTTAAGCAACGTCAAGCCTGGTCAGTAACCGCTTGGGAATAATAGTGCTGTAAGATTGGATGTGTGGGTGGGGTAATGGATAATGGCTCGGAATTTTTTAATCGGAAAGCCAAGTTTCAGTTTCTGTTGGGTTCGTTATATTTATTTACGTGCAAATCCCCTTGGGAAAAGGTATGAAGATCATTTTGTTTTGAGAAAACTTTCAAATTCCCCCACCTCAATTTCATCCTCACCGCAAAAAAAAAAACGAACTTACAAAATCCACAAAGCCAAATAAACTGACACCAGCAATGACACTTTTTGCAAAAATTACACAAAATTCATAATCCTACACACCAAAACTAAATACTAAAGTCGAAAACAAATTAGTCATCCTTAATACTAGGATCATTACCACCACATCAAAAACAATTGGAGATATAATTATGATGAAAAATTGACCCAACACCAATTCAGATGCCGGGATTTATGAAATAAAATGTTTATAATGCACAAATGTTTATGAAGGGGAGACATCACGTGATATAAAACTCCGCATCTTTGAACACACGAGAGACTTGCGTTTGGAAAAACGATCTAACTCTCTCGTTTTGCATCGAAAACATTATTGCCAACTATAAACACACGCATAAGGCATTACATGACAAAGAATACATGCTTAAAGAGGCCAGCCATAAATTAGAACCCGCTGCGAATGCTAATCACACAAAGGTGAAGACATCTGAACTCCCATTAGACACAAAATTACGAAGACACATTACCATCCGATGCCAACTAAGACATACAAAAATCTTTACGAACTACATACACATAGAATCATCTAAGTTTTAATGCACTTGACACGTGTCTGATCAATGAGAACTGGTCCAAATATAATTGAAAATACAAGTGTTTCTGTCTCTTTGTCTGTTTTCTCGAAATCTCTAACGAAACTTTAATAAAAGTGAAACATGTTAGAATGATATACGTTTCGTATTTGTTCTTTAATTTATCATCCTGTCGGATTCCGATCCACATTTGATCTTTCACTCATATATATATATATATATATATATATATATATATATATATATATATATATATATATATGTACAAGTGTGTGTGTGTGTGCGTGTGTGTGTTAAACATAATAGAATACGTATGCATACTTTTATATAATACATTATTTACTCAAAAACACCATTATTTTCATTAAATACGATATCAGTTCAAGACGCGGTCAATCAAGGCTCCTCACAAATTCCTCTTTTTATATGTGACTTGTCATGAATCCGACAGTATCACGTTTTGTTTCGTTATGTTTTTTTATCCTTATTCTTCTCCTAGACTGGATGCAACCCAAGGATAAAAAGCCAATTTTTTCCTGCTATTTAACAAATAATTAGAGATGGAGAGAAGAAATGGATTTATGCTTTTTCCAAAGTGAACTCGGCAGATTTTCCCCCACAGACAATGAATTGTACATATGGGGTTTAGTTAGAGACAATGAGGTATTATGGTGGATGTAGTAAGAAAGGTAAGTAAGAATGTGTTGTTTTGCTGTTAGGAATATTGTTGTATGTTTGGGTCTGTGTTCATGGCTAGCTAAGTTTAACGTTAAGACAGAAGAAGGTCCTTTCCGCCATTCCCCATTTTGGCCTTGTGCCACATTTTGTAAATAAATTACAAATAAATATCGCTCTTCTCTATGGTTACTAGACTCTTTGATTTTAAGCGCAGACCAGCGAAGAGGTTTCATCGATGTAAAGTTGAGATGGCTAAGTTTAACCGTAAATTCTATGCTAAAAGTTTCTTTTCTCGAACTTCTCGCTTGTGGAACTCACTTCCTACTCCATGCTTTCCAGCCAACTTTAATCTTCAAATATTTCACTGCAATGTCAATCGTTATTTACTGTCCTTCACTTTATTCTTCTTTAGGTCTCGTTCCTGGGCAATGTTTCTGTTTCTAACTCTTCCACGCCCAGTAGCCCCCCGTTGTGTCTTAGTGGCTTTATTGCCTTGCATGGGGTGAACTCGATTAAAAAAATAAAGTAGGCCAGGTTAAGAAACCTCCAGTACTCTCTAGTCTGTAGTTCATTTAATTAGAAATGCACGTTTGTGAGAGAAGGAAAACAGCTATTCTGAACTACACACATAGATTAAAATAAAATATATATTAATCTGAATTTATGTACCTGTCTCTGTGATTGTGTGTTTATTTACAGTTGAGCACTCTAATCCAAATTTCGATAGTTTGGCAACTGTAGGGGTTTCAGATTAATGAAGTTTAACCTCGATAATCCATAGTATTTAGCTAAGTTCTCAGAGGAACTCGTTGCACTGCGCTCAAACTTTGTCATATAAAGAAAGCTTCAGCGCGTCTTGCCTGTTTTTATGCTTAAATAAGTTGCGTTTCTAACGGAGAAAATACAATATATAGATTATTTTATTTCTTTAAAACTTTGGTACGATGTATTGCGTTACAGCTACAACTTTCTATCTATAATTAAATATATAAAAACAGTGAACACATATGTGTGATATATAGGTAAACAGATAGATGTGAACAGATAACTAAATTTTAGCTAAATGGATATGAACAGAATAATCTATCTATCTATCTATCTATCTATATATATATATATATATATATATATATATATATATATATATATATATATATATATATATTAAGAGACTTAGATGGATAAGTATTAAGAGACTGTGATAGATCGATAGACAGATAGATGGATACATATATTAAGAGACCTTGACAGATTCAAAGTTATGAACAGCTATATATATATATATATATATATATATATATATATATATATATATATATATATATATATATAGTGAGAAACAGATGATAGATAGATAGATAGATAGATAGATAGAAAGATAGATAGATAGAATGTTATTGGACTGCTTCTGTAAAAAAGTATGAAAATCATTCAAAAGAGAATCTAGTCTTTTACAAAGACAGTTCAATCTGCTCAGTAGATTTAATTTCGAATTGAATTCTATATTAGCCAAGCTATTAATACGCACACACACACACATATATATATATATATATATATATATATATATATATATATATATATATATATATATATATATATATATATATATATATATATATGTGTGCACATTTCATTAAAACCGACTGACAAGGTGCTTTTATTTAGTTTTTTATATAATTTCTCGTGCGATCTAATAAAGTTTTTCTTTTCAGAGGATAAATTATATAAAAACTGTCCGAATGTTCTTTTTATCCGAGCGCTTTCGGCTATACATTTAGCCATTTTCAAGGATTATATTTCAACTGTTAGAATTATAAATAGTTTGTTATATGTATGTTTTATAAAGTGAATCATTTTTTTGTTTCAAAACTCCGTCAAGATATTATGTCCATGTTCAAAGTTAATATTATTGAGTGTTGGTTTGTTTGTTTTTATTAGTAAGGCTTCCATTATTTTTAGCCTTTTTTTGCAAGTGGATGATGCTATTATATTAGTGTTGTCGACAAGTATACTCGAATATATTCTGAAAAGAAAAACTTTATTAGATCGCACGAGAAATTATATAAAAAACTAAATAAAAGCACCTTGTCGGTCGTTTTTAATGAAATGTGCATGAAAGAAGGATTGCTGCCTAAATACACACACACACACACACACACACACACACACACACACACACACACACACACATATATATATATATATATATATATATATGCACAACTTTCGCTATTCTGGAAGTCATTTTAAAATGTAATTAATATTAAATTTACAGTAATAACAATAATACCTTGTTCCTGAGTTGCGTTGACCACAAACTGTTTTAACATGTCGTCGTCACTTAGATTAACATGTTCATTTTAAATTTAAGATTATAATGTGTCTATACATACCAGAATTAATGCAATGACAATTTTTTCTCGCTTTTAACATAACACTAATGTTCTTGATATTGAATAGAGATTATCAAAACGATTAAAAGGCAAAACATTAGAAAGTACACTGTACGTTAATTTAATTGTAAATAGATACCAGGCAAGCACAAATCGATTTTAAGGATTTTTTTTATATTCTTCTCGGAGCCACAGTAATCCGGATCAAACTTTGACGGTTTTTAATATTCTAAAAAAAAAATTAATTGATTATGTTTGCTTAGAACTATAGACTTCCAGTCAGAGGTGACGTTACTTTGGAAATGAAATTCATTTACATAACACATTGAGTTATCACGATCATGAGCCCCGAACTCGATTAGGATTGTTAAACTCCTGAATGTTCTTCGGTCGTAGCAAACATTGATCGTGTCTCGAACAAGATAGCCTGATGGACGGACCCCATCCGTTTCTTGGCCGATTTTGAATTCAGAGTTGTCTTTTTCTAATTCTGGTTGCCGTAACAAGACTAAAAATCTCATTTCGCCCTATTATATTGGATATATTTAAATTCAGAGTTACTTTCTCCAACTCAGGCAAAAGAGCCAAATCTTCCCGACTTTCGACCAAATCTTCCGACTCAAAGCTGGAAGAAGATGCATTCACACATTTGCCATCGGTGAGAAATTGACCTCGGCTCGTCGATTTCACATTCTGCATCGATAAACGTTATACCACACGTACATTAGCCGTTTCCCTACAAGGAAACATTTGGCATTCATTGACAGAGCAGTGTTGTGGTAGGATCCACCTAATTTGCATAGCGGAGTACCGACGATATAAATATGGTTGGTACGGGAAGACAGGGGGGCAAATCAAGAGATCCAACTAGAGACTCTGCCCGACTGCGACTTAGTCAACACATTCTCCAGGAACGGTCTTCCCAGGAATATACAAAAGACTATATGTAAATATTGTGTACACTTTCTTGTTTCAATACATTTTATTCTAACTACATTTTGTGTTTGCATTATTATTCCATGCATTAGTCAAGTTTCATCAAGCAGCCAATAATGTTTTCGGTTGTAATTTTTTTCGGGAAAACAGGTTTCTCAAGTCCAATAGCTGTTATCGCTCTTTCTGGTATTGATTGGTGGTGGTGGGGGTATTCCTTACCTTTTATTTGAAGTAGTGCGGAATTTTAGCATCTTGATTATTTTCTCTTCACAAACTATCCCTATTAATCACCCCCTCTTTTTTCGCGTGCGGTGTAATGGATAGCGGTTCGGAATGAGAAATCGGAGAGCCTAGTTTGTAATTCGAATCGGATTCGTTACATTCACTTACGAGCAAATGCCCTTGGGAAAGGTATGAATCTATCTCTTTCCCCAGCTATGGGTTAAATAGTAAGACTTATATCATTGTTAGTCTCCGAAAATTGTTAATGCAATATTCACACACAAAGAAAACAAAAGAATTATTCTTACAATATAAAATATGTTTCGGCTTTAAATATCCCCAAAAGGGTGATAATCCATAACCACACACATACACATACACACACACACACACACACACACACACACACACACACACACACACACACACACACACACACATATATATATATATATATATATGATGCTTTTTTTTAAATGTGCTATATGTATGTGGGAAAATTGTTCAATATCGGAGACAGAACGTTTGTAGCTATAGACAGTAGGGAATAGAAATCAACACTGCAAGGTTATTGTCAGTTTTCGTGCTTCAAGCGATCCTCATATTAGTTCATGAAGCTTTGAAATTTAAGAGGACTGTTGCGTTCAAAAATGTTCAATTCATTTCATGCCGAAGGTAAGCGGACAATTAAGAGAATTTATCCTGTGCGGTAATTTGAGTGATTCAAGCTTTAGCCACGTGAATATTTCACATTTGTTTCTGTTAATATTTCACCTTTTAAAAGATTGGAAGTGAAAGTGAAAGTGAAACTGAAACTATATACAGGTGCCTCAATTTCTTAGGAGATAACAGTTTACGAAATATTTATACAACAAGTAAAGGAATATAAGAAAGAAGAAACAGTGTCTGAAAGCGACAAAACAAGATTGAAAGGCTTCACATCTAGTTTACAGAAATAAATATGGACTTTTTAAAATTTACAAATAACGTCCAACTGATGAGTCTGTTCGCTGAGTTTCGAAATGGACAATATACAGGGTGCGATGAATAAATTATCGCCTAAATCATGCAAAAACTGGCTTCAACCACGGCCTCAAGACGACTTCAGAATCTCCTGCAACTTTTCTGGACTGTCTCTTTGTTTAAGTTGGGGAAGGCAGCCATAATCCTTGTCTTCAGTTCATCTTTACTGTTACAAGAAGTTTTGTTGGTATCTCGTTCAACTCCACGCCGCACATAATAATCAAAGGAGTGCAGTCTGGGGAGTTAGGTGGCCAGATGGAAGTGGGGATGTAGTCACAGAAATTGTCTGACTGCCATGACTGGGTTCTCCTGTTTGTGTGGCATGGTGCAGAGTCCTAGAAAGTACTAGTCCCTAGACATAGGGTCTTCCGGCAGCAACCCTCTTGAACCAGGATAGAACTACCTCCTCACTTGATGTATGACTCTGTGTTGAGTCTGAGGCCCTCATCAACAAATTCGGGAGTCCTTTTCTTATCAGAACGATCTGAGTGAATTTTCCGAGCTGCTGTACATTTGTAATCACCATTAGACTCCCCCAGCTTTTTCTGAATACTCTGCATTGTCCTCAGATCCACACCCAAATATTCAGAAATTTTCGTATTGAAGCTTCTAGCGCGAATACCAAGCAGTACAACATGCAATTTCCAAATTTCTGGCGGAGTGACTTGCTTCATGGTGCTCTTTTTCTCAAAGACGGTGCTCAACTAAATCTACCGTGCAGTCGACAAAACCAAAAACAAACAACGCGCATGCGCGAAATTAAAAATATAAACGGTCGACAATTTACCCATCGCATCCTGTACAACGGTTTTATAGATATTACTTAAATAAAAATTTTGTTTGTTTTACTATGAATATAGAATTTAGTTTACTGAAAAAGTCGGGGAATTATCTTTTCATAATCAAGCAAGAGTACACACGTTTGCTGAATATTTCTTTGAACACACGAATAAAAAGGGGAAAAAATCTTTGCTAAAATTCCTGTTCTCAGAAAAGATGTCATTTTTGCTTCGAGACAACAGTATATTTTTTTTAATTTTGAAAACTGAAAACACACACACACACACACACACACACACACACACACACACACACACACACACACACACACACACACACACACATACAGAATTGGAGAGAGAGTGGTGGAAAGAAAAAATCACATTTCTAAGCAGCAATCTGTAAAAATAAATGGACTAAATTTGCCTTTTGATTATATTTTGTAATCAATCAGTTTAGTGCCATACTTCCTACACGATTGGGCAATCATGTCTCATGATTCATGACTGACTTGGCAGAAGATTTTCCCGCAGTAGTTTGCCGTTTCTTTCTGTAGACTAGTTGCCAACCAAGGCTATAGGACACAATCTGTCCTGCTGTTCAACCCATAGATGAGGGATAAGAAATGTATTTATACCTTCTCCGAGATTATTTCTCCGTAAGTGAAAGTAAAGAACCTGAATGGAATTCGAACTTCGCTCACACTTTCCGAACCGATATCCATTACACCACCCGCATATATTTTTTAATGGAAGTCCGAAATTTTTCAACTATAACAAAAAAAAAAACAAGAGTTTTGCAACTGAATTTATCCTTTCTAGTTGTTTTTATTTCTTTTTTAAATATTAATTTTCAGCTAATAAAAGGCTCAAGAGCCACTCGGGGTAGATTGTTACTGAATATAAAAAGAGGGAAAAGGAAGTGAAGATTATGAGGATAACGAGGATAGGTAGCAGTTGGCACTTGAAGAGGTTAAGACTGGAGGGTTCAGGGAAGAAACGAAGCGGAAGTCTGTTACAAAGTCATCGGAAAAAAAATGCAAAGTGGAACTTCATTCTTACGAGTGGAATACGGAGGAAATGGAAGTGATTCGACTTCAGATAGCGAGTTCTACTTGCAGAGGTCTGAAATGGTGGAAATAAAGAGTGGAGATCATCATATATTTTCCACTCTGCTGCCTTTAAAAAAACATTAAAAACATTTAATTTTTTGGGGTGGGTGGGGAGAATATGATTTTTAGTGTACCATGATCTCATAAGTAATCAATCATAACATCCAACCCCAATAATCCTCATAGAAAAGAAACTAGAAAACGACCCACCGGAAGATCGCGTGAGCCTTGCATACAAAAGGTCGACAATTTACCAATTTTTATTTATTTCTTCCTTTCATCAAGCCCTGACTTTAAATGTAGTCTCTTCCTATGTAAGACATATTTTTATAAAGCACTGCCTGTTTTGTGACTCCCGCGTGGATGCTTCCCTGAACGCTACTTTCTTAACACGTTGACTCCCACACGACCCACCGGAGGGTCGTGGTGGTATGTGTGCAAGCCCACACGACCCTCCCCTGGGTTGTTTTCCAATTTCTTTTCTGTGAGGATCATTGGGTGTGGGATGTTATGATTGATTGCTTATGAAATCGTGGTACACCAAAAGCACATTTTCCCCAATTTTTTTTATTTTCTTGTCTTTTATTTTGATTCCCTTTTGGAATTTCTACTGTTATATTTTGGGGGAAGGCGTCAATTTTTTATTTTTACATATACTGTGATGTACCATGCATTCGTTTGGGTTGTTTGGTACTCTGGGTCGCAAAATGGATCGTGGGTAATAAATACTACCTATGATATCCTTACCTCATACATGAAACAATGTTAAAACAAAGTCGCTTGTACCAAAATTAATTAAGATATAGTGTTGGGAAATGAGGCTTGGGAACCAACGTGTTATGAATTAATCATTATATATCCTCCTTATCTTCATAACCTTCGTTTCCTACTTCCTACTTCATATATCAAACCTTATTCAGTAATAATCTACTTTGAGTGGCTCTTGCGCATTGTATTGAGTGGAGTTTAGTAAAAAAAACTCTGACAAGGAAACTAGTTGGGATCTTTTTAAGGCCCGTTATGACTATGTTCTTCGCTCCTCCATAGCCGCCTATTGTAACATTCGTTGAGCTGATCAGCGTTTTTTTTTGTTGCCTGCTTTACGTTAATATTTGATTCCATTGTCTCAACACACGGAGTCTGTATTGAATTAAGTTTCGACTTCTCATTTGTCAGAGAACTCGAAAGGAATAAAAATCTAGATTCAATTACTCTTGTTTATTCATGGAGTTTTCTTACTGCTATTTTTACAGAACTGTCAATCACTGTAAATACATTAACAATCAAAATCTCTCCGGACACCGTTCTGTTTTATTTATTTTAATTCTAAAATCTTTCTTTATTGCAAGTATAAACAATTCTGTATTGCAATATATGGTTTTGAATCTTGGTTATTTTATGAAGTATCTGCCCTGAGGCATACGAAGGAAAAATGCGTAGATAAATAGTTAACCAATATGAAATTAAAAAAAAAATGTACTAATGAATGAAACGCAAATCTTGAATTAATTAAAAAAATATTTCCCCACTGGATGCAACAAATATTGAAACGTGGAGTCTGTTCGGAGATTTGCGCATGCGCACGGGGAATAGTACAGGGTTTGCAATCATCTAATGCCGCAGCCATCACTTCCGTGTTTCTTTCGTATAGGATGCGGTACGCTTTTCAAATGAATTCAGTCACGCGATTTGTCAGACTGAGATAAAAATCTTAACACGTATTTTCCGCTACATTGATAGACTGACATGGGTCTCTACGCCAGGACTGCATCTAAGACCAGTAAATTGTTTACTTCTCGCCTCGGATTCACAGAGCGGACGAGACAGAGCGAAGACTATCGAACGACACAGGGACAATACATGTTACAATAAAGAATACGCTTTACAAAAAAGTAGCTATTTTTATCAAACTGTTTAGTGTGAAAAGGATGGGTTGTCATATATATATGTATATATATATATATATATATATATGTATATATATATATATATATATATATATATATATATATATATATATATATATATATATATATATATATATATATATATATATATATATATATATATATGTATATATATATATATATATATATATATCGATATGCTAGGTAAACTGTTTAGTGTGAAAAGGATGGGTTGTCATATATATATATAGTGTGAAAAGGATATATATATATATATATGACAACCCATCCTTTTCACACTAAACAGTTTACCTAGCATATCGATACCAGTACTTTTATTTAGTGACTATTTGATCCTAAGTAGGCACTGTGGAGTAATGGATACCGGCTCGGACTCAGGGAGCGGAGGGCCGAGTTCGAATTCCAGTCGAATCAGTTATATTCACTTTTTCTCCACCCCAAAAAGAACTATGGGTAAATAGCAGCGCAGACTGGATTCTGCAGCCTTGGATGGCAACATGGTCTACCGCAGAAAGAAATGACAATCTGCCTCGTCGGTCATGTATAGAAAGATACATGATCGCCTAATCTTGTATCACGCATGACACATAACTAACTGATTTGAGTCTAAATAAATGTGACGTTAAATGTATTCTTAACCTACCGTATTTTTTAATTCATATTTTTTGGTTAATAAGATACAGTTTCTGCCAGGTTATTTTTTATGACAACTACTTTTGCTAGTGTATTTTTCCCATTTATAACAACTATAGATTAGACGCAGGGTCATTTTCTTGATGAATTCCTTATTTCTTTATTAAGTGCGTCTTATGTGACGATAAATAGGTTATGATTATACTCTTATGTTAACTTGTGTTCTCAACTGACATGAAGTGGAAAGACTATATTGAGTCCATTGTTAAGTCAGCTGCAGAGAAAGTTAGTTCATTGTATCGTGCGAGACATTTTTTCTCTCCAGAATCTATCGTACACATCTACATGTCTACCAGTTGCTAGCGCCCAGCCCAACTTGTTTTAGATTCAGAGTTGCCGTTCCCCTAGTCTGATGCCGAACAAAACTGATTAGCCCAGTCTATTCTAATTAGAGAAGATGAGATTTATTCATATTTTGCGTGAACATAACGGCCTTAACTCTACTTTTAGAACATATCATTCTCAAACCTTTATGTATTTAAGCGCAGTACTAGATTGGCTGCTAGGTGGTCTCATTTTTTTACAGTTAAAATGGCTAGATGTAACCGTAAATTCTATGCTAACATATCTTTTCTCTTGCTCTTCTCCCTTGTAGAAATCTCTTCCAGCTTTTGCTTTCCTGTCATCTTAATTCCTGCACTTTTATTGTTCCCTTTCCTTAATAGTGTTTACTTTTTCTCATATTCTTTCACACTCAGTACACCTTTGCATCTTAGTAGCTTTAATGCATTCCTTGGGGTGAAAAGAAAAAAATCGGATTTAAACTCGGTATGATAATCACACTCTCCGCGCTTACAGCTATTATGCTTGGTATTTTTTTCTCTTATCATAGTAGAAAATAAAATTGGTATCATTATAAAAGAATATGATAAATCTTTTGAAAAATAAAAACAAAAACTAATAGAGAAATGTACTGTATTTGATGACATATAAGATTCCCCCATAAACATTTTATTTTTACAAACTTACAGCTTTGGATGTGCGGCTAGATTAGCGCTTATCTTCTCGAGAAGTGGAGTCGATCAGTCGAGTTCCAATTCCGTCTGCTACTTTCACTTTTTGCATAAATACGCTTTCTCCATCTATAAAAATGCACGTACTGATATTCATCGATAATTCTGAAAACTTACTGTGGATGTAAGCACATTTAAGCGTGGTAATGTTTTTATTATGACACTCAGCTTTTACTAAATAGGTCTTTGCAACTCCCGGATTCTCAGTTACTGAATTGTCTTCCTTTCACGCAGGAAAATGTTATAGAGATTACAGAGAGAAATCATTGGCATATTATATAGTACAAGTAGCTGCTGTAATGTTCTCGGGCTTGCAAAAAAAGCCATTATTGTTTGGTCATTTGGACAAATTTGGTGAAGTGGATCAGATCAAATATTTAAGATAGGAAAATTATAATTAATCGAAAGATAGATAATTGGTTAGTTAGATAGATAGATAGATAGATAGATAGATATGAATAGACTAGAAAAGACACACACACACACACACACACACATATATATATATATAAATAGATAGGTAGATAGATATGAATAGATACATAGATATGAATAAACTGGAAAAGATAGATAGATACATAGATACATAGATAGATATCAATAGACTGGAAAAGATAGATAGATAGATATGAATAGACTGGAAAAGATAGATAGATAGATAGATAGATAGATAGATATTAATAGACTGGAAAAGATAGATAAATAGATTATCCAAATGCAACAAACTGAAGTCGTCTCTTTTATCCTGAAAGTCTATGTTTTCTATAGTATTTACGTGTACAGACAAACCTCTCATCTACGGACCCCATCAACGGACTTCTGTTGCAACGGACAAAATCTGCAGCAAAATAAAAAAAGAAGTTATGCAGGGAAAAAATTTAAACCGATAGCGATGTATTTCAAAATTTGCGGGCTTAGCGGAACGAGTCGTATTAGTTCTCAAAGTGACCACTTGGCGGCGGTGGCGGGCTTGTTAATTGTAAACAAAGACGGGTGTACAGTCTATAAAGTACAATATATTAGCGCGTCAGCGAGAAAGTAGCTATCAGATATCTATTATTTTTGTTATTTTGATTAATATATCTATATTAAGTATATATTTATTTATGCCATATATACATGTTTATAGTATTTACATTATGAACATAAGTACTTGTAGTTACTAGAGTGGTTTTATATTAAAAAATATCCCTTTCCATTTAGGGAAAATCGGCAATAACGGACCATCCATCTCCACTATTAGTCTGATGATGAGAGGTTTGTCTGTATATATAAAGAGCAATGTGACTGGATGTCGAACAGTGAGAATCAATCGTTGAAATTGAATGATTGACATTTCTTTTGCAATATTGACTTTTTGATTTTATTCACCAGCATCTCGTGATTAATCTGTTGTCTCCGGTTTGACCTTTGACTATATCCAGGCAGAAAATGTTCATTGGGACAAGTTTTGTTGAAGACAACGAACAAGTCTAATAAAGTTTTTAATCATTTTTCGTTGACGAATGAATGTCTCTATTTTTGTGTTAAAGGTGCGTATGAACTGTCCTTAGTTCATGATATTCTTATTAGAGTTCTACGCATTTTCCTGGCTTCAGATAATGAAACATATGACGTAGCAAAATTCCAAATCATCACCCAAACTTCTAAATCTTCCCCCCAAATCAAACAAATTTAAAATATAATTTAATTTCTTTAGTCTTTTCAAGCCTGGGGTACATGGCTGCAATTGTATAACTGCATCCTCTCTATAGCTGCACCCCTGTCTAGAAATGTCTACCTGCGTCCTAGCATGTATCTTCCGTTGGTACACTAAGCTATTCCCCTCACTCTAATCTTTATTATGGTATGGCCTTCGAAAGTGTTTGATTGTTCTTCATAAAAAAATTCCATCGATAAACACTTCTTGTGTGGTCGCTGCTCGGAGTTAAATTGTTTCAATGTTTTAGTTATTCAGTAAATTTCCTATGGTTTTCAAATAGTATGGCATTGTTCACAAATCTAATAATAAAACAAAAACAGGGATGAAGCGTCAGAGCTTGAGTCAACTGCAAGTGCAAACTCATGAACGCCCTCTTCTTCTTCGCCCGTTTACTGTAAAGCAGAGGTTAATAAGAGTTTCTTCGGGAATTTTTCCCTTCTAAAGCTTCAATAATCCTTTTCAAAAAATCTTTGCATCAAAGGTTGTTCGAATGCCAATTTAGGATGGAATCATGTAAAAACTATTGGCTAAATAGCAAAAGACGATTTTAGACCTAGTTTGTCGCAGATTTCCTCCACCTAACTAAAATAATCTGGATCAAACATTTACGCAAGACAATTTGTATATCATGTGTAAATTACATAGCAAGTTTGGAAAGCATCGGATGAAAAAACAGGGAGTTCTGGCCGGAAAACGGTCTTTTTGAAGAGTGGCTTTTTGTTATACGCGGGCAAGCGAGCAGGACTAAAACCACACTATCTTATTACTTGCATGATAGCAAATGTTTGCGACATGTTTGAAGAAAATCTGATAAAAAATGAGAAAATTAGTAGTACTAAAAATCCGATTTTTTCACAGATTTTTTTAATCAGAAGCCAATGTCACAGGAAAACTGTCAAGAAGACGATATAAACCTCGTAACATAAGCTATGTTTGCATTAAGTCCAAAACCATCAGCTTATCCAGTAAAAATGAATTCGCGTGTAACTTTGCCTTGTTTTTTGTAAGTATCATATCTTCTTTCAGTTTTATGAATTTTTCTGCCAGAACCGGGGGTCCTGGTGATTGAACGGTTCGTCTTGACCTACCTCGATAATGTGCAACAGTTTCATCGAAATCTGTCGAGAAATGTGGACATGCATAAATTGCATACATACACACAGACACACATAAACAGACACATCTTCTGTTTTATAGATATAGATAATGGGAGATATTATAGATAAACTACAAATTAGATTAATGTTGAGAAACTGAATAACAAAATGCGAAAAATAATTTCTATGTAACGCGATTGGTCGCGATGATGTACAGGAAAAAATAGCACTCGAATTAATTGACAAAAATAAATACTGTTATATATCAGTCCTCCGTACAATAATATTTAATCAGAATAAAATAAGTTTCTTACTGATGGGATTATATTCATATACAGGGTATGATGGGTAAATTGCCGCTATTTTATATTTTTAATTTCGCGTATGTTTGCTTTGTGATTTTGTCGACTGCAGAGTATAGCAGGGTCTGTTGGGCACTGTCTTTGAATAAAATAGCACCATTATGCAATTCAATCTGCCAGAAATTTGGAAACGGTATGCTGTACTACTTGGTATTCGCATAGTAAGGTCCAGTACGAACATTTCAAAGTGTTTAGTTGTCAATTTGAGGAGATTGGAGCGGATTCGGAAAGAGTTGTATGAGTCTAATGGTGATTATGAAAGTGTGCAAATTGATCACTAGTAATGGCAACGTTATGCCTACATTTATCTTCCTACTGGACTTCAGACCCAACACGAAAGCCTACATCAACTGTCTTGAGGAGGTAGTATTGACATGGTTCAAGTGGCGACAGGACTCTCTACCATGCCACAAAAGCAGGAGAACACAGCCACGGATGTTAGACAATTTCTGCGACTACATCGCCCCTTACATCTGGATACATAACTCCCCAGACTGCAACGCCCATGATTATTATGTGTAAGGCACATTTGAGCGAGTGACCAACAAAACTTCTAGTAATTCCAAAGATCAACTGGGGGCAGGGATTATGGCAGAATTCATCAACTTAAGCAAGGAGACCGTCCAGAAGAGATGCAGGAGATTACAAAGTCGATTGGATGCCGTGTTTGAAGCCAATGTTGATTTTATAGAATAAATTTACACTTTAGTATTTCAAGATATATTTTTTTTAATTTTTGTAAATATATCTGTTAATATGAGATATCAGTCTTATTTTCATTTTTGCATAATTTAGACGACAGTTCATCCTTAAGGATATGTGTACAGTACTGGATAGGTGTAGTGCAGAAATAAAAAAAATAAAAAAACTAAGTGAGCTCAAGACAGAGTATTACAGAATAAGATTGCTGTAGAAAAGTAAGAAGTTAGCATACTATAAGAATAGTTAACGACTTAGAGGTTAAAATCGTAGTGGTCGGAGGAAGCATCCTTTCAGGAATTTGTTCCTTAAATTAACAGTTCTGGAGGAAAGGCTTTCTGTTGGGTTTGGTTTGGTTTGCTTTATGACATATCAACTTATTGGGTCATGTGATGCCGAAATGCAATGTAGTTTTTTTTAAAACAAAATCTTAAATTTCAACAGTCAAACAATTCTATCTTAAATAGTAAGTAATATGATTATTTTTTTCATTATATTTTTAAAAATCTGCTTTATTTTCTCTTAGGAATTGAAATAACTCTCTAGGTGAAACTTCCTCCTTACCAATGATATACGAAGAGACTGAGTATGACCAGACCCTGTATATGTGACACGAAGCTGGAAAGATCTGACCTGGCGGAGCTAAGGAATGTATCTCGCCAGAGTATTAGCAATGAAAATGGCGTCAGATGAGGCTAGTGAGAGGCTAGTAACGTTTCGTCTGTGAAAAATGTGTTGTAGAGTGGAAAATTGTTAATCATCCACAAGGCTGTGTAAATTATTTTGAAATCTGTCAAAGCTGGAATATGAAGATTGGACTGTTCCAGCCCTGATAAAGCAACAATAGTCTATCTCTGGTCTGATCTGACCCTTGCAAAGAAAGAGTAATTTCTCTGTTTCTTAAGCATCAAGGCACGGAAATTAAACCGCCAACAAGAAAACTGATTAATAAATATAATTGACAGAGCTTCAATCTACTTTACTCTATGAACTATTTTCCTTGTTACTGGAGGTTTACTAACTTATCCACGATTTAATATCCTGTTGGTGTATTCGGCTCCTGCTGACCTTTCATTGAAGCTACAACCGCAAGAATTAGGAAGAAAATCGATTGTAGGTTCCTTTCTGATTAACATATATACTGAGGCATATAAGTTCTCTTTAATAGCGTCAGCAATAGTTCTGTAGTGTTATTTATTGATTCATTTTCTACGGCCTATCAACTCTTTGCAGATTATTTAAAATATTTAAATTTTAAAATATTTCCAAATTGTAAGAAATTTTTTTTAGATGATAACGGTTTAGTGATAGAAGTCTTACTAAGTAACCCATAGCCGAGGCTATGGATTTATTCTTTTTCCCAAGAATATTTGCGCATAAATGAATATAACGAACCCAAAAGGGAATTTGAACTCGGATCTCCGATTAACAATTTCAGAGCCATTATCCAGTACACCGCACACCCAAACTTACAGCACCTGATATTTCCAAGCGATCACCCATGCAGGCTCGACGTTGCTTAACCTTGATCATCGTACGTGTTTCAACGTGATGTGGCCGTAAATCATTTCATATTGTGTTTCTCTCTCCCTATATAATGCCATAATTGATTTTGAACGTAGTGTAGTGTCCTTTAGAGAAGCCAGGAGCAGGGTCAAGTTGGCAGAACTTCTGGCTACCGGCTGCAGATCTGTAGAACTCGTAGTCGACACAGCTCCACCTGGGTTGCAAGCGTAGGAAAGATTCTTATAACGGAGCGATATAAGCACCCAACTCAGAGAGGGGATGGACAGCCTTTCTGTAATCATACAAAACCCTCCTCGACTGTCCAAGACTTCTAACACCGCGACTGGTCGCTGAAGTGACCGCTTCAATCCCGAGCTAACACTATCCAACGTTGAGTTTTAATGTTGATCATAAGGCAGCCAAACTCGAATCGTCGCAGGTATCTTCGTATTGGACTGGTCCAAGCAGGGCGATGATGTACAAGAAAAAATAGCACTCGAATTAATTGACAAAAATAAATACTGTTATATATCAGTCCTCCGTACAATAATTGGTTTATATCAGAGTTCGCATACAATTAATTATCAGCCCAACCCTCATCTAAATCAGAAGTGACATTCTCGTTGTTGACCTAGCAAAGTTTGGTTTGCTGTTTTGGTAAAATTTGGCACAAGGCTGAAGTCGGAGGCTTCCGTCCGCAGATAATCACGTGGATGTCTCTCCTGTTTCTGGTCTCTTCTCCGTCTTTTCTGCCTCTTTTCTCTCTTCTGTCTACTACTCAGTTCGCTTCACGCATTCGTATTTATGGATATTCGCCCAAACTGGCGTCGGAGTATGACAAGCTAGGAGCATTTCGGTGAATCCCCTCCGGATTACGTCATAACTTTAGGGAATTCCCTCTCTCCACCCTCTCTTTTAGTATCTTCTCTCACCGACCTCTTCAGCGAGCGTGGTTCGGTTCCTCCGTCCCCCTTGATGTCCTATCTGCGCCTGCTACCTCGACCATTTTCAGTTGTTTACAAAATCTGCATTTTCGCTTTCCATCCCGCATTTGCAGCTGTGTGTCAATCGACATTGTCTGTGTCACTTTTCCATTGTTCAAACTGTACCACATACAATTCAAGTCGTTTATGTGTGAATTAAATCCTCGATTCTACCCACGGGTTTTTGGTACTAACCCCTCTCGTTTCAATGTCTCTCAGCACATAACACTTTCTGTTGGTAAGAAAACATTTTTGGGTTTTATTTTACCGCGGTAACAACAAATGGTAGCACATTGCGGACAAGAATATCTGGTGCATCTTTTGGATGAGGGAACCAGAGCCTCACATTGGCCAATAGTAATTGACAAACTCAGATGTTGAATAAATATAATGTTAAATGAGATATATTTATTATTAGTCCGATCGCAGCACATTCATCACAACCATATTCCATTTCCCAATTTATTTATGTATATCATCTTGACAAAAGTTGATAGTGACAGTGAAACTCTGCGCTATTCAATAGCTATAAATAATTTCCAAACACTTCTCACTTAATGTTGTGGTGTCCTTCCTCTAAAGAGCCTATTTTGGACTCTTCCGCCTACTATAAGATTAGTATGATAGAAGGCCTTGAGGGAACAGTCGAATAGATTTTTCATTACTGTCGAACTCTCTGCCTTGAGCAGAGAGGAACCCGGATAAAATTTCGTCCGGGAAGGTAGACAGGCCCTGAACCCGTTTATACAGGTTTTATGGGAATATTTGTGGCCGAGCCTACGGGCTCGGAGTAGCCACGATAAACTTGGCCTTGTGCCACATACATCCCACGTTGGGGGGGGGCTGTTAAATATAACAGTCGAATAGATTGTTCTTTACTGCTGAACTCTCTGCCTTGAGCAGAGATGAACCCGGACGAGGCTTTGCCGAAGGGCAAAGTTTCGTCCGGGGAGGTAGACAGACTCTGAACCCGTTTATACAGGTTCTAAGGTAATATTTTTGGCCGAGCCTACGGGCTCGGATTACCCATGGTAAACTCGGCCTTGTGCCACATACATGTCTCGTGGTGGGGGCTGTTAAATATTAACAGTCGAATAGATTGAACGCTTGGTCAACCGACACACACTCACTAGTCGTGTAATATTCTTCTGTTGTCATTACGATTTAATATGTGATATATCGGCAACGCTGGTTTTGTTATTTCTTAGCCATTTACTTGGTCACAACACTTAACGACGTACATTTTCAACGGGACCCCTACTTACGATCAGCTACACAATGACACAAAATGGAAAAAATAATAAAATTCTATCTCGTCTATATTTTACGTTATACGCTAACTTTGATCATGATCGATTTCTATCTTCAGAATGAATCGAAATAATTAAAAGGAATAAATAAATTGTAAAACAAATAAAATTTTAATTTTACTATACATATAGTATGTAACCCGAAGTAATGTAAAGAATATAAAATTGGTTTCGAATTTCGTGTATTATATTTGCTGTTTAGTACGAAATTGTACTCTATAAGAATTTAGAAACAAATTAGAAATGTTGCAAAGTGGCATTACACAAACTCATTACACACTCGTATGCCTTGGAATAGCGGTCAGGTACAGTTCCTCATTTAGTGACCATTTAAACCAGGAACCAGTCTTTAAGTGAGGAGTGAGTACATCTTTATTTCATTCAGATGTCATAAATTTCAGACAATGAATCCTGAGCCTTCGGGTGTGAAAGGTTTTATACCGTTATCTAGTTTCAATCAAGAAATATTGTTTTCGCCACGAGACAATAAAAAGAAAGATAGACTTACTTTTGTGGTTAAGATTCAGAATTGATATATTGTGTATCATAGAAAAAGTATCGCGATGTGTTTGTTTTGAATCTTGTGAAATAAGAAATTTACCGTTGGCAATCAAAACAACACCAAAACATATTCAAAAGTATAAATAATAATTTGGACTCATGGTATGTGCATCGTTGGTGATGTGTAAAAAGAAATAGGAATCGATACAAAAGAATTCAATGATTCAACAATAAATTCATCGGAACACTACATCATGTTGGAATGGTGGAAGCAGATTCGATAAAATAGAATAAAAGGGGAAAAAAGAAATAATAAAAAAAAAAAAAATGAATATTTTGAAAAGTAGAGCCAACAGCAGAAACCTTAAGCAAATCTCTGGATCTTATGCAGAGCAAGATACTTTGAAGCTATTCTTCAACTGGATGAGAAAGGGAACAACAAAGAGTTTTTGTTCAGAAAACTAGAAAATTAACGACCATATATAAAGCTATACATCAAACTGCAAAGAAAAGAAGAGGAATAAGATTGATCGTCTTTTGTTGATTTGCTAAATCAAAGACGTATACAATGCAGAATAATGAGAGATTATGACAAACTGAATTTGTAGCAGAACTCTCAAAACAGTAAATGTTGAAAACAGAAACGCAAAACAAGGTGCCAAATAAAAAAAAGCCCAAAAAAGGCAACTCCATGAAGATCTCAAAAGACAAACGTAAGAAAATGCCCGTAAAATGTCATAGTCTCGCAGAGAGATGCATACAGAAATATATTTAATTGTTATTGCTAGTGTATAGGAATATGTTATATTACTCTCAAGCGAGCAACAGTGATAGTGAATGTAGCTTCTGTAAAAAAATGTAGCTTCTGTAAAAAATGTAGCTTCTGTAAAATGTAGCATCTGTAAAATGTAGCTTCTGTAAAAAAATGTAGCTTCTGTAAAAGAATGTAGCTTCTGTAAAAAAACACTGGTGGAAATGTCAATTGTATGAAAAATGCACAAAATCAGTATAAAAGTTTGTAAGAACGTTGAACCCCTTGATTTACCCCCTTGAATTAAACAAATGAATATGATTCGATGAAACTAAGCACAAACTAGAAATTGTCTGAGAGTTAAAAAAATGTCAAATTCTGTGTGGTTTGAAAATATACACTGTTCATTAAATACCAGTCCAGAGACTTCAAATTCATCAGATCTGGCAAATTGTGGACGTCACAGATTTCCGAAATAGTGAAGAGAGGACTTTATGCATGCTCTATTAACAATGGATTTCTGAAAATTCTGTAAAGATGATTTTTGACTGGTTAAAAGTCTTTGACTGTCTCGCGTTTAAGTGGACTATACAACTACTAATTTTAATTCGAAAACTTTAATGAGTAAACTGATTAATTTGATTATATGATAATAAACAAATCAGCTTACTCAAAGACTTACTTCTTTCATCTGGTTTGTACTGTAAATACCAAAAATGTCATATTTTGAATTGGGTTCTTGGCTTTCTGTAACTTTGAAATCTATTTAGTTGCTAATATGTCACAAAAGGTTCAAAATATAAATTAGACCGAAAATAATTCCACTTCACCCAAACGTTCGACCTCAGCTATAACCGCGACTTTACGCAAACTTTGACGCCAGCTGTTTTTAGATAGGCAGGTAGTGTAGAATTAGAACGAGACTAACCGAGTTCGAATTCCGCTAGAGTTTTTAAATTCACTTTTCGCACAAATCCCTTCGAGAAATGTACGAATCAATCTCGTCTCCCATCAGCTATGGATTAAATTGCTGCACTGACTGGGCTCTACAGCCGTTGTTGGCAACCAGTTTAATCGTAGTATGTAGCTCTGCGGAGACGCATACTAAATACGGAAAATATTAAGGATTTTACAAGTAACCGCGATGCGGAATTGTGGACTGTATGATTTCCATTGGGGTCAAATTAAAAAAAGGAGTGCATAAATAAGAGATATGGAAATAGAAGTTGATTCTAGAGCTATATATATACTTAAAAATGACACTGATTTAAAAGATGCATACATATTAGGTACAAATAAAAGGTGGCTGTTTTAAGATATTCTGGTTGATATGAATCAAAATCTGAGTGTTAGTCAAAATTGAAATCAGTGTGGGTTTTAGGTCTTAAAACCCAGTTAATGCAAGATATATCTGAATGTTATGTTCTGAAGTGTGCAGTTAATATAACAGCAGCTCAAAAAGAGATATTGTCAACCGAATTCAAATTCCATCCGAGTTCATGACATTCACTTTCACATAAATACTCTTGAGAAAGATATTCATCTATCACTTCTCTCCAAACTGTGGGTTAAATAGCAGGTCAGACGGGGCTCTCTATGGCCGGTTACCAGTGTAGTAAAAAGACAAACTCTGAATTCAAAACATTTACTTTGGGACACTAGTTTTGCAGCTCTGGTAAAGCGTATACCTTGTGGCGTTATGGACTTTATGATCTTGATGAGGTAGGTAGGCATTTATTTGTGACGTTCTTTGGTAAATATCTACGTGTAGGGATTGATTTCAACCTTGTAATTCTCTTTAAATATCTATATATACGTGTCAATTTGTTTGAAATTCGAATACAAATACACCGATCTGTGCATGCATATAAAGAAAAACTTGAAAAAATAATGTTCTTTGTACATCAATGGTTTTATTTTTTGAACGAAATCACTTTACAAAATCAGTTGACTCGGAAATATTTAAACAGTCTTGGGACTGTGAAGAAGGGGAGATTGACGTTGTTAAAAATAAATAGCTAGCTTTGGAACTTTCCTTAAAGTAAAAGGAAAAGATTCTTTGTCTGTACACTTCTGGGACATTTTTAATTCGGGGAATTAAAGGAAAGAAATGCCGATATATTTATATTTGCAACTAATTTCTTATTCAAACCACAAATGTATGTTCTTTTCTCACATTGTACGTTTAATCATTTAAGGGTCATTTCTGACGAAAACCTTCGCATATTACTGCCAAAATAAGAAAATTGCTTACCTTACTGTCCCCCAATACACGCACACACACACGCACACGCACACGCACACACACACACACACACACACCTATATATATTAGTTTGTGACGTTTTGACATTTTGCATCATAATTCGATGAACATTTTTTTAAAAAATAAAGAAGGTTATAATTAAGTATGTTTTTTTAACTATCACATCCAACACAAACTTTTTACATTCGGATCTAAGTATAGTAGTACTATGACTTTTTGGAGCACTCTGGAACTTTCCGGAACCTTCTAGAACTTCATAGGCCCTTCTGGAACATTTTGCTTATTTGTAAGTTTGTATATTATTCTGTAGCTATAAACTGTTAAATGCGTTAAAAATACATAAGTACTATCAAATTACATCATCACCAAAATTGAAAAATAAGGCCTCTGAAATATTTTGATTTTTTACCTTTATTGCATAAATGGTAAAATCGAATTTTCGATTTGGAGGTTGCCTTTTTCCAGAATTAAAACAAATTAATGTCATTTCATATTTTTGAACTAAATTTTATCGATATCTGACACATGATCATAATGTTACAAAAAAGCCATGACTCTAATATATATATATATATATATATATATATATATATATATATATATATATATATGTGCGTGTGTGTATTTAAAAAATCTCTAAAGTGTGCACAGAGTTCATAGTGCGTTTGTAGATGTCCAGGGTGCGATGGATAAATTGTCTAAATTAAGCAAAAACGAAAATAACACTGACATCTCATTTAACAAAGATATTTACCAAAATTAGACAAAAATATCTTTAAATACTAAAGAGCAGATTTATTCGAAAAAATCGACATTGGCTTCAATCACGCTCTCCAGACAACTTCGGAATCTCCTGAAACCCCTTGTTTAAGTTGGTGATTGCTGCCATAATCCATTGCTTTCAATTCATTTTTGGTGTTACAAAGAGTTTCATTGGTCTCTCGCTCAAATGCGCCTCACATATAATAATCAAGGGTGTTGAAATCTGAGAAGTTAGGTGCTTAGATGTAAGTGGTGATGTGGTTGCAGAAATTATCTGACAGCGATGACTGGGTTCTTCTGATTGTGTGTTTGTTAACATACTCGACTGTTGGGATTCTTCGGGCAATGTAGCAATTCTTACACAGAAATCGATAAACAACAAATGGTTTATTATAATAAGAATGCTATAATCTGGGTGAATTTATTCCAATGAACACTATCCTGTCCTCGTTGGGTAAACACGGATCTACTTAATTTCGGAGAGTCAAGGAAAATCAAAAATATCAGGATAACAAGACTCCATCCTGTAATTATATAGACAAGTATATCGTTATAAAACTTCATACATGGCTTATGTATAATTATGTGTAATTTAGGTTAAATATATAGGTTGTTGTGACTTCTGTCCTTTCGAAATATTTTTGATTATGCTGGCCTTGTGCTAAACTAAGAGAAACTGGAAAAATATCTGCTTCCTTTATTATATAGAATTACCTTTACCTAATTTATTTATCTATTTACTGTCTATCCTCGAATATATTCATCTTCATATCCGTCACTGTATCTATTTAATTTTTTTTATTTCAGTCCTGTCCTGTCCTTTTCTTTCTTTCTTTCTTTCTTTCTTTCTTTCTTTCTTTCTTTCTTTCTTTCTTTCTTTCTTTATCTTGAAATACGAAATAGTAGATTCATTCAGTAAAATCGCCACTCTCTCTAGACAACTTCGGAATCTCCTGCTTGTGGTTCTCCTACTTGTGTGGTATGTTGCGGAGTTCTGCTGCCAGACATAAAGTCTTCCAGCTGCCATCCTCTTGACCAAGGACAGCACTACGTCCTGAAGGCATTTGATGTTGTCTTCCGTATTTAGTTTGAAGTCCCGTGATAAGATGAATGGAAACATAACGTTGCCATCACGAGTGATCACTCCAAACATTTTCGTAATCACCATTAGACTCATCCAACTCTTTCCGAATCCTCTGCACTATCCTCACATTGACACATAAACACTCGAAAATGTTCGTATTGAAGCTTCCGTTTTAAAATTTCTGGCTGAGTGAATTGCGTCAGCGTGCTTGTTTCCTCACAGACGGTGCTCATCTGATCCTACTATACTGTATAGTCGATAAACTTAAAATCAAACAACGCGCATGCGCGAAATTAAAAATTTAACATGGCGACAATTTACCATCGCACCCTGTAGACAGTATGGACATACACGGTGATTATTAGTATTACGCTTGGTTTGAAGAGAGCTCGAGGTATGAAACTAACAGTTTAACATGTAATTTTATTTTTATGTCCATAGTATCTCTATTGCTGTCTTTCTTTCTTTCCACCTATTTCTTTCCCTCCTTTCTCTCTTTCTTTCTATCTATCTATCTATCTATCTATCTATCTATCTATCTATCTATCTATCTATCTATCTATCTATGTAAATGATAAGATCATAAATATATTTATATATAATTCTAGGATGTACATTTTTGTCCATTTATTGTAGTTTTGAACAAACTAAGCTAAATTTCGTCAATACATGGACGCCTGCAAACTCATCGAGTAGACTATTCTTCAGGAACCGTCCTAACTTACGAACATTTCCCAACCTGTTATTAAGTTTAGTAAATATTTTATAGACTTGTTCAATGGCTGGGGTAGCTGCATATTTCCCAGTAATAAAAATATCCAAGTACAAAGTCGCTATTTTAAAATCTGTTCTTCAAGATTTTCAACAATTAGTAGATTAATGTAGCAACACCACCGAATACTTAATTACCTCAATTTGGTCTTATGGTTTTCTTAACTAAACATGCAAAAATATCTGTCTGTATGTCTGTCAAATGTATATGTTCAACCTTGTTGAATATTACATTCTTTTGCAGGTCATGTTTGGAAAAACGTTACTTACTGCCCACCAATCTATCTATCTTTTCCAGTCTATTCATTATCTATCTATCTATCTATCTATCTATCTATCTATCTATCTATCTATCTATCTATCTATCTATGTATGTATGTATCTATCTATCTATCTATCTATCTATCTATCTATCTATCTATCTATCTTGTGCAGTCTATGCAATTCTATCTATCTATCTATCTATCTATCTATCTATCTATCTATGTTCAGCGAATATCATACTGTTAAGGAGTCAAAGATCATTGTCCACTTATCTTTGGTTAAAAGAACAATTATATAATTGAAAGCAACAAATGTATATGTTCAACGTTGTTGAATATAACATTCTTTTGCAGGTCCTGTTTGGAAAATCGTTACTTACTGCCCACCAATCTATCTATCTTTTCCAGTCTATTCATATCTATCTATCTATCTATCTATCTATCTATCTATCTATCTATCTATCTATCTATCTATCTATCTATCTATCTATCTATCCCAGTCTGTTCACATTGTATCTAATGATAAAATAAGATTTCGTGAAACATTGTCATGTGCGAATATGCTTAAAATGAACAACGTCTTTCAAAATGGAAAACAGATGCGTAAATATTTATCCTATTTACATCGTTCGGACTGTTGTCCTCATATTTATTGTCATATTCACGACGTTTCGATCATTGTATACCCCGGCCTTCTTCAGATGAAATAAGTTGGAATTTCGAACCGAACCGTTTATTTCCTCCACCGGGGTCGATTGTTCTATTACAATCGGTCATGCCTTTCTCGAAATCAGTTTCTAAATCGGAGAAAATCTTGAAAAGAAATTGGAAATACTGACTTTATAACTGGGCATTTTCATTAGTGAGTTGAGCACAATAGTCAAAACAATATAAATAGTGTAAATAGTTACAATACCTCATCTCAGAATTATAGACAGATGTGTAAATATAAGGCTCAGTGTCGAATGGAAATTTGATCACTTGATCAGTTTTCTTAGGATTGTGCCATATTTCGGAGCAACATTTTTTTATTAAAAAAATACAAACCAATAGAATGCTTTATTTTACTGTGTTAAGTTTTTAATTTTTAACACAGAAAGCGCTGGAAAATGTTACAAACTCCTTATAGATTATTTCAGGTGGAATTTTAGTAGGCTTTTTTTTTAGACAGACGCAAAAGGATAACAGTTAAATGGCTCGAACGTTTCTTTTGGTAGCAGTCAGGCGTTGCTGGATTCTTTTTATGGCGGATGTCGATGTGACAACAATAAAATCGCAAAGAACAAAGAACAATTAAACTGCGAAAGTTATTGACGCAAATAATTAAGTCTGCGTCATTTTTTCCTACAATTATTTTGCTTCAAATCTGTTTCTTTTTATAGTGAAGAAAAACCATTTTTTTTTATCAGTACTACAATTTTGATTGCTTATATGACTTGGTGAAATGGTTAGTAAAACGGAATCAAAGAACCGAGTTCGAACTTCAGGCACACCTTTCATACCAGTCATGACTTCAGCTATTAATCTATGTAATTGCCCTGCGTTTACAGCGCTGCAATAGTAGGTAAAGAATAAACTATCGACTCGAGCATAATTACGTGGCCAATGAGTAACATTGCATTTTTGTTGTAGGTGTTTACACATGAAAGTGTTTTATAGTTATTATTAATCTTAGAAAATGGTGAACACTTTTTAGTTAACAAATGCAACATAAACTATTTTACTCGTTTTGCTAACACAGAAAACCTCATTGTAATGTATTCAGCAACATAGCAAGACTAAAGTTAGTCATAGATGGCGTGATCAAAGGTTAGGTCGTTCGTATTCTGGATTAGACAAAGTAGCTAATTACATGATTAAGAGTTCATCACGAAATCAACTAGCGAAGCACACACACATGCCATGCTGATCTGACATTGAGCATAGAACACATTTATAAAATAACCCGTAAATATTCACCCTGTAAAGAGAGAAAATTTTGTAAATATCTGTTTACAAGAAGAGCTTCTTTTTCCTTCCTTGTGGGCTCATGGAACATCACAGCAAGATGTTTGCTGCGGCACACATTAGCCAAGGAAATCAGAATGCTTGAAACAAGATACCACGTCCTCTGATCGATATAAACTAATTGAAATAAAGACGCCTTTATCTTTTCGAGGACTCTTTGTTCCTGTATTCTACGTCCAGTTAAAGCGAGGCTCACAATCAGTAAAATTTCAGTTGTGTCTTTCTGTCACTATTGTTACCAAAGAAGATTACCAGCAGTTGCACACGTTGTTTGATATTATTACAATATTTATAGATTGTAAAATGTATCTTATCCTATCACGATTTTATAATCTCAATGAGAAATGAAATAATCCATCATTATCAGGAAATTCATATTAGAGAGAAAGTAGCAATCTTTTTGTTGTGGTAGGATCCACCTAATTTGCATAGTGGAGTACCAACTATATAAATATGGTTGGTACCGGGAAGACAGGAGAGGCGAATCAAGAGATTCAACTAGAAACTCTGCCCGACTGCGACTTAGTCAACACATTCTCCAGGAACGGTCTTCCCAGGAATATACAAAAGACTATATGTAAATATTGTGTACACTTTCTTGTTTCAATACATTTTGTTCTAAGTACATTTTGTGTTGCATTATTATTCCATGCATTAGTCAAGTTTCAACACTTTTTTATCTAATCAATATCAGGTTACTATATTTTATTTTATACGAATTATTTCTCTCATCTTGATTATTATGGTCATTATTATAGACATAACGTTTCATCCAAGAACGGTCTGGTCATCTTCAGGTGTTCATTGTTTTGGCTTAATGGAACCAGTCATGATAATTACATGTGGAAACCGAACAAAGACTCCAAATATACACCATTAATGTCCTTCGGGACTGTGGGGCAAGGGATAGTGTTTGTGTGTTCAGTATAGAGTAGTTCGGAAAAATGAACTAGGAATGGCACTTCATGGACAACATAACAGAATATCAACATATCAGACAAAAATAATGGATAACTGAAGATTGCGTAGGGTTACTTAGTCGAAAAGCTGCTTTTATAACACCTATAATAATGCGAGATGAGAAAAATAATTCGAATGAATTTAAGTATATTAACATAGTCCACTGAGAAATTGCAGCTATGTACATCCTTCGTACTGTGGTCCTTATCTTTATTGTCATATTCATGATGTCTTCGGTCGTTGTACGCTCCGGCCTTCTACAGGTTAGAATTTCGGAACTGAACTCTTTATTTAGTCCAAGGGGATAGATTGTTCTAATTCCATGTGTCATACCTTTTTGTGATATCTCAGTTAATTTGCTTTCGTAACTCTACTCTCCAAGTTTTTATTCCGCTCTGGTCAGACAATGAACTCACAACTTTTTAGGTCAAGTCACATTTTGGATTACTTCAACCAAAATTACTTTTATCTACAGGGGCATGTGTCACTGGGAAGATCAGTAAGTGAATTCGTTTATTTTACAAAACATCACCTTTGGAAAAGAAGCGATATAGCAGACTAATCAACAGATATATCAGTCAAAACCATGAACACCTCACATTTGTCTAGGGGAACTTAATTGAAACGTGGTTATAATAGCTTCTATAATAATCAATATCAGATTACTGTAGTTGTTATTACAGACATAATATTTCAGCCAAGAACGCTCTGGCCATTTTCAGGTTTCCGTCTTTTTGGCTTATACGAGTATGACATGATAATCACATGTGGAAATTAAACAAAGGCCCCAAATATATACCATTAATGTCTTCGGGACAGTGGTATATAATTTAGTGTTGGTGAGTTCAATATAGAGTTGCTCGGAAGGAACGAACAAAGACTCGCATTACATGGACAAAATAACTATAATCAACAGATATATCAGCCAAAACAACGGATACCTGAAGATTGTCTAGGTGTACTCGTTCGAAACGTTTGGCTTATAGCAACATCTGTGTTGTAAACTAGAAAGGGTTACTGAATGAGGAATAACTAAAACGGAGAAAAAATAGAAATGAAATGGTAATCTTTATCACATAAACAAAATACAATTCTCGCCAGCGGCGTGAAGTAGGTAAACCACTGCTAGTGGTGGACTATTTAGAATATTACCCTCACCTACAATAGTGTCCAACGTATTTATGAAGATTGGGTCATACCCATTAGTCTTCATAGATATGTTATATAACAATCTGTAATCATCAAGATCAGAGCAATAGTTTGAATGAATTTAATTATATTGATAATTTCCTAAACGTTGTGATTCTGACAACAATGTTGTATCCACATGTAAATAATGACCATTCCCCATGTGAAAAATGAGATTAAAAAAATAACAAGTTTATTTTTACAAAAATCGTTTTTGGAACAGAAGCAATATAACATTTTGTTCGCTAAAACTACATTTGGATAGTAGGAATTTTTAGGTCGTTCAAAAAGATCGTTCTGTTTTTGATGTTGAATGATATTATCATTGGTAAAGATCGCTGCATTGTGGCAGCTGTCAAATCAACGAAAGAAATTATCAAGATGGTAGTATTTTTGTTTCTTGATTTTCACATTGAAGATGAAAGCAATTATGCATAGATTTTTTTGTTGTCTTTTATTTTTACTTCATAAACAGAACAAATTCTTTGGCCACTTCAATATATCTTTTCCAGAAATCTCGATATGGGGCTTGTATTACATATTAGTTTCATAGAAAAAAGTTTTCCCATTGCAATTAGAATATAATCTGTATTCGCACACATGAATTTATGATATAAGATATACGACTATACCTGTTTTACATGAGATTACGTAGTTACAAGCACATACGCGAGCACATGAGTTCATATTTGCTAAGCATATAAGGTATTTATTTTAGGTGGAAAATTCCAGAAAGGGATATTAATTTTATAGCTTAATCCAGGGACAAGAAGGAAGCATGAAGCCAAAAGGAGGAAAATATTATTCGTAAAATGAGGTTAGTGAGTAAATACACATGCACACACACTTTAGATACACGCGTACACGTACACACACACACACACACAAACACACACACACACACACACAGATATATATATATATATATATATATATATATATTATAGTAAAAAAAAGAAAGAGCAGTAAGATATATAATCCGGTGTTCTTATTGATATTTTTATATTTATTTTTATTTTTACAAAACAGTGTTCAGTGTAAATTTACATACATATTATAAATTAACTGATTTTAAAATATGGTTCCTTCGCTACACAGGAATTACCATGTTTCACAAACAGAAACTAACAATTTCAAATTCAATTATTTAATTAGATTAAAAGTACTAGTTCTGTTTCGATTTCAAGCGAATTTTGGAATAACTTATTTTGAAATTTACTGAGTTTTAAAAGCATATACAATTTGTTTCCGAGAATACAGAGAAATCCAATCATTTAGACAGGGACAGTAGCGTGTTCATTTTTATTAACAACTATTGTATCAAATTTGAGTTACTTTCGAAAAAAGTTTATATCTAGGAAGAGTAGGAGAGCATTTTTCAACGAATTTTGTCATCCGTTCAACACATGTCGTCTGTTTTTTTTTAAACGACAAAAAGTACACACATATATATATATATAAGCACTTGTGTTTAATCAACATCCACACAGCCCACCTCTGGTTTATACTGAATGTATGCTGACGGGACCTTTGTCACAGTTTCTGAGAGAGAGCGCGTTATCTAGCGTGATCAAGTCTGAACAAGGCTAGCACATCGATCACCATGACTTGTGACTTCGTGTTAGCACAACCACCGACGACTAAGCGTTCCGTCTATCCAAGGCTTGGTATGTTTTTCAAGCAGTTTCCAAAGGTGCCGCACGCTGATATCGCCAACCGATAGCATGAAGAAGTCATCTTCCTGACAGGGTAAAGGTTCGAACTCGGTTCTCATGGTAAAAAAAAAAAAAAAAATCTAACTTTCTAACCACTCGGCCACGTGCTCATATGATAACAACATAAGATACGCATATGGCACAGCGTAGTTGGCAGACACAGAAGGAACGCTACAGGAACTCCGAGACAAGTTGTTAAAAGAAAGCGAGAAGAAAAGACTATCAAATGAAAGAAAACAGAATGTTTTGTTATCAGCAAGAGAAACCAAGATGCGAGCTACGAATTTATGATACCAAAAGTGAAACACGCACGGAAGTCTAAATATTTAAGAAATGCGAACGCGCATTGGAATAACAAAAGATGCTTTCCAAACAATAAGAAAAATAAGAAGAAACAGGAAAATATCGTTAAAGATTGTTGATCTGTGATGTATAATCAACCCTCTTTTATGACAGTGAATGCCTGACAATTTCATCACAGATGAAGAGAATACTGGAGATGCTCTACATAAGGATGATGAGAATACCATATACAGACCGGGTAAGTAACGAAGAAATACCAAGAAAAATGGAAATAAAAAGGACACTTACATGTATATTCAAAATTAGAAAAAGACGATTGAAATTTCTTCGACACATTAGACTTGTAGAGTCTCCTTACGGGATATAGAGAATGTATAATAGATGGGTGGAGGTAGCGGACTGCCTATTTGTTGAGATATGGGAAGGAATGGCAAAAAGACAAAAAAATACTAAGAACTGCACATACAGAAGGTTGTGAGGAAGTATGATCTCCCACGTCCTGAAGGAACACGGCACATAGAAGATGAAGTATAGTACAAGCCTACAATCGTACAGCACCGGGTGATGGCTGAACTCATTGCAATAAAGAATAGGACTGAGAAATTAGACTGATTTCTATTATTCTACAATGTGATCTTGGTCTCTGAAACTATTTAACCTCTTACTGTTTGGCGTTGAATCTTTTACAGAGAGGGTTACCTAAAATTTAAAACTCGCCAGTTCAGAGATTACCATTAGCCACCAAGGTTCGTTAGGAAAAAAGAGATAAAAATTAAAGGGAAACTTTTTGCAGTAATGGGTTAATTTCGTTATTATTGTTGTTGTTGATTATGATAGAACGTTTGACGAAGAGAAAGTACCCCTAGTCATAAGTGAACTAATAATTTATTTTTTTAAAGGCAAACAACCATAGATTTTAGGTGATTCTTTGAAGTTCTGAGTGTGGCCCCAAACTTATATATATATATATATATATATATATATATATATATATATATATATATATATATATATATATATATATGAATATATATATATATATATATATATATATATATATATGAATGAATAAAAATACAATAGGAATAATTATTCTTAGACGACGCGTTTCGCCCTCTGAAAGACTTTATCAAGGCAAATGGAAGGATTTATTTTGTGGCACATGTTTATATACAAGAGCAAGGATGTCATTGGTTTATTAAGGTTTTTAAATTTGAAAACGTTCATGAATATTCATCAGGTGTTTGAAAGGTCAGTGAAAGCATGAGGAGGACACACAGTCTCATAATTCAATGTCTGGTAGGAAAAAAGTAAGCGAATAATATTCAAGAAATAAATATATATATATATATATATATATATATATATATATGTATATATATATATATATATATATTTCTTGATTATTATTAAAATGGATATTGTTTACATTGTGATCCGATTGTTTTTATATTTGTTTTAATCGTAATAATGTTCAATCGCTAATATCGAGCAATTTATTACAAAGACTGCTTTCGTTGAATGTCCTTTCTTTCAAACTTCCTCTGACAACATTTCTGCCTTTATCTTTGTTATCTTTATCATATATATATATATATATATATATATATATATATATATATGTGTGTGTGTGTGTGTATGATAGCGATAACAAAGATACACACACATATATATATATATATGATAGCGATAACAAAGATACAGATATATATATATATGACAGCGATATATATATATATATATATATATATATATATATATATATATATATATATATATATATGTATATATGTATATATATATACATATATATATATGTATATATATATATATTTATTATAGCGGTAGAAAAGATATATATATATATATGTTTGTGTGTATTTGTGTGTGTGTGTGCGCGCGTGTGTGTGTGTGGTAAATATCCGAACAAAGTATGTAAGATTGGAAACGTGAAAACCGGTTGTATATTTCATATTTCTATTTCCTTGTTGACGTTTCGCTCGTCGTGTTGATTAAAAAAAAATCAAAGAAATTCTAGAAATAGTAGTTATCATGGAAACCCGGCTACTCTGGTCAATTTGAAAAAAAAAAACTATCTGTTAATAAAAAAATGAATTCAATAGATTTTCGTGAGAAAATCAATGAAATTTGTACATAGGAAATATGTTCAAATAAAATGTCAATATACTGCTTTGATGTGGGAAAATAAAATAAAATAAAGTTGTAATGAAACAAGATACGTATGTCCAAAGAAAACAGAAAATAATTAAAAAAACATTAATTATATATTAGCTTTTAAAGAAAGCATAGAATTGAATTCAAAATTTTTAATTCATATTTTATTAAAGAGGTTACCCAGTAGGTATTTTAATATTATATATATAAACTAGTAACCATATGCCCAGACAAATATATATTTATTCTCGCACGATGAGATAAGCTATTTTGGTATTGCGGAGTTGAATAAGTGATCCTCCTATAATTTACTACGTTAGTAAATATAATTATTATCTGTCACTAAAAATGTCTTGGGCGGTGAAGAAATGATGAGTATCCCCATTTTTAAATAAATTATGCGTTCTGACTGAAAAAAGAAAAAGAAAAGAAAGGCAAAAGGAAGAATATAAAGCACAATATACTAGAATAAACAGCAGAAAAAAAAGAAAGGAAGATGTAAAGAAAAGTGATTCAAGCATAATGATAAAACAAAAAAAATGATTGGGGGAAGAAAAGGAAAGAAGAGATTACGGGAATAAACGAGAGAAAATAAAAGGGATAAATGAAGGTACTAAAGAAAAAAGAAAGAAAGAAAGAAATGTGACAAGAGGCAGAGAAAGGGAAAAGAATAAATGAAAGCACCAGAGAGAAAAAAAGAATCATATTACAGGAAGAAAGCTAAAAAGGAGAGATATACAGAAGAAAGAAAACAGGGAGAAGGAAAAAAAGGAAGAAATATAAACTGAGAGGAAGGAAAAAAAGAATAAATAAAAGTGACAGAGAAAGAAAAATCCGGTTGAAGAATGAACTTTAAAATAAATACTATGCCTAAGATAGACAGATGGATAGAAACAAGTGAGGAAGAAACTAAATGAGAAAAGGAAATAGAGTTAGATAGACATAAACGGATTGAGATAGATAATAAAAAGAAAGAAAGAAAAAGAAAGAAATCAGCAGAATGAGATATCTATACAGACAGAAACAGATGAGAAAGAAAGAAAGAAAGAAAGAAAGAAACCTGAGTTGAGAGGAAAGGGAACATTTAATAAGAACGCCAAAGAAAGTAAGAATCATATTGGAGCGAGAACGTTTAAAAAATCAGATATAAATATTTAGAAAGAAAGAAAGAAAGAAAGAAATAAGAAAGGCAGAAACAGGAAGAAAAGAAAAAAGAAAACAAAGAAAGCAAGAAACAAAAAAAGAAAAAGAGAATAAATAAATAAAGAAAGAAAGAAAGAAAGAGAGAAAGAAAGAAATGTGAATTGAAAAAATGGTAATGATCATGTTAGCCGTTTCCTTATAAGGACACATTCAGCATTTGTTGACCGAGCAGTAAGAACTGTTTTTGGTTGAAATTTATAAAATATTTCTCTTAATACAATTTTTTCAGGCAAATAGTTTTTCCAAGTCCAGTAGCTTTTATTACTCTTTTCAGTATTGATGGGGGTTTCTTTCCTAACCTTTTATTTGAGGTAGTGTTGAATGTCAATAATGATTATATCATTATTTTCTATTAGAGTTACATCTTATATCCATTTCAAATGTTGCTACTATTGGAAGTCCTCAAGTAATGTAGTTTTTGTTATTTGGCATAATTCTTTGTTTGATTCTGTAGCGTCATTTCACAACGTTCGAAGGAGGATGGACTATCTCAAGACCAAGAAGTCTCACTCGCTCAAAGTCATTTTTAACGATTGATCTGAGAAAGCGGTTGGATAAAGCTGACAGTTTAGATATTTCTGAACGGGTTTGAAATCCATGTGAAAATCTCGGTCTAACGATGCTATTTAAGAACAGTCTCTAGTTTTTAAAAAATAGTGTTTTTGTTTGGTAGAAATTTGCATTATTGATCGAAACTAGTTCTAGCGCATCCTGTTCTATGGTCAGTTTGTTTTTCGTTTGTATTAAAATTGTTATAACCGATCTATACACCGAAGTATTTGAAGGAAACAATAAATGAAGGCGCCAATGAAATAAATATCAGCTTGAAGGAAGAAGTTCAAAAAATAAGATATAAATATAAAAGAAAGAAAGAAAGAAATCAAAAGGAAAGGAAAAATAATTGAAAACGCGAGGAAAAGAAAGAAAGAAAGAAAGAAAGAAAAAAGAAAGAAAGAAAGAAATAAAGGTGAGCGGAAAGGAAATGAAAAATAAGTAAAAACGTGAAGGAGAAAAAGAAAGAAAGAAAGAAAGAAAGAAAAGGAGAAAATAAAATAAAAAATAAGTGAAAACGTGAGCGAAAGACAGAGAGAAAGAAAGAAAGATGAGCAGAAAGGAAAGGAAACAATGAAACGTGAGGGAAAGAAAGGAAGAAAACAATGGAGAAAACAATGAAAAAAGTAAGTGACATGAAGGAAGTGATATATTGGAGGAAGGGCGTCTAAAATATCAGACACAAATAAAAAGAAACAAAGAAAGAAAGAAAGACAGAAAAAAGGAAAAGAAAGAAAGAAACAAAAATATGTCAAGTGAAAAAAATGGTTATGGAAATATTAGCGGTTTCCTTATAAGGAAACATTCGGCATTGGTTGACCGAGAAGCCAATAATACTATTGGTTGAAATTGATGAAATATTTTTTTTAAAAACATTTTTTTCAGGAAAACAGGTTTCTCGAGTCAGGTAGTTGTTATCGTCCTTTTCAGTATTGATGGGGGCTTCCTTCCTAAACTTTTTATTTGAAAGGAAAAAGGAAGAAAAAATGGAGGAAACGATGAAAAAAAATGTGATATGGAAGGTAAAAAGCGAAGAAAATAAGAAATAGACTATTGAATGTAAAAAACAAAATCTTGGCAAAGAAATGAAAAAGAAAATAAACGATAAAGAGACCATGTGGCTATTTGAAAAGCAAAGGAAAATAATTTGAAGAAAAGTAAATGTCAATAAGAAAGCAGCAGAAAGAAATAATGGAGATAATTAGAACAACGCTAATATTGGAATCTCTGCTGACAATAAGCATCCAGTAGCACACCAACAGATGATTCAGTCAGCAAAAAGATATTTGTGTAAAACCTTCATTGTTTATGCTAGAATCCAATTGTCTGGAAAATATTTTCAATAGTCAGTTTCAATATCCAATTGAAATAATTCTGTAGCTTCATCGAAATGAGTGTCAGAATAAATAAGGGAAGGACGAACTGATTCAAAACTCTTTCGAAAGTAATGACTGTGCATAATTTAAAACGTTTAAGGAAAATGCCTTTAAGTGGGAGATCAATATAAGAGACAGAATTAACAAATTTCTTGCGTGTCGTTTGCGTGATTGGCTCATTCGTTTTCTAGGGCTTATCAACCTATAGCAGGTTATGTAAAGCCAGAAAATAAATTTAGATTGTAAGAACTTTTTTTTTAGATAATAATGGTTTACTGATACAAGTCTTACTAATTAACCCATAGTTGTGGGAGGAGAAGTGGTGGATTAAATCTTTTCCCAAGTTTTTTTTTGTGCGTAAGTAACTATAACCACAGGAATTATGAGAAAAATCTTGATGATTAATATATCATAATATTGATGATTAATATATCTGCTGAAACATATATGTTCTCTTTGATACGTCATCAGTAGTTCTGTCGTGTTATTGATTCATTTTCTATGACTTATCAACCCTTTGCAGGTTTAAACCCAGAAAATATTTTCAGTTTGTAAGAATTGTTTTGCAGATAATAATGGTTTAGTATTATGGTAATTTACCCAAGCACGCATGAACTCTCCCAGGTATAAATAGGAGCAGGTAATGCCTTTTAGAGAGGGAAGTTACCAGCAGTCAGCTCTGACATTCGAACCGAACATTCTTGCTGTAACACTTTCGTTTGTATATGTTCGTATTACTGCTTCTGTTAATATATTAGTTTAACTCAATTCCTCTCTTTGTGTCTTTATGTGTCTGGTCCTAACAAGGCCACAACATTTAGTGATACCAGTATTAGTAATTAACACATAGATGGAGAAAAAGAGTTATTCATACTTTTTCTAAGTGTATTTACGCGTAAATGAACATAACGAACCCAACGAGAATTAGAACTCGGTTCTCTGATTAATAATTCCTAACCATTATCCATTACATTACCCGCACATCCAAGCTTATAGCACCTGCTATTCCCAAGCAGTCATCTATCTTGCAACTAACCAGGCTCGATGTTGAGTTTGTTGATTGTACGGGATCGGTGTTTCAATGTGATGTGCCTGTAAATCTGTATCATTTGCATATCTACCCGGTTGATGGTGGTCACAGAAGAGAAAACCCTAGTAAAGGAAATTGAGAAGAAAGGACTATCAACTAGAAGAAGACAGGGTATATATGATCGTTAGTAAGGGGGGACAACCCAAGACGTGAACTACGAATTCGAGATGTCAAAATCAAGTGCAGAAACTTAAATGTTTCAGAAGACTACGGAAAATATGACAGAAATTAGGAATCTCATTAAAATAGCGAAAATGCCTTTCAGAAGCTAAATAAAGTATTATTAACAAAGAAAACATTATAAGATATTATATGCAATAGCAATCTCACCATATTACGGGCAATTTACTCCCAGATGAAGAGTAAATTTGAAACAGCAGATATGTTGGTCTACAGAATTATACTGTGAATGCCTTTGCAAGCAACAAGGAAGTTTTAAGGAAACTGAGAACTAAATAGACGTCTTTAGAATCAGAAACCGACAGCTGAAATTCCTGGGAAACATAGAAAAAGAAGGCTTGAAGAATATGAAACTAACAGGGAATATAGAGAGCAAGAAGTACCGAAGGAAGCATTCTGCCGCCTATATAACGGGGTACAGGAAAACCCAACACCGCCGACTGAACACAGCCGACTGAATACCGCCCACTGGATGCCGACAACTCATGATTGAGGCAACTCAGAACCGAGACAACTCAGCACCAGAAAAAAACATAACTTCTTTTTATAAGTAATTTATTAAGGATTAAAACAAGGGGCGATTATATTTGCTAAGGATATGAAGCGTATATTCTCGTTTTGAGCATATAAGCGGATCTACGCTAACTCCATCGAAAAAACAAAGATTTATATTCTTATGACTTTAAAAACGGACATTTTAAAGCGTATAACAGTTGATTAATATATGGTAATTGTGAAAGATTAACCGTTTCCATACAGGAAACCTTTTTCATTCATTGACCGAACATTTAACGTTATACCTGAAATTTATAAAATCTTTTAAATTTTTTCTTACAGTAAAATGGACTTCTCACGCTGACTGATTGCTCTTTCTACTTTTCATGGAAGTTTCATTTCGAACATTTTTGCTTAAGGTAGTGTGGAAAGTTAACACCTTTTTTATATCCTTATTTCCCCATTGCATGTGCTATCCATTTCTGCAGGTGGAACTCTTCAAGCGATGGGATTTTTGCTATTTGGTAAAATTCTTTGTATGTGATTCTGTAGCGCCAGTCTATAAGATCTGATGATGGATTCATTCGCTCGAAGCTATTT
>OZ038476.1:79323499-79415999 GCA_964036315.1 Acanthosepion esculentum
CTCTTTCTCACACTCGCTTGCAATATCAGTTTATATTCAAGCACATACACACACACACACACACACACACACACACACACATATATATATATATATATCTTATAATTATTTTAAAAAAAATATGATTCCATCGCTACAACGGAATTGTCATGTTTCAAAAACAGATGCTAAAAACTTCCAATTCAATTATAGAAATTAAATTAAAGTACCTAGTTCTATTTCATCCTCAAGCGATTGGAAGTTTTAGCTTCTGTTTTTGAAACATGGCAATTTCTATGCAACGATGGAATCATATTTTAAAAAAATAATTATAATATAGGCTCTACTTGTGTATCGAGCACTGTTTTTTAAAAAATAAAAACAAAAATACTAAAGAACTTCGGATTATTAACCTAACGGTTCTTTCCTATTTTTCAATATATTTGCACACACACACACACACACACACACACACACACACACACACACACACACACACACATATATATATATATATACGCATATGCACCATATATATAACGTGGCTTGCAGACACATCACGTTGAAACACCGATTCTCGTAATATCATCTAAGGTAATCAACGTCAACCCTAGATGGATGACGAATATTAGGTGCCATAAGATTGCGTGTGTTCTTGGTGTAATGGATAATGGCTCGGAAGTTCATCGGAGAGTTGAGTTCCAATAACCGTTGGGTTCGCTCTATTCAGTTACGCGCGAATACCCTTGGGAAAGGTATGAATCCACCTTTTCTACCCCAACTATGGGTTACTTAATAATACTTGTATCATTCAACAATTATTATTCTCCTCCCCCCGCCAAATTCTTACAATCCCAAAATACTTTTCTGGCTTTAAATAATTTGCAAAGGGTTGATAAACCGTAGAAAACGAATCGAATATAATGTTGTTTGACCGATCATTTTCTCTTATCCTTGACAGACTCAATAGTGTGTTTCCGGATCGTTACAATCTTAACGTTTCCTACCGTATGGTAAACGTTATTTGTCCTACATATCTTCATAACCTGTACATTCTTCATCTTCTTACGTTCATACAACAACCTCTTTACCATGAGTGATTCTATTGTAAATAGGAAGTAAGATGGTGTCTAAGTAGTCCACCACTAGTAGTGGTTTAGCTTCACTTCACGTTGATGTTATAAAGATTACCATTTCATTTCCAACCTCCGTTTTGGTTATTCCTCTTTCAGTAACCCTTTCTAGGTTACAACACTATACGTAAAAATAACAGCATTTTGATACATAATTATTTCCACTCAATAGCCTTCAGAATATAAACGTTGTCGGCTAAGATAATATATTCATCGATTTAACTGAAAGTTAAACTAAATTTTCAGGAACGCTAAGTTAGGTAATTTAATGTCTAAAAACAAAAGAGAGTAACATATTTAAAAAAATTAAATAACTTAATTTAATATTTATCTTATTTTAGTTCGAGATTAATTTATATATTATATTTTTAAATAATAGGTCTTGAAATTAACCCTTCTCCTTTTTAAAATTGTTATAGTCATCTATCTTTTCCTATTGTTTTTATTCAAATATATCTACTTGTGTTTATTCATATGTATATATATATATATATATATATATATATATATATATATATATATATATATATTACAAGTAGATACAATTCAATGCCCCATATGGTATATGGCCATTTCGTCCATAACAAGCTTGCCAATAACCATATGAATCATGATTTTTATCTAACTCTTGTTGACAAGCCCGTTCTAGGCGAAATGGTCATATATCAAATGTGGTATTGAATTTTATCTATTTGTAATTCATATTTGCTCCATAAAATACTTACCACGGATTTTTACCGATATATATATATATATATATATATATATATATATATATATATATATATATATATATATATATGCGCGCGCGCGTGTGTGTGTGTGTGTGTGTCTGTGTGTGTGTGTCTGTGTAATTTTTCTCTTTCTTATTATAGATATGCAACTGAATAGGAGGATTGATTATTGATAGCGATGTTAATTACATAAATATTTTGGTTATATCTGTCGTAAATATAGAAAAAAGTAATCGAAAATAAAATAAAACATGTGTTATACGTATTGGTCTAATTATTAAAACTTCATACACAAAATAAAATATTTAACAGAAAACTTGAGATAGTTCCAGAAACAGATAAACATGCAAGTATTTTCATTATATAATTGAAATAAAAGGATTTAACCTTCCGTTGGTAACGCCGGCTGTTTATACACCCCACAAAATATCTTTCTTTCATACCTAACATGTAGCAAGTTATAATTACATGACTAGTCAATACCGCTGTCAAATAACTACAAAGAGTTTCTGGTTTTAGCGATATCTCTGCGAATTGCAGGCAGTTTTATTTGCTAATTTAAAATAAAATAAATCTTATTTTTGCATATTTCAAGTTTTGAAAGTTACAAATTCATTTAGATGAAATATGTTTTAATTCCGTTTTTAATTCGTCATTTTTATTTTCTTATAAAATTCAGAAAGAAATCATAAGAAAATATAACAAGAACTAAATTATATTGCTATAATGGGGCGTTTAAAATCGCCACGGTATTAATGCCTAGACAATTTTCCACGGTACTAACGGAGGCTTAGTTGCTTGAACTTTTTTCTCCTATAACTTACTCTAGAATGAAGCTAACATCGAACGTGCTCAATGGTGTCTTTCTTTTTGCAGGTGTGCCCCTAAAAATCGATTTCTTCTTGATATGTTATTTTTGGACTAAGCCGCCATTAAGAGGAAACGAAAACCGAACTGACGCGAATTTCATAATTTGATTTTTATGATAAGAAACAAAAGCCGAAAACTGAATCCTCGTGATCTTGTTATGAGTATCCGGTGTCTTGACCTGGTCTTGCAATTCAGCGATTGTGAGTTCAATCATTGTTGTCTACCCCGTGACGTGTAGTCTTGTATCAATCTAAGGGAGGGAGAAGAAATATGTCAACATTTAATTTGAATTCAGTTTCATGATATGCTGTAGAACAATAGTGCGGTAGTCCTATAAGCTATCTTTGGGACATTGCTTCTTCGGTGAGAGCTTCATAATCGTGGGCTTCTTTCGGAATTTGTCTAATCAAAATCATATATTACTGTCGTTGTCGCCATACTCCAAAGCTTATGGTATAATCTTCCTGCCCAATTTCCCAGTTGGCGCGATCGATGAGTTCAAATGTTGTTTGCGTGGCCGATTCTTGTCTGGAATTGGCGGGGACAATGAAGAAAGGCAATTATTTCCGGAACACAAAGTATCTCTGTCCACTGTCTTCGCTCTTTTTTCTTTTTCTGAAGGTAGTTTTTTTTTCTGTGTATTTCGGACGTGTATGAGTTATATATAAACGAAACCGTATCGGAATGTTTATACCTGCTATAATTGTACTGTTTAACTGATACGCAAGCTCAACTAACAGTCATTGGTAACCAGTATACTGATTAAATTCGAAAATAGACACTGTTTTATCTACGGGTGCTACACCGGAATGCCTCTGTGATCTTTACGATGACTGGCAAATTTGAGCAACTTGAATGTATCACGTGAAGCAAGTTTTGTTTTCTAGTATTCAGGAATGAACTTATTGCAGACCAAGATAACACGTTCATCCTGTTGCCTATAAGACTGTTTTTATCTGTGTACTTTTGTGCTTAACGTCATTATAATGTTGCAAAATAAAACACTGTCCCTCGAAAAGTACCTGGCCGAAACTTTCAGATTTTTCTTTAAAATATAACTTCTTTTTTCATTGTTCCGACGATTAAAAAAAAAAGACTGGTAACATTTCTATCAGAACAACACCAAAGCATAATAGTCCTACTGATGATGTCTGCAGGGCAGTGATGATGGCATCTCTTTTTAAACCAATTCGCTGTGCTTGATTCTGACCAAATAAATCATTTTTAGTCTCACTCCATAAAAAATTATTTCCAAAAGTTATTACCATATTCCAAGAAGGCAAGTGCATATGCCAGTCGAGACTTAAGATTATGTCCTTTGAGCAAAGGAGTTTATCTCGGACGGTAACTCTTGTTAACAGGTTTATTAAACACCGTGCTTACCATAGAATGTGACATATTTTTTGTATTTGACAAATCAGAAACAATATAATTCAGCACAACGTTAGGGATTTTCTTGTATTCAGTGACAAACATTCTTTACAGTCTTATTTCTCAAGATATTTTCCATGATATACTGTACAGTCAAGTTGACTATTGAAAACTGCCATTCTGATGCTACATTACTCATGCTTAAATTGCAAGCATTCAGTATTCGGTGTTTAAAATAGACTTGTAATTCTTTCACCTTCACCAAGTTCTTTTCATCTTTGTTTATCTAGACAAAGTTCTTCTCATCTTGACATTGTTCAGCTAGAGTCTCGACCGGATCACACAGATCTACTGGGTACTATTTTTTATGAACGAACTTATCGTAATCTTGGATTAGTATCTGATGTCTTCGTTCATTTTACGCCTGATTGTTGATTCCGACACATAGAATTGATTTCCCGGAGTCCTCTTGCTGGACGAACTCAACATACCTGAAAATATATGATCTTTGAGAATGTATTTTTGACGGGGGTTACGGGTAGGCGCTGGAGACCCATTCTTGCCTGCCCCATGAAACTCTTTTATTAGCTTAAACACGAAGAATATAGCGATATTTAAGAAAGCTGTGGTTGGCGGCTAAAGAAACGAAAACGCGATGTCTTTTCATCTCCTACGTTATAGTCGAAACATCCATGGCGGTGTTAAAAAGTTTTTTTTAGTTAGACGTGGCCACTTGGGGTTTTTGTAAAGTTTTGTTTTCAAATGTCTTAGACACTGTGTGTATTAGGTGCCTGGACGTGTTGTGAAAATTATCAAGTTTAGTCTAGCTGACCATTATTACAGGGTAGTGAGTTCGATCCTCGTTGGATATTCCATATAAAAATTGATATTAAATAACCCAATAAGGTTTAACATGTCGTAAAGTCATTTAACCTATCAATTTTTATCTAGCACTTGATATGAGATTCATGATATTCAATGCCGACACGTCAATGCGAACAAGCTGCAGGTATATTTCACGTATTTCCACCCAAAAGATAGTATTTATTGATTGACTGATTCGTTTTCTACGGTTTATCAACCCTTTACAGGTTATTTAAACTATAAGTTGTTATTAGACTGTAAGAATTTATTTTTGGAGATAATAATGATTTAGTAATACAGATATTACTAATTAAACCATATCTGGTGGAAGAATAGGTAAATTCATACTTTTCCAAAGGGTATTTGTTAATATAACGAACCCGACTGAAATTAGAACTCGGCTCTCCGATTAACAATTTCGAGTCATTATCCATTACACCACCCGCACATCCAAGCTGTTATTCCGAAACAGTCACCATATAGGTACTGGACAGGCTTGACGTTGTTTAATTTTGGCGATCGTACCGGTGTTTCAACGAGATATGGCCGTAAGCCAAAAGACAGTATCGTATTTCATATACAGTGAATATGAAGAAATGTGAAAATTAATATTTTTACAGATTAAATCTGTTGTATAATAAACTTGTAATTGAAACAAATAAGATATTTGTCTCATTTAGCATACTGTGGATAAAATCACGTCGCTTTCCGTGGTTGCCTATCTAGCTTTATCCCAAATCTGGCATTTTTAAGCACACACACACACACACACACACACACACACACACACACACACACACACACACACTATCTATCTATCTATCTATCTATCTATCTATCTATAAAGACTTCTCTTCAAAAATCTTATTTTCGAAATTAGATTAATGTCTTTGTGCAGCCGAAGTGCAGACCAATAATGCAAAGACTACTCACTTACCATACCTGAACGGGCGAATCCCGGGGCGGTAAAGGCAGTTTAAATAAAACCGATTCGCTATTCCATTGAGAAACAGAATCCGATCGATACACAACATGCTGACTAGTGGAGTAAAAAACAGCAGAGAACTTTTTTTCCAGCTCAAGCCCTTTCTGTGTACGCATGCGCGGCTGCGAATACATATGTATGGGGATATTTGAATTAGTTGTGAGAACATTGAAAACCGTCTGAACAATACACGCTTTCGCGGGCATATGTTGGAATATGTTATTGCACTTAGTGGTACAAGAGAATCCTTGTTTTTAAATTCATGTTTACATTGATATTTACTTATTACTGATTTTGTTATTGTATTTGGAGGTTCAAAACCAGATGAAAATAAAATGGTAGCAATCTGAATGTATGCTTAATAACTAGGTTAAATAAATGATCATATATACAGATTAATAGGTACACAGATCCCAAAACAAGTGATGTATCCAGTACTCAGACCCTATATTTATACGAGGTCTGATCAAAAAGTATTAGGACTGTTGCTATGTTGCTTGGAACAGATTGGCCATGAACTCTGTCGAGCATAACGTTCTCGCTCACTCTTGTTATTTGTAGCAGGACTTGTAGAGAATGATCGTCTCACTACGCTACAGAGATTCCATGAGTGACCATTCTTTTGGCCAAGAACAACATTCTCCAGGTCCAACAACAACCACATTCTCCAGATCTCGCCCTTTGCAACATTTTGCTCTTTCCAAAAATCAAATCTCAAACGAAATCGAGAAATTTCAAGTGAAAGAGACTTGATCGCTTAATCGTGTATCACGTATGACACTTAGCTGACTGCTGAAGATAGAATCTGCACTGTAATCTACTTTGTACCCATAACCAAAGTCTGGAACATTTCCCAAGTTTCATATGAAAGAAATCCTATGAGTTTTGTCAGCCGCGTTAGCTATAAATTTTGCTGAACATGCCAACTTCAGCTACGTTTAAAGATAATTGTCAGTTTAAAGAACTAACGCAAACCAAATATGTATTCGATACAGGTTGTATCATTTTTGCTACTCTACGGATATGAGAAATTAAAAACTTAGAAATTCTACGGTGAATAACTATGATTTCATTAAATTTTGTTAATACCCCCACCAAAAAAAAGAAAAAAAAAGAAAAAAGAAATCATTCAGTCAGGTATCCTAAAACACAACTGTTTTTTTAAAGACTTTGTTGGCAATGTCTTTTAAAACCCAGTTGTGTTTTCGGATACCTGCCTGACTTGTTGAGTATTTTTTTTATTAACAAAATTTAATTAAATCCTAATTATTCACCGTAGAATTTCTAAAATTTTGATTTCTCATATCCGCAGAGTAGCAAACATGAAACAACTTGTAGCAAATTCATCTTTGGTTTACGTTCGATATTTATAGTAAGAATTATCTTTAAACGTAGTTGAAGTCGGCAAGATATTTAATGTCCAGCAAACTTTATAGCTAACGTGGTTGGCATGTACCTAGTAACTTATCACTGACTCGATGAATGATTATTTTAGCTATTAGCTATCTCTGTTTAGCAAAAATGGTTCTTAAATTCCGATATTCCTTAAATTGAGGGACGTTAAATAGAAGTTGTACTGTATATATCATACAGATGGCGAATACTCTCTTAAAATGCATTATTCTGTGCTCCTCCAGCTGTTGTAGTAATATAGCAATGAATGTAGGTGGGATAATTAAACAAGCCAGACACCGTGCCATCATGTCCGACATACTGAGGAAAATGGAAGCTTTCAAAAATCTCGCAGAACAGGACACAGACATCCTATATGCAGACTTCATTTTTACTGACATGGCATGACACTCTGCCTTCTTAATACAGGAATAGCCACAGGGCAATGTTCTAGAAGAAAATGCCACTTTTCAACGTTTGCTTCGCAAAGATCAAATTCGAGCGCGATAAATTGTGGTAAGCTACACTATGATGCCAAGCTCTGGGTCTTTCTTTTGTAGGCGAATAAATTTTGTAAGATGTCGTCTCCAAGTCTACGATGTACAAACAATATAACAAACGTTACATAAAAGCAAACTGTTTTTCTTTACATGAAAAGGCTCCATTAAAGTAAAGCGAGAGCTAAAGAAGACTAAGAAACGTAAAATGTGCTGTTTTTAGAATGATATTCTCTCTGTGAAAGTCTCAAGAGCCACTCGAGGTAGAGGGTTACAGAATAAGAGGCACAACACTTATATCTCACCAATGAAATACAAATGTAATAAGGTTGGTCCGCTATAATGTGCGAGGCATGGCGAGTCTTAAGCCGTGAAGGTTAGAACTTGTGGACCTAAGGAATATAGTTCGATTGGGCACTTTCCATAGAAATATCGTGTAAAATAATTAATCACCCACAAGATAGTAATCCATTTTGGAAATAGCGATAGAGCAGCGTCAGGCTTGCGACGTTCCGTCTGTGGGAAAGTGGCTGTAGTGTGGGAAATGATTCATCGCACACAAGGACGCGGACACGCTTTCGGACTTGTACTCCATTTTCGCCCTGATCTGGCACTCATAAAAATAAAGTGTAACAGTAGGAGTCAGTTACTTACTGGAGAGGGACTATTTTCCCAGTATCTTTAATGATGGACAGTATGTACAAGTTCCACTTGAAGTCTGAGTTGAGTTTACATTCCAATAGGTACTCAAGGCAATGGGGGCCTCCCTGAGAGAGTGCCTGTTGATCGCGATAGGCGAAAATTCAGGGTCCTCACTTAGACACTTAGAAAGACAGTTGACATATCTGGGATACATAACGAGGAGAGAAGGTTTGGAGAATTTGACAGTAAGTGTACTAAATTCATGAATCCCTTCTGACATTGTTAATATTATGTTATGTCAAATTTTGTATATGGCATCCTCGAAAGACGCCCTATTCACAGTTCGACATAAAATAAACCAATAAGGGATGACATCTCGTAAAATCAACACAAAAATCAACAATAAAACACAAAGTAAAAACGTAAGATGATAGCGAGAAATATTGTTTCCTTTTTTATTCTTCAATGCTAGCCAAAATAAACAAAAACAAGTGAATTTTGACAACGTTCTTTTAAAACTAAACGCCGATATGACAGATATCGCAATATAATCAAATGTTTTTAATTATGTTAATTAAATTTAAATGCTAATACTTATATCTAATAACAACGAATGCTTTCATGAACCAAACAAATTGAATGCGAAAACATTTTAAAATAAATTTCAGGTAAAATATCTCAAAACGCTTACTCATCAGATATATAATAATTAATGTGAAAAAATGTTTTAAGAAATTTGTTTAATAAATCGTACTCATGGTATCAAAAGCTCCAAAAACAAGACTTATTTATATGTTAGCGAGTTATCAGAATGATGCATGAGTATCAGACAGCCTAAAAAGTTTTTTACGACTTCAAGTGTTATTTCAGTGGATACACGTGTTTGAATAGACGACCTTTTTTTTAGTAAAATATGTTTACCAGCCTGCGAATTCGCGTGACTTAATAAAGAAAAATGTGCTCTCCAACAGAGTACTAACCTAGTTCTTACTTAGAGGAAACTACCGTATGATCCGGTGCGCTTTAGACCTTTCGCCGTCAGGAAGGACGCATGTTCGAGCCCTAACTGTGTGCACAGCTTTCTTTGTTGTCTCTCTAATACACAGGCCTGTAGACATAATTCACTCTATTCACCCCATCCACCCATAAAAACAAGCAAACAAACAAAAACAGTGTGTTCTACTCAAACATAGAGTAATAATAAATAATGTCGCATTAAAAATGGAATCCATTAGTTCACAAGCAATGTCTGTTTGAAACGAAGAAGAAATCGGTATTAAACATTGATTTTCATTATAGATAGCATTCTGCCATTGGAAACCTTGCACTATATAAGATTTCAATTTCTTTTCTCGCCTATGACCTTGTGATATACTAATATATCACGAAATAACGTTTATACTGGGGCTTTTCAAAGATTTTCCTAATATTGTGCAGAAGGTAGCGCTTGGGACCTTTGCATCAAACGAATATAAAATTAGCTCTGGTTCACACAAAATTAAAGATTTCCCTCAGAAGTGTGTCTCTTCATGGAGTGGGTGATGATGGCCCTTCACAACTTTCTATTCTTTCTAGCTCTAAACGGTGTTTATCACACTACTATCTCGCTTATTTGAGGGACATTAAATAGAAAGTTGTACTGTATATCCACCTTGACATTAGCAAATGGCTTTAATTTAGCCTGCATACAGACGTACAGATGGCGAATACTCTCTTGAAATACATTATTCTGTACTCTTTCTACCTGTTGAAGCAATATAACAATGATTGTAGGTGGGCTAATTAAACGAGTCAGACACCGTGCCATCTAATCATTGTTTACCACATTGTTATCTCGCCGACTTCCTCATATGCCGTCCATTTATCTAAGCCCGGTATGTAGTTTACTCGATGCTTCTCTCAGCCCATCTTACAGTCAGCATTCCCTGTGAGTGTTAAATTCTCTAAGCAGTCTTTTCTCATTATATGTCCCAGAAATTTCAATTGCCACTTTCTGATTATAAAAATGTAAGTATCGTTTTTGTTTTATTTTTACTTAAAGTTTCCGCATTGCTTACGTACTACGGTATTCTCAGCATTCTTCTGCAGAAAGACATCGCTGTTGCCTCCTGTCATCTGTGAGAAAATCGTTCAGCATTTGCTGTTATATAGGAGGATTGCTGTTACACAACGGTTTGGCACTCTTTTCTTTGTTTCTAACAATTTTCTCTCAGTTTCTTAATACTTTGCTTAGTTTTTTGGAAGGCATCTTACTGTTCGAAGGCGCCTTTAGGTTTTCATGACACTTTCCCGTCGTCTTATAAATAAATTTCTATACTTACTTGATTTTGATGTCTCCAATGCTTGCGCATTCCCTCTTGACCATACATTATGCCTTCTTATACTTGACGCTTAGTCCTTTCTTCTCCCTTTCCTTTAATAACTTGTCTAGGAATTCCTGATGTTTGCATAGCCTGTGTCATAAAGATTATGTCCGCCAGTCAGGACTTCTAGTTCTATTAGGACCATCATGCTCTAATGGCCGGTCGCTCGTTCATTGCTGTAGATACCTACTTAGACACATGTCTGTTCAACATCCACAGGCCCCGTAGTTTATACAGAACCTATACTGAGCGGGAATTAGTTACAGAATTGCTGGGTTAGAGCGCATCATCTGGCGTGATCAACAGTTTGAACATGAACAAGGCCAGTAAGTTCAAACCTTCAGTCACGATGACTTCTGACTTCGTGCAACCATCAACAAACATTTTCGTCTTTCCAATTTCACTCGCGATGAACCAGTGGTATACGCTTCAGACACTTTCCATCGGTGCGGCGCGCTGGAAACGCCTCCTCATATGCATTAGGTGTTTCCTTCTCTATAACATCAAGAAATCGCTTAATTGACAAATCTCCTATAGTGAGATTCTGTCGGAAACGAACGTTCTATCCGTTTGGCCACACGCCTATATTCTGTATGCATTATTATTTTCGTTGTTCGGTTGAATAATCTAGACATATTATGTCTATTTATTTTCATTTTAATCCTCTCAAATTTACGCATCAATTTCCTAGTGTTGTTACAAAACTGATTAAGAAAGACGCCGTAGTTTTGGTTATTTCTTTTATTTTCCCAAGTACTTTCAGTCTCATTCAAGATCATCTTCAGGGGTCCACTGCTAAGACAAAAAAATAATATCATTGATAGTTGTGAATTTCTTTGTGCATGAAACCCGCTCCGTTATTTAAAAATTAAGTATATATAAGGGAGGTAACTTAATTCATATTTTATTATTATAATGTCTTAAATGCTCAACCTGCAATTTAAAAAAATAATAACTTTTCACAATTTGAGCATATGAGAAATATTCTCATTGCATATGTAGAATGAATCCGCACAAGTGTTTTTTCCGACTTTTTCTGTTTTTGTGTACTTACTCAATTCATTTTCTATTCGTATGCAGTTGTTTCTAGCCGTAAGCGGGAGTCTATGTTTGGAAATGGTTTTGTGTTTTTAATTGGTGTCATTGTCCGATCGTTTGGAGATGTAGCACAGTCGGTTTTTATGGTTAATTTCAACCCACAAGTAATTACTTGTTGACTTACCATTACTAAGTAAACTCAATTGCGCATTTATATGTGTAGCGGAATATGGATGTCTTGTCGCGTTAGTTTACTGCGCAGGAATCAGCGCATGCGTACAATCATAAATGTAGTCAGAGGCGCAGAAAAACCCCGAAATTTATGATGCAAATGGAGAACGTCTGAGAGATACATGTCACCGACACAGTGTATGCTCAGTTTGATATAAAAAAAGAAATAGCTAGAGAAAGGTTTGATTGATTTTTTTTTTTTTGTATTTTTATTTAAAACAAGAAAATATTTTTAAATTGTAAGAATGTTTTGGAGATAATAATGATTTACTGATGAAAGTACTATTATTTTATCCATAGCTGGCGGGGGGGGGAGAAGAGGTGGATTCATACCTTCCTAAAGGATATTTGCTTGTAAGTGAGTATAACGAACCAGACTGAAGCTGGGAATCGAAGAGCCGAATTCCAATTCCGAGCCATTATTTATACATAGAAGAAAAGTGTAAAAGAAGGAAGAAGATCTAATTTTAAAAGTAGGTGGAGAAAAGAAAGCAAGGGAAAGAAATGGAAAGAAAAAGAAAGACGAGGTGAGTGAGGAAAATTCAAAAGGTGTACCTTAGTGGGGCTCAAATTAGGAGTGCGTAATTTCGAAGGGCACAAATTAGGAGGAAGTAAACAAGGAATGAGTAAATTAAGAGGGTTTTAAATTAGTAGGGGGTAACTTAAGAGGGAGTAAGTTTAGAGAGCTTAAAATAGGAAGTCGCAAAAACAAAAGTTTAAACGAAAGGCGCAAGGGAGAAGAAATATAAAATATTAAAAATCCGAGGATAGAAGTAAAAAAAAAGAGGAGATAAGAAAACATAATTCTGATAAAATTAGGGGTACAAAGTTTTAAAAGTCTATCATTTTTATCATTGTATGTCTAGTTAATGTTTCCTAAACATATTCGGGCCTGTGCCCTCGCAGAGAGATATTTGATATTACATTGGATGTGAAGTTTCGAATTCCTTTTAAAATTTCCCAAGGAAAGGTTTACTTTAATTGACCTGATGGCGACACCTTCAAACTCTTGGGTCAAAAACTTTCTTCTAAACAGGACCACAACTGTCTTCACCAATGACGATCCCATATGGAACATCACTGTTATTTTTCTTTGGGTGGGTAAACAAAGATATACATTTAGGACATTCTCAGTTAAACACTGTCTTCATTTGAACCAAAGGCACGGCTGCTAAAAGGCGATTAAACACCTCAATAATTGTCCTATTGTACATAAATCCGCACACACAATAAAGAAGCCACTTTATATATATACATATACATATATATATATATATATATATATATATATATATATATATATATATATATATGTGTGTGTGTGTGTGTGTGTGTGTGTGTGTGTGTGTGTGTGTGTGTGAGAGAGAGAGAGAGAGAGGGAGGGAGGGAGACAGTGTGTGTGTGTGTGGCTGTGTAAAATATTTACGCAATGGACGACTCCTGTGTCCATAAGGAAATATGTTACTGCGTAATAGTAATGTTTGCTCATTCATAAAATTAAAGTGAAAATAACAAAGCTTGTGCATTCAAAGATTTTCTCTAATTAATCTATTTTCTCGACAGTCTATTCATTTAACAGTTCTTCGATAAATTTTCCTATTACAAATTTTCTTCAAACTAAATTATAAAGATTTACCATTCTGTCTCTCTCAATATCTATCCCTCTCTCTCCTCATCTATCTATCTATCTATCTATCTATCTGTAGAAATCTGTTCATTGTCTATCTATCTATCTGTAGCAATCTGTTCATTATCTATCTATCTATCTATCTATCTATCTATCTATCTATCTATCTATCTATCTATATATCTATCTATCTGTAGCAGTCTGTTCATTATCTATCTATCTATCTATCTATCTATCTATCTATCTATCTATCTATCTGTAGCAGTCTGTTCATTATCTATCTATCTGTCTCTGTTTCTGTCTGTCTGTCTGTCTGTCTGTCTGTCTGTCTGTCTCTCTCTCTCTCTCTCTCTCTCTCTCTATATATATATATATATATATATATATATATATAAATATAAGTACATATATATATGTACCGTTTCATCCCACTTTGGTAAGAAAATAAAAACGAATGTATATGGCTGCATTTGTCTATGTTTGCGTGTGTTGAGCATAAAAATACTGAAGTTGAAAGAGAATGTATTAATGTTTTCTGAAGAATATTTTTTTTAATATCCTGTGAAGTTTTTTACACTTGTGTAATAGTTACCCAACATATGGAACTTAATTAGTATGGTCTCATACAATCTTATTGATTAGAGAAAGGTTGTTGGACAAAAGCGATACTTTTTAAGTAAATGTTACTCTAATAAAATATAAAACTATGTAAACAAATATAAACAGTATATCTATTTTTGATAAGATAAATATGCCGTAATAACAAAGGAAAGAATAACCTTCTATTAGTCTTGTAAATAACAAGCGACATTTCAGAAAGTGTTCAATGTTGTAGGGGGACTTTTATAGGAGTTTCTGAAAATTATTGGAAAATCATAGGCATTAAAATCACAGGCATCAAAAGAAAATTACTGTTTGTCACCTTCAATGAAACATACTTAAATAATAGTTAAAGCACGCACAGACACACATATACATACACACACATATATATATATATAATATATGCACTATGTCTCTCTCTCTTTTCTTCTCTCCCCCTCTCTCTCTCTCTCTCTCTCTCTCTCTATATATATATATATATATATATATATAAAGTGGTTAGACAAAATAATTGGAACAGGTGCAAATTCCACTCCTATATTTCAAAGACCTATTATATTAAGAAATTTAACAAAAACTTCGTAATTGCAGGTTATATCTATTGTAAATACGTTTATTTATCTAATATGTCTTTGTCATATTTATTTTTAGAATTTAGTAAAATTTAAGCTAAATGCTTGACTTCTGAACTTGAGTTCGAAAAAGGGCAAATTGTTGGAGCTCGCATGGCAGGAGCCTCGATCACTAAGGTTGCTGAACTGTTTTTTTTTTTTTTCAAGAGCTTCCATATCAAGAACTATGACACAATTCGAGAAACAGGGCAAAAACTCTAGCAACCGTAGCAATTTGGGTCAGACTTGCAAACTTACTGACAGGGACCGACATGCATTTAAACGCAATGTGGAAAAAAATAATCGGACTACTGCAGCCAAATTGACGGCTGAGTTGAATAATCACCTGAATAGTCCAGTTTCTACTAAAACTGTTCGTCATGAGCTCCATAAGGATGGATATCATGGAAGAGCTGCCGTAAGAAAACCCCTTCTCTTCACTCGCAGCATTCAGAAGAGGTTGAAGTGGTGCAGAGATCACAATGCCTGGTCTGCAGACCAATGGAAGCAAGTCATATTCTCAGACAAGTCCAGTTTTTCTCTTTTCCCAACCTTTATGTGTAGTTTATGTGTAGAGGCAGCCCAAAGAAGCTTACAACCCTGACTGCCTTCTTCTAACATAGAAGCATGGAGGTGTATCAATGAAAGTTTGGGCCACCATACCATGAAAATGTCTTGGTCCAATAGTTGCCCTACATGGTAGAATCAACAGCAAAGATTACCTGAACATTTTGGGAGATCATGTTCATCCAATGGCCCAGACTTTATTATCTGATGGTGACTGCATCTTCCAAGACGATAATGCTCCAATACATACCTGCTCAAGTGGTTAAGAATTGGCATGAAGAGCATGAAAGTGAGTTAGAACAAATGGAGTGGCCTCCTCAATCTCCAGATAACAATATTATTGAACATTTGTGGTGCATCTTGGAGTAAGAAGCCGCTATCCTCCACCGTCGTGTCTTAAAGAGCTGGAGCAGGCGTTAATGGCAGAAAATTCCTCTTGATGAAGTCAGGAAGCTGTATGAATCCATTCCTAGATGTATTAAAGCTTAATGCGAGGCTAAAGGAGGACAAACTCCACATTAAATAAATTTTCTTTGAATTTTATAAGTGTTTCAAATATTTTGTCCAACCCCTGTATATATAAATTGTATCGGTGAAGCATGCATTTATGAAAAGTACCTCTTTCTCTCTCTCACTATATATATAGAGAGAGAGTGAGTGGGAGAGTTAGTTATCGTGAATAAATAATATATATATGTATGTATATATATATATGTGTATATATATATATATATATATGTATATATATATATATATATATATATATATATATATATATATATATATATATGTTGTATCCGTAAAGCATACATGTAAGGAAAGTCTTTATCTCTCTCTCTCTATATATATATATAGAGAGAGAGAGAGAGGTATAGAGACAGAGAGAGATAGACAGATAGGTATAGTGAATAAATTATTCAAAAAAATTCCTTTTGTCATTCATATTCTGAATTTATATATATATATATATATATATATATATATATATATATATACATATATATATATATATATACATATATATATATATATATATATATATATATATATATATATATATATATATATATATATATATATATATATATATATATATACATACATATACCCAAAAAGTTTGAAGCGACTCCCAGAATTTGGATGGGTTGAACTTAGAATCATTGAAAAAGAATGGAATTAATTATCTAATTTATACTTTGAGAAACTTTTGCAATGAATGCCAAAGAATTTTGCTGCAGTAATCAAGGCTGAAGAAGCATAATTTAATGATAGCGAAATTTAATCATTAAATGCTGATTTTTTCTCAAAAAATATCTAATAAAAAAAATCATGTTTCACATTTTTTAAAATGTATAATAATTCTTTCTTATTTAAAGTACAAAACAACTATTGCGGTCAATTCAAATTATTACCAAGGGTTACCTCAAACTTTTGAACAGTAGTATATATATATATATATATATATATATATATATATATATATATTGTCCAACCCCTGTATATATAAATTGTATCTGTGAAGCATTCATTTATGAAAAGTACCTCTTTCTCTCTCTCACTATATATATATAGAGAGAGTGAGTGGGAGAGTTAGTTATCGTGGCCCGATGATGGCATTTAGCATGAAACAGACTGTCGCCTCTAAGTGTTGACTTCTATGTTCACTTTTATATTTACACACCCTCTATCTCTGATATTGAGCACTTTATTCCATAAATATATCACACTTTAAGACTATATTTCTTCATATATATATATATATATATATATATATATATATATAATAAATCAAGATATATATATATATATATATATATATATATATATATATATATATATATATATATATATATATATATATATATATATATATATATATATATATATATATACATATATATATATATATATAATAAATCAAGAAAAGAAAACTTAAAAATTCATTTCGGTTATAATTTATTTCGGGAATATCTCTATATATTCACCGCTGTTGACCGAAAGCTTTTAATAAATGGATACAATTAGAGACTGATATATTAGATTGACAGGGGGGAAGGGAAAGCAAGAGGGATGAGAAGAAAGAGGGAGAGGGACAAGTCATTTTCCTTCTTCCTCGCACTCTTTCTTCTCTTCTCTTTTGCTGTCCCTTCCCTCTGTCAATCTAGTATATCAGGCCGAGGAAATTCCCGCATAGAAATTGTATGTTCATTGTACATGAACATATGTGTAAAATTCATAATTAAGATAAATTGTTTTTTTATAAAAACTGAGTGTATATATATATATATATATATATATATATATATATATATATATATATATATATATATACACATACGCATCTACTCTAAGATAAAATGTGACAGGGATTTTCTTTATATATATCATTCCAATATACATAACGATTTCTTATCCGTTTGCTTCTAATACGGTGAACATTTAAAATCAAAATTCATATAATGACTTCATTAACCTGCGAATTCATTGATCGAGACACATCTATGCATATCTATCTATCTATCTATCTATCTATCTATCTATCTATCTATCTATCTTGTGCAGTCTATGCATATCTATCTATCTATCTATCTATCTATCTCAATCGGTTTATATCTTAATTTGTATCTATAGATTTTAGACACTTAAAGAATACCAGAGAGCCACGTGGCTGAAACGTTGGGATTCTACCATCTGTCCGACTGCAAATAGTGATAATTTATTCGAGCAATTCAGACAGAAACAGACTTATAATGTTCATTATATTATAATAAAAGCCGTTATGATATACATATACATGAAAAATAAAAGAATATTTTACCGTATAAAATATGAGATGAAAAATATTTGTTTTGAAGATAAATCTTCGAATGAAAACAGTCTTTTTATAATTATATTCTTTCTTTCTGCGATTATTTGTTTAAACATCGACATTACATCTAAGAAAATAAAATTAAATAAAAGTAGTGAACTGTAATCTAGTATACTATAAGCCTTTCCTATAGTAGTTTTATAACATATTTCCAAGCAACGAATTGGTGGGCAATAAGTAACTTTTTCCAAATAAGTGTTGCAAAAGAATGTCGTATTCAACAAGGCTGAACATATACATTTGTTGCTATCAATTTTATAATATAATTGGTCTCTTAAACAAACATGAGGGAACAGCGATCTTTCACTCCCTAACAATATGATGTTCGCTGATATGAACAGGCACAGAAATTAACCTGGTTATAAAAAAAAAAGCAGCGGTGTATTCGAAGCATTTTGTCATAGACAAGGAGAAACGCTAAAACGCCATGTCTGTCATTGAATATACCTCATTGGGTACCTCGATGTGGTATAATGTTTAGCAAGTTTGGCTCTCTAGAACAGTTACGACTGAATAGAGAGTCTGATCCTCATTGGGTGCCCCATACTTTCGGCCTTGTGCCACATCGAAGCAACGCTTAGAAAATCGCCTTATTTTAGAGCACCTCGACCTTGGTGTAATGGTTATCAAGATTGCCTCGCTAGAACAATTATGACTGAATAGTGAGTACGATCCTCACCGAGTGCCCCATACTTTCGGCCTTGTGCTACATCGAAGCTACGCTTAGAAAATCGCCTTATTTTAGGAGACCTCAGACTGGTGTAATGTCTTTCAAGATTGTCTCGCTAGAACAATTAAGACTGAGTAGTGGGTTGGATCCTCACTGGGTGCCCCATATTTTTGGCTTTGTGTTATTTCTAATCACCACTTGGAACATCAGAATACATCGATAAGCACGAGACTTTCAAACCTTTATAGAACAATGACATGTTTCTTTTTGTTACCCGGATGACTTGACAAATTTATGTTGGACACTTTGTCGGAGTAACGCAGTCGTTGCTGTCCAAAAATCATTTTGTTCTTTTCAACGACGATGCCGTTAAATTTTATGCGGCTGGTAACCAAACAGAATTGTGTTTGCTTAAACAATAAGATCTAGTGATCAATTTAACCTTTCTCGATTCTACAGTGCCGTGGTCTACCTAACGACGGTTGAATTTTGATTTTTTAGCAGTCAACAAGAGCAACAGCGATTCTACGGACTGGTAACTGGTAGACGGTTCTGTACCTTCAACAGGTATCGGGCTTGCAGAAAAGTGATGGTAAAATCTGTGAGGGTCCCAGCTATGAGCAAATAGTGAACCCCCTTTGAGCGATTCAGTTATACTAACTCATTATTATTCCCGAACCAACGATTCATCAACCAACGATTTAACACACTGGACTCTTGTCCCATTAGATAATCGTGCACCTAGAGTTGGATAGCGTAAAAGAATAATATTGCCCGTAGATTAAATAAAGGGTTCAGTTTGACATATACATGATGAAAGCCGGAGGGAACAACAGCCAAAACGTTATTATAGCCACAAGAGAAAAAAAAAAGATTAGGAAATTATTCCGAATGTAAAAAAGGAGAATTCTTTATCTTATGAATTTCGAAAGAAATTATCTGTAAAGTAGTCTGCTAAGTGTATTTTGATTGTAGTACTTTCCTTTGTTCCATCTTGTAATAGGCTATCCGAGCCAATTTCATCATTCTGTTAGCAAGTTCTGTCGGTTTCCTATTCACTCTGTTTTATTTCCACCAAAAGTCTGGGCGGCGTCGGCTGATCGAGAAAGTTCTCCGCGTTGGACGGTTAGTTGATCAAACAGCTCATTAATGGACATATTTGGATGATCGTTCAAATATTCATCAATCCAATCTAACGCAATCCCATCAAAGAAATAGGAAGCGAAATTGACCACCTCCTGATCTGTTAGCTTATTGATCTGTTCTTTTCTTTTTGTTCTCATTGACGCCACCCATGATTTCAAATCTGCAGCTGGTGTTGTGAATATTACGATCTTTCAGCTGCTCAACTCTGTAAATGAGACTGATGCTTGCCGTAGACTCTGCGTTATCTACTATTTAGATTTTTTTTTTCACCAATTCTTTTACACAGAAGGAAGAGAGATATAAGGAAATCTTCGAATATCCTTGACCTGACTTACTGTGGATGTATCTTGTAGGTCAAGTCTGTTTGAAATCTGGTTGATTCTTGTTTCTGACTGCAGCTCAAGGTGTAGGAGAGTAAATAATTATAAACCCCTAACATTTATATACACAAATATTCGTAAAAATGAGAAGTAGCATGACGTGTAAACAACAAAATGACTATAATTTATTATCTGGTTGTTACGTGGTGTTGGATTGATTTGGTTTTATTTCATTTTTTTTAACGGTATATCAACACCTTTATGAGTCATTTAATGCCAAAATTTAATTTTCTTGGGAGATTTGAAGTAATAAAAATATATCTTATTCTGCTTCCACAATTAAATACATGGTAGATGATACTCAGCTTGTGTGCATGTACCTGTTTGTATAGACATAATTACTAGAAGTGGTGATATTTGTATTTTATGTTGTAGTTTTGTTGAAGTTATATTTTGGAATACAGCTTGATTTCTTTAAGAAATTATAGGATATATGCATTAATGCCATGGATTAATGTCATAAAAGAGTTCATGTTGGTCATTTTATTATAAAGGTATTTTCTTATATAAATATGTATAGCTGGTATTTTTACTATAAAATGCATTTTCATACTTTCATAGTGTTTCCTTTTCATTTGGAGGTTCAATGTTTTCTCATAGCTGGGACACTAACAGGTGCTACCACACCGAGTCAGGGTGGACCTGGGAACAACTGCGATTAAGATGTTGTTCCACGCTCCTCAAATCCTCCAATCTTCTGATCAGAGACCTTTCTGCTGGATGTAGTATATTGTTATAACCAGGACAAGTGGTGTTGGCAACATGAAAGACAGTAATACTGTGTATAATTGTGAGATGAGATCAAATGTAGAGCAAATATGGATCTGGATCTGACAATGATGATATAAAGAATAAGTATAATTTATAGGGGAATTATAACTCTGAGTAAATAATTATAACCCCCACCTCTAATATTTATATATGCAAAAATACTCGTAAAAAAGAGAAACAGCAAGACGTGGAAACAGCAAAGCAAGTATTATTTATTATTTTTTATATGGTGTTGGAGAAACAAGAGACATTAATTCTGAGTAAATTCTGAGTTTAGGGTCAGATATAGATGAGATGTGGATCGTAATCCGACAGTGTATACGCAAATAAGCAAAGTTTTTCTCATAATGTTTTTATAGTTGTGTGTAATAAGTGTACAGATAATTTATTTGGAAATACCTGGGGTTTTCTTAGCTCGAATTTTTGCTGTTCTAAGAGATAAATGTTACTATTATGGCCTGAAAAAGGGAAAAGAAGCTGAATTTTTCATTGACGCATGTGTTGACGACGTGTCTGTGTTGACTGCTTGTCCGATAGTAAGATTTTCATGTATTTGTGTGTGCAGAGGGAAAACGTGGATTTGATTCGCATTGGTTTAGAAAGAGTGAATTAATGATAATTATAATTGTTATAATTATTTTATTATAATTATTTTAGACACTATAATTAATTTTTTTTATTTAGTTTTATATGGACACAACAAAGTGACAGTATGATTATTTTTTTATTTTTTGCATTATTTATGGATGCAGCAAAGGTTTAATGATGAACAAGATCCTCACATATGATGAACAAACTTGATGCAACAGAGATTTGGTCCTAGAGAAATATGTTAAGAATACCATGGACGGAGTATATGAGTCACAAGGAAGTTTTAAGGAAAATGATAGGAAAAAGGAATGACGCGTGTTTGGGGTCAGGAAAAGACAGCTGGAAAGTGTGAAATGATTAACAGACATTTAAAAATATAATGTTTGTTAAATTTGACTCTCACTAGACATACTGAAGGCAAGATGGCCAGAGAGAAATAGCGAGTAACTTACCTGCCTAACGAGCTTGGGAGGGAGTAGGGTAAAGCCATGATTGCCCATTTCCTGAATGGAACCATCAAATAAAAGAAGATTTGTTCCGCTCTCTCTGAGACTTCTTGGCCTTGCGAAGGCGTTTGTTCTGTTTTCTTTTAGTAAATTCGTCCGGGTGCGGCATGAAATGTTTAAATAAACAAGTCACATTTCTTCTAGTAATCATTTCTTCTTGGCTTCAATTATTAAAAAAAAAATCATTTCACCCGAAACAAAGCGATAAAAGCGACTAAGACACAAGTGGTTACTGGGAATGAAAGAAAAAAGAGAGGTCAATAAAATAACTAGATTTATGGAGACAGATGTCGATTGCGTTATATTTAAATTCTTGAAGCTCGTAGTTGACACTAAAATGGGAGTAATGAAGAAGAAACTATATGCATAGAACTTCTGGTTTGATTTAATGCAATAACCTGTCACTCCATGAGTGACTACACTTACATATAAAAATTTGTAAGTCAACGGAGTACACAGACAAGCTGGAATCTGTTGAGTACGACTCAGACGAGAACTACCGACCTTCAAATAATAGCACTCACTATTGCATTGACTTGCGACGACCTTGTGCATAACTGTTATCTTTATTCTTATTGCATTGGTTTGTTACAATAAACCTTTACTTATTTTATCCACCTTGTTTTTCAAGTATATATTCCTATTAGAACGGGATATAACATGGTTACATCAAGAAATTTCAACAATGAAATTATGAGACCGATCTACCAATCTAGTCTTGCGCTTAAATTCGTGTAGTCGAGGTACGAAAGAGAAAAGCCCAGTAGAACAATTACTATGAGAATATTTATAGAAAAAGGCCCAGAGAAGCTACACTACGGCGGTGGGAAAGTGACGGAAACCGGCATATCAGGCCATAATAGATAACATTGCAAATTCTTCGTCTTTTGTCAAGAATCTATAGATATATAACAGAAGCACCAGACAAGATATGGCAGCGATATTCGATTCACGGTTCAATTATAGAGTTATAAATATGCAAGATAGACTTAGAGTATAGTTGTCTACCATGGCATAAGGAACGGAGAGCAGCAGAACGACTGATTGATTCAATATAATTTTCCCACTTCATGTCAGTGGAAAAAGTGAGACTGAAACGGCGTAATTAGTTGCTCTCCTGGAGGTTAGCATCAGCCATGTTGATGGAAGACAAAAAAAAATATCTATAAGATTATTAAAAGTTAACAAGCCATTTAAGAATTATTTTACTTTCCTTTTTGAGTCAGTAATCAGTATGATGCCATCCCCGCAGCTTATGTTGCTAAGATTATATCTGCTCTAAATTCACTCTAAATTCAATCATGACAAGCAGTTGTATGAAGCTTGTTGTCGCAAACGTCTATGGCGACTAAAGCTCAGTACAAACCTCAAGTGGAATTCATATATTCGTATCATTGCAAAAGATGATGGAAGAACGGTTGGTTTCTCGTATCGCTCTATAAGAACCTGACTTCTGCCATTCTTTATCTCTACAAGAGCTATATCGGACCAAAAATGGTTTATTGCTGTTACATATGAGTTAGTGATGCCCTGTCGCCACTTACCTGCCGTTACAGGGCTCAAAACCGATTAGACAGCCTTCCTGAAACGTTGCTAGTCTCTCATTACTCTATTGCCATTTTCATAACAAATGTTTAGATGAGCTACATTCATTAGTTCTACCAGTTCAGGCATTCACATCTAAGTCCCGCCTACGTGCACATCGTGAAATCGTCCACATTCCGCTTGTATTGTATTGATACGAAGGAAGCTTCGTCATAATAACGCTTATTTGTAGAACAAAATCCTAAGTAAATGCTTTCTCAATCACCACAATCTCAACCTTTTCATGACTAGGGCAAAGTGATATCTATTCTACATATCATCATCATATAAACTTCCTACTTTTACACACTTACAACTCTAATTTCACTACTTTGAGTGGCTCTTCGGCCTTGTTTTGGATGAACTGTAGTATGACAAAAAAATAATCCTGGTATGCCTTCTCGTTCACTTCGGATCGTCTTGCATATTTCTTTTTACTAATTGTAATTTTTTTTTACTATTTACTAATAGTACATTGGAAGTATGGAATGTAGCTAGTGAGAACTTTGGAAATGAAAATAGCGATAGAGCAGAGAGGGGATTGAAACGTTTTCGTGTATGTGAAAGGTGTTGTAGAATAAAAAATAATTCATCATATACAAGGCCGCGAAGATGCTTCTGTACTCTATCAAAACTATAAAGTGAGGTTTGGGAAGCCCCAGCCTAGGTATAGCAGCAGTAATCAGTTTTCGGTCTGATCTGATTCTTGTAAAGGTGGATAATGGTAGGAGATGGAGGAAGATGAGTCAGGTACTGGGGCGTTACAAGGAATTGACAATTTTTGCAACATTTGTAGCGATGGATCGAAAACGAAGGATATGAGTATCCCTTAAGATTCAAATAAATATGGAGAGGTAATCTACCTCTGTCTTATTGCTTTTTTCTATTTTCATACATTCTTTCTCCGTCTGCATTCAGTGGAGATTTTGTTTCGGTTTGTGAAAAATTGATTTGTTGCCAAATAATTGGCACTTAATAATCAAGATATTGTATTTTTAATTAAGTAGGATTTTTATATGACGAAATTAGATTAGAATTTAATTACTGTTAATGGATTTTTGTAGTCAGTAAATCTAAACAAACATAAAAAAGACGCTCGATTGACAAATAAAACTATGCTAATAAACTGGTAGAAATGAAAACACAATGAAAGAGGAAGTAATTAACATATGGGAAGAGATTCAAAATTATATATGAGCGTCGACTCAGCACTCGACTTTTTAAAATGGCGTCCAACATATTCAAACATGTCTAAACCATCATATGCGTCCAACTGTTCTCTCAGATCAATGAAGGTACTTTTAAGCCTTCAACCGAATTAATCCTATAAATCTTAAAGAAGACGAACCTTCATCAAAACCTAGTGACTGGTATTATAAAATCACAAGTAGAAAACTAGAAAAGCTTGCTAGACTTCTCCATAATCTTAGGCACACAATAAAAAGCATTCCTAAATGTAGGTATAATCAATGCAGTGGGAGTATTCCAATAATAATGTCTTGGATTATCTCCCTTGCCTTATTAATTTTCGTATCGAGAAAATTTGTTCGAAAATAATTTTTCTAAAACATTTATTCGAAAAACAGTTATTTGAATTGTAAATTGTTTAAATGAAAATTAATGGAAATGACAATTATACTAAGTGATAATTTTTCGAAATACCTATGTTTGAAATACATATGTGGTCTTGCTTTGAGAGAGGCAGTGCTGATTTAACTCGAACTAATAACGCCCTTTAAGGATGGCATAGGGCTTTATGCAGCAAGTACCATCCCATCATCTCACAATATAAAAATTCTTAGAAGCTCTTAAAAGAAAACAGGACTTGCAAGAAATTCATATTGCAAAAGTAAGAGCAGGTTGCCAAAATCAGAAGAACGCCAAAATCTACCACGACGTAAATAGAAAACTTTTAGTGGCATCCTTTAACAAGTACACTTCTGTAGTTGACTATTTGCTTGCATTATCAAATAACTTAAGGTTATAAGGATTTTCCTAATTAAATTGTTTTAGTAACGATATTTGTATTTCAAATAATTATCATTTTATGTATTTCCTCTTTTATTTTTTACATTTTTATTGCAATAAAGAATTTTGTATTTCGAAGAATTATCATTTAGTAAAATTGTCTTTTTGAGTAATTTTCCTCGAAAAAATTCCAATAAATGTTTTTCGAATAATTGTTTTCTAACAATTATATTCGAACAATATTCACATAATCTCAATTTTTAGTATTTTTTAAAATATATTTAGTATATTTTATTTACGGTCCTGAAAAGAAACTCCAACTGTTGTATACGTTCATGTATGGACAATTTATATATAAATAACAAATGTACCCTTTTTTTTCCTTGATATAAATTTGTTTTCAGCTTAACAGACACAAATAATGGTTTGGGTTTATTAACGAGCTGTATCACAGTTTGCATGGCGTGTTCCTTTCTCTTTTTCTTCTAACTTAATTCTCAAATTCTACTGCTACAATTATAGAGTGATGAAAGTACGGTGATACCAGTCGTGAGATACAGTGTAACCCGGATATAAGAGACCCGGATATAAGAGAGATTGTCTCTGGTCCCAAATTAGAGCCATACTTACCTAAACAAAATAGACCAAACCCGGATATAAGAGACTTCTTCTCCGGTCCCGACAACTCTCTTATATCCGTGTTACACTGTATATCAATCATGCGGTTTTGTCGAAATTGTAGTGTAAGGAATTAACTTTCAAAGTTTCCTGATTTACAATAAAATTTTATACGTTGAGTATAAGCTCATAATAATTATCCGGAGCGTACAACGGTCGAAAGGTCGTGAATATGAATATAAGTATGAGAAGAGTCCGAACACTGCAAATAGACATTTTTGTATTTATAAATTCAGCAATTACAGATCATAGAAACATATATTTGATTAATACAATATCCCTAATACAAAAAATAATCATATATTATTTTATATATTATGTTCTCCTTGACATGCTATAAACTTCATTCAGTGATTTTGTCAACTTTTAATCTTTTCTTCTTTGACGTTACTTGCAGTAGCCTTTTGTTTGCAGAGATCTTCAAATGAAGCCCCAGAAATTTTCTATTGGAGTAATATCTTGAGAAGCTATGAACCATTCTATTACTTTGGTATTTTTTACATTTCTTTTTTGCAAGATAGGGAGTAGTCAGCAGAATGTGAAATAATACTTTTTTGGACAGGTTAAAATTCTTGGTCGTAATCTGTACCACTCTAAAAACATTCTCGTCCAACTTGCAATAATTTTCTGCATTTCTCCTGATAACATCGACAAATTTGAGGCATCGTATAATTTTGCTGCTTGCAATCTTCGATGTACCGTGTTCTTTCAGGACGTTTACGACCATGGCTTTCCAAAATTCCATTTTTTTTTTAGCTGTTAATAAATGTTGTCTCTTTTCTTTCTCTCTAAAACCTCGTTTCGGAATCTATTTCCTCAGGATTATAGTTTGCTTTCCTCTGTCCCGCGTGGCTTCTATCTGTCCTGTGAGTATCAAATTTACCAGGCTCATTTTCCTCATTATGTATCCTAGAAATTTCAACTGTTTCTTCCTTATGTTATGCATATGCCATTTTTATTTCCATTTTCTCTAAAACTTCGGCATTGCTCACATGTTCGGACGATAGTATTCACAGAAACTTTCTGTAGAAACATATTTCCGTTGTTTCAAGTATCTTCTTAATCGGTGAGGAGATTGTCCAGCATGCTCTGCCATATAGGAAAACTGATATTGCATAACAGTTGAGTACTATTTTCTTTGTTTCTAACGGGATTTTCTGTTTCTTAATACTTTACTTAGCTTTGGGAAGTCATCTTTCGCATTCGCTGTCCCAATCCCCCTTAGGATTGCATCAATTTACATATTTCTCTATTTGATGTTTATTTAATAATTATTAGTTTGTTTTTATGCCTTTAAGCGATATTCTTGATAGTTCTCTCTCTTTATATTCATAATGATAGCCTCTTAAAACATTTTATTGTTTACAAATCTACGTGTTTTTGCTTTCTACCATTTTACTATGTCTCAAACCTCCTCTTGTAATATTCTCAAAGACGGTATTCTCTTCTTATCGGGCCAATATTTTCACTTCTTTTATTTATTTTATTTCTCCCTGGTCTTTGGCTTACAGACTGGATATACCGGTGGTGTAATTGATAATGGCTCGGAATTGTTAATCGGAGAGCCGAGTTCCAATTCCAGTTTGGATAGGTATGAATTACCCTTTTCTCTTCCCAGCTATGGGTTACTTAGTAAGGCTTTTATCACTAAATCATTATTATTTAACCCGCCGCCCACTTCCGGAAATTCTTACAATCTAAATATATTTTCTGACTTAAAATAACCTGCAACGAATTCATAAGCCGGAGAAAACGAATCAATCAATCATAGTAGAATATTACTTCAATGAAGAATGGATCTTTTACCCTTTTCTAAGCTATTTTTTAAACATTCGGGTCGGTAGACGAAAATAAATAAATAGATAAATATACTGTTTAATAAACGGATTGTCTACTCAAATACGAGTATCCAATAATAATAACGTTTAAACTGACAAAAAAGTATTTCGGATTAATAAAGATTCATAACTTTCTTTAGAAACTTAGTCAAGTCTTTATATAAATATACATGAAGTCAGTGTATGTCTTGAAATCCTTAGTTCTGTAAATGATGAAATATTCAACTGAATCACGTTACAATTTGGGTAACTCCTTTCCGTTACAATACCAGTTTTAATAAATAACAACGCGTTGGATACAGAGTGAGATCTTAACAGATCTTACTGCACTGCATAAAAAAGGCCAAGGACGATTTTGGCAGAGTTGTAAAAGGAACCTTTCTTACTGATACTACAGATCTGTAGAAAATGTCCCTTAGTTGTAGCAATCAGTCTATCGGCAAATATCTGTAAATTATTTAATGAAACATTTCTAGTGAAAATTCTACTGTCTTCGATTGTTATCACTGAACTAATATCTTTGGGAAAGTCATGAATACATATCTTTTTTTTTTTAACTAGTTATGAGTTAAATGATAGAATACATTAGATCTGAGTCGGAGTCAGTCTAAGAGAAGAAACATTTCGAATTCGAAAACCATGGAGAAAAGAATGAGAGACCACTCCAGTATGATTCCCAAAATGTCTTGGAAATTTACAGATAATAAAACAAAATAATCTGTGGCGAGCCATGATTGCTTACGTCTTGATGTCAGTCAATTATGTGCCATGCGGGATATGCGATCATGTATCTTTTGATACATGACTGACGAGGCAGATTTTTTCCCGCAGTAGGCTGCCATTTCTTTCTGCTGTAGACCAGTTGTTATCCGAGGCTATAGAACCAGGTCTGTCCTGCTATTACCTATAGCTTTTTGTGAAGAAGAGGATTCATAGCTTTCCCAAGGGTATTAGCACGTAAGTGAATGTAATGGATTCAACTAGAATTCGAACTCGGATCTCCGAGTCCCCAATCCGAGATGCTATCCATTACTACTCCGTGTCTTGATGTACATGTTATAAAAAATACATATACAGATTTTACGAGAAACACCAGTTTCAAAAGACAGTAAACACCACGAGTTAAGAATACGCTCATTGTTCCAGCTCGTCGACTACATATTTACAGAAAAATAAACAGGTTAGGAACATTAATGATCTGCTTTTTTTTTACACCACTCCTCTAAGTCGTAATCTTGTGCTGCCGATAAAATTTTTCTGCTGTATTCAATTGCTTACAGAATCTCTTTAATCATTTAAACTTGAAAATATTTTTCCCTAATCGTATTAAGTTTCCAGTTTTAATACCGGGTCCAATCGGATTTTTCATCTTTACTTTCGTGATGTTCAACCAATGTAAAAGATTCGCGCGTCCCCCTGTGTCTGAGACTTCGGATGCAGACGTTGTGATTTCCTATAAACATCCTGAAATGCCAACAGATTTTATTTCGTGGTTGGGAGCACAATGACACCGACAGATTCCAACGATCCGGTTTGTGTGGATTAAGATTTATGTTTAGTTTGGTTGAGCTTAGAAAGCAGAGAAAGTAAAAACCGCCTCGACGAAGATTACTGTTTCAGAGAGAAAAAAATATAAAGACGATGAAAATGGAAATAAAACAAAATGAAAGACAGAAAAGAGTGTCGAAAATCATGAAATACGAAAAAGAGTATAGTCCGAAAATGATCGCATATTAGTCCATTATTTTTAATTGAAAGCTTAATGCTATCTGACCTGTTGTTTACGTGATAGTGTTCGATGTTCGATATCATTGAATGATACTTGATCTACACTGTTTTAATTTACAGTTAAGGTGTCTGCTTTGTTTTCTATATATAACTATCAAGATATTTACACTATTTACTTTTTTCGGACTGTTGCCCTCGTCTTTATTGTCATATTCATGACGTTTCGACTGTTGTGCGCTCCGGCCATCTTCAGGAAATATACGTTGGAATTTCGAACCGAACCCTTTATTTCGTAGGTTGTCCTAGTTCTACGTACCATGCTTTTTCTGGATATCTCAGCTTCAGTTATCTCTTCTTTAGTAACTCAACTCCCAAAGTTTTTGTTTACCTCTTCTGCGGCTAGGTATTGAACTCACAATTCTTTTCGTTAAGCCATTGGATTACTTTAACCAACACTTTTATCCCACGGACACATAGCCCAGTGGATAAAAGCGTTGGTTGAAGGAATCCAGTGACTTGATCCAAAGAATTGTGAGTTCAATACCTGGCGGAAGTGAACAAAAACTTGGAGAGTAACTAATGGGAAATAATTGAAACTGAGATATCCAGAAAAGGCATGGCACGTGCAACTAGAACAATCTAGACAAAATAAAGGCTTCGGTTCAAAATTCCTACTTATATCACCTGAAGAATGCCGGTGTGTAGAACGACTGAAAAGTCGTGAAAGACATAATATGACAATAAAGACACGAAACGTCGTGGATATGACAATAAAGACGATGGCAATAGTCCGTACCATGTAAATAGTGTAAATAGTTACAATACTTCATTTACAAAATATAGACAGAACTACCAAGATACAATTGTATATAGACAGACAATCAAAAATGCCGTTGTGCGCGTGTATATAAGGTTCACAGGAAGAGTATTTAAAAGTGATATTTAAAAGTAATACATAAAAGCGATATAACAAACATTTAAATTATTTAAAAGAGGCTATGCATCTACTTAGCTTCAGAAACTTTGGGTTTTCTATATATGGCAAATAATCTAAAGATAGAGAAATAAATTTTGGCTATATTTAACCCGTGTTTCTTATAAATCACACGACTGTAGTCTCTCTTACGGGGGTTTTTACTGAAAAAGATTCGGAAAATTTAAGAAGAGAAACGATTTTCTCAAAGAAAATCAACGGAGAGAAAATGAGGTACTTTATTTCAAAGCGGATTAATCTTCAGAGATGTATGAAATGGCCGTCGAACATTTTGAATACCGTTCCCCATATATATATATATATATATATATATATATATATATATATATATATAGTGTCATCCACAGACAGAGTGTTTCGCTGTATCACTGCTCATCAGTGTGATTAGACGTCCGGTTGCCTCTAGCTAGGATCGAAACTCGGCTGAATTGACGTCAGTCGGAGATTCTACCCCTAAGTCTTTGGCGCACGGCAGTGATGAAGGTGAATTTAAGCGTATTTATATGTGTATAAATACATAGTAACTAAGAAAATTTGATGCGATTTACCGAAGAGCCTTGCATTATTGGCTGTAATAGTCACTGTTTACAAACTCACACTTCCTAAACGACGGAACGCGTCAGATAAAAAAGTTTTGCTCACTTTGTCATATATGTTTTCCTAAAATTATCTAAATAAAACTTACTGTAATTTTCTGAGGTTTTTATAACACTATTGGAGTTTACATTAAGCAGTAACAATGTGTAGTTACACTTCAAGCTTAACAGAAGTATCGTGATGAAATCTCATAAACGAAAATGACATGTTCATCATTAATTAATCATAGCTTAGGATAAAAAGCTCATAAATGATTGAAATTAAGTTCATATATATATATATATATATATATATATATATATATATATATATATATATATATATATAATTCCAGTATCATTTTCCAACTTATTTAAGATGATTTTCATCCACTCTAATCTTCGAACTTTCTGTCCTGGAGTAACAAGGTGCCTCACAGTTTTCACCTACTATTTCATTGTAAAATCTTTTTTCACCGCTCTGTGGATGGCCATAGCTGAAACTCCTCTCTCATGTGCCAAACGTCTTATACATTGAGCTGAATCTGTTCTAATTGATCACTTAGATCTAAGCTGAAATGATGATTCCTGTTACTATTGTAACCGTTCCAGATTTCCCCTCTACTGTTTCCCCTTTTAAAAAGTTATTATTGGTTCTCTTGATGGTTCTTGAATGGACATTGAAGATGGAAACGTGGGTATGAATATTGCTACCATTACTGAAAGCCTGAATGACCTTGTCCCTCTCACCATTGCTCATTTGGGAAGACAGTGAGGATGAGACAAAACGATTTTTACTTGTTCTATTTTTAGCCGATTAACTGGAAGGGTTTTTCCGTGATTCTTACGACAAATGGTGTCAATATTGCTAAACGTATTATCTTAAAACCTGGAAAAAGACACGCGGTTTACTGTTTTTTTTTAGATATTACACGGTTTGTAGGATGGACAATTTTGCTGTTACACATAGCATATATATATATATATATATATATATATATATATATATATATATATATATATATATAATGTGTGTGTGTGTGTGTGTGAGATAAAAATGTAACTTTATGGCATGATATATTTATGTCCTAAATATTAGGGAAATAGAGTGTATAAATTTAAAAATATAAAGTGGTTAATGAAATCAGCACAGAGTACCGACAATGTGGTCCATGCTTGAATGCAATCTTCAGGCTTGAAAATTACATCCAAGCATTAAAACGGGTGTGGCCAATATATATATATATATATATATATATATATATATATATTGGCCACACCCTTTTTAATGCTTGAATGTATATATATATATATATGATTAAAATGGTGATTAAAAAGCATTATCTATCCTCCAGAAATACAACAAATTCTCTTAATATATATATATATATATATATATATATTATCTGGTTATTCGATTAAAGTGTTTGGCGTCTAGATGTTTAATAAATTTGTTGGATTTATTATCTATGATCTTTTTGAGCAAACGAACTTTATAAATTTCAAATATCAGATGTGACCGTATATATATATATATATATATATATATATATATATATATATATATACACGCATACACATTTATATATTTATACACACGCATATATATATTGATATACATATTTGAGAAAATTCTCTTTTAGGCATGTTTGATTGAATAAATTACAAACATTATTATCTGCTTATTTTTATCATAATCCTTTCATACTCACAAATATTTTTTCCGTATATTACATGTGGCAAGAAATGCACTGTACTTTGCTTATTCAAAAAATATTCTTGAATATGAAAGGATCCTGATAAAAATAAGTAGAAAATTTGTGTAATTTATTCAATCCGATATATATATAATTTCGTCAATATTGTATATTTGTGTGTGTTATATATATATATATATATATATATATATATATATATATATATGCAGTGTATTTTAAAACATACACTCACTCTTCAACTCTTTAATGGTTTAAATTAAATATTAAATTAAATGCATGTTTATAATTATTCATACTGACGACGAAGGTAAAAAGTGAGCCCAATTGTGTATCAACATATATATATATATATATATATATATATATATATATATAACACACACACACACACACACACACACACACATATATATATATATATATATAATGCTGATTTAATGGGATTCTTCAGTGTTCAACATATACAAATTATAATCAACGAGAAGAAAATGATTTTCATAATGCTGGAAAATAGCATTTACGGTATTTGCAAAGTTAAGTTTGACGTAGATTTCTTTTTGTGAGGCTTAATGCTGCTGTATGCGATAGGAAACAATATATACAGAAGAACTCAAATTTCATCTCTGCATTGCATTAATAGTTACGCTTATCTTTTAAAAGTTCAACGATAATTATTTTGCCGTCATTTAATTTAAAGACAGTTTGATGTACGCAGCTCCTTAATTTCCGTACAAATAATTATTTTTGTTTCATGGCTGGCTTTTACTGGATCTTGCTGTCAAATTCAATTATTCCCAAATTTATTTCCAAGTTATAAAAATTGTTATTGTTGAAAAATTTCGTGGCAAAAAAATCACGTAAGAAAATCGTCAAAAGCAATAGTAGTAATGAAAACTTGGGAATTTAAATTTCAGGATTTCTGATTCGTATTCAGCCCGGAATATTTTTTTATTTACTCACAAAATCGGCCTGGTTCCAAAATGGCATGATATGTTGGTCTACGGCCTCTAGGAATAAAGTTGGAAAAGTGTGACACACTGATATTCGTATTTATTTATATAGATTATTTATTCAAAATGTAATCACTTTCACTTTTCCCCATTGCACGGCAAGTTCAGATTTTGGATTCCACATTTAAAGAAATTTAGGTTTTTTTCTTGCAAAAGAAAAAATGTTAAAGATTATTATTTTCAACATTCTTTCTGAAAATTCTTTCACATACGAAATGTTCTCGTGATGGGAACAAATGAAAATCTAAATCCGGGGAGTTGAAAGGATGGGAAAAACCGCCAATCCTATAGATCTCATTCGCGTTTGTTTGGCAAATAAAGACTTTCTTGTTTACCAAAACAAGACGTTTAGACGTAATTATTCTTCCCCACCCCCGCTGATCAAATTTGGCAGACTTTCTATTTCATTAATAAAAAAATACCTTTTATATTCAACCAGACACAAAGCAAGGTTTGCTGCGGATGGAGTCCTAGTTTCGTTGTTGGCATTGCTTTCTCATTTTCTGATCGCCTGCACGTGGATAGAATATTAGTTCAGCAGATATACAAAAATAGAAAGTGTGTGACAAAGATGTGTCTTCTCACCTTACTTATTCAACCTATACAGCGAGGCGATTCGGAGAAAATTTAAAGTCCTTCCAGGATTCATTATTGGCGGTCACATTCTTAACAGCATAAGATATGCAGACGGCACAGTGTTAATAGCAGACAGAGAAAAAACACCGAAACTCCAACAGAAGATAGTGACGGATAGCAGGAAGAAAGGATTAAACATCAACTGCATAAAAACAGAATGCATGGTTGTTAGCAAAAAGAATAAAAGCCCAAAGTGCGAAATGCAAATCAGAGATACCAAAATGAAACAAGTGTGGAAATTTAAATGTTTGGGAAATGATTTAACAGAGGAGGGAATGTGTGACACTAAAATCCGAAGATGCATTCCAAAAGCTAAGGGGGAGTGCTAGGAAATAAAAAAAAACTTAACTAGAAAAAAATTAGTACTAAACTGTTACGTAATATCTGTCCTCCTGTGTGGCATCGAGTGCTGGGCAATCTCCTCAGGATGACGGTGAGATTTGAAGCAACAGAAATGTTGTTACACAGAAAGATGCTGAGGTTACCATAGTCCGAAAATATGAGCAGCAACACAGTTTTAGAGAAAATGGAAAGAAAAAGGAAACTTATATTAAAGAGACAGTTAGGGTTTCTGTGGCACATAATGAGAATGGGTGCTTTGGAAATCTGATACTCACAGGATAGACTGAAGACAAGAGAGACGGGGGAAAATAACGCATAACATCCTTAGTGAGCTTGAGTAAATGGATGGCGAAACAGGGTTTAGGAGAAATAACAGACAAAATTTATTAATGTCGAGAAGGGACAGGAAGTTGTGGAGAGCCATGATTGCCTACGCCCTAAAGGGACACGACATATAAAGAAGAAGACTGTTTCAGTTTCTACTGACATGGAATACCCATTGTTTTAATCACGATGCGAAAATGAAATGTTGGCATTCCTGGTTAAAAGAAACCTACCACAGAGGATATAACATTGTGTTCGGTGATCAAGAGAAAACTCATGTGCTGTGTTCCTTCAGGGCGTCGGCGATTATGGCTCTACCCAACTTTCTGTCCTTTGTAGACTTAAGTAAAGTTTGTGTTCTTGCTATATTTCCTAAACCATGCCCTGTCAACCATTTACATAAACTCGTTAGGTAGGATAATGATGTTTTTTTTTTCAATTAAACTATGAAATGCAATATAAACGACACACTGCCGGGGTGGGTAGAAATGATATACTAATTCTAGATTCTGTTACCTAAAATCCATCTTTAGTACTTCCATGGTTGTTTGACTAGTGATACATAGCGGCTAAATATGTAAATTACTTTCCGAATAATGTACTATTCTGTCGGACATGAGATTGATTGAGTGGTATGTTTTTACGAATTTTCAACATTTTACAGGTTATTTAAAGCCAGAAAATATTTTTAGATTGTAAAAAAAAATGAGGTGGGGGACATAATAATGGTTTACTGTTAAAAGTATTACTAATTAATCCATAACTGTGGGAAGAAGAGGTGAATTCATATATTTCCCAAAGGTATTTGCGCATAAGTGGATATAACGAACCCAACAATTGAAACTCGGCACTCCGATTAAAAAATTCCGAGCTAGTACCGTCCTGGGTAAGACGATAAACTACGTCCAACAGCAAGGCCTCTGATCAGGAGGTTTTAAGGAGCGTGGAACCAACTCTTACTTGCTAGTGTTCCCAGGTTCACCCTGGCCCAGAGTGGTAGCACCTGTTAGGTTCCCAGCTATGGGCAAAAGGTTAACCCACAAACTGGAGTCAAAACACTATGAAAGTGTAAAAATAGGTTTTAATAACAGAAATACTTTGTAGAAAATTATTACCAGCAACAAATTTCTGAAGAAAAAATTATTACCAGCAATAGATTTTTGAAAAAAAATATTCCCAGCTATACATTTTTGAAAAAGCTATTACCAGCGAAACATTATTGATGAAAAAATATTACCAGAAATAGACTTTTTGAAGAAAAAATGTTCTCAGATTTAGATTGTTGAAGGAAAAAAATATTACCAGCAATAAAGATTTTGTCAGCATTAAATATCCCATTGAAGTTGATATGCCGTAAAACAAACCAAATCAACCAAACGGAACCGGGCTATTATTCATTACATCACCCACACATCCAAGCTTACAGCACCTGGTATTCGCAAGCGATCACCCGTGTAAGTACTGACCAGACTCGACGTTTCTTAACTTCGGTGACCGTATCGGATATGAGGTTTCAAAACTTTTTAAAAGATCTATAAACAGAGGCTAAATATTGACAGTTCAACGTGTTTCTTGTAAGTAGCCAACTTTGAAAACGGCAAAGTTTGTCGGCATTTGAATTCTTTCTCTTCTGTCTTCCCCGCTCTGGTGTTTCGTGTGAATTGCTCTTTATGGTTGCAATAAGCACCATCTCATCTTACATTGCCAAAATAAATAGTGTAATAGAGCAGGGAAGAGAGTAGAGAGGGCAGCAGTGATTACTTGATTGAAATACCATGGTGCTTCTAGTTAATGATCTTATTGGCGCCGTGACTGTTCATGGCGGATATAATTAGAAAAATGATTTACATAAATTCAATACCAAGAAGAAGTTCAGTACCATGCCATGTCGGTTCCCTGTTACTTTCCACTGCTGTGCTGATTAAATAGAAAAGCTTGTTTCTATCGCGCAACTTTTAATTGCTCTTTAATGAAACTAAATAAACAGCTTCCCCATGCCTCATCATTTACAAAGCTTAGCATGATTTAGCACAAGGCCAAAAGTCCTAGTGAAATTCCATTTAATAGTTTTTACGATATATTCACCTTTTGTCGATATTTCTAAGATGAGGAATTGTACACTATTTACACTGTTTATATCATTCGGACTGTTCTCCTCATCTTTATTGTCATATTCACGACAGCAGAAGTTAACAAAAACTTGGAGAGTTGAGTCACTAAAAGAAAACAACTGAAACTGAGGTATCCAGAAAAGGCATGGCACGTAGAATTAGATCAATCTACGCAAGTGGACGAAATAAAAAGTTCGGTACGAAATTCCAGTGTATATCACCTGAAGAAAGCCGAAAAGTGCAACGACCGAAACGTTGTGAATATGACAATAAAGATGAGTAAAACAGCCCGAACAATGTAAATTGTGTGAATATTCCCCTTTCTTCGGTTATTTAATATCATAATCTACTTTTTAATTATAATAAGGTCTATAGTCAAGTATCGGTCGTGTGTATCGTTAAGTTATTAGTTAAGTTAATATTAGTTGGTTTGTACTTGTGTTTTTGGTCAACTATTGGTCGTGTTTACAAGTATGCCTACTGGTAAACGATGGTCGTTTTTATACTTGAGTCTATATGTAAACGTTCGTTGGGCTTATACTTGAGTCAATACGTAATCACTGGTCTGCTTAATACTTGAATTAATAAGTCTGGTCTGTAGTTGACTCTTTAGTTTAGCACTGGTTACGTTTATGCTTACGTCTATTTGTTAACATTGGCCTGGTTTGTACTCGCTTGTCTATAGGAAAACAGTAACTGTGTTTATTGTTGATTAACTAGGTAAATTTTAGTTGTATAGCTGAGTCAATAGGCACACCTTAGTCGTGTTTATACTTTATAAGTAAATAATAATCGTGTTTATCCTTGAGTCAGTAGTTAGATATTGTCAGGATTTATACTTGAGTCTTTAATTAAATGATTATCGTAGTATACTCTACAAAAGGGTGTTAAGAATAACATGGACGATACACGTAAGCAACAAATGTGTTTTAAGGAAAATTGAAACAAAATAACGCTTATATGTAAAGAGACAGTTGAAATTTCTAGGGCACATAATGATGAAGACTTGGAAAAATTTATTATGAAATCAAGAAGGGTTTGAGAGAAACAAGTAACCTAACGAACGAATTTGATTTGTGTGAATGACTGGCAAAGCGATGACTAGGAAACATGTTAAAAGGCGGTGGTTCTTTAGAGAAACAAAGGACGGGGACCCGACACATAAGAAAAAATATATTCTCCCCATCAGTCAGTTATGTGCCATGCATGATATATGCTTAGGCGATCAGGTATCTTTCGATACACGACTGACGAGGCAGTCCCGCGGTATGTTGCCATTTCTTTATGCGGTAGACTAGTTGCCATCCAAGGCTATATATCCCGTCTGTCTTACTATTTACCCATAGCTGTGGGGAGAGGAGGAGGATTCATACCTTTCCCAAGGGTATTAGCACGTAAGTGAATGTAATGGATTCGACTGGAATTCGAACTCGGCACTCCGATTCCTCAATCCGAGCCATTACTCCACTGCCTCAGTGACGCATAATGCTGTAGATTTGGGCTGAGAAGCGGTGAATGAATCTTTTGGCGAACTCCCCTCTCACCAAATTAATTTACCTGTCATTTGCAGCAAAAACCGTTATTTATGTTAGGAACATAGTGACGTTAGTCATTCTCCAAATACAATACCTGAATCTCTCTTATGTTTGTTATTGTAAAGCGACGTTTTTTTTTTCACGTGTATCTTTGCCTTAACAATAAACACACATTTATCAGGATCTTTATTATATGCACAACGAAATCTTACGCGGATATAGTCAGAGAAAAGAACGTGATCTAGAGGAAATTATTTTTTGTCTGCTTTGTTTCTTTTGCTTTTTTTTTTTTTTTTTGAAAGCTTCTCCTTTTATTTCAATTGAAAAAAAAATACCTTTTATCCTCACCAATGAAAAAGATACATTGTCAAATACCCAGGAAAACAAATTTTGGGATATTTTCACAGAGGTTAACCTAAAACATAGAACATTGTAATGAAATTAATCTATTGCTATTTTTGTAAATTTTAACGGATTTGCGATGTAAGGTCAAATAAAAAGGTGTTTCTAAAACACAAACCGCTTTAAATAAACTGAATGAGATGAACAAATATAGAATGCTGAGTGGTTCATCGTGGTTAACCACCTAAAGTTTTAGATCATTAGTAGTGAGTTCAATCCTGAGTGGATACTCCATATATTTGATAAGTGCAAAATTTAAGCTGCCATTAATAAAGGATATACTCATCTGTAATGTCTATATTCTCGTTACGCGTATATTTATGGGTACGTTCTTTGTTTAACATTTGACGAGCTTTTCTTTCATGAATTATTAATGAGTTTGTTTCACAAAGTAACAGTAATGGGGAAGAAGTTGTCTGAGTAGAACGTCTATAAGGGTGGTTTGCTACCATGAACACACCATGTCAGGTTCTAGCCGTGAAGGCCCGAGCTGGTGAAAGTAAGGGATGGAAGGAAGTACTAGCGATATAGCAGTGAAAAGCTGACGCCGTTTCGTCTGTGTGGATAAGGGTTTTCGTTACCAAGACGACCACATAAGCGCTTTTTGACTTTGTCTAGTCTGGACAGTGATATACATTAATTACTGTTTACTATTGAAAGTACGGGGATATAATGAATAAATAAGCTTTTATCACAAATATAATTGTATTTCTTTGTATAATGGTGGTCAAAATATAGTTTTAAGTTATTCTATATATATATATATATATATATGTATATATATATGTGTGTGTGTATATATATATATATATGTATATATATATGTATGTATATATATATATATATATATACATATATATATATATATATGCGTAAAATTGTTCAATATCAGGGATATTGAACAATTATAAATATGAACAAGATAAAGTGTTTATAAATATAAAAGTGGACATTGAGGTCAACACCTAGTTGTGTCGGTCTTTTTCACGCTTGAACGATAACCTGAAGATTGCGTTAAAGCATGAAACAGACTGTCACCGATCGTTGTTGACTTCAGTGTCCACTTATATATATATATATATATGTATTTACTCATATATATGTATATATATATATATATATATATATATATATGTGTGTGTGTGTGTGTGTGTGTGTGTGTGTGTGTGTGTGTGTGTGAATAAAATAGACAATCGGAAAATAGTACTTAGTTCTTGCCAACGCATTTCGTCATTCGAATTTATGAAAGGAACCGATAATAAACAAAATCGAAATGTTGTGTAGTTACATGAAAAATTTTAAAAGACGCTCCTGGATATTAGTAACTTTTTCTTTTCTTTTTTAAACCAAAGGTACTCATATGAAAAAAGAGGATTACACAGGAGCGACTTTTAAAATTAAATTGTCTATTTTATTACATTTTTCTTCTCTACAGATATATTCTGAGAACTTTCAGACACACACATACAATTATATATATATATATATATATATATATATATATATATATATATATATATATATATATATATATAATTGTATGTGTGTGTATGTCAGAATGCTATTCGAGCAAACAATACAAATGTGAAAATTTGCCCATATTATGTAAATTATGTAAAAGCATTTGATAAGCTACAATACATAAGCCCTTTGAATTACTAGTTAATCGCGACCTATATGTGGAAGATAGTATGATAATCCTCAACATATAGTGGGATAAAACCGCCTGCATACGGATATGAAACTAGTTAATGAAATTCATAAAAATAGTACGAACAGTTAAGACAGAAATGCGTTTTCTCTTCGTAATTTTAACCTATACATTGAGACGACCCAAAGAAAAACTGGGCATGGAATTTTGACAATGATGGATTGTTTTTGCCTAAAAAACCCCATGAAAACGTGTACGGTTATGGTAGTACAGAAGTCAAGAGCTTTGTTGCTCACCCGAGCCTTCCTCTCCTAGATTACTTTGCATACAACGCACATGGATAGGATAAATAGTTCGCTGACCTGTTGACATCCGTTCTGTATCCTCCTATCTATCTCACCTAACAGATGTCTGCTACCCTTGAAAATAAAGCTAGTAAAAAGAAATATGAGGAAAATTGTCTATCGATGTTTTAGCCAGCTGATGCTACGTTAGGAATTGCCGATAGACCACTGGAACCCAGAGACGAAACGCAACGTAACACATAGATTCTACTTTTGATGTTCTAAGATATACGATTAGTTGCAAATAGTTCTTTATTCTTTTCAACTGTAGCCCGTCCTAACCTTGTTAACATAGTTATTGCGAACTTAATCAATGCTATAATTACCCGGGACTATTGAAAGATATCTTGCTCATACCCAATCGAAGCATCTATAGTCGGAGTAACTATATTTCCTTTGTCGTCTTCATTGTAATGGAAATAACACTAAAGCCATTTCCTCATAGAAATGAAGGAAAAGACTGACATTCAGAACAACACATATAACAAAAAAAAATTATTCAAAAGAATCATCACAAGACTGTAAATTTATCATTTCAGCTTCTGCGAACATTCGTAGACAATCATAGCCGTGATACGTTCGCGTATATTAATCTAGCGGTATACATGTAGAAGATAGATATGCCTCCTTCAGAACAACACCGAAGACAAAATCCATCTGACGGAAAAAGTCCATTTGTGGCTTACAATGACTTCAGCTGGGGCAAAATATTCATTAAGTGTTTTATGTGTGAGCAGAAGATGTTATGAGAGATTATGATGGTACAAATAGTTGTTTTCTGAGATTTGTGTGTTGGCAGTCTGAGTTATTGTATATATGCCGGAACGTCAGCAGAGGAGTGCAATTGTTAGCAAATGAATATGGTGCTTGCACGAGTGCATTATCGCAGTTATTATATGCATCTAATAGACGTTGCTGGATTTGTCATGCTGAGTAGCTAAAATAAGAATACACTTATGTAGATAGATAGATAGATCCTGATTCCCTGGAAGAGTTTATTAAGCTAGCGAACCAAAGAACAGAGAGGGATATATAGAAGGAATACAGGGATTATAAATTTAGTTAAAAATATATTATTTTAGGATAGCTAAAATAAGAATGTAGATAGATAGATAGATAGATAGATCCAGATTCCCTTGAAGAAGTTATTAAGCTAGAGATACACAGAACAGAGAGTGATATATAGAAGGGATTGAGAAATTATAACTTTAGTTAAAAAGATATTATCTTAGGATATAATAACTTTTATGCACAATGCTTTGATGTTAAATTTTTGCCTAAACTTATATTTGTGGTTAGTCCATGCAACTCAAAGAGAAAACAATGGTTGACGTTCCATACTACTTCAAACAAAAGGTTACGTCAAACAAAAGGCTATTTCCCCGATCAATACCGAATATTTAGTGGACTTAATGAACCTGTTTCCCTAAAAACCTGTTCTAAGATAAGGAACTAAGTCACTAAGATGCAAGTGGTTACTGATTGTGAAAGAACATAAGAAAATGAAAAAAACACTGTTAAGAAGAGAGAACAATAAAGGCCGAAAGACATTTATACAAGTGAGAGGTGCGAGAGAAGAAACTTTTAACATAGAACTTACAGTTACATTTAGCTGTTTCAACTGTAAAATGATAAGACCTAGCTGCCAATCTAGTACCGCACTTAAATTCATAAAGTCGAGGTACCAAAAAAGGAAAGCTCATCATTTCTCTTACCATGAAAGTATTTCTATTGGGTTGGTGCATAATTATCAGGCGTTTTTTAAACGATATTTATTATGAAAAAAAGAAACATAACGATTCAACAATAACATTTGTAAATGATTATTCCGGAGCGTATGATTACCGACACGCATTTTTATAAACTGAAAATAAAAAAAAGTAAACAAAACAGTAATTTTTATTAACAAATTATTTGCCTACAAAAACGCCTGAGAATTATGCACCAACCCAATAGAAAAGGCACGGAAAATGTACGTCACGACGGTGAAAAAATAATTGTAACGTGTTACTATTATTATTGACAAGAATTACTTTCATTTCACTTGAACTGATTTTTATCATAGATCTCAGACCGTCCTACGGTTTGTGTAATTGATAGCTGCTCGGAATGCGAAATCGGAGAGCCGATTTCGAATTCCAGTCGTGTTCGTTACATTCACTTACGCGCAATTAACCTTGGGTATGGTATGAATCTCTATCCTCCCTTCAATCTATGGGTTAAATCGTAGGACTTGTATCTGGACAAATAACTTTTATTATCCAAATAATTATTAATGTAATATTCACTTGCAAAAAAAAAATCTTTGAATCCAAAATATGTTTTAGCTTTAAATGACCCAAAAAGTGTCGATAAGCCATAAAAACGAAATCAATAAAAAAATCAGATTGTTACTCTATGATATTAAGCAGTTTAGATAATAAATAAATAATAATGTCATGAATCTATTTCACTGATAATTCTCATGCTAGCATGATTGCATATATAATTCCACAGCAGATATTTATAAGGCGCTAAGATGACAACTTTCAGAAAACGTTAAGCTTGTCAACAGATACGGTGGAAATGATATTAATAATCCAAAATGTTCAATATTTTTCCCTTAATCATCGCCTTTTCTAATCTGTAATTTGGCGTCGAAATTATTTTAAAACAGGCACCGTAAAATTATCTTGAGTCATCTAAGTTCTGAGCTTGTCGCTTATGCCTGGTGAACATTGGACGAGATTAGATCTACGTGATGCTATAGTATTTCTTTATTCTTTTAATATTCATGCCATTCCAATCTGCTTAGTTTGTCTTTGACGTGCGATTCTTTGACGAGGATTTTCTATAATTTCAAATTTCGGATATTTGGTTACGTATACATTAATGCTCGAATGTTGTAAGATATTTTATATCGGGTTATAGTTCTTTGCGCCAAGCCGCCCTACGAGATCTAAAGGTGTGATGTCGCTTAGTACAACCTGCCACATGGTCGGAACCTCGGCGACTAAACTGGTTCAGCCACCAGACTTTTCTAGTAAGGAAGGTGGCTAGACACCTAACAGGATTAAACACAAAACATGTCAAAGTGCGTGTGGAGCTTCTTTCAGGGCCAACAGCCATTCACCAGAATGGGGTAGACTGGACATGTACATATCTATGTAAGCAATCAGTGATGATACGGCATCGCAGGGTGGAGGACTTCTGAGTTTGAAGACCGTGAACCAGTCGGGCATTCAAGTTGGGGCTTAATGGCTGTGTTTTGAAGGGCAGCGGATGTTCTATTTGCACAAGACACAACGTATGATGCAATACAACTCTTGTATCCACCGCAGACATATAGAGAGAGCATACAACGCCCAGCCTTGGGCACCTCGACGTGGTGTAATGGTTAGAAAGCTTGTCTTTCTAGATCAGTTACGACTGAGTAGTGAGTTCGAACCGCACTTGGTGCCACATACTTTCGGCATTGTGCCACATCTAAGCCGCGCTTAGCAAATCACTTGGGGCACTCCGGCGTGGCGTAATGGTTAGCAAGCTTGTCCCGCTAGCAAAATTACGACTGAGTAGTGAGTTCGATCCACATATTGTGCCCCATGCATGCGGCCTTGTGCCGCACCTAAGCTACGCTTGGAAAATCAATACAACACCCAGCATTTGGATGAATGATGACTATGAGGAATAGTATTCACCTAATTATTGGTAATACCGGAGCTTTCATTTTCATATTTTTTTTTTCTCTCCAATTTCCGTTAGAGTTGCTGAATTCGTTATTTGACAATTTTCTTTCATTTTTCATATTTGTATTTTATTTTTTACAATAACTAATTCTGCACATTTTACGCATGACCCCAGGCACTATTTGTAAAGTGTATAATGCTAATAGATGAAATTATTGGTGTATTTCTAATTCATCTCTTCAAAATTAATCAATACTGATGTTCAGATATACTTTGTAGCAGTATCTGTGGTTTGGGCACCAACACATACGTGTCTTGGTGAGATGAATAATTGTAGCCTGTATACAGCTTGGGGGAAGCTCTTTTAATACAATGGAAGTCGTTGCAGTTATCTTTCTAACTATAAACTTTTAAAATTCATTGACTAATCGAAAGTGCGCTGGTCTTTCGTTAAAAAGTCAACAAAATATTGATTTCTATGAAGTTCAAGTTAAGTAACACGCTAAACGAAAATAATGTGTTTCCCTTATATATATATATATATATATATATATATATATATATATATATATATATATATATATATATATATATATATACATATATATATATATATATATATATGTATATATATAAATATAAAAGTATAAAGTACATGTGTCTGTTTGTGTGCGTGCGTGCGTGTGTGTGTGTGTGTGTGTGTGTGTGTGTATGTATAAGGTGTATAATGATATCCGAAATGTGGAGATGATAGGCAAACTTATAAACGAGGCGTTTCTCCTTTTCTTTTATATACATAAAAAGAAACAAGAAAGAAATAACGTTTTACGGTTTCAGTGGGCTGATTCAAAATCCAACACACCAACAACTCTAATACATATATATATATATATATATATATATATATATATATATATATATATATATATATAAATATAAAAATATATATATATATATATATATATAAATATAAAAATATATATATATATATATATATATATATAAATATAAAAATATATATATATATATATATATATATATAAATATATATATATATATATATATATATATATATATATATATACCTACATGTAACATACATACATGCAAACGAACTATTTCTTATTTAACAGTTAAAATAAATGGCTAAATGTATAGCCGAAAGCGCTCGGAAAAAAGAACATTCGAACACTTTTTTTTATAATTTATCATCTGAACAGAAAAATTATTAGATCGCATGAGAAATTGTATAAAAAACTAAAAGCACCTTGTCTGTCGTATTCAATGAAATATGCATGAAAGAAATGTGCATGAAAGAAGGATATTACACAAAATTATATATATATATATATATATATATATATATATATATATATATATATATATATGTATACAGTTGCGGCCAAAATGTTTAGAACGGCATTGTTATCGTCAGAAAAGTAGGTATAATTTTTTATCAAAGTTGTTTTATATTCTATAATTTTCACAGACAATAAATACGATATTATTTGTTTATGTTTGATATTTTGGTGTAATTTGAGAGGATAATACAAAAATTATGGATGATTTAGTGATTTACTGCAATACCCATGGCGGCCGAAATGATCAGAACGGTTGCTTTTACTCCGTGTTTTAGTATATTTAACCGGCGAACTCTAATTTTGTTAATTTGTTTACGTGACGGTTCATTTACTAAACATTAGTAAGGATATCTGCAGTGTACTTTGTTAATATAATGCCACTTACTCCGTTAACAATTCGTCAGCAGATTATTAATCTTCGAAAGAAGGATAATTTAAGTATTGGGTCTATTGCAAAGATTGTTAACAAGTCAAAAAGTGTTGTTCACGGTATTCTTAAGGTCTACGATGATTGTGGTTCGTGTGAAGCAAGAAAGTCCACAGGTAGGCCAAGAAAAACGACAAAGAGAGAAGATCGTGCTATGGTAAAGTTGATTAAAAAGGACAGATTTAAAACTGCTGCTGCTGTTTCTCGGCAGATGAGCATTGTACTGAAGAAAATCTTATCTCGAAAAACTGTCTCGTCGTTTAGTTGAACATGACCTACAAGCAAGAGCACCTGCAGTGAAGCCACTGATCAGATCCAAGAATAAGAAGTGCCGTCTTACCTTTGCAACCGAACATGTGTTGTGGTCTCAAGAAAAATGGCAAACGGTGTATTTCAGTGATGAATCTAAGTTTATGTTATTTGACTCAGATGGGAAAAGTAGGTGAAAAATTGTCGCCTTAAGACTAGTGTTAAATTCGGTGGAGGAAGTGTCATGGTTTGGGGATGATATCTGGAGATGGTGTGGGCCCTTTGGTGCGATTACATGGAAAGTTAAATGCAGGAGTTTATAAACAACTTGTAAAAGATCATGTCTTGCCTGTGCTGAGAAATTCAACTAAGCGACCACCCATATTCATGCAGGACAATGCCCCAGGTCACAAGGCTAAGGTGGTCATGAACTTCCTCAAGGCTGAAAAGGTTATTGTTATGGATTGGCCTGCTCAAAGCCCATATCTCAATGCTATTGAAAATGCGTGGAATATTCTAGGAGAACGTTCGAAAGCCAGAAATCCTAAAACAACCGAGTAATTATGGATGCTCTTCAAGAAGAATGGAATAAGATCACCCAGCAAGAAATTGAAAATTTAATTTCCTCAGGCAGTCGAAGATGTCAAAGTGTGATTGAAGCTAAAGGGCTTCACACTAAATATTAAATAATTCCAGTATTCTCTGTCATTTTTGATTATTTTGTTATTTTTTCAACCGTTCTGATCATTTTGGCCGCCATGGGTCTTGCAGTAAATCACTAAATCATCTATAACTTGTGTATTATCCCCTCAAATTACACCAAAATGTCAGACAATAACAATTAATATCGTATTTATTGTCTGTGAATTATAGAATTTAAAACAACTTTGATAAAAACTTATACCTACTTTTCTGACGAAAACAATGCCGTTCTCAACATTTGGGCCACAACTGTATATATATATATATATATATATATATATATATATATATATATATATATATATATATATATATATAACATAAACGTTCTGATTTCTGGTCATCGGATCTGATAAGGTGATTTAATTTATTGTCACTTTTATCCTTAAAAATCCCAACGCATTTTTCTTGCACACAGTTCACAGTTTCGTCTTTCATAAAGCGTCGTTTATAAGCTGTTCCACTTTGTATCATAATATAAAACTTGAACAATAAAAATTGTAAGTAAAATTTCAGACACACTCGGTTGTATATTAATATTTTTTATTTAGGTTCCTCGACTAGTTTCGGCCAGCATGGCCACCATCAGGAGAAAAAAATTATGCTTTTTAGTAGTAATGAACTGCAGGGATGAATGACAGGAAATTGAACTTGGCCTCTAGTTTTCATTTGTTTTTTATAGTTAATTTTTGGTCAGTTCTGGGATTGGTCAGATATCTTTTTTAAGTTGTTTTTTCTATGGAGAGATCGGGAGACCGCGACCCATGAGTCTCAGATATACCTCTTTATTCATTTTGACAGATTTTTTGGTTGCTGGGTAGAGTATGTTATTTTTTAATTTGGGGGAAGTGCATGTAATGTATATATGTGTATATCTTTTGTATCAGTGTGTGTGTAAGTGTTGTGTGTTATATGTTAATTTTACCTGTACTGTTTAGTTGTTGAATCCGTTTGGACAAAGTGCTTTGAGGCGTAAAATCCATTTCTCTTCATGTTCTTATAGTATTTTCCTAACTTTGACTTTTGTGTCGATTTCTGTTCTTTCAAAAATAGCGAATTTTGCATGGCTATTAAAACCATGTTTTGCCAAGAGGAAATGTGGTTCTGCAGGTAATAATCTTTAGCCAGGAGCCGACTTAATCCGATAATTATTAATTCTGTAGTGAAAGGGCCATTTTGATTTTCTCACGTATTGTTTCTGGTATAGTCTGCATTTAATAAGTAAAGTATGTTATGACTTTTACAGTTAGAGTTTCGTAGATTTTGAAAGTAGTGACTAAGAGAACGAATTGGTTTGTTTAATGTGGTAACAATACAGCCACTTTTTTGACATGGTTGGAAAATTGTTTTTATTCTTGGTCTATTACATGTTACTTTATCGTCTGAAATTTTGTTACTATCTATGATTTCCTTAAGGTTCTTTGGTCTAATATATGATAAAAAGTCCGAGTTCCTGAAAGTTTTTAGGTCTGGTTTCAGCTGTAGTATTTCCCCGCAAATTTTGATTATCTGAGATAGTGAAAGTAGAGTAGAATTGAAAGTGGTTACTAGAGGGATTCATTTGGATTTATTTTTACATTTATACTTGAGGGTGTCGATGTGGAAATTGCTTTATTTATTTGTTCCCTGATTATGTGTTGTTTATAGCCACGTGTTGTGAATTGGTGCTCGAGATTTTTAGTGTGTTTAGTTAGTGTGCTTGTAAATAGAGAAGGTCCGCTTTGAGGTGTTATGGATTGGAAGACTTAAAGTGTAGATAGTTGTGGGTATCGGTAATTAGTGTCGTTTGCACTTTTTTATTTTTATCAATGTAGATACGGGTGTCTAGAAATGTTACCGATCGTGTTAATTTTTCTTGGTCGAACTCCATGGAGTCGTCTACCGTGTTTAGGGCCATAAAGAATGGGGAAAACAGCGAGCAAATTACCTAATGAGATTGTGGGAATGGATGGTAGAGCCGGGAGAAGAAGGGACAGTAGAGAGTCAAAAGTTTCTGAGAGAAATAAGAGACAAGAATATATATATATATATATATATATATATATATATATATATATATATATATATATATATATATATATATATATATGGCTGGTTCCAACAATCATTTGAAGATTTTGGAATCAGTCTGTATAGGACTACGTAAACCTTCTCTCTGCGGGCAGAAGGAATTTGTGAAGTCTCTTAATTTGTTGGGGGATATTTTATTTGAACTCTCGCTAATTATCTATACGCAATTTCCCCTCCACTCGTTATCAGTATATATACTTATGTCATTTTAGCGTGTTTACCCCACCCCTTTTTTGCACTTCAATTTCGTCGTTGTTCTTTTCGTTTAATTTATCAATTTTCCAACGATTTTCTCCTGTTGAGATGTTGGTTGAAAGGGCCTTAGAGACTATTACCATTAATAAATTTCTTGTTTTTAAAATAGTATATATATATATATATATATATATATATATATATATATATATATATATATATATATATATATATATATATATATATGGGATAAAGAAATATAAATTTTGATATATCGAGAACAATTCTAGGGGATATATATGACAAACTGTGTGTGTGTGTGTATGCGCGCCTGTATGTCTGTCTGTGTATTTGTGTCTGTGTATATGTGTGTGTGTGTGTGTGTGTGTGTGTTTCGAATCCTGCCTTAGTATATTTTTCTTTAATAAGATTTTTCAAATATTTAGGCCGGTAGACGAAAATAAATAAATATACAGTTTTATAAATAAACAGAGCGTCAACTCAAATATGGGTATCCACTAAAAATAACGTTTATGTATATATATATATATATATATATATATATATATATATATATATATATATATATATACACGAACAAAAGGAAAGGTTTTCTTTACCAATGCGTTTCGGTCTTGAGGGACTTTATCAAGGTAAATATAATGCTTTTATTTTGTAACATAAATTTATAAACAGAAGTAAAATGGAGAAAAACTATTAATTAACATTTTTAATTTACAATAAATAAATAAAAAGCTAATATATCAAATTAAAATACAATAACAGATAATAATTACATTAAAAATGCATAAATAAATATAAAAAATTAAATAAAATTCAACAACGACAGTAAGTTAAAAAAAATATTTACTCACTTTCGTTTATGCGAATTAAATTGCATAACTTAATTATATCACTTAACGTCCCCCGTAGTTTACCTTGACTTACACAGCTTTAAGAATATTTTAGAGCGTTCTTAAATTCAACTTTTTGAAAAATTGACAATATTTTCCCTCCACTTTAATTCTGTTTATAAATATAAGTTATAAAATCAAATCTTTACATTTAGCATGACAAAGTCCCTCAGAGAACGAAACGCGTTGGCAAAGACGCGTTTTCCTTTTGCTTTTATTCATATTGGTGCGCATCTACTGAAATATATATGAATTGCTACAAAAAATAGTCTCCTCTGTATGTTTCGAAGTAGTCCCTTGCTGCTCATCAAATGTAACGGTAGTATGCACTACCTCCCAGAAGCATATACTGTTCAAATTGGCCGTAATTTTAGGTAACACTTCGTAATTTTAGGCAACACATATATATTCTAAAAATAATTTGATTATTTAATTAATTGAAACACTGATACAGTGGTATGATACTTTTGCATGAGAATCGAACTTGTTTGACAAGATAGGTTTGTAAATCACAACGTTGAAGTGATTATTTCTAAAAAAAATAACCAAAAGTTATTGCACCTAGAGATGAATATGAAAAAAAAAATGCATGATTCAAAATTTGTATCTAAGATTAATATTGAGTCTTTCCAAAGGCATTTTGTCGTTTTATTTTATGAAAATTAATAAAACTGTAACATTTTTAGCATTTTTCATCTTAATACTTGTTATAGAAATTAGAAATTGGTTTCTCGTCGGGTAATACGAATCTGCCGATGTCAGTCGCTCTAGGCTACAAGTGTATAACCTAGTCTCATCTGAAAGCTCACCAACGCTAGGTATAAAGTAACAATTTGTAATTAAATAGCAATTCGGAATTTTCGAATGTTAATTAACAATTGTGCCATGCCGTATCATTTTGAATTATGAATATGTTTTTATACTCATAGAAGCAAACAGAGATTATGGATATTACATTGGTTTTATAGCTTCAGGTGCGAGAGGACATAATAGATATCAACACGGACGATTGAATCGGAAAACCAAGTTCGAATTCTAGCTGAGTTTATTTATAGTGCGAATCAGCTTCATCATCATCATCATCATCATCATCATCATTATCAGTCCCATGACTGAGTGTCGTAGGAGGCTCCCTGTTCAGCTGAGCCCAATTATTACAATAATAAAATCGGTCAATAATTATTTATAACTATTTATACTGGATGAAATTACAAGTAATCCAAAATATTTTAAATTTTGAAATCATATTTATTTTTGGCATATGAACTTTTTGAAACTGTTTCTAAATTTGTAATTATCTTTGAAGCATTTCACCTAATCTGCTATCCTCTCTCGTTGCACCTACGAGGCGAGCCGCACCGTTTTGGAACCACTGATCTCGAGAGACAAGCTTGTTAACTTTTACACCACGTCGAAGTGTCGAAAACGATTTTGAACGAAGGGCTAACAATTGTCAGATAATAACAAAATGAAGGTCATGACTGCCTACGCCCTGAAAGGACATGACATTAAAAAAAACAAGTATTCTGTTCACATACTCTATTCAAATTCTGTTAGTAGCAACTTGTGTTTTCTCAGAGGTTGGAATTTGACCCAACTTAAAAAGACAGGATTTCCAATGCCGATTTCCCCCCATAAACGGGACCTTCATAATTGAAAGATTGGCACAGCACAGTCTTTCTGATCCTACGCTCCTTACTATTTGGCCTTTTACCTTACTAATCTAAGTCTAATGGGTATTGATAATTCAATTGTTTTAGGCAGGTATTTTCTATAGACGTTACATTACACGATGACTGCCATGTTCAACGCTACCATCACACACTCATTGTTATGTGCAGAACTTTATTTTACTTCGTTTCATATGTGAGAATATGAACGCATTTTTGATAATCAGTCCTCCTCAATTTTTCATGCGTTATAAATGATTCCTCGCGGGATTTGAATTGTAATTCCTTATCAGTTTGAGGCCCGAACCGACTCACTTTCGATTCATTTGAAAATAAATGATTGTCAATCTTTAAAAAAAAACGAAATAAAAATAAAACGTTAAGAATACAGGGATATAATCAAAGTTTGACACAGCATGTTTTACAGGTTTTATTTTAAATTTTCTAGGTGATTTTTTATATTTCCAACCTAGTATTTAAGCGCGTTCAACAACATTCTCACATTTTATAGCTCGACGACGCCAGTAACATGTTAATAAAATCATCGATATACGTAGAAAGTTAAATTTCATTTTATACTAAAGTTCACCTAATACAAGGCCTGAGAGCTTCTTAATGTACGAGGGTAGCTGAATGTAGTGTGCGATATTAACATACGATGAAGAAGAAGTACGTATATGGTGGTTAGATAAAGATTGACACAAACTTTAAGATTTTAGTTTTCGGAAAACAACACAAAGTATCGGAGCTTGGATGGAGCAAGGTGAGTGTTGACTCTAATATGGAGCTTGTCTGAACATTTGCCATGGAAGTAGCGATAAGCTTGTGATTTTCCTTCCGTGCAGAAAGAGGTATTGTGGTAAATGTGATTCTCTACAAGGCTGAGTAAATGATTTTCATTCTGTCAAGACTGGAAAGTGATGATTGGGAAGCCTCAACCGAGATATAACTATTCCAGCAATAATAATAATAATAAAAATAATAATAATAATAATAATAATAATAATAATAATAATAATGAGGGTTCTCGTTTGTGAGTATGCGCGTCTACTAGGGTTTCTATCCAATCTCTTTTTAAGACGCTTGCTCTAGCACATTTGATTTCCTTCGACACTCACAGTTCCAACATGTGGCTTATATTGCAACTATACCTACGGTGAACGAAAATTGTAATGAGACTCGTCCTGGGTATGACGATAAACTAGACCCGGAATCTAGGCCTCTGATAGGGAGATTGAAGACTTTGAGGAGATTGTAACCACTTCTTAATTGCTGTTGTTACCAGTCCCAAACTGACATGGAGAGGTAGCTTGTGTTAGCAAAATTAGTAAATCTCCAAACTAGAGTCAAAACCTGAAAGTATAAAAATACATTTTTGTAGTAAGAAAACCAGCAATATATTTTAATAGTAAAAAAATATAGGAAAAGTAAGAGGAAAATTGCCAGTGATATGTTTTTAGAAAAAAGTATTACTAAAGCTCCCCACAAATTAAATTTCGACATTGAATGACCCATAAGGAGATCATATGCCGTTAAACAAACCAAACCAGACCAAACCAGACCAAACCAAACCGTAATGCGTCACAACGTTATCGGTTTTATTGTTTTATCAGATAGAGTCAGATAATCGTGTTCTGTATATGTATTTATTTGCATATCAAGGAACTGCTCTTCTTTATTTCCTTCTTTCTTTCCGTTTTCACTCACTCCCTCTTTTGCATCCTGAAAATTCCACTTCCATACAGTTCAAAGACTTGAAGGCTCGTATTTAATTCGTTAATGCTCCGGTGGTATTCAGATTCTTTACTCGATTCCTTCATAGTTTCCTTTTCAGGTAATGGAAAATAATAACACACACACACACACACACACACACACACACACACACACACACACACACACACACACACACACACACACACACACACGACGCGCGTGCACTCACACAAATATTCCAAAACGTAAGCGATCATTGCTCTCTAGAGATTCGTTCTTTTTATTATCTGTGAATTGATATGGCTTCTTCAGTGTGATAGGTGTTGTGGATTCCGGGAATGGAATCCTGCACAAATAAATAAACAACGCCAGCAATTGAGATAGAAAAATAAGTGTATTAAACGTAAGAATACAAACTTGAAGTGAAGATTAGTAGTCCAGGAATGCGGGTTAGTAGAAAGTATATGTACAAGTCTCTGTAAGATAGCCGTAATTATCTCTCTCTGGACTCTTGTATAACTCTCTGTGAACACCCTGTGTACTGTCTCCGTATCTCTCACCCTGACTCAACGTATCTCAACCTGCAGGTATTCTCTCTGTCAGTATAAGTATACTTTGGACGAGTCCATCTTGTGTAAAAGGGGTCTGTCCCACAACACCCCCCTTCCTAGCTTATTTTTTGGGGGAGTTAATATTTTTTTCGCTTATGGTCTATTATTAGTGGTTTCGTGAATTTTCTTTTTCGGCTTGTTCTTCTGATCTCCGTGGCTACTTGTGGTTTTTGGATTTCGAAGGCTTCGAAAATCGCTTCCATCGCGTCTTCATTTTCGGAAGGTGACGAGTTTGGTTCCTCTACCCGTCTTTTCTGTATATGATTTATGTGCCTCCTGTGAGTGAATGTTTCACATTCGATCGTGTATAGAACATTTCACAGTCTGTTTATTATCGTACCTGGTTCTCAGTATGCCATATTGTTCTTGAACATTCTGAAATAGAACCGTTCGCCTGGTTTGAAGGATCTTTTAGGGACTATCGGTGTATGCCGGTTTTTACTTTTGCTGGGTAATAGTTTATCAAAAACAGACCATATTTTGCGGGCAAACATCCCTTCAGTTGGCGAAAGGCCAGGTGGTGTGTTTCCGTTCGGGGTGATTCTGTAGACTTGTAGGAACTGTTGTATGGCTCTTTCTGTTGGTACGTCCTCTGCTTTTTTCAAGGCTCTCTTAAGCGTGTCCACAAACCTTTCGGCTTGCCCGTTAGATCGTGGATGGTATGGTGCTATTTTAATATGTTTGACTTGATAAGTCGCACAGAATTCTTGAAAATCGCTCGAGGTAAATTGGGTACCATTATCCGTTACAAGGCAATCTACAACGCCAAATCTGTCGAATAACTCGTGTAGACAATTAATAGTGTTTTCCATCGTAGGGTTTTTGTGTCTGAAAACTTCTGGCCACTTGCTAAAGCTATCTACCGTTATCAAGTAGTAATATCCATCTATAGGTCCTGCATAGTCCGCATGGATTCTAGACCAAGGTCTATCCACCTTAGGCCATGGTTTTTGTATAATAGGTGGTGCCTTTGCTGCCGCAGCACAGCCTCTACATTTTTCTACCATTTGAGTAATGTTATCCATATTAGGCCAGTACACAAAACTTCTCATTAATGCTTTCATACGATTTTTCCCTGGGTGTCCTACATGAAAGTCCTTCAGAATTCGTCTTTGTAAAGATTTGGGTATGACCACTCTTTCATTATAAAGTAATACGTGATCACAAATTGAAAAACATTCCGCTAGATTTCTTTCTTTTTCTTCTATTTTTCTCTTTGTACTTTGTATGAATTCATCCATTTCAGCTTCTCTTCTGATTTCTAACAAGGTCACTGGTAATTCCCTTACTGTATTGTTTAGAACTTTACTAATTTCGTCTTCGGCTCGCAAAGCCGCTATTACAGAGTCTTCCAGAGGTTCGCATTTCGCAGGTACCAATCTAGATAATCCATCCGCATGACCAATTTTCTTCGACGGTAGGAACTCTAGTTTGAAATTATAATTCAATAATATAGTTCCCCATCTCAGAAGTCTGTTGGCTGTGTAAATTGGTAGTCCTTTTTTCGATCCGAATATAGTGAGAAGAGGTTTATGATCAGTTTGAAGAGTAAACTCTCTTCCATATATCTATCTGTGGAAGCGAGTTATGGCGAATATTATGCCTAACGCTTCTTTCTCAATTTGCGAATAATTCCTCTCTGCTGGTAACAACGACCTAGATGCGTGAGCTATCGGTTTCCTTGTGCAATCCTGCATCTTTTGTAATATACAAGCTCCCACACCGTGTGAGCTTGCGTCATTAGCAATGATAATTTCCAGTTTGGGATCAAAATGCGTCAGTGCTAGATCAGACGTTAATTTCTTTATGATCACCTTAAAAGCTTTCTGACAATCTTCTGTCCAGTTCCATTCGTTATCTTTTTTTCAATAATTCATTGAGGGGAGCCCTCAATTTGTGCATGTTTTCAATGCATTCACCGTAATAGTTAGCTAGACCAAGAAAGCTTTGCAACTCTGCGACATTTTTCGGCTCAGGCATATTTTTTATTGCAGATGACCTATCTGGATCTGGTATTCTGCCACTTTCATTGATTATATGGCCTAGATACTTGATTTCTTTTAGAAAAAAATCGCATTTTTCTCCTTCACTTTAAACCCAAAATCCTGAATTCTTTTAAAACCTTCTTTAATGTGCGTTGCGTGTTCTTCTACATTTATTGCTTTTGACTAAAATGTCGTCTAAGTAAGCAGTAGCAAAGTTCTGTCCCATGAGCATGGTGTCCATAGTCTGTTGGAAGATTGACGATGCTACTTTTATTCCAAATGGCAATCTGTTAAATTTTTAAAGTCCTTTGTGAGTATTGTTACATAAAATGTTTGTACTTTCTTCTTCTACTGGAATCTGAAGATAAGCTTCACTTAAATCAATCTTAGAAAATACCTTACCACCGTTAAGCTTGGTAAATATTTCCTCCGGGCTTGGCAATGGGTAGGGATAATCTTTGATAGACTTCTTTAACCCAGTCGAGAAATCTGCGCAAACACGGGTTTCTCCGGATTTTTTCTTTACGTAGACCACTGGTGCCACCCATTCACTGAATTTGATTTGTAAAAGGATTCCAGTTTGTACCAATCTATCTAACTCCTTGCCAACTTTTTCTATGGTTGCGAAAGGCACGTTTCACTTTTTCTTGAATACTGGCTGAACATTTTCCTTTAGTTCAATTTTTATCTGCAACCTTATTACATCGTCCCAAACCGCTCGAGAATACTTCGGGAAATTTTGTAGCTTCTGACGGCTCGCACTCTATTTTATTACAAAATGAGCTAATGGGTAAATCCCATACGTCAAAGTTTTGCATCCAGTCTGTGCCCACCAAATTTTCTGTGCCTTTCATTACAAATATCTTCAATTTTTTCGTTTTTCCATGGAATTTTACGTTTAGAATTACTTCTCCTTCAAAATTGATACGCTTCCCTGTAACAGACTTGGCTATTTTCTGTGTATGCATCATGGTCGGTCTATTTAGCTTCCTCCATGTTTGTAGATTAATTATAGTTAGATCCGAGCCTGAGTCTAACTGTAATTTTACCTTCTTATTTAAGATCTCGAGTTCCGCGTATTTTCTTGTGTTTAGTTTATCTTCGTAGTCCATTCTAGTAGTTCTTACCATACTAGTGTGTTTTTGTTTCTGCATTGAGATTCCTTATGTCCCATTTTTCCACAAGTTAAACAGTTCTTGTATTTAAATCGACAGTCTTTATTTCAGTGGAATCCACCACATCTGTAACATGCAGATGGGGGGAGGGTTTATATTTGCTTTGATCTCTGTCATTAATCGCCTTATACCTTGTGATTTTTTCTTTATCATAAAATCTTTGTTTTTCTTTCGTGGGTGGGGGGGAGGTGAACAACGTAACTTTTTGTTCAACTTACGTATGTGTGCTACTCCCGATTCCTCGATATCCTTAGAGTCTTTTTTATGCTCAAGCATTTTTGGCAGTCTTCTGACAATTTTTGTAGCGTTAATCCAGGCTCGTTTTGAAGCTTCGTGAGCATTCTTTTTCGCATTTCACTGTCCTTGGCTGAGACTAATCCCTGTATGAAAATAAGACACTTAAAATTGTCCGGAGTCAATCCTGCCAATTTAAAATTATCGCAAAGTTTGTTCACAATTGCGGCGAACGTGGAGTAGTCCTAATTTTCGCTTTTTACGAGGTTGAGACATTTTCACCTTTTGTGAAAAAGTGAAGTCTTTGGACTGAAGAGCTCCGTAAGGCATGTAACTGCTTCGTCAAACGTCAAATCGTTTGTCTTTTTCGGTAGAATATAGTCCACAAATTTTGTGTACTCCTCTGTTCCCAATTTCCTGAGTAATAAATGTAGCTTCTTAGCTTCCGTCCAATTTTGGCAATCAATGTTGAAAATGTCTTCATGACGTCTGTAATAGTCCCCGTAATTTTTATCATCTCCTAGAGAGTATTTAAATGTTTCTATTGTGTTCCAAACTGTGTCTTGAGAAAAAGTCGCCTCATTTCGATATCCTTTTGTTGTGTGTTAACCGTTACTTTTAATATTAATTCCTGGAGTTGCATTTGCCTTTCTTCACTTCTTATAAACTCAAGCCTTGCTTTTTGAAAATCTTCCATTTTTTAGGGAGTGACAAAATTTTTCTTTCTATCTCTTACGTACGTTCTTTTATGTTCGTCGTTAATTTGTAGTTCTCAGTGTGAGTTCCTTCGTGTCTTGTCGCCAAGTTGTTGTGGTCGACGTGACTCTCAAATTTCCGTCGCCAGCTATTGTGTTGGCGAGCGAACATTTTTTTTTCGTACGTCCGTACTCTTCGTCGTCAAGTTGTTGTGTTGACGAGAGAGAATTTTTTTTTTTCGTGTGGGTCCGAAATCTTCGTCGACAAGTTGTTGCGGATTCCGGGAATGGAATCCTGCACAAATAAATATACAACGCAAGCAATTGAGATAGAAAAATAAGTGTATTAAACATAAGAATACAGACTTGAAGTGAAGATTAGTAGTCTAGGAATGCGGGTTAGTAGAAAGTATATGTACAAGTCTCTGTAAGTGAAGCCGTCATTATCTCTCTCTCTGGAATCTCGTATAACTCTCTGTGAACACTCTGTGTACTGTCTCCGTATCTCTCACCCTGACTAAACGTATCTCAACCTGCATGTATTCTCTCTGTCAGTATAAGTATACTTTGGACGAGTCCATCTTGTGTAAAAGGGATCTATTCCACAACAATAAGTCTTTTCTGCTGACTTTTCTACGGTTTAGAATTCAGAGTATTCCTCTCCGTAGACTGGCTGCCACCCAAGGCTAGAGAACTCAGTCTAATGTGCTGATGAGAAGAAAAGGCCTAACATAGGATACATTAAAGGCAATGGAAAAAATCGAATAAATTACCTAAGAAGCTTAAATAAATGGATTGCAGAAAATTGATTCATGGATTCGTTTCTTACAGATTTGCAGGTTATTTAAAACCAGAATATGTTTCTAGATTGCAAGAATTTTTTCAGATAATAATGATTTAGTGATACAAATCATACTAATTAACCCGTAGCTGGGAGGAGAAGAATTGGATTCATACCTTTTCCAAGGGTATTTGCGCGTAAAGGAATATAACGAACCCAAATAGAATTGGAACTCGCCTCTCCGATTTACAATTCTGAGCCATTATCCTTTACACTACTCGCACATAAAAGCTTACAGAACCTGTTATTCCCAAGCGGTCACCTATCGAGGTAATGACCAGGCTCGACTTTGCTTAACTGTGGTGATTGTACGAGAACCAGTGTTTGATGTCGCTGTAGGGACCGTAAACGATAGTAAGGAGTAAAACTTGGTTTAGCTCAACAAAAGATAGAAAGATGTGGAGAGTCATTATTTCTTACATATTGAAGACAATTAATGGAATTTTCCTACTCGGTGGGAGCTCTGCTACCGTGTCTCTGTGGCAACAGTCTGTTCAGTGACCCACAATGCGAACACTCTCAAACGGCTGTAATTGAACAGATAGAGTACATTTCCATAGTATGGCACCTGTCCACAGGACTCATTCACCATATTGCATCATTCATCACTTCAGACGTAACAAGATGGACGAAAAATTCAATTTTAACCGAATATACACTATTTCCTAACATGCATGGGATATAACAATGCCCTAATCTCTATTGTCCGATAAAAGTGGTCAATAAAAATAAATTAAACTATTGGTAAAGCATCCAAATACAACCCTACCAACATTAAGCCGACCAGAGGAAAAAAAACGCTCGAAACGACAAAAGAAAAAGAAACCAAGACAAAAAAGACAAGCGAAATGAAGGAAGCATTAAAAGAAGATTAAAAAGAGAAAAGACAGAAACCTACGAAAGTGCTCAATGCCTCTAGCAAATAAGCCAAGACAGAGTAGTAACACTAACCAACGAAACAGCACAGATAGTATATTCATATAGTCATTCAGGGGTTCACGCAAAGCAATCATGAAACAAGTAATTAAAAATTTCATCTAAATATACATTACTTCCTAACATGCACATAGCATAACAATGCCCTAATCGATGAAAGTGATTTTCTAAAACCAAACTAAACTATTGGTAAAAGATCCAAATACAATCCTAACATAACACTTGAAAGACAAATGAAAAAGAAACCATGACAAAACAACGAAAGGAAGGAAGCATTAAAAGAAAATAAAAAAAATAAATGATAGAAAATAACCTATGCACTAGCCGAAAGTCCTCAATGCCTCTAGTAAATAGATCAAGGCAGAGCAGTAACACTAACCAACGAAACAGCACAAATATACTAGGTCCAAATAGTATAGAAAGAATAGATCGTAGTGATTTGGATCTCGTTTTTTTGTGCATTTTCGTTCTTTAATATATGGTGAATATCAGGGTGACCACTGAAAGACTGAATTATATAAAACAAAAATAACTTTTACAAACACATGAGTATCCTGGAATGGTAAAGTTTGGACCATTTGAATCTTGTATGGAAACATTTTTAAATCTGGTTTCAGAATCTTCTGAAGCAATGTTTTGGCGATGCCTAGTGGAGCAGATCGACGACGAGTACAAATTGATGGCTCCTCAAGGACACTCTGCTGTACAGCTTCTTCCAAGAAGATCGCCGACTGATCCTGTTCTTTCAAACTCGGCGATTAAGTTCCGAATCATGTTATCGCTAGAAGATACTCTGACATTAAAATGTTGCCGGTATATTCTCTGAGTTTGAATAATTGATCATCCACTGGAATAGAAAAAACTCTATGAGTTTTACTCGTTGTTGGACATCACGTAGCCATTTTAATCTCTAAGGGATGCTCAATAATAAAATAAAAAAATAAAAAACGAACAAGTTATGAATTTTTGAAACCCTCCAGTTTTTCAGTGACTGCATTTTTTGAAAAAAATATGTTTTTTTCGCGGATTATTCGTTGTCCTAGTAAACATTATTTAACAAGAACAAAATATACATTACCAGACAATTTATGAAATTCTTGAATTTTGCCTAAAACATACGTGTTATAGGAATTAAATATTAAGTCTTCTCAGTTTTGTTTATGATAGTTTACGCATTTTTTGTACTTATTTCGTAAGAAAATAGATAAAGTGAATTGGTTCAGTCATAAATTAATCGTTGCTAATTTGTAGATTATGGCATCGTTAATCCATCTTCGTCTTAATGAATTATATGCACTTTTATTTTTATTTTTTAAAATTAACTGTGTCGAATTAAGAAGAAAGAACCTGATAGGCTGATTTATTGGACATTTCAATGAGGCTGCTTGACCAAAGAAGGTCATTATAGCGTGTGGGTTAAACACTCTATAATGACCTTTTATAATGACACGTGACGACTATTCAGTCTTCAACGGCGTTTTCACAGTTTTGAAAAATGTCTAATTTCCATAAGGATACAGTCACAGTAAGAGTCAAGCGTCTAGACACTTAAAATGAATGGTGGAGATATAAAGAGTGTCACGCCTTAACCGATTATCGCACGCATACACACAAACACACAAGCACATACACACACATACACACACACGCACACACACACTCATATATATATATATATATATATATATATATATATATATATATATATATATATATTCCGAGAGAGTCTAGAGCTGAAAGACTGGCTTATGTCAGTGCTAGTCTGAAATAGACTATACCCACATGAAGTAATTTTGGATGTTTGCTGTATAAAATATATGCGGTGTTATAATAAAGACATGAGCTTTCTCTGTAGATCAGTTTTAATATCTAATATTACCAGGATCCACCTGGATTATATACCAACAGATCCATTACCTGTAATATATATATATATATATATATATATATATATATATATATATATATATATATATATATATATATATATATAAATGCATGCCTTTCCTTTTCACGTGGGTGTCTGAAAGCAAGAAGTGTAATTGATACTATCCTTTTAAATTACTTCAGAATTTTACTATTGTTTCCAAGCACTAATTAATGTAAAATTAGATGCAATAGCTTTCATTGAATATTTATGGATACAAAAGGAAAGACGAAGCAAAAAGTCAATGCATTGGCAAGGACAATTAAAAATGGAGGTAACAATACAGAACGAATCTTAGCGAATTCTGCATACGCGAGTCCGCGCGCACGCACGCACACACACACACACACACACACACACACACACACACACACACACACACACACACACACACACACACACACACACACTCTGCCAGAATGCTAAAACGGAATAAGGCGAAATATATAAATAGAAATATAGGAGATTGACTGGAGAATAAACATAATAAAAAATAGAAGATAATTTGGCGCGGTTAGTATCAACTTATTTTGTACATATTTTTCTTGACATTGTTTTTTTGTCTTTCATTCAAATCGACGTTTAGCATCTCTTTGGGTAGATCGATTTCTTTGTCAGTTTTCAAATTCTTAGAGTCTTGGAATTTGCGACTCAAAGCAGAAATTAGTATTTTTATACGACGAAACAATAAGTCTACATTTTTTTAACATTTTTACAAGATAAAAATAACCAAAAAGGTCTCGAATTCAGAAGAGAGAATCTGATTAATTGAACAGTTCAAAATGCCTATTGTCCGGTTCACACTCCTCTTTGGTTTTTTGAAAAGGAGTAGAGGGTTATCCCTTGTATACTGTTTAGGATTGGGTCTTCAGTTCCCTCTGCAGTCTTTTACTCCCTCTTTCACTTCCAGTGGTCCGTTGCGTCTTAGTAGCACATGCTTGGTGTAATGCCTCTTACATTGTAAACCTCTACCTCAATTGGCTCTTGGGCCTTGTACGGGTGAACATCATTGTAAAATACATGAAAATGTCACTCTCTTCAAAGATTTCCGTGTCACCATTACCAAAGTTAAAAGTTGAAAGTGAACGCTCATATTCTCTCATACTATTTGCATCTTAGTGGCTTTATTGCCTTGCTTGTGTTAAAATGATTTAAAAAAATAACGTAACTTGACCAAAGATGATCATGATAGCGTCTTTAAGGCACACGTGTCAACTGTTCAGTCACCTAACACGAGTGAACGAAGATTATACGTGCTTGTAATGTTACTTGAGTATATGCCAGGATTATTTAGCCAGGGATGTTTTCGAAAATGTTATCAAGGGATTTTATACTACAGTTCGCATGGTAAAAGGCTTGTGAGCGACTCAAAGTAGAGGGTTACTGTTAAAATAGATCTTCTGAATGTGATATGAATGAATGAGTATATAGTAGAAAGTGAAAACTATTAGGATAAGGAGGATAGAAACGATTAACCTTTAACTCGAAGAGGTTTAAATTATTGGGTTCAGGGAAACACCGATGCGGGAGTCTGTTCCCCAAATAGTAGTAAGACAAATGTGTTTACATGAGATACTCTAGTCGAATCATTATATACATATATATATATATATATATATATATATATATATATATATATATATGTGTGTGTGTGTGTGTGTGTGTGTGTGTGTGTGTGTGTGTGTGTGTGTGGGTGTGTGTGGTTATGCCTACGTTTGTCCGCGTGAGGTTGATTCAATAAGTTCGTCGTTTCTAATCATTTTCATCGCTTTTGATTTGAATTTTCCCTCTATAATGTACGATCTATGTGATAAGTGGAGAAGCGTTGGGTTAAGTGCATTGACAGGGAAGGCTTCACCAGGATTGTTCACCGATTTTAAATGATTTATTTTCCAAGTGCCTGAGGCAGAGAAGAATTATAACAACAAAAGAATCCCTTCAAATATCGCATTTAGTTATTACTTAATTCATCAATCATTTCGCCCGTTTATTCCTTTGTGAGATTCAAGAAACTGCATCTTGTCAAAAGCAAATGATTTAAAACATGCGTTTTATTTTATCAAATTTAACTAGAGGTTAAGTTTTCTTTATCTGTTTAATTAGATAGAGTTGCTTTGCCTTGCCATTGGTATGTTTTATTTTAAAATACAAAAATTATCAGTCTAAAGCAATATAAAATATTTTTAAAGTGATTTGAAGAAAGGCGATTTATTTAATATTTAAAAAATGCTATTATGACACAGACACATTAACATAGAGTGGGGAGTATTTGATACTTCAACTGTTTCGTATTTTATGGCTGGCGGATGCGGTCTTTGAAGTCGGATCTTCTAAGAGACTTGGCTGATGGGGAAGATAAGAATAAATAAACAAATGAGAAGCTTTAAGGTTAAGTAACTAACATTTAAAAATGAATTTCTCTATTTTTCGCCACATTTAATTCTGTACTTGTTACGTTAGTTCCGCTTGAAGGAGATTGAGAACTGATGCGTCTTTCTGTAACTATGATTTGCCAGGCTGCTAGGAGGTAGACGTTTCATCGAGACTAAAGGTTCACTCAATACAAGGCCCCAAAGCCACTCAAGGTAGACGTTTGGTGAATGATGTTTTATAGACATAGGAAGAGGAAGTAACAAGTGATGATGAAGATATGTAGGATAGATAACGGTTTGCACTAGACTTGATGAGGTTACATTCATAGTGATCGAAGAAGTATTATTTTCAGGAATCTGTTCCCCAAAACAGTGGTCTATAGGAATAAGCTATCTGGATTAAACTTCTTCCTTACTAATGGAATACGAAGGGAATGAGGCTGATTAGTCCCTCTGTACGTTTCATGATGGTTTTTTGCTGTAAATGTCTGACCTGATGTAAGTAAGGAATGTAGCTTATATGAATATTTTCTATTAAAATAACGGCAGAGTTCGGAGAGGTTCGCGAAGTTTCATTTGTGGGAAAGGAGTAAAGGGTAGGAAATAATTAATCACCAACAAGGTGGCGTAGATGCTTTTGAACTCTGTCAAGGCTAGAAAAAGTAGTAGGGGCATCCCAAATACGTCAGCAATATTCCATTTTGAATCTGATTTGACTTGTAAAGATAATGCATGGCAGGTAGATTAGGATATGAAAACCACCATTTAGCTATAGATCGCATGTATGAGTTCTGCTTTGTTTGTTTTGTTTTGTTTTACGGCATATCAACCTCAATGGCTTATTTAATGCCGACAACATCTTTATTGTTGGTCAAAAAAAGGAATGTCCAAAAAATGTATATTTGGTAATACCCTTTACCTAAAAAATGCATTACTGGTAATATGTTTTCCTTCAAAATGTAGTCCTGGTAATATTTTTCTTCGAAAAACATATTACCTATAATTTTTTTCTTCGAAAATATATTGCTGCTAATATTTTTCCTCAAAAATGTATTGCTGGTAGTATTTATTTCCTTCAATATTATATTGCTGTTAATCATTTTTCCTTCGAAAAATATATTGCCGGTATTAAAACCTATTTTTACACTTTCATAGTGTTTTGAGCCCTTAACTATTTTCCCATAACTGGACCTGGGAACATCATCAATTAAGAGGTGGTTCCACGCTCCTCAAAACCTCCTGATCAGAGGCCTTGCTGTTGGACGTAGTTTATCGTCCTACCCAGGATGCGGATGTAGTTTATTGTCATACCCAGGACGGGCTTGTGGTCTGCGGTCAACCAGAATGAAGATAGACCTTCTCTTTCAGAGCGCAACTATTCATTGAGACTGGAAGGAATGCAATTTCTGCTCAGTGATGAGGAAATGTTATCGGCTTGTTTTTTTTTGGGGGGGGCGTATGGGAAATTAAGATACATTTCATTTATCATTATACATTGAGTGGTCCTCGAGCTTTTCCTATAGGGTGAAATTTAGTAAATAATACCATACGCCGTGCGGAGTTTAATGATCAAGAAAAGCATACTCCGCCCATTAAATCTTATATTAGGTCATCTACGATTGTTATTGGTACCATTTGATCCGATACCACATGGTCTATTCGTCATGATTACTACATCCAACAGTAAGGCCTCTGTTCTGGATGTTTTCAGGATCTTGAAACCATCTCTTAATTGCTGCTGTTCCCAGGTTCATCCTGACTCAGGTTGGAAGCACATGTTACAGTCCCAACTATGGGAAAATAATACCCCCCCCAAAAAAAAATCCCTATGAAAATATAAAAATACATTTTTATATTAAAAATACCAACAATACATCTTCATAGTAAAACAAATTATCAGCAATGCATTTTTGGTCAAAAAATTATTATCAGCAATTTGTAAAAGAAATTACTAATATTCCCAAGAAAATTAAATTTCGGCGTTAAATGACCCATAAGGTGTTGATATGCCGCTAAACAAACAAGCTCGTCAGCGATTAAACCGATTTCCCCATTCGGCTTTTCTAGTTTGGTGAGTCGCTAAACATCTACCAGGATAAAAGAAAAAACTTGGACGAAACTTCTTGTAGGGTTAACAGCCAGCGAGCACAATGGGGGTAGACTGGCTCCATAGCTACGGATGCAGCCAGTGAGGTAGCGACACGGTATCACTGGGTGGAGGTCATCCTAGACTAAAGTCTGTGGTTTGATGTGGAGAGGTATGGGCTACATCAGGACTACTCGTTACGCATGAATGAATACCTCTCCGGCTTTCAACCCAGATATACTGAGGAGACTAGTTAAGGTGCTCAGGAACCTTCCGACCACATCTGATCATGGAAATGATGAGGATTTTCATTGATGACGATGACGATTTTTTGTTTCTTTTCTTTTTTTCTTATTTCCTTAAATTCATTCATTTGTAATTTTATTTATTGGATTCCTTGATGCAATATATAAACGAATTCCGTCTCAAGTTGCGCAATATTTTTCAGGTCCGAATAATTTTAAGCATTTCCTTATAAATGGTCTACTACTTACCGATTGACCGCGATCTATTCTAAACTTGATTTTACTGTTTAATAAATTCTCTAATGCCCAGTGACATTCTTAAAGCCACATATAAATACACACGAACCGAGATTTAAAATATCTCCTTGCTTTTTTGATTATCCGTTCATAACTTACACATTGTATTTAATCCAGTTATTTTCTTTCTTTTTTTTTATACAAAAGTCGATTAATCATGGCGAAATTGTTTTTTTTCCATGCTTTGAAGTATCTCTAATGATAGATTAGTTGCAGAAATGATTTGATTGCCCTGCAGTCATCCTTTTCCTTTTTAGACATGCCGTCTAACATGATTGATACTGACCTGGCATTTCAGCTTCAGTCATTTTCTCAATGCCTTTTCTAAAAATACTTTCATGGTAATTTTTCTGATGAGCTTTCCTCTTTGGTACCTAGACTTTATGAATTTCAGCACAGTACTAGATTGGCGGTAAGGTCTCATCATTTTACACTTGGAATTGTTAAACGCAACCGTAACTTCCATGGTAATAGTTTTTTCTATCGCATTTTCATGGTAACTGTTCTTATGTTCATTTTTACCTGGTGACTCAACTACAGGAATTCAAGTCTTCTACTAAATTGGCAACTAAGTTTCACAGTTTTACTTTTGAACTAGCCAGATGCAACCGCCACTATTACGCTAACAGTTTATTTTCTCGTATTTCTTACCTGTGGAACTCCCTTTCGATTTCTTGCTTCCCTGATAACTACAGTCTTCAAAAATCAACGTCAATCGCCATATGTCTTCTTGAACCCTGTACTTCCTTTTACCTTTCCTGAATCCTCGTCACTAAAATCTTCTCATTCCATTTCACTCTCTGTATCCATATGCTTTTTATTGACTATAGACTTTCTTGGAGTGAAACGGCTATAAAAAAAAGATGTTTGCATAAAAAACACTAGACCAAGAAGGTTTATTTTATATAGATTGTCTCTGTTAGGATTTATATAGTGATTTTCCAAGCGCAGCTTGAATGTGGCACAAGGCCGAAAGTAAGGGGCACTCAGTGAGGATTTAACTCACTACTCAGTCGTAATTGTTCTAGCGAGACAAGCTTGCTAACCGTAATGGTTACCACTTCGAGGTGCCCCTGTTGACATTTATATATAGCTGTTTGAATAATCCTTTGCTTCCAAGTCAACTTTGATCTTCAGAAATTTAAATGTAATGTCAATCGTTATTTTCTCTCTCTTAATTATTGTTCCTTTATTGTTCTTTCTCCTCAGTAGTAGTTTTTCTTATATTTTCTAACACTCAGTAAGCACTTGCGTCCTTGTGGTTTTATTGCTTGGGGTGAAATGTTTTTTTAAAAAGGGACTTTTTTGTTTCCATTTTTTTAAAAAAAGAAAGAAAATACAACCATTAAAATCATCATCATCATGGCCAGTTGTGGTCGTAGGGTTGCTGCACAGGTGAGCACCTGACAAGTTCCCACCACGTGACTTTGCTGAAATAGGATAGGTATTCATTTGTGTGGAGCGTGTCTTGGGCAGGCAGACCTGGCGTTACTTATCCTTCTCTGAACTTTTTTGTTGCTTACGCACCCCTTCCATGGTATTCTTAGCATCCTTCTGTAAAACCGTATTCCTGTTTCCACTAGTTTTCCATTCTCTTCACAGTAACACATACTTACATAAAATGCATGTCGTTAATTACATGACTAATGACACGTCAGGTAATCGCTTGATGTGACCAACTGAGTACACAATATTAAGTGCAGATGTGAATTTCATTAGTGAACTCATATACGTATAAAGCAACCAGCAAGGGCTAGCTGCTGTATTCACGCTCTGTTTTTTAGTGAAGTCCAAAGTCTTCTGAAGACTTGCCTTTTGTTCGATGTCTCTTAATTTTTTCTTCGTCAGATTGAATATTATGAAAAAGCGGAACAGTGATTTTTGTTGTGTATTTCTAAGCATTAAAACAATAGTTCACAGTACGTTGAACAGTCTGTATTATTACACTGATGCCTGAAAGTCCAATCGATATTAAAAATTATTTCTTTTTGTCCAATGGAAACGCCTGTTCGGTTGATAACATATCAGCTGGTTACGGCTTGACTTGGTTGGGGCTAACACTTTGGGGGCTACGTTTGCATCAGATCTAGTGATGTTTTCCGGCTGTCACCGTCGTTAAACACATCGCTGAACAATAACAATGTGTTGTCGCTGTGGTTGAACTGTTTTGGTACTGATGCAAGTTTAGGCTATCATGTGTTCTCGGCCTGAGACATACTTGTTATCGACGAGAGTTGTTCCTATCGGTGAAGCCTTCAGTGAGTACTAAACAATCTTTTGATATTCTGTTCATGCAGTTTTAGCGCTGATGTCTAAACGAAGTAATGATCTTTCCAGAGCTGAGGTTGCCAGGCGAGGAATATCCCACAGCTGGGTCGACGAGTAGGTGATAAGGTTTGCGCTAAATAGGTAAGCTGATTAACTATCACTGTATTTTTAATGTACAAATACAGAATGATCTATACCTACGTTTCATAGACTACACAAAAAGCATTTGAAAAGGTACGATACAAATATCTATTTTCACAGCTTGAAAAACTTGATTTATTTGAGAACATTATATTAATCTTGGACATTTACTGCAAACGCACAGCCTGTATACAAAAGCAATAGGAAGAGATGAAATACAAAAAATAGGGGCGTAAGACAAAGGTGCATCTTCCCACTAAATTTATTCAGCCAAAAAGGCAAGTCGATTCTAAGAAATCATGAAGTCCTTCCAGAATTTATCGTTGACAGATATAATCAAAAGATAGGCAATGACATTGTATTAATGGCAGAAACATAAAAAAAATCTACTGCAAAAAACTGCAAAATAAGATAGTAAGAGAAAGAGAGAAGAAAGGACAAACCAACCTCTGTAAAAAGACAGAATACATGATCATTGGTAAGCGAGATAGCCGAAAATGCAAGCTTGCTTTGAACTGGAGTGACATAACATACGACTGATAATGTGACACAGAAATCGCATCGTAATAGTGAAGGATGCCTTTCAAAAACTAAACAAAACATAAAAACAGGAATATTTCGTTGGAAACATGGAAAAGAACTGGATTATATCAATCGTTCTATATATATATATTAGGTCATCCCATAAGTTCTGTCCGAATTTTAACTTTTTGTTAAAATGAACGAAATTTAAAGTGTATTTTATAATGTCTAATGGAGCTGAACATTATTTTTATGTTTAGATGCATTTAAACTGATCAAATTTTATTTCAGAGAACAATAAAATTAAATTTTGTTTGATTAAAACCCTGCTAACATGGAAGTACCCAAGAATCATTTGAGGTACATAATGCTTTATGAGTTCAAGAAAGGAAACTCAGCAGCCGAAGCGGCTAGAAACATTCACTCAGTTTATGGAGAGGAATGTGTGAATGAAAGAACTTGCAGAAGATGGTTTGCAAAATTCAGAGGTGGAGATTTCATCCTTGAAGATGAAGAACGAACCGGATGTCCAGTTGAGTTTGATGAAAAGCTTCTTGAAGCAGCCCTTGAAGAAAATCCTACTTTATCAGTTGAGGAATTGGCAGTGGTTCTCAGTTCAAACCATACAACTGTTCATCGTCATCTTGGAAAAGTTCCTAAACTTGGAAAATGGGTGCCTCATGAATTGTCTGAAAACAACCTCAAATCCCAAGTTGAAATCTGCTCTTCTCTCCATTCTCGCCAAATTGTTTCACCTTTTTTGGATAGACTTGTGACTGGCGATGAAAAATGGATCTTTTATCGAAATGTTAAGCGTCGTAGACAGTGGCTTGGTAAAGGGGGAGGACCACAACCACAGCCAAGAAGGGAACTTAATGGGCAAAATGTTCTTCTTTCAATTTAGTGGGATTGTCAAGGAATAATCCACTTTGAATTCTTACCACCTAATGCAACAATTAATGGTCAAATATACTGTCAGCATTTAGAGCGTTTGAACCAAGCTTTGAGGAAAAAAGACCTGCTCTAGTGAATCGAAAACGGGTGATGTTTCATCAGGACAATGCGCGACCACAGACATCAAGAATCACGTTACAAAAGATCGAAGAACTTGGTTGTGAGAAAATTCCTCATCCACCTTATTCTCCCGACCTTGCTCCTTCAGACTACCATTTGTTTCGTAGCTTACAGAATCATTTGGAAGAAACAGCTTTTGTAACACAGAAAGAGGTTAAAACTGACATTTGTGAGTTCTTCGAATCAAAGTGAAAATAATTTTACAGTAATGGAAATAATAAGTTTGTTAATAGATGGAAGGAAGTCATAGATAATCAGGGAAAATACATTGTTGATTGAATCTGTAATTAAATGTAACATTTGGTCACTTGTTTTCTTTATTCAAAATTCGGACAGAAATTATGGGATGACCTGATAGTAAATGCTAGGAAATTTCCTTACAGATGACGAGGGGAATTACTATGTAATATCCATCCACCTATATGGCAGTGAATGCTGTGGCTCTACAGAAGGGTGTTGAGAATATCATGAACGGTACAAGTAAGCAACAAGGACGTTTTAAGGAGAATACGTACAAAAAGAAGATAGCTGAGTATTTCTGACATAATTTGAAACGGCTGCTTGGAGAAACTGACACATACAGGACACACTGAAGGCAAAAGAAACAGAGAAACATCAAGTAAGATATCTAAAGAGTTTGTTACATGGTTGGCATTGAGAGGAATATTAAAGAGAAAATCATTGCTTAGAGCTACAAAGAGGATGACGATGTGAAGAACCAAAATTTTACATGCACTGGTGGGCACAGCACATAAAAGAAGAAGCGCGAACTGTTATGTCAGGATGTGAATCCCCTCGGCTCGGCCTTATTCTAGTCAAAATGTTGAAAAAGACGCCGTTTTAAGCTGACATTAGACCCTCTCCGACATATTGCGAAGTGAGGAAAACTACAAGGCCAGTCGCTTTGATTGCTATGAATAAGCAAGAATTCTTTTATCAACACAAGATTGCATTTCTTAGTGTAATTCTTACTAAACAATAGTCTGTGCTTAAGAAAAAAGTTAACAGACATTTCTAATCTCAACAAAAAAGCAAGAAAAACGGTCACCAAATCCTTCTTTTTGTCAGTTTGCTTTTTGATGATATTTATTAGTAGTGCACAAAAGTAAAGGCTGTTTTTTAATAAAAAGTAAATAAACGGTTTTCTACTGTTTACTTAATCTCCAGTGGGTGGGTGTCGTAGTGGTTAGACTATGTAACAAAGGTTTGAATCTTACTACCAGCAATTTATCAGGGAGCTGACTATAACAATATCGGCTTGAGAAGTCGATCCCAGCATGCAACACTATTGGAAAATACCGTAGATTACGGCTTACAAGCTGATCCTGCGTACAAGACGACCTGGCGTACAAGTCGACCTCATGATTTTTTAACAGAAAATTCTGAGTGAAGCCGATACCTCTCGTAGAGGTCAACACCCATATATACGGTAGGCTACCAAGTGGCCTAACACTTAAGCTCACCGGTAAATGAAGTTAAGGTACATTATGCATAAGATCACACTACTTACCTGCATATTGAGACACTAACCGTAATATCGTTCTGCGTGTGCTGTATACCAAATAACGTACAACACACACCAGTATGTATCGTATACTGTATCCGTATAATATAGATAATATAGCGAACATTTAAAATTCGTTATCTACTGATGAACATATTAAAGTCTATATCAACTCTAATTATTACTGTCATTACTATAATGAAATTAAGCAGATGACACGCATACCATACCAAATTCTCTGAATGGCTGCCTGAGTTAAACGGCCCATAGGTCAGTGTTTAAACTTAATCTATCAGCTGTTGGACGCGATGGGTGCTGTAGCACTAATAGAATACAGAAATTGTGTTAGCATTTTATTATTTCATATTAATTTATGTGATAATATGCCAAATATGTTCACCAAACACATCATTTTGTGGGGTATATTTATGGCAACCTGCTGGAGGTATGGTAAGTGGTGTTGAGTAATTGTTAGGAGTGCTGTCCCACTTGTTTAAAATTCGATGGTAATGGTTTACATTTTATACCCACCATATAAGTCGTGCCCTAGTTTTGGAAAAAAAAGTAGACTTCGACGCCGCAATTCATGGTACCTAAAAGCTTTGGGTCAACTTAAGTGTTATATAGGAATAAAGTGACGCGGTCGACACTTAAGTTTGAACGTAGATCGCCAGTGAACAAACACAGGCGATCCTATTACTGAATTAAGTGGATCATGTGACCATGGGGAAAACGCCTAAGTAGCTTGGTGTCTAATTGATCTCATTTCTAGTCTATCCTCTATTACTTTTTGAATCGGTATTTCTAATCTATCCTCTATTACTAAACGGACCGCTATACTATATAATATTCACTATACTATTTCTCTATTCAGATCACTATACGGACTAGTTTTCGAGAGAGAATTATCGAGCAAGTACTATTAATGCTAGTGCTATTCGAAGGCGTCTCACACGAGCATTGTCCAACGGTTTACTATAGTTGTATCTGCGATTACAAAGTCTCTACCACAACGAGCATTACGGAAGTGACAACGAGTATACGTTGACATCACAAAAGTGGCAACGAGTGTTCGTTGACATCACAAACTTATGCCTCATAAATGAAAGTGGGTAGAGGTAACAGTTGAGAAACGGTCATTGACTGTGCTAGTATGAAGTCATCGTGAACGAGAGACTGAGAGTAGTGGCCTTTTTCAAACTCCTGATCACGCCACATTATGAGCTCTTTCCCAGAAACAGTAACTAAGGTCCACTCAGCATTGTTGCGGTATAAATCACAGTGTGGGCGTTGAAGAAACACGAGAAACATACTAAAATACGAGCGACCAGATTTCAAAAACATGCCCTCCTTACCTTATTAAGTGGAAAATAGACTTTTGAAATCTTGTACGTTACCTGCGCTTGAACGCCGAATTCTAGTTCCAGCACCGATGAAAAATATGTACCAATATTCACTTAGCATAACACATGACCAAGTGTAGATTATGAGATTCGAAATATAGTGTTACGCCTATCTTCCAAAGGAAGAAAGCCAGCTTGCCTAGGAATCGGCAGTTGAAATCCTGGCATTTGCATGTGCTCGAACACTGACCGTTGACATTAGTAGGAAATATGAAACTATACTCGCAGTGAATTGGGCTCAGTCTGTTATTTTTTTAAATCCACATTGTTCATCCAATATAAATATATACTTATATATTTAATAACAACGTAAGTTTTAACTTGATATCTAAATTACGAAAATGTGTACTATTTTGCTAATCATAGGTACATATGTTCAGTAAATTCGTCTCGCCGTACATTCAGGTCTTCAACTAGAACTTATAATTATTTTGTTTATAGGTAACATGCACTTATAGGTCATTCACCTTTTGCTCGTAGGGAACACTGTTTCAAAACAACATGAATCATGATTATAATATCATTGATAGATTAAATTATATGCAATTAATTTAAGCTCTTCGCAAAAGCGGAAATTGTCATTATATGAAACTAAGTAATGGACAATCTCTTAATGCTGCACTTTGTTAAGTAAACATTGATTCAAATTATCCATTAGTTAATATGAAGGTCAACAAAATGTAATCATTTAACATTATCGATGTTTTATGACTAGAAAGAATCAGAAAAGCTCGTACAGTACAGTGGTTAGTAGACAGGTCGTACAAAACTTTAAGATACATTTGTTTCATTGCAGGAGCTATTAAAATGAACTTATAAAGAAATTAATATAATACAGCATATGATATTGTGATGGCTGACTGGTATACACAAGTTCCTTTCTTACAAAGGATATCTGAAAACTATCACTAAATCAATATTTTTAATTGATTTCCTAGCAGAAGCATTCATGAAATCTAGTATAATGTATGTCAACTGATACTGGGTTGGAAGCAAAGTTCGTATCGTTTTAAGAGAAGTGTGTATCGTTTTAAGCAAAGTTCATATCGTTTTAAGAAATGTTCGTAGCGTTTTAAACAAAGTTCGTAGCGTTTTAAGCAAAAATCAGAGATAATATTTAAATATTTGCACATAGATTTGTTTAACTATATGTGTGTTATTTTGTCATCATTAAGACAGCGCCATGATTTCACCCCCTCTCCTATAATTTTGAATCTTTCTTGCTAACCGAATAAATAATGACACACACAGACACACAGACACAGACGCACACACACACACACACACACACACACACACACACACACACACACACACATATATATATATATATCTATATATGTATGAACCAGGATAAAAAGAGGGTATGTACATTTCCAATACTCTTGCTTTTGTTCTTCTTCTTCTTCTTCTTCTTCTTCTTCTTCTTCTTCTTCTTCTTCTTCTTATTATTATTATTATTATTATTATTATTATTATTATTATTATTATTCTCTTCCTGCCCCTCTATCACACTTCACGATGTGCGTTTATTCATTTATTTTTAAACAATAAAGCGTTCATTAATTTTTAAAAAAATAAAGCGTTAGGAAACCAAATGACCGAAATCGCCTGAAGATACCGAAATGTTGAAACCAAGGTGGCGGAATCCAATGATCTCCTAATTTTTTAAAGTAGATAGATAGATAGATAGATAGATAGATAGATAGATAGATAGATAGATAAGTAGAGAATGCCTCTCTGCTAATAACATTTCAAATAACAACACATACATTGGTTACACAACCACTATATCATATCTCTGAATATAGTTTTATCTATATCATAATAGTTCAATTCAAACGCATATCAGCCACCATTGCACAAAATACAAAGAGAAATCCGACAAATAGTAGCACAAGAATCAGTAGCACAAGAATCAAATATCACATGACAAACATATTATATAAATAAAAATTTAATAATAATAATAATAATAAAATGAAACAACAAAAATAATTATGACGTGAAGATGCGATAATTTATATATATATACTAGGAAAAATCTAAAATATTACGAAACAATGGAAAACTCTATGGTAAAGTAGAAAAATATTGTGTGTCACATTTCGTCATCGGACTAATGTGACGTTTACGTTCAAGAGCACGAAATTCTTTTCCACTTTTTGATAGACTTTTTCTAAAAATTTTCTTGATATATAAAAATTTATATATCATTTTGCTACATATATATACATAAATATATATTTATATATATATATATATATATATATATATATATATATATATATATATACATATACACATATATATATATATATATATATATATATATATATATATATATATATATATATATATGTATATATGTATGCAGGTGTGCATTGAAATAGGAAAGAACACGTTAGGTAGATAATCCGGTGTTCCTTAATATTTAGCTTTATTTTCAAAAGGACAGTGCTCCATACAGAAGTAGAGCTTATATTATAATAATATTTTTAGTTTTTAAAAATATGATTCCTCCGCTACATAAGAGTTCTCATGTTTCAAAAGCGAGAGAGCCGAGACCCCTCTCGCTTGACAAGGAAGCGGGTCCGGACACCTTAACTCTTCATAACTTAAGAAATTATTTTAGGGGTCTCGGCTCTCGCTTTTGAAACATGAGAACTCTTATGTAGCGGAGGAATCATATTTTTAAAAACTAAAAATATTATTATAATAATTATATATATATATATATATATATACGTATGTATATATGTATTTTGGGTATGAATGCGTGTGTTAAGGTACGATGTGCTACCCAGAATGCCAGTGAATTGGAATACGTGCGCGGAATATAACTACCTTTCGTGAGTAGAAATCTTTTTCCAGATCCCCGTAAAATATTCAAATGGAATATTTCGAGGAAAAGTGAACGAACGAGGTGTTAAGAAAATCGTTTTTTCATGGCGAAATTTACAGAAATTTTGGCTGCCACTTCATTTACGACCTGATGTTCTGGTTATCGATTTTATCATTAATAATGCGGCCGATTTCGGCCAAAATTTTGCTTTTGTCCGTTCCCAATCTTACAAAAATTTCAAATATTCCATCAACGAACATACATTCTGCGACACAAAAAAAGAAAGGAAAAAAAAAACATTAAGTGAAAATCCTGTAGGGTGACTGTCTGAACAATCAGCGTTCTGGAGTTGTTTCTTCACGTAGCGAACGATCGCGGGAAGAATGCCAATTTGAAGATCTTTGTCCACCTTGTAGACTCCTGTGAAAACGGTGACACATGTAACGGTGAACACAGCGCGAAATGGAAATCAATAAGTGTGTTTATAATGAATCATCTCGGACTGAAAAAAAAATCGACAATAGATGGCATTTATATGTACGCAAGTTGTTGTGATTCTCCGATGGCAAGGAGGGTACAATATAGCCCAGAAAGAAGGAAGAATGAAATATAAATTATCGAAAGAACACGCAAAAATAGACACACACAGACAATATATATAATGAGATAGCGATATATATTTTTATATATCAAAAACAGTATTGAGGAAATTAGAAGACAAAATAGAAAAAGGTTATTTGCAACGTGCTGATGAAGTCCTAACGGATGAAACGCGTCACATAAACTTTTTGCATTATGTCTTACAATTTCCTCAATATATATATATATATATATATATATATATATATATATATATATATATATATATATATATATATATATATATGCCAGTCCTCTGCCTGAACATAGTCTTTGCACTGCACATGGCTTCATCACGAAAATCAAATTATATATATATATATATATATATATATATATATATATATATATGAGCTGGACGACGTGAGAGCCCATAATTATATATATATATATATATATATATATAGAGAGAGAGAGAGAGAGAGAGTCTCACGTCGTCCAGCAACCCAGGTTTTAGAACCGGAGAGCCAGGATACCTGCACATATAATTTCATTGGCGTGGTGAAGGCTTGTGCAGTGCAAAGTATATGTTTAGGTAGAGGACTGGCACACATAGTGTGCTACAAGACCTCCAAGTAGCACGTTGCAGTTTAGAGTTGTTCTTCTCCTAGAGTTATTACCAACAAATGCTATAGAGCTCAGTCTATCTTTTCAGATCATTTCTATCAGAGTATATATCACAAGTTAATTATTTCAACCCTGTCCTTTTCTTTCTTTCTTTCTTTCTTTCTTTCTTTCTTTCTTTCTTTCTTTCTTTCTTTCTAGATCTTATATATCCCTTGTATCTATCACAAGCTGTTTGTTTCAATCCCTGTTTCTTATCTATCTATCTATCTATCTATCTATCTATCTATCTATTTTTCTTTCTTCCTTCCTTTCTTTCTTTCTTTCTTTGTCTATTCAGAAAACATCTACTAGTCACTGTAACTATCACAAGCTGTTTTTTCAATCTCTGTAATCTCTCTCTCTCTCTCTCTCTCTATATATATATATATACATATATATATATATATATATATATAGAGAGAGAGAGAGAGAGAGAAAGAGAGAGAGAGAGATAAATTACTCTCTCATTTTTTTCTGTCAAAACTTGGTTCACTCAATCGTTAGGACGATCTGAAAAAATAGGTTTAGTAAGAAGGTTGCCAAACATAATGTACGTCTGGCAAACTTGTCTCCTTGACAAATGGCTGAATTTAATTATCAAGAAAATTTCATGTTTTGTTACGCTGTTACAGACTAAATTTCATTTAATATATATCTGATCATACGTATCTATCCTAATTGTTCAAAAAGTCATATCAAATGAAATTTTAAAATCTATTTCGTTTTTGTATCTAATGTATTTTCACGGATTATCAAAATCGCAATTATCTCACTCAATCTTCTCACATTCACATATACAGGGATCGATGGGTAAATTGTTGGCATTTTAAATTTCGCCCGTGCACTTTGTTTGTTTTTGATTTTGTTGACAGCAGAGTATAGTAAGATGAGTAGGGCACCATGACGTAATTCACTCATCCAGAAATTTTTAAACAGCATGCTGTACTGCTTGGCATTCGCATCGGAAGCACTAATGCGAACATTTCAGAGTGTTTGGGTGTCAATCTGAGGATATTGCAGAGGATTTGGAAAGAACTCCAGAATGTGTTGATGAAGGCCTCCGATCCAACACGGAGGCCTACATCAAGTGCCTTGAGGAGGTAGTGCAAGGATTATGGCAGCATTCATCAACTTAAACAAGGAGATCGTCCAGAAATGTTGCAGGAGTTGTTGAAGTCCTCGGAAGGCCGTGATTGAAGCCAAATGCGATTTTTATTGAATAGATTTACTCTTTTGTATTTCAAGATATTTTGTGTAATTTTGGTAAATATATCTGTTAAAATGAGATGTCAAAGTTATTTTCATTTTTACGTAATTTAGACAACAATTTATCCGTCGCACCCTGTACACCTTATTGGGTTGATAGATAGATAGATAGATAGATAGATAGATAGATAGATAGATAGATAGATAGATAGATAATGAACAGAGATTGAAAAAACAGCTTGTAATAGATACAGTAACAGATAGATATGGTCTGAAGAGACAAAAAAAGAAAACGACAGGGATTTAAATAAACAACTTATACTGATACTGATAGATACTGTGATAGATATGATCTTAAGAGACTTAGATAGATAGATAGATAGATAGATAGATAGATAGATAGATAGATAGAAGAGGACAGGACTGAAATGAACAATTGGAAATAGATAGATTGACAGATATGAAGAGAAATATATTCGAGGATAGACAGTATATAGATAAATAAATTAGGTAAAGGTAATTCTATATAATAAAGGAAGCAGATATCTTTCCAGTTTCTCTTAGTTTAGCACAAGGCCAGCATAATCAAAAATATTTCGGAAGGACAGAAGTCACAACAACCTATATATTTAACCTAAATTACACATAATTATACATAAGCCATGTATGACGTTTTATAACGATATGCTTGTCTATATAATTGCAGGATGGAGTCTTGTTATCCTGATATTTTTGATTTTCCTTGACTCTCCGAAATTAAGTAGATCCATGTTTAACCAACGAGGACAGGATAGTGTTCATTGGAATGACTTCACCCAGATTATAGCATTCTTATTATAATAAACCATTTGTTGTTTATCGATTTCTGTGTAAGAATTGCTACATTGCCCGAAGAATCCCAACAGTCGAGTATATTAACAAACACTCTTGCCCAGAGACGCATAAACGCATACAATCTCGGGTGCTTGCCTCATACCTTGGTGATAATTAGGTATTTAATGAACTGAACTTAGGATAGTACAGTGGCAATAAAGCGTGTCATCTTGCGATGATTTAACTACACGTAATGAGGTTTAATTAAAACTTGCTAGTTTGTTCTGAGGTTGAGTCTTTAACTTCCGTTTTTGTTACTCAATTTTATTTCTTCAAAAATAGCATTGCAATTATATTTCATTTCTTCATTTCTTCACTATTCTTCCCATTGGCTTGTTGCCCTATATCAGCTTTTCGATAGTTTTCGAGTAATATTTCGCAGATTTTCACGTGAAAATGTTTCTGAGATCTTGAATCAGATTTTCATTAGAGAAAACTATCGAAGCTTATTACAGGGATCGGGAAAGGTAAGTGAAAGATTTATGCAAATATGGCTGGTATAGAACAGACTAATCCAGTTCGCAAATTGTTCTTGTTATTTCTTCTGTATGCTGCCTTGAGTTATCATGGGGGAGAACTACAGTTTTTCTACTGAAATCGCTTTTTTGACGAATTTGTTATGGACAACTTATAAATGTGCATGTGTTGTTTTCTTACGTTTTAACAAAAGGATGAATTCAAAATGCAAATTACAAATCGGAGATGCCAAAGTCGAACAGGAACAAAAATTTAAATATATTTAACAGTGGACGGAAAGTGCGACACTGAAGTTCGGAGGTGCATTGGGATAGTCAAAAATGCATTCCAAAAAGCTAAGCAAAGTATTAAGAAACGGAAAATAAAACTTAGAAACAAAGAAAAGAAAAATGTTACGTGATATCTGTCCTCCTATATGGCAGTGAATGCTAGACAATCTCCTCAAAGATGAGGAAAAGACTTGAAGCAAGAGAAATTTGTTTCTACAGAAGTATGCTCAAGATGCCAGGGATGAAATATGTGAGCAAGAATGAAGTTTTACAGAAAATGGAAACAAAAAGGAAATCTACTTAACACCAGGAAGAGAGAGTAAACATTTCTAGCGTACATAATGATGGCTTGGAAAATCTGATACACACAGGACACTCTGGAAACAAGAAGGACAGAGGACAGCAAGATATAAAATACTTAGTGAGCGTGAGGAATAACAAAAAGAGCTACAAGGGACAGGAAATTGTGGAGAGCCATGATCGCCCATGTCCTTAGGGGACACGGCAAATAAAGAAGAAAGAAAAAGAAATTAATAATACCGCGATGAACCCTACCACACGCACAATATTTTTTTCCATGCAGCACAGATTCTGTGGTTGGTTTTTAAATTATCCGTGTCAGTCCACTTCCTTCTGCGTCGAACACTGTCGTATGGAACTCACTTTTCATCGCCAGTTATGATAAATTTAATGGAGGAGTTAATTCTCTGTTATGAAAGGAGACTTGTTGCTCTAAACGATATCTTTGTTATCATCGCTAAGAGCGTGTGGTAGACAAGCACCCAGAGTGTTGACTTATTCATTCTTTTTTTAAGTGCCGGAATATTGGAAGATTGTGATGTCTTTAACATATCTGCTGATTCCTGCGTACTTTACCGTGGATTGCTTTCCACTAATAAATTTAGAAGTCTATCATCGTAGTCCGATGAATGCCTCACTTTGATTTCATCTGCCAACGACAAACTACGCAAACCGATCTGGTACTTCTCCCATTGCTTGTGGGTGTCTGTAACTACCTTTCATCCGGTTTGTCCGACGTATGCACATTCCAGGTGCATCTACGTCGACCACGTGTTTACATATCGGACTCAGGCGCTAACGTCTAGTGAAGGCACGGAGATGCACCTGGCGGCAACGCGGATACCTCTCAGTTCAACTCGCTGATGCACGGGGTATCTCTGAGTGATGGATTTCATCTCAGTATCAAGAACTTGAAATAATCGATATAAAAATAAGTAGAGACAATATGCCTATATTATTCAACAAAATATTTTTAAATGAAAATATGCTGCCTATATATATATATATATATATATATATATATATTTGTCATCCACAGACAGACTGTTTCGCTGTTTCACAGCTCATCAGTGTGGCTAGACGTCCGGTTGCCTCTAGCTAGGATCGAAACCCGACTGAATTGGCGGCAGTCGAAACTTCAACCACTAAACCGTCGGCGCACGGAAGGGATGAAGGTGAATTTTAGCGTGTTTATTTTTAGATTTAGATAAACACACAGTGACTGACAGTGACTCAATTCTGCCGAAGAGTCATATTCAGATATATTCAAATCGTGTAAAAGCACAACTATCCATTTGTTATATTTGAACCGTTGTATCTTAGAAATGATTAAAGATATGTTACTGGAATTCTTCGAGTTTTTTTATAACACTACTGGACTCTACGTTGAGCAATTAGAATGTATAATTACTCTCCAAGCTTAACAGAAAAATCGTGATCGGAAGCTCATGAAGGATTAACATCAAATTCGAATATATATATATATATATATATATATATATATATATATATAATTCCAGGATTCTTTTCCAACTCTCTAACCTTCTAAGTTTCTGTCCTGGAGTAAGAAATATGCATCACACGTTTCACGTACGTTTCATTTTCAAGTCTTTTTTCAATGCTCTTTGGACTGTCATATCAGAAACTATTCTCTCATCGGGCCAAGCGTCTTATCAATTGAGTTGGATCTTTTTTAATAGATCTTTTTAGATCTAAATTAAAATGATGGTCCTTCTTCATGTTGTGACCTCCTAATCCAGTTTTCCTACCCATGGTTCCCTCTTTTTTAAAACTTATTCACTGTTCTCTTGGTGGTTCTTGAATGGAAGTTGGAGATCGACGCCAGAGTATGAATGCTGGTACCTTTACTGAAGGCCTGAAATGATTTTTTTCGTCTCACCATTGGTCAGTTCGGAAAACAGTTGGGCTGACACAAACGATTTTAAATCGTTTTGTTTCTAGATGAATAACTTAAAGAACTTTTCAGTGATTTTTACAACAGATGGTGTCAAGATGGCTAAACGTCTTACCTGAGAACCTGGAAAAATGAAACTAAGTTGGTTCAATGTTTTTTTTTAGATATTAAGCATTTTGTGAGAAGGACAGTTATGCTGTTACACCCGGTCTCTCTCTTTAACTCTCTCTCTCTGTCTATATATATATATATATATATATATATATATATATATATATATATATATATATATATAGGGTGCGATGGTTAAACTGCCGTCTAAATTACGCACAAATGAAATAACAGTGACATCTCATTTTAACATATATTCACCAAAATTACACAAAAATATCTTGAAACACTAAACAGGAAATTTCCCCTTCGCTCGATATATGTATATCGTGCTTTCCCTCTTTTTTCTCTTCATTTTCGTTGTTCCTGTTCTTTCATTTAATATATTGTCAACGATTTTGAGACAAACATTTTCGCTGTTTTTGAAACAATATATCTATTTTTTACCCCTAAACATTTGTTCATATATATATATATATATATATATATATATATATATATATATGTATACATATATATATATATAAATATATGTATACAGATACATATATATATATGTATACATATATATATATATATATATATATATATATATATATACATATATATATATATATCTGCTCTACTCTGTATTGAGCACTCTTTAAAGAATATTAATTGTTGGTTATTGGATTTCATTCCGTATATACCAATCCTAAACTTGTATATATATATATATATATATATATATATATATATATATATATATATATATATATATATATATGAAAATACGGGTGTGTACACTTTTTAATCGTTTCACGTCAAGCAAGGGGTTACTGAGCGTTAAAGAGCAAAAGAGAAATACTATTAAGGTGACAGAATAATAAAAGAACCAGAATTAAGAAAATAGAAGATAACGATTGACATTTTATTTAAATTATTGAAAATCCATGTTGAATTGGTATGAAGAAGCCGGCAGAGATTTCCACGAGCGAGAAGAGCGATAAAAGAAACTGTTAACATAGAACTTACGGTTATATTTCAACTGTAAATTGATGAGAGCTTACTTAGCAGAAAGTTCGTCAGAACAATTACAACATTGAAGTCTCCCTGGCTGGCACCACAGTATAAGTCGAAAATAGGCATCCCGTAAAGATCGAACTCACCAACCTCTCTCTCGGTAGTAAGTACTCTAAATCATTTTGCTTCCTAAGCATTCAAGTAAAAGTGGCATTTTACTGAAGTGATCATTAACATATTAATTCTGGCAGTTATCTTTTAAATATTAGCGTAACATAAAATGTTTTTTTTATATTTCATTTTTAAGACTAGAAATTGTCAGTATCCTTGAAATATTTCGAACTATTGGTCTCATCATAATTGTTCTAAATGCTATTAGAGACACAACGTTTCGGCCCCGTAAGGTCTGATCATCTTCAGAATGTAAGGGATATTTGTTGATTATTGTGTTATTTTTTTTGTTTTCTCAGATAACAGTTCTTGCTTGATTACTAGATTACAACAAAGCGTATTTAACCAACTCCTATATCCACTTTGCCAGCGACCTGAAATGTTAAGTTTTTGGAGTCTTTGTATTCAATGTCAGATGATTTCGATATTTATTATAGGCGGTTCGTACCGGATTTTGATAAATGTAAATTTCGTTTTTGAGATGAGGAATTGCTGAACTACTTTAATTATCTTATTGTTATAGATGTTATAGACTCAACGTTTCGGCTACATACGGTTTGGTCCTCTTCAGGTGTCCATTGTTTTTTTGTTTTTTGTTTTTGCCTGATAAGGTATATCTGTTGTGTTATATTGTTCCTATGGTTATATTTCTTGTAAAATAAACTAGACTAGATTTATTTGACTTTGTTTACTATTTCGATGCGCTGTTTTCTGATATCGTTTAGGCAAATTGATATTGGCATCCATTCTCGGCATAGAACTGATCTCGGCTAATTTTGCAGTGATTCAATGGATTTTTATTAAACGGGTTTTGTAAAACCTTAAATGAATGAAAATCAGTTGATGAAATATTCGTTGTATTCGATTGATAAGCGATAACTTGTTACAATATTTCATAGTCACTAAATAAACACGCATTTAAGCGTTTACTCTCATGGAATATTACATTGTGTTGCTTAACTAATTGTATATTGACGTAGCACATCCTCCATTACCGTCTTTATTGGTTTAACATACAGACTTACCGTTTGGTTTAAGAAAGGATCTCATATTATTTAACAACTTTTCAATCCATGATTCATCATCTGAAACAGGCCTTTAATATTGTTACTCGTGGTTTAATTTACTTGTTCGGCAATCTCTTACGTTCGACATTCTATTGTTGCAAAGTATTCAGTTTTTATCATCTATCACAGTTTAATTTATAAGCGAAGCCTTAAAATATAGATCTAGCTGTTTTGTGTTTTCTTAAGTTGTGTGGAAATGTAAACATTAAAGCTACTGGTATTACCAAGTTTGTGCAAATTTAATTTTTACCTTAACTGGGATAATTTGTGTATATTTGTGCTATTTACAACGTTGTACATTGTTAATTTTTTATTTTATTTAAGTAAATCTCAGTTGGTTTCTCACAAAGGTTAAGCATCGTGAAACTTCACAAACTGTTATCAGCATCATCTATCTATCTATCTATCTATCTATCTATCTATCTATCTATCCATCTATCATTTGTGTCACCTTGGCGGAAGAAACTGTCGTTAGATGTGTGGTGCTCTAGACCGATTCAACCACGGAGTGTGTTGCCGATCAAGGAAAGCAGAATAGCGCCTTACAAAAGTAATTCCTATCTAGATGCTCGAAAGTTCATATCTGCCCAGTTTCGTATCCGAAGGTAACAAAACAATTTCTATTTACATCTATCTATCGTATTCTGCTTACATCTATCTATCTATCTATCTATCTATCTCACCATATATATATATATATATATATATATATATATATATATATATATATATATATATATATATATATATATATATATCATATTCTATTTACATCTATCTATGTATATATATATATATATATATATATATCAAATTCTGTTCACATTTATCTATCCTATTCTGTTCACATCTATCATATATTTTATATATCTCTCTCATATTCCCTTTATATCTATCATATTCTGTTCACATCTGTCTGTCTGTATCTCTCTCTCTCTCTATATATATATATATGTACATATATATGTATATATATATATATATATGTATATATATATATCATATTTCGTTTTCATCTTTCTATCTATTTTGTTTACATCTATCTATGTATCATATTCTGATTACATTTATCTACACTATTCTTTTTACATCTATGCGTCTATCTATGTATCTATCTATCATATTCTGTTTACATCCATCTATCATATTCTGTTCACATCTATCATATTCTATTTTCATCTATCTATCTATCTATCTATCTATCTATCTATCTATCTATCTATCTATCTATCTTGTGGCGTGTGAATAAAACTATACATGATTTGAGATAAATGGCTAAAGGAAAGAGGAGAAAGAATTTCTGCACAAAGGGATTTACGAAAAGAAAACTTTAAAGAAAAATAAGTCCATAATTGAATAAGAGAAAATGGAAAGTGATACATCAGTAAATAGCTTAAAATGAGGAACACCACAAGCGAACAGAGTAAATGCACTGAAGAATACATGTAAATAAATGCAAAAAAAAAAAAAAGAAGAAGCGAACAACAGTAATGTGAAACGTGGGCGGAATATGCTAAGGGGCTCGAAAGCCGTACAGAATTATCGGGTCGATGAGGACATACATCTGTTCATTCGTGCTTTAGCAATACGGAAGGATCACAAATATGAAGCTTAATCATACACATTTTTCTCCCTTCCTGCACACAGATATATGCGAATCCTCAGGCACCTTTTGGACTATGGGGAGACGATCTCATTTCGTTAGGTGGTGATTTTCTGGTTTCAGTAACAAGTATTTACTGTGTGGAATTGTTAACCCCACTGGTTTGGAAATAAAAGTTATCTTTTTCTTCTTTTTGGCTGCTAACCAAAGCTACAGCCGTTCTGGGTATGACGATAAACTACATCCACGTCCTAGTTAAGACGATCTGACAGCAAAGCCTTTGATCAAGATGTTTTGAGGAGCAACGAACCATCACTTAATTGCTGTTGTTCCCAGGTCCACCCTAACCTGGGGTTGTAGCACCTGTCAGGGTCCCAGCTATGGGCGAATAGTTACTCCCTAAAGGAATCAAAACACTATGAAAGTATAAAATTAGGTTATTACCTGGAGTACATTTTTGAAAAAAAGTATTACCAGCAATAAAAGTTTTGCTGGCATTAAAAAACCCATTGAGGTTGATACGCCATAAACCAAACCAAACCAAACCAAAGCTACAGAGCGCAATCTGTCTTGCGACTTAGCCCATAGCTACAAGGTATAAGAGATCGAGTTACCATGGGTATTGCAGTCAAATTGATCTCCTCGACGGAAATTAGAACTAAGCTCGTTTATAACCTTCACGGCTAAAACTCGCCGTGTCACATAAATTGTAGCGAACCACCCTTACACCTTTCGTATTTCATTGGTGAGGTGTAAGTTCCGCTGGAACAGTCTCTTCCCACGAACCGTTGCTTTGGGGAACCGACTACTAAAAGGATGTTACAAACTTAACTAGGGTTAACTGTTATCTTCCCCACATATAAACAGTGCATTTTACTCCGTTATGCTCTACCTCGAGTAGCTCTCAGGTCTTGTACAGGGTGGACATCATTGTAAAAAGAAAAGCATTACACTTACCGAAGATCTAATGACGGTTTCCTTTCCCAAAGAGGACGCATTTCGAGCCCTGCTGAAGAGCGCACATTATTCTTTAATAAATTTCCTCGAATATTTAGGACGTTAGACGAAAATCAATAAATAAATATACTGTTTAATAAATAAACGGAGTGTCTACTGAAATGTGGCCATCCATTAAAAATAATAATAATAACGTTTAAGTAATGAAATCTGTCGGATTAATAAATAAAAAACCGCCACTTATATATATATATATATATATATATATATATATATATATATATATATATATATATATATATATTAAGACATGTCTCATCAAATTTTGTCTACTTATTTTTAATAGGATAATTTTATTGGTATCCTTATTAAAGGAAGAAACAAAATTACCATGTTGATGCAAATTCATTTTATTCCGAGTACTTTCGACATTATCACAATGTCATCATCAACATCTTGTTTTTTCTGAGACAAAATTGTTCTGTTCATATGAAAATTAAATTTAACATTCAGATGAACACAATAATTTTGACCAATGGATAAAAGCTTAGGTTGAATCCAGTGGCCTGACCCAAAGAGCTGTGAGTTCAATACCTAACTACTGCAGTGGTGAACAAAAACTTGAGTTAAAGAGAGATAACCGAGACATCCAGAAGGAGCATGGCACATGTAACTAGAACTATCTACTTCGGTAGACGAGATAAATGGTTCAGTTGAAATTTCAATGACCTGAAAAAGTCCAGAGCGTACAACGACCGAAACGTCGTGAATATGGCAATAATGATGAGGACAACAGTCTGAACAATGTAAATAATGTAAATATTAAACAGAGCAATAAAGGACCTAGTAGAAATGGTGTCGAGAAATAGTTTTGAAAGACTAGTACAAAAGAAACTAGTTCGGAAACTATAGATGAGAAAAGATGAGACTGTGTGCATCCTGACTGACAGAGGGACGTATAAATGAATATATTGAGGGGAGTCTTACTAGGCGCATTCATATGAGAAGGCTTCATAAAAAAAAAGGAAGAAAGTCTGTCAGCGTTATCTTTTAGCTTGACGAAGTCACGCCATACCACTTGGAAATAAAGCATTATGAGAGTCTTCGATAATCTCGAGTTGAGGGATTGACTGTCAAATTTGTAAATAATTTCCAGACAGAGAGAAACTTCAAAGTTCATATAGGATCTAACCTCTCCAAACTTCAGAAACAAGACGAGGGCGTTCGACAAGGAGCAATCCTGCCAGTTACATGATTTAGAATCAAAATTAACAATATATTTAAATGTCTAAATGTGAGCGTTGCATGCCCTCTGTATGTCAATGAATTTAATTACAATTGCTTTACAATTGCGTATATTTTAATTGATTCGGATCGCATGCTTTCTAAAATTACTATATTTATATAAATAGGTAAAGTATTAAGAAAGATTTTATTAAAATGAAAAGTTAATTTTCACTTAAAGGTGAGAGATTCACACATGACCAGTTTACTTCAATAAAACTCTATTGGGACAGTACACCCGATATACCATTTCTGTAATTATTCCTATATTTAACTCGTATTTTCTCTATTTTGACGATCACTAGAAAATAATTATTTTTCTAACTTCTTAGTAGATCATATGGTTGATGCACTTTGATCATATGACTGTAATTATTGTATTATTATTGTATATAATACGCATTGATAAGTTTAGGCTAAGGCATTCTGAAAAAATCTCACGTGTATAATACGCAGTGACATTTTTAAGAATTTAAAACAGTTAAATTAAACTTTGAACGACCTTTTAATCGGTTTGTGCTGATTAAAAATAAGACTTTGTATAGTTTTCTTTATGTTTTGAAACAAAATTTACATGTTGTTTTGAGTTTACGAAGCATAAAGAAACTCCGAAGAGGAGGAATAGAGTTATAAACAAATACACATTCCAGTAGTTATTTCTTTGTAGCGGCGTAAAACAGAAGTGAACATTATTATTAGGTTGGTGCAAAAATAATGTCGTTTTCTCACATGAAGTTGAACGTCGAAAAACGACATTATTTTTGCACCAACCTAATAACTAAATCCAATCCACACAATGCACATTTCCACTGTTTCATAACTTGATATCTATACTGATTTATGATTACACCTGTCTCAATAGTAAGTCTGATCAGTTCGATAAGGTCAAATTAGCAGCTGACCTACAGTCTATTGTTAACCGGGGAAAGGAATGATTCCAATACGAAATCTTTCACTATCAATAATCTGAAAGACCCTTTTCTCCTTCCCATCTTCGTTGAAGTAAAATGGGAACAAAAGAAGACACTTGTATTGAAATCAGAAAGAGTTTTAAACTTCTAGGGCATATAACGAGGAACTCTTGAAGAATTTGGCACTCAAAGAACATGCTAAAAGCAAGAAGGAGAGAAAAAATCAAATGACCTACTTTTTTTAAAGCAATTCACCCCAAGTAAGGCGGGAGTGGTACTAGTACGCAAGGAGTTACAGAGGATTGAGAACAAGATAAAGTTGCGTGTTTGAGGAAAGGCTACAGAGAAGGTCGAGGAACAAGCTCAGGATGTATGATGTCGATTGCCATTACACTTGAATATTTGAAGATTATAGTCATCGAGGAATCAAGTAAGGGGAATGGAGTTCCACATACGGGAAGTGCGAAAGGAGAAGCTGTTTGAGTAGAAGAGACGGTTACATTTAACTGTTTCGACAGTGAAAGGGTGGGAACGAGATGCCAGCCTGGTAGCTCGCTTAAATTCATGCAGTCCGGAAACCAGCGAAACTAGCTCGTCGGAACTATTGCCGTGAGTTGCAGAAGAGACAAAGGGAAGGCAAGGCATGTCTGTGGAAAGCGATTGTAGACTAGATGCCATATCAGGACCTATCACATTGCATATTCGTAACTGGATTTTGTCAAGGACCTCGAGACGTACAGCGGAAACACCAGCCCATATATGACAGCAATATTCCATATGGTTGATTTATAGATTTGATGGATGGACTCGGACGAGAGCAATCATCAACCTTGTTTTGAATGGTCACGGTAAGGAAAATAGTATTTAGTTCTAGTCTATAATACGCACTTCTCATTTTTAGAGTTAAAAAATATGGAAAAAATGCGTATTATACCCGAATAAGTACAGTACTGAGCAGTGCTATTTGAAGCATATGAATTCAGATTTAGGGGTTTAATAAAATCTGTCGAATCTTTTACATACCTAGGAAGCGGAAAAGGATGTGAAAATTCGAATAGCTAAAGCCTGGGCCGCTTTGAATAAAGTGGATGTAATCTGAAA
>OZ038476.1:79420999-79435999 GCA_964036315.1 Acanthosepion esculentum
CTTTCTGTCTTTCTTCGCACTTTCCTTTCATACCATCTGTAGGAGTTCTTGCAATTTCCTTTTGTCTTTTTTTTAATCATTTCACCTAACAGTGAATTTTTTGTAACCTGGAAACATTCTCTACTAACGTCGGAGTTCGAAGCAGAAAGAGGAAGAGCTAGATTTGTCTTTTGGTGCCAGTTCGATAAAGGCCTGTGATTGGCTGAATATCACAATGGCTTGTCCCATCAAAATGGGTGGTACGAATCTTCTAGGAAACTGTTGAACAAACAAGGGAAGTAACTTGCTTGAACCGAAAGGTATATTTTTTATTAGTTGAATGGGCTTTAAAGATTAGTTTTGTCGTGCTGCAGGCCGTGAAGTTCTACTAGCTTAACGATAATCGCAGGTGAAGATGAAAGTCAATACTATTTGAAATTTGTTAATGGCTGATATTGATTCATTTAAGAACAATGACGATTAATATCAGTACAAGTTGAAAATTAAAAATGGTTTCACAATGATACATCTAAGTAAAAATGAATTTGAATGTAGACACTAGTTGAAAATTGCTAATGTTTAATAATGATTTATGTAAGAAAAAATTAAATTAAATACTATTTTTCAATTAATAATTGTTGATAAGGATTCCTCTAGGTAAATTCTAGTTGAAAATTAATTATAATTGACAGTGAATAATCTAAGAAAAAATGAAGATGTCACAAATACTTGTCGAAACTTGATAATAGTTGATAATGATCCATGTAAGAAAAAGTGAAGATGAAAGTAAATAATAATCGTAAGTTGATAATGGTGGATAATGTTTCATCCAAGAAAAATTAACAATGAAAGTAAATACTAGTCTGAAATTGATAATGGTTGATAATTTTTATCTGAGAATAAAAATGAAGATGCAAGTTAACACTAATCGAAAATTGATAATAGTTGATAATGTTACTGTTGTGAATAATCAAGAGTGGTCTACCCTTGTTTCGTTACTCTAATTGAGAGAGATATTTCTGTTTACTGGGACTATAAAAGGACACTATGCGCGAACTTTTTACTCTCAGTTGAATAAAGCTTTCTTAAAGCCTACACCTGCGTAATTTTGTCATTACAGTTACATCTAAGAAAAAAAAATGAAGATGAAAGTAAATACTAATCGAAAATTGATGGTGATGAATAAGGATTAATTTAAGAAATAATGAAATTAAAATAAATATTACTAAGAAATTAATGATGGTACAAAATGAGTAATTCAGATAAATACAAGTCGAAAAGTAACCATGGTTAATAAGGATTCATATAAGAAAAAATTAACATGAATAAAAAATACTAGCCGAAAATTAATAATGATTCATAATGCATTTAAGAAAAAAATGAAGATGACAGTAAATACCAGTCAAAAATTAATAATGGCTGATAATGATTCATCTAAGAAAAATAAAGTAAAAATATAAGTTCTTGTATAAAAATGATGTGCTAATAAAAAGATAATAAAACCAGGAACTGAACGACCCGACATACACAGCGAGTATCAGAATTAATAGATTACTTTTATGTCTAAATAAACATGAAAAATACTTCTCTCCATGACGATAACACGCCGAACAACATCGAAATCGATCATACTAATCTGCCCCCCCCTCAACTTAACGATATAGCATACATATTTATATAAGATATTGCTTCTGAGGAAGACAGTCTAACGATTTCAGTATAATATCTGCAGCCCGCTTCAAGTGAATAGATTTGTTTCGTGATAAGAGACTTCGAATGGCTTATTATCATACCACTTTGGAATTAGGAATTTCACTGACTGGTAAATGAACTGATTGCCGTAGGGATCCGAAAAAAGAAACATTCCTCGGATATAGACACTCGCTCATGGATTTCAACTAAAATCACATGAAGGACATATTAACCGACGGAGACGCAAATTCCATGTCTATTAACATCAGTTTTCTAAGAACGTTCCTTTAGCAGCGGGTTTCCAGGGAGAAGCAATTCAGTATTATATGCCTAGTTTAAAAATGATTCTTTTTTGGGGGTCATTTATTTGTTTATAGAGATATTCTCAAAATTAAAATACTTCTTTCTGAAAACAAAATGAAAAGTTAAGATTTATTGATACAAAAAGGCATCATTTAAAAAAAAACAATTTAGGGAAAATTCATTATCAATGACAAAGGACTTGATCGTACCTATCTGCTCCTCTGGAACATCGCTTGCTGTGGCTGAAAAGGCCGATGCACGAGTGTCTCTGTCACACAAATCACACCAGTGAATTGTCTGTGTGTTGTCAATGCTGCAGCGTTCTTTTCTGCGGGTCCGTTTTTCTTCTGTTGTGTTGTTCATTTTCTCTTCTCCTGACATTAATTGTTTAGTCAGGGTACTTTTTCCACACAGAACGATTAGCAGCAAGGTCTTCCCAGCGGTCGCTGTCTCTTTTGCCATCTGCAAGTTGCCTGTAGATGATGTCTTTGGAAATTTGGCTATCCTCCATACGACGAACAAGACACAGCTATCGTAGCCTGCGCTGTTTGAGCAGAAAGAATATAGTTGTTTGGCCGGCGCAAGACAGAACTTCAGTGTTGGGCACTTGTCCTTCCAAGATATGCCCAGGATGCGTCGGATATACCTCAAGTGAAAGTATTTATCTTACAACAATCGACATGAATAGATAGCCAGAGCAACCCATATGAAACTGTTTTAAGGCATATTGAACTTTTGCAGTTTATCTAATGACGAATTCTGTAATACAATAGAAAAAGTAAAAATAGGTTTAGTTTGTACGAGAATCAAAAAATGTAGACGTATGTTTGGCTTATATGAAAATCAAGAAAGGTAGACATACGTTTGGTTTGCAGGAGAGTCAAGGAAGGCCTGACATGGGGGTAGTAAAAAGAGGCCACTTTATGGGCTTCGGGTTACTCCTCTACGAATTCCTGAACCCAAACGATAAAGCTTACTTAGAATTGAGAAATCCGCTGAGATTTGACGATCAAGGACAGGAAGTGACACAAGGAAATATTAATATAAAATATTTTATCTAGAATATAACTTTTTATCTAAGTTTGAAATTTCAGATAGGGTGGTTGTATAAAAACTTGCACTTAAACTATCCCGAGGATCATTGCGAGGGCGTTGGGTGGTTATTTTCTAAGCGTAACTTAGATGTAGCACAAGGCCGAAAGTGTGAGCCACTCAGTGAGGAGAGAACTCACCACTCAGTTGTAACTGATCAAGCGAGACAAGCTTTCTGACCATAAAAACACAGTCGAATTGCCACCGAGGGCGTTGGATGAAATGGAAATTTCAAATAAATATGAAACCATCCAGAGAATTCCATTATTAAAAGAAGCAGAATTACTGATTTTGGTGCCTGAATATCAAGTAGACATTTTTTCAGTTACGCTATGAATACTGAAATAGCCGTTGCTTTATTTTTTAATCAATTCACCCCAAGCTAGCGGAAATACCAAAACGCAAGGCGCTACTGGGAGTGAAAGAGAAGGAGAAGACTTTGAAAAGAAGCTGAAAGCCAATCCTAAACAGGAAACAAACAATGAACATCTATCCCTGATTAAAAACTCGTGTAGGAGAATGAATCGAGCGATAGAAGAACCAATCTACTACTACTGCTTGTGAGATAACTCAGTACGCTCGTCTTAAAGATGTTAATTAGGTCAAGTCATAAATTGTTTCCGTATTCCTTTATCTGCTTCATTCTTCGAAAAATAAAGTAAAATAACATTTTATAAAATTATATATTCACCATTATTCGCAATGAGTTGCCGCAATTTAACAAGCAACACTTCGATACATTTTGAGTAAAATTACGCAGGTTTTTTCGTAAAAAATATTTGCAACGAACTCTTGAATCTGATTTTCGTTAGAGAAAGCTTATTCCAGAAAAGCGCCTTGCAGCGATCGAAAATGTAATAATCGGTTAATGCAAGTTCAGGTGAATATATTGAGTGAGGTAGAACAGACCAACCGAGTTCCACAATTGTTGTGTGTGTTATTCTTGCTCTATGCGATTTTGAATTTTCATTGAGAACAACATCTTTCCTATTGACGACAACAAGGCACATTTCATTCAATACTTTATTAACAAATCGCAACTTCTGAACGTATAATTGTGTATTTGGGCAGCAACTCTTCCTTTATACAAGTTTCATTAAAGGCTACTGACAAGGTGCAGCGATTAAGCTTTTTATAAAAATTTTCTTGAGTGCGTATAAGTGATTTCTTTTTCTGGACATAAAGTATGCAAAAACTGTTCGCAAGTTCGATATATGTGAGCGCTTTCAGCTATTTTATTAACCATTATCAAGGATTTTTTAATCTGTTGGTTTTAACTGAATGTGTAATTTTTTTATATATGTTTCTAGAGTGATTGGAAGGTTTGTTTTGAATTCATACACGGTCTATAAATTGTGGCCGTGTTTATCGTTGATGTTATTGAGTGCTAGTTTTTTCTTCTTTTTTTTCATTATTTTTATTTTTTTACATATGTATTTTCTACAAGTAAGTTGCGGATGGAATTTGGTAGGATTCCGTGTGTCTTTAAATGAATCTTAATTGAACTATGGTCTTAGAGCTGTAACGTGAGTTTTTGAAAGGCATGTAGAGATATGGCAAATATACTTATTCATGAATGTGGTTTGATCAGGAACGCAATTCCTTAAAGGACATGTAAATTCATAAAGGAATAATGGATAGCGGCTCGGATTGAGGAATGGGTGAGCCGGGTTCGAATTCCAGTCGAACCCAGTACATTCACTTACGTGCTAAAGAATGGTATGAATCCTCTTCTTCTCCACCTCCATTGGTAAATAGCAGGACTTGGATGGCAACTGGTCTACCGCAGAAAGAAATGGCAACCTACTGCGGGAAACAAATCTGCCTCGTCCGTCGAAAGATACATGATCACCTAAGCGTGTATCACACATGGCACATGACTGACTGAAATTCATAATTCTCTGTAATTTGGACCTTGCAGGTGATATATATATATATATATATATATATATATATATAATAGACAAACGGTTGACACTGCGACTTACGAAAGAAGTTCGCTACATAATCCAACATTGAATACAGCGAACAATTGCGTACGCAACGACACATGGATGCGCATATACGCCCAGTCCCACACTGTTCATATATGTTTATGTTTGTGAAACGTCTATGGAACCACGAAGTGAAACTTTTTTTTATTAATTCTTAAAGCTCTATCCCTATCTTCGATATTGAGCACTCTTCCACAATGCCTGCTAGCCTTAAATTCCTTTTTTAGCAAACCACTGAAAAACCAGCAATTTTGTCTTCAAAAACAGTCTTCCAAATTATCAATATATATATATATATATATATATATATATATATTTGTCTACAATCACAATACATTACTCGCTCACATATTTTCCACAATCTTTTCGGTTTATCGTGACATGAAAAAATAACTCACCCACCTCCACTCTCTGGGCTTACTTTTCTATTTAGCGTACATCTGACATTTAATCAACATATACCAACAAGTATATTTTTAATTCTGACCCTATGTCCCCCCACCTTTAACTTTTGGAAAATAGGTAATACTTTATTTTTAAATTTCCTTAAAAATCATTTAATTACCAGTTACCTATAATCGCCTGAAGTAGTACAATCATAGTATTGAAACATGAAAGCTTTTGTGTAGTGATTCCAACGTGTTTTTATTATAATCTCTCAGTATATATATATATATATATATATGTTTCTGACTTCAGTCTAATGCTCTAGCCTACTAAAAGTAAAGAGTGAATAAATCATTAAATACTCATCAAATAAACTAGAATAATAAAATCTAGGTGTAAAACAGACGGCACGAGATGATGTGTTGTGTTGCGTACAGGATTCGCAATCCAATTTTGTCTGTTTGTTCCAAACTGCAATTTCTATTATTTTTTTTTTCTTTCTCACTGTATTATCTATAACTTAGTTGAAAGTGAACAACCGCTACCTTCCTCTCACTTACCTCCCCTCAGCTGACGCTCCATTCGTCTCTTTTGATCTGACCAATTCGATTTCCGAAGACATTTTTACTCCAAAATCGATCCACGCGCAATACGCTCCCGCTAATTTGAAAGAAAAAACATAAAAAAACAAAAACAGATAAAGAAACTTCTCACATGAACATCCGGGTATTTGGATTCCAAATGGAATTGCCTATGATTTGCTGTCCCTAGTGTAATTAAATCTTGCCAGAAGCCTGTGGTTTCGATCTGTTCAACGACAAACCTATGCTTTGAGTATATTACGTTCGTTTTTCTTTTCTTTTTCACTGCATTTAATAGGGATTTTATTTAAAATTAAGAAATACCGTACCGTAATAATCCACAAAATATCACGTTAACACAGTCTAGATACATATATATACGCAAAAAGAATATATATATATATATATATATATATATATATATATATATATATATATATAGAGAGAGAGAGAGAGAGAGAGAGAGAGAAAGAGAGAGAAGGGAATTTTTATTTTTCTGCCTTGAAAAAAAGGTTTAGAAATTTCTTTCATTTTGTTCAAAGATGCTCTGAGTAAAATCTTGATATTTTTTAGGTTATAAATAAAAATTTATATTCGGACTATTGTTCTCATCTATGCTGTTTGTTATTTACACTATTTACATTGTTCGTACCGTTGTACACATTTTTATTCACGACATTTCGACCGTTGTACGCTCCGGTCTTATTCAGGTGATATACGTTGAAATTTCGAATCGAACCTTTTATTTCGTTCACTGGGGTAAATTGTTCTAGTTCCAGGTGCTATGCCTTTTATGGATATCCCAGTTTAAGTTATTTCCCTTTATTTACGCAACTCCGCAAGTTTTTGTTTACTTCCATTGCGGCCAGGTATTGATCTCACAACTGTTTGGGTCAAGTCACTGGATTACTTCAACCAACGCCTTTATCCACTGGACCATGTTTCCTTGGGGGCACCAAAGACACATGTTCTTGGGGACAAGGTAAATAGTGTAAATAGTTGTAATACCTCATTTCATATATATATAAACATATGCTGTTGTTATCACAACATTTCGGGAGTTGTGTCCGCCGGTCTTCTTCAGGTGCTTGTCGATCCGGGGAACTTTCATGGAATTTCACATTTGTAGAAATATCAACAGCCGACGGATTACGATTAAAACTTCTAGTTGTAGACTCCTAGTTCTAGATTCAGGATTCTCCTATTGGATTAAAGAATTGAGTTGTGTATTTGGTGACACAGTAATTGCTGATTTGAGGAGTGCCGACTTAGAATCAATCAGTGGAAGTACTAAATAAGAACAAGACGAGATATCCCTTGACATGGACAGCGAGACGAGAAAAAAACTACACCCCTGGATGAGTTCAGATCAAAATTCTCTGCAGGTTGTACTTTTCGCATATGATGAAGGCCGGGGGGTAAAATATCCGAAATGGTGTGATAATAACAACAAAGATGAGGACAATAGGTCGAATGCAAATAATGTAAATTATGATAATTCTCCATTCAAGCTAGCATGGAAATGGATTCTAAGAAATCAAATCGGAGGTCGTTTTGATTTCGCATTTCTTTGGTGAAGGTAAAAGAAAGTTTTATTCTCATGCCCTTGAACGCAATAGACTTTATGGACACCTTGTATTATTCATGTATGAATAATACAAGGTGTCCATAAAGTCTATTTACAATTAAAAAAAACGTATTACCAAAGCCACCGAACAGACAAAATGAGGAGTAGATACTGATTGTTTTTTCAACTAATTTAATCCACCTCTATATGGGGACCATTAGTTCATGGTACTCAATTTCTCTTGACATGTTCGTTGTAACGTAGCATCATCAATGGTGGCAATGGAATCAGTGATCTTTTGCTTTAAATCTGTGATGTCCCGTATCTTTGTTTGATACACGACATCTTTTTACATAACCTCACAGAAAGAAGTCTAGGGAAGTTATATCTGGGGAAAGAGGTGGCCAGGGAATCGGGCCATCCATTCCAATCCACCGGTCGGGTATATTTAATGTAGGAACCCGGGAAAATGCAGTATATACATATGTGTGTGCATGTGTGTTTCTATATGTATGCTGCGTATGTGTCTGAATGTGTGTGTGTGTGTGTGAAAGTCGACATTGAACTAAACACCCAGAGGCGGCAGTCTGTTTCATACTTAAAGGCAACCGTTAAGTCATGTGTGTATATATGTTACTTAAACGCAATACTGACGCACTATTCAGGGTGTACATAAAATTTCTTTACAATTTAAAAAAATTATTACAAAAGCAACTGAACAGACAAACATGTGGAAATTGTTACAAAATGAGGAGGAGATACGGAAGTTTTTTCAACTAATTTAATCCACCTCTCTGTGTGGGCACCATTAGTTGCACGAAGCACATCAAAACGGTACTAAATTTCTTTTGACTTGTTCGTTGTAACGTAGCCTCATCAATGGTGGTAATGGCATCAATGATCTTTTTCTTTTTGTTTGATACACGATATCTTTAACATAACTCCATAGAAAGAAGTTCTGTAATTTGGCTGTGTATCCGATTTTATTTCAATAAACCATGACACGCATTGTGCCTTTTCTTGAGGTGTAGCCATTTCTTAAAGGTTCATTTAACAGTACCTCTTTCATTAACAGGAAACCAGAAATGCACAAATGAGTACATAGAACAAATCGGATTATGATATCTCATCAATTGCCTTTGTAATATATTTTTAAACTGTAGAGACTTTATAGTCACCTTGTATTTCGCACAAGAAATATGCATTTTTTAACAATCTCTTACTTTTGCCAATGCACTTAATCCATTTGTGAAAAAGTATATAGTCTCATCAATGGTGGCAATGGCATCAGTGAGTTTTTGCTTTAGATTAGTGATGTCTCGTATCTTTGTTCGATACACGATATCTTTAACATAACTCCATAGAAAGAAGTTCTGTAATTTGGCTGTGTATCCGATTTTATTTCAATAAACCATGACACGCATTGTGCCTTTTCTTGAGGTGTAGCCATTTCTTAAAGGTTCATTTAACAGTACCTCTTTCATTAACAGGAAACCGGAAATGCACAAATGAGTACATAGAACAAATCGGATTATGATATCTCATCAATTGCCTTTGTAATATATTTTTAAACTGTAGAGACTTTACAGTCACCTTGTATTTCGCACAAGAAATATGCATTTTTTAACAATCTCTTACTTTTGCCAATGCACTTAATCCATTTGTGAAAAAGTATATAGTCTCATCAATGGTGGCAATGGCATCAGTGTGTTTTTGCTTTAGATTAGTGATGTCACATATTTTTGTTTGATACACGATATCTTTAACATAACCCCATAAAAAAGGTCCAGGGGAGTGATATCTGGGAAACAAGGTGACCAGGCAATTTGGTCATCCCTTCCAACCCACCTATCTGGAAATGCTTGATTTAGGAACTCACGAAGATGCAGTCCCGAATGTGTTAGTGCACCATTTTGCTGGAAAATGAGGGTTAGTTGAAGGTCATCTAATTGTGGCGCCACATCAATAGCTTTCGTAATATTTTTTTTTAATTCTAAAGAGACATTGATAGATAGCCTGTATATGGAATAATATAATCACTACATCTTACAAGGAAGTGCTGAAAAGTCCTCTGCCTGACCAAGATGGGAATTAAAAATAATTAGTAGACTGAGACAAAGTTTTTCAGTGCCCCTTCGAATAACTTCGGAAACTATTCCCTTGCGAACGTCTATTTAGGCCGTAACACGCGAAGAAGAAGCTTAAAGCAACAGAAATGTGGTTCTACAGAAGGATGCTGAGAATTCCAGGGACCAACCATGTGAGCAACCATGAAGTTTTAGAGAAAATCTAAACAAAAAAAAAGACACTTATAGTTAACATCAGGAAGAGACTGCTGAATTTTCTATCGCACGTAATGAGGAAATAGGGTTTGGAAAATCTGATACTCCCATACAGCTTGAAGATAAGAGAGAGAGAGGGAGGAACTACGCATAACCTACCTAGAGAGCTTGAGTAAATGGATGGTGGAGCAGGGTTTAGGAGAGATAACAAAAAGACAAATTTATTAAGAGCTACAAAGGACAGGAAATTGTGAAGAGTCGTGGTAGCAAACTACCTGAAGGGACGCCGAATGTAGAAGAGGAAGAATTGCTTAGCATATAGGATCAGTAATAATAGAATAAGGAGCAGAATGAAGGCTTAAACTAGTATAATCAAGTATGACTAAATATTGCTTCAGCGGTGATAAATCTCTCATGTGTTAGCATTTATTTCCGCCATCTATAAGTAGTTCTAAAACTCAATTATTAAAATGATCTATGCACAGAGGGACGAGCTCGGACAACGTCTTAACACCTGCTGTGGCGATTCTGTATTACAAGTCGTATGAAGACGCCTAATTGGATTGAGATTCTTTTTTCAGTTTCTTCTTTCTGCGCAAGCAATTTTCATTTACGAGGGAGGGCTGAAAAGCTCATAGGCTAACTATGAAGGAGTTATGCTAGAGCTGTGAAATCTTGCATGTATTAATTCCAACTCTTATATACACAACCGTTCAAAAGTCTGAAACCGCCCCCGATATTAGCTTGGGTTGAAGTTGACAGAAGAGTGAATAAAAAGAAAAAGAAAATGAAAAATAGCTCTTAGAGTCATTGGAAAAAGAATGGAATCAATTATCAAACTGATACTTTGAGAAACTTTTGAAACGAATGCCAACAATTCATGCTGCAGTAATCAAGGCTAAAGAAGGATATTTTAACGTGAGCAAAATTTAATGATAAAGTGTTTTTTTCTCTTTGTCATAATAAAATTTTGTAATAAAATCGTGTATCCCATTTTTAACCATATATAATAATTTTATTTAATTTAAAGTACAACACAAATAATTTTGGAGTCAATTTAAAAACTCAAACATTTGAACTGTAGTATATATATATATATATATATATATATATATATATATATATATATATATATATATATATATATATATATATGCATATATATATATATATATATGCATATATATATATATATATATATATATATATATATATATATGAGATTCATTGAATAATATTGAGATATTGTGTCTATTTATTTTTATAATGATCCTTACCCGTTCTCTAATAAGTTTCTTGATGTCAAGATGAAATTCATCAAGGAAGGCCCTGTAATTTTTCCAATAGTGAGTTCGATCGTCACTGAATGCCCCATAATTTCGGCCTCGTGCCAAATCTAAGCTACACTCAGAAAATCATTTTGGGCACCTCGACGGAGTGCAATGTTTAGCAAACTTGTCTCGCTATGACTGTGTAATGAGTTCGATCCTCACTGGGTGCTCCTTAAACTCGGCCTTGTGCCACAACTAAACTACACTTTGTAAATCAATATTTAAGCTGCACTTAGAAAATCACCATTGATTAGAATGATGTAAAGTTACCAGCAGTTATTTTTAGTAATCTGTTTTACAGTAGCATTGGTCTCTCTCTCTCCGAATCATGCTGGAGTTGACTTTGTACTTAGTTTTAAACTAGATCAAAGAGGCCAGATTCTACTCCGAGCAACCGAATGCAGAATCAGGTCACTTCACAGTTGCACGCTGGTTTGCAAGCATGAGAACTAGTTAGATGTCAGATATATAAACTCCACGTAAGAAAGCAGTTGGTCAGTCTTTTACAGATCGTAGACAATAATATAAGGCCTACGTTTCGAACGTGAGTGCGCTTTCTCATGCTCGCCAGAGAGCTCCATAAGCGAGTTCCATATGCAACACATGCGATAGAAAAACCTGTTAGCATAGAAATTTCGGTTACATCTAGTCATTTCAGCATGAGACATTACGCCAATCTACTACTGCGTTTAAATTCATAAACATTAGCTGCCATAGAGAGAAGTTAATCAGAACAATTACCCTGAAAATATTTATAGAAAAGGCGCAGGGAAGCTACGTTGCGGTGGTGGAAAGGTAACAAGCCGAGGTGCCAAGTCAGGTCCAATAATATTGCGGTTATTCTTTTGATTTTATCAAAAATCTCCAATTATATAACAGCGATATCATATCAAATGGAGTAGCAATATTCAAAGCAACGACGAATGGTAGACTTAGACATATGTATTTTTTGACTATAGTGCAATTCGTGCACATATAGGTCATGGCATCACAATTAACCAAAATAATATTAACATAAGATAAATGTTAATAGATAACACCAAAATATTATATAGGACTAAATACAAAGAAATACTCAAAATTCCTGAATTGTAGCTGATATGTATTACAGCATAAATTGATAGCAGCCAAGATTAAACAGTGTACCTTTCTCCATAGGATTGTATATTGAAGTGTGTATGAAAAAATACACATATAAATTCAGTGTGATATTTGTAAATGATGTCATGTCTAAGTGATCGGAATTGATTCCAGAGGGCTTAGAAACGCCGGAATTTTGCCGGAAGTTACTTAACACGCATTTCTACCAACACGCAAAACTAATAAACTTGATAACGTCTGTAGTAATAGCCGAAAGTACTTGGATGGATCCAATAAATATGGATTCAAATAATGTATGGATCAAATAGTCGCTCTCTCACAGACGTGCCGTCGGTTCCTTCTGTCTTTTCTACAAATACTTTCACGGTAACTGCTCCGACGAGCTACTTTCGCTGCTTCCCAAACTGCATGAATTTAAACGTGCTACTAGGTTGGCATCTCAGTCCCGCCCTTTCACTGTCGAAACGGTTAAATGTGGCCGCCTCTTCTACTCCAATAGCTTCATGTGTCGCACTTCACGTCTGTGGAACTCCCTTCCTCTTACTTGCTTCCCTGATAGCTATAATCTTCAATTGTTCAAATACAATGTCAATCGATATTTCCAGATGCCTTGATCTATTCCCCGTCCTTATCTTAATCCTTTCCTTTATCACGCCATCTTACTCTTGCTCCCACTCTCTGTAATCCCTTGCGTGCTAGTGGTACTCCCGCCTTGCTTGGAGTGATATGCTTAAAAAAAGTTCTGATATAAAATAACTTAGTCGTAAGATAGGAAAACTGAATAAAACGTTGTACAGACAGGCTTCACCAGTATTGGTTATCTATACTCACATACACACATATATTATAGATGTGTATGTGTGTGTGTATGTGTGTGTGTGTGTTTGTGTGTGTGTGTGGAGAAATCCCTGTTAAAAATTGTGGAAAAATTCAATAGATTTAAGTAATATTACTAAAGCTCAAAATTGGAGCCTACCTTTTGCAGAAAAATGAGTCAAATTTCAGCTTTAGTTCTCCCCACCCCCAGATATGAGTAAATAGCAGGATAGATCGAGTTCTATAGCCTTGGATGGCAACTGGTCTACCGCAGAAAAGAATTGCAACCTACTGCGAGAAAAAAATCTGCCTCGTCAGTCATGTATTGAAAGATGCATGACCGCTTAAGCGTGTATCATGCATGGCACAGAACTGACTGACTGACTCTTACTTAAATCTATTGAATTTTCCCCCAATTTTTAAGGGGCTTTCACAAATACACACACCTCCGTGGATCGATATACGTATATCAAAAAGATGAAATTGTAGAAAAATATTTATTTAATGAAAATTAATGCAATGTATCGAACGATATAATATTGATAATTAAATAAAGACATAGTTCTTGAATTTTTGTTTATGTAAATGTCTCTTTTTTACACGTAGAAAATGAAAGTTCCGTATCTGTAACTATAGTATTAGTATTATTAGTCGGAAGTTATCCAGGTACACAGTATATATATATATATATATATATATATATATATATATATATATATATATATATATATATATATATATATATATATATATGTGTGTGTGTGTGTGTGTGTGTGTGTGTGTGTGTGTGTGTGTGGAGGTTGGATTGAGGAATCGGAGAGCTGAGTTCAAATTCCAATCGAGGTTATTTGATTGACCTACGTGCTAACACCCTTGAGAAAAGCATGAAGCTATCTCTCCCTAATCAGTTATGGGTAAATAACAGAACAGACTGTACCCTATCGTCTTGTTTGTTTCAGCAATATATTTTACAATGTCTCTTTGTCTTTTTATTATTATTATTATTATTATTATTATTATTATTATTATTATTATTTACTTTGGCTTCTGTTCTTTACTCCTTTTCCATCCGATCCCAACCAGAGATCTAAGGTCAGAAATGGCGTCATAACATTTTCACTGAACATTTAATAAAATAAAAAATAAAAATAAAACAACCCATGAGCGCACACATTTTACATTGATAAATCCTTTCGTAAAGTGTGATCAGTACTTGTAAAATATCTTTAGTATCTCTTTAAGGTTTAGGCGACCAGGGATCCCTTTTAATGTTTCTATCAGAATCTTTTCCTATCAAACCGAGATGCCCAGCCACAATTATTGATATCTTCATGTACCACATTTTCGAGATTTCCATTTCAAGATCCTTGCAATATGATAGGTTTTTGGAAGATCTTCAAAGATACCTTAAAATTTGAAGGAATTGCCACTTCAATAAGAAAGTGCTTTCTATTTTTTTCTCTTTAGCCTGGTCGATTAGCTTTGATTGTTATGTCTGTGATGTCTGTAAGGTCCCATAAAATTGTTATAGGTCCTATCTCTGTAATCAGGTTTTGGGGATATTCGTACCAGTTTCTCGCAGTTTACTTCCCGTAAAAGTTGCATATTTTGCACTGCTTATATTGTCCCACTCTGTCATACCGAGTTTTATATTCAGTTGGTGCTAACACCGTAATCAATTGTTTCTGGATATTTATCACAATTTCAACAGAATCTTTCACTAGGTGTGCTTGGTAATTTCTAGTTATCAAGCATTATTGTTATTATCATAATTATTATGTTTCAATTTCTACTATGGTCAAGCTATCTAACAAGTCTGCGGAAAGAACTAAGGATGTAGTGTTGTGTTGTTATGGCCACATTTCATAATTTGGT
>OZ038476.1:79440999-79480999 GCA_964036315.1 Acanthosepion esculentum
GCTTAAATGGTATTTCTGAACAGTTACCCATCTAGTTATTGACCAGGCTCAACGTTGGTTAACTTCGGCAATCACACGAGAACCGGTATTTCGACGTGATATGGCCGCTTGAAACAGTTCCTAAGAGGACTTGTAAGAAGATTGGAAGAGCTAAAAACCCGGTTCAAAATTGAAATCACCGAGACGATAGCGTTAATAAAGTAAGTGTTAATAGTAAGAGCACTGAAGTAGCGAGAAGACTCGTTGACACTTGGGTCTCCACGAAAACAGCATATATTTCTACTGTGCAGCGTCAACTAATTCGTAAATCTTAATAAGTTCTGATAATGACAACTGCATCATTATCTAGACATGATCCATATTATGATTATACTTGTATCCCAATTATTTCTTTTATAGTTATTATTATATTATCTTCATCAAGATTGGTATAAAGTAAACAATATTATTATTATTAGGTAGGTGCAAAAATAATGTCGTTTTCTCACATGAAGTTGAACGTCAAAAAACGACATTATTTTTGCACCAACCTAATATCTATAAGAAGGAAAGTATGAAAATGAACGACAGAGGAAAAAAGTAGCTCAAAGAAGAAAATAAATTAGCCACCGCCACAATAATTTTCTTCTTCTTATGAGTTACTGATATAAATATATTTAACCGTGTTTTTACACCTGTATCTGATGGCTTCAATAATTTCAAATTCTCCTATTTTGCGGATGTCTTTGGTAAAAAACGCTCCAATAATTATGTATATGTAGATGTTTCGCGAAGCTTCTTCACTGTACCTGCCGTGATTGTACTATTCAGAAGAAATGCAGTTTGGTACCAAACCTACTGAGTTAGACTGCCAATATACTCTCTTGCTATCTGCGTTCCATTATTATGTTGGTGGGGGGTGATGGTATAAGGCTGTCTTGGAACGGCTCAGTGATGTTTACAATCAGATACACATACTCGTAAAAGTTTAATATATCTATTAGGTATTATGATTACTTACATTATTTACATTATTTGGACTGTTATCCCCATCTTCATTGCAATATTCACAACGTTTCGATCGGTAACTGCAATTTCGTACGGAACCCTTTATTTCGCCCACCGGGGTAGATTGTTCTAGTTCCACATGGTACACTACTGCTGTAGACTGATCTCACAACTCTTTGGGTTTAGTCACTGGATCTAACCAACGCCTTTAGCCACTGAGCCATGTGTCCTTGAGGATATCTGTGTATGAATTTCTGGGAAATAAACCTAATGTCTCAGCAACTATTTTTACCAGATCTTATATTGCAATTTTTTGTTGTTATTTATTGATTTTCTCTAGCACTCCTTATTACTGGTTTCCATATTGTATTCATTTCTATGCTTGGTCGGCTCAGGAGATTTTTGTATCCTAACATATATGCTAATTCCTTAACTTTTCGTATTTTCCAGTGATGTTCTCTGTTTATTATTTCAACCTCATCACACAGAGGACGGTTATCTCCATTTTCCCTCCATATGTGGTCAGCTACGCCTGAATTTTCTATTTCCCCTAGTGTTACTGATTTACGATGTTCTTGAAGTCTTGCTATAAAGTAGACTGTGTCTCCTTTATATTTCTTACCACAGCTGCACGGGATGGCGTACATACAGTCTTTAGTCATGTTCTTCTCTATGTTGGGTCTTACTCAGAAGAGGTGTCTGCGAAGAGATGAACCACTTTTGAAGGTTGTCCAGATGTTATATATAGAGAACCGATCTTTTTTTATTTTCTCCGATTATCCGATAATTCAATATTCCTATTCTTTAAGATTTTTAAAAGCTCTTGAATCAGTATCCTCAAAGATGAAGAAGAGACCGGAAACAAAAAAAAGATGTTTCTACAGAAGAATACTGGAATACAATGGACAGAACATGTGAGCAACGACAAAGATTTAGAGAAAATCGGAACAAAAAGGTCACTTATACTTCACATCAGAGAGAGACGATTGAAATTTCTAGGGGACATAATGAGGAAATAGGGATTGGAAAATTTAATACTCACTGAGCAGATTGAAGGCAAGAGGGAGAGATGAAAACAACGCATAATCTACCTAGCGACCCTGAGTAAATAAATGATGGAACAAGGTTTAGGAGAGATAAAAAAATTATTAAGAGCTAAAACGGATATAATGTCCTGGACATGACGATAATCTACATCCAGGAGCAAAGCCTCTGATCAGGAGATTGGAGGTTGTGAGGAGCGTTGAACCATCTCTGTTGTTGTTCCCAGGTCCACCCTAACCCGGGGTGGTAGCCCCTGTAAGGGTCACAGCTATAAGCAAATAGCGAACCCCCATAACAAATTAACAGTACATTTTTATAGGAAAATGACTATACAACACTAAAAAAGTATAAAAATACATTTTTGTAATAAAATTACCAGCAATACATATCTGTAGTAGAATTATAAATAATACATTTTATGATCTTTAAACTGTATAACGGAAAAACATGTTTACGCTGAAAGTATAAAATTACTTTCGGCATTAAATAAGATGTTGATATACCGCTAAACAAAGCAGAGGTTGATTTGCCGCTAAACAAAACAGAGGTTGATATGCCGCTAAACAAAATCAACCAAACGAAAAAGGACAGGGAATTGTGCAGTGCCATGATCGTCAATCTTTTGCAGGTATAAAGCACATATAAATATTCTTTGGGCACTTCGACGTGGTGTAATGGTTAGCAACCTTGTCTGACTAGAACAATTACGGCTGAGTAGTGAGATCAATCCTCACTAGGTGCCCCATACTTTCGGCCATGTGCCACATCTAAGCTACGCTTAGAAAATCATTAGGGCACCTCGGCGTGGTGTAATGGTTAGCAAGCTTGTCTCGCTAAAACAGTTAAGACTGAATAGTGAGTTCGATCCTCACTGGGTGTCCCATATTTTCGGCCTTGTGCAACATCTAAGCTACGCTTAGAAAATCAACATATAAATATTCTTCAAGTAGTTTCTCGTTTGTGCGTATACTGTATATTTGCATTATGAAACGATAGTTGATTGCATTGTTCCCAATGAACTCCATTCCTACCCAGTCATGTCTATTTTGAACTTCACATTTGACTTTGATATAGTTGCTGACTGATATTGTTCCCGTCTGTTAGTTAGTCCATTTCTTGTGATTCATCTGACGTATCTGAAATTAATCTAATATCATCCGTAAATCGTAGATGGCTCAAATATTCTCCGTTTACATTTCATGCAACTCCTTCCCGCTTCATTTATCGGAAGATAATCTCAAGAACATGCTGCTAATAATTTAGAAGAAATCGCATCCTCTTTTCTTACTCCTCTTCCCATCCCATTCATTGGAAGTTAAACAAACAAGTCAGTCTCGTCATCTGTCAAATTCCCAGCGTTGCCGGTGTTTCGCTAGACATTTCACATATAGTACGCTCTGAGCATATGCACGCAAGATGTGAAGAAATAGGTTTTGATCATTTATCATTCTATGCCACATCCCAAATAAATTACTAATAGAAAACAACACCAATGTTTAACCTCCTGAGACTATTGTACTGATAATGACGAGGACTATGCTGATGACATAGTCAGACATATTTCGGATAAGACTGATCTTGAACAGAAAGTCAATATACTCTACCAAGTATTCTAAGAAATAGGACTCAAGATAAATGTTTCTAAAACAGAAACTATGATCTGGAATTGAAATTAAAGCAGTGATGGAACTTACTTAGAATCCATAACCACCACCCCAAAAAAATTCATGATTCCGAATTAGTATATATTAAAGACTTAATATACATTGATCTATCATAACACTTATACTTAGTAGAGCAGCCACCACACTGCGATCTATTGAGACTAAGCCCTCGACCGACTCGATTCGTCCTCCGCGAGGGACGACCAACGCGTCGGCATCTCTGTCAAACGTGTAAAAGAGAAAAATAGCGGTCGTCGGGGTCCGCGTCGGTGGCGCTCGTCGTCGCCGTGCGCGTCCTCTGGCTGCAAAACCAAAATAATAAACTATGCACTCCAGTCACATTCTTAAATAGCCTCGTCTTATCTAGACTCTCATACGGATGTCATTGTGTGGCAGCCGGTTAGTTCAAAAATGGATAAACTCAACGCTATATAAAACCGTTTTCAAAGACCGATAACTAAAATTCATCCTAGCAAATGAATCCTCTATATATTAAGGATAACAATAATTCATCAGATATTATAGACTGGCGCTTCAGAATCACAAATAAATAATTTTACTAACATAAATGACATCGTTTGAAAACTTCCAAGCTGCAACAGTTAACTAGTAGGGAAAATCATGATATAATCAAGATGCTAACTTTCCAGAAACAAAAGATTAGGAAGTAAACTTCGATCAATGCTAGAAAAAGTGATGGTAGGTCGTGGGATTGAGAAGCCTATTTTTTTCTGGAAAAACTGAAAAATTAAATATCCGGTTAATGAATATCGAATGTATCCTGTATGAAAAAGGTTATTCTCATCATGACCATAAACCATTTTTCGTGTTTTTATTGTTGTCATCGTCTTCATTTATTTAATGTTTCATGCATTTATAAATATATTTAAACCTAAATGTACATAGATGCCTCTTATCAAAAAATGCTTCTTTCAAATGTGCTCGTCCCTAACTAAATAAAAGAATTAAAGCAACTGTCTGACTTAAGTCTAGTCAGCTGATTTTTATATTTGTTTGTTTAGAAGCATATCAACTCCTTATGGGTTATTTAATGCCAAAATTTAATTTTCTTGTGAACATGAGTAATTTTCTTAACAAAAGATTATGCTGGTAATTTTTTTTCAAAAATATATTAGTCCTAAATTTATTTTTTTTTTTTACAAACATTTGTTGTTGGTTATAAAATTTTCCAAAAATTTGTTGTTGGTATTTTTTTCTCTGAAAATGCGTTGCTTGTATTTTCACTATAAAATTAAAATTTGTACTTTCTTTGAAACGCAAGTTTCAGGGTTAACTATTTGCCCATAGCTGGAACCCTAACAAGAGCTACCGCCCCGGGTTGGGCTGGACCTAGGAACAAAAGCAATTAAGAGGAGTTTCTACGCTCCTCAAAAACTCCAGATCAGAGGCTTTACTGCCGGATGTAATTTATCGTCATATTCAGGACGATCAGTTGATTTGGCTAATATTTTGCTTTGTCTATGATCAACCATAATTACATATTACACTAGTCTCACTGAGATAGAAAAAAGTTATTAAACATTCACATACACATAAAAACTAATGCTAGACAATGTATCCATCAATCTATCTATCAATCTATCTATTCATTAACTTATCTATTGATATATTAAGCCAATAATATCTCATGGTGAGGGAAACTATTAATTTCCTGACGATTAAGTTAGCATAAATATTAGTGCGTTCATTATCTTGAGAAGACGACAAATTAATGATTAGATGAAACGTTTTAAGAGACGAACAACAAAGCCAGAAAAATTGTTATATTCTTTAATGACCACCTTTGGTTGCAAGCCAAGTGACAAATAGTTGATTTATTTATATATTTCTTTCTTTCTTTCTTTTTTCTTTCTTTATTTATTTATTTCTGATTCTTTCTTTCTGTGTTGATATGTACATGAGGTACTGGGAAAAGGCAGTGTCGCTATACCTACTGGAGATATCTTCTCTCGGCGAGACTAAATCTGTCAGAGAGAATACCTGTCATAACAATATAGCGCCGGTGACGTACTCACGATAGAGGATCTGGAATATGTAGAAACCTGGGTTAGGCGTTTCACGACGTCGGCGAGAGTAAAATGTTATAGGACACCAAATCTATTGGAGGGGAGAACGAAGTTACAGATTTGTTTTTGGCCTTAGTGGGGGTTGTGTGCCCATATAAATATCTCCGTCATGATCTATCCCAAAGTGTTGGAATATTTACTGTATGAAGAAATTGCTGCCATCGTAAAAGCAAATATACGTTAAAAAAAGATTGGTCATAGCAGAAAGAACTAAATATCTCGAAAGCAAACAGAGACCAGATGAAATTATTATGCAATATAGACAGCTACTGAAAGAAGATATTGAAGATATTATGAGGAATGTTTGCCATCTCATACAAGCGTAAAATTCTCGAGCGGTTTCAAGTTCATAATATGAATCTGGAAGCAGGTGTGGAGTTCTTACAACAATTGGAATTGAATAAAAAATGTAAAGCCTCCAAAGGCGGCATGGAGACTTACAGTGCTACTAAAAGCTTAATTGTATGCAGATATTGGAATATGAAACATGAAATGAGCAAAATTAAGTGACCAGCCTTTGGCAAATGATGCTTTAAGTGGAAAAAGAGGAGTCATTTTCAGACGGTATGCACATATGAAAAGCGAGTGGAAAATATAGATGCTTCGATTGAAAGTACAGAAGTATTTGAGATAAAAAAATACATAATAAAAGTAGGGAAATCGTGAAGTTCAACAGAATAACTTTACTTATGCAGGTGAATACTAAAAGTGATGTTACGTTGATATGAAGGGATTTTTGGGAAAGAATGGGTAAACCAAAGTTAAAGAAAAGTAATCTCCAGTTGAAACAATTCGATGCGTCAATCATAAAAAATTTAGGATGACTTTTAATAGATTCAATATAATACCCATCATAGTGGTGGAAAAACATCAAAAGCCACGGTCTTTTAGGAATTAACCTGTTAAGAGTGGATACATCGAAGCTTATAAATTCCATGAAGTCTGTAGAACAGGATGTTGGATTATTAAGGGGATACGAGGCGAGTATTCGTCTTAAAGCTTGGTGGTTGCTAAGCTGAACAAAATGGTGGAACAAGGAATATTAGAAAAAGTCAGCCAGGGTGATAGCAATTGGGGTTCGCACATTGTGGCGATACGAAGCCCAATTGAGATTTAAGAATTTGTGGCGATTATTAGGTGGAAGTGAATCACCTGATATACTTGGATTCATTCCCGTTGACAAACATTGAAACAGTGTGCCATGAGTTTTCTGGTATGAAATACTTTGCTAAAATTGACCTTACGTCAGTATGTAATCAGATAAAAATAGATAGCAAGTTTCAAGAAGTCACTACATTGAACACCCCTATTGGATTAATAAGGACTCGTCTACCGTTTGGAATAGAAACGTCAAATGACATTTTCTAAAAGGTCATCAAAAAGTTTTAGAGTGGATTAAAAATATAATTGCATATCAGGACGACATTTGCATTGGCGCGCGCAGTAAAGAAGAGCTCAAACGTAAAACGGAGCAAGTTTTGAGAAAATTAAATAGTTCGGGTATGACAATTAATCACGATAAATGCGAGTTTAATTATGAAAAAAAATCGTACCTAGGATATCAAATATCGCTGGATGATAAACTCATTAATAAAATATCAGAGATAGCTGCACCTAGAAATAAAAAAAAAGAGTTAGAATCGTTTTTTAGGATTAACCAATTTCTATAACAGATATCTACCTCGATATAGTGACCTTGTGGAACCGTTTAATGAAATAAGATAGAATACAGGACAGGAGGTTGCTTTCGAGAAATGAAAAAAGGCTCTCATAAACAAGCCAGTTGTTGAAATTTTCGACCCAGCGAAAGAACTGACGTTAAATACTGATGCAAATGACTGTGCTGTAGCCGCAATACTGTCGCAGTAATGTACTTATCCAGAAAACTAACATCGTCAGCCGCGAATTATTCGAATATTGTGGAGGACTCATTGGCAAATGTGTGGAATATGAAAAGAGCTAGAACTTTTTTGCGGGGAAGGAAATTTCTATTATAATCTGATCATAAGACTTTGAAATTTATATTCAGCCTTAGAAGAGAGTTGCCTAAGGTCACATCTCTCAGGATTAAGATGGGTGATTAAGCTTATGGCGATCGAATTTGACATCATATATATATTAACAGTAACACTATAAATACCAGTGTCATTGACATATATCTCCCACACATCATTAGTACATTGGTCTCATGAGGGATATCAGGATCATTCCAGACACATGTCTTTTTTGGGGGGGTCAGATGCGCATGCGTAAAGTTATTTTGTTAAGATTTACTTTGTATTGGTAATCAAACTGTTGAATATATTTAGGATTTTTTAAACTACTCAGAAATGTATTCCCATTTACAGGTGTGTGTGTGTTTGGGGGTCTAAATGTTTTTTCGTTCTTACAAATGTTTTTAAATGTAGTCAACTGCTTTAGAGTCTTTCTTTGTTGAGAGATGCATCACCCGTTGATACCAAACGCTTTTCATGTATAATTACTTTGTGATTATGATCTAATTGTTCAAGAGTATTATAAGCTTATCATGGTAGTTCCTAAATGGATGCATTTATGAATTATTTCTTGGAGAGAGTCTAGAGACCGGCCGGAAACAAATTTGATGTAGTAATTGAATTATTTAGAGTTTCCTTTACTTCCTCCAAAACTCCATTAATAATCAAGCATACACGAAATAACGTGGCATCCTTCTGTCTGTTTTACAAGTATTTCTATAGCAACAGTTCTGATGAGCTGTTGTTCACTTGTGTCCCCACTACGTGAATTTAAGCGTGCTACTAAATTGGCAACTCGGTCTCACCATTTTACTGTTGAACTAGCTCGATGCAACCGACACTTCTTGTCTGTTTCTTTTCTCGCACTTCCCACCAGTGGAACTCCATTCCGATTTCTTGCTTTCCTAATTATTACAAACTTAGAAAATTTAATTGCAACGTCAATCGCCATCTTCCGACTTCGTGAATCGTGTTTCTTTTTAATCTTTTCCTTAGTCCTCCACCATTCTCAATCTTCTCATTCTCTTTCAATTTCATTCCCTGTTATCCGCTGAGCTTTATCGGGTTGCGCGTGGCGAAATGATTTTAAAAAAATATTTGCGCTGAGCAATTACTGTTTCCTAATTTTCGACAAATTTTCCAGAGTCGTCGGTTTTAATACTTTCATTTTTATTCATTGAGAAAACAACAGGCATCTCTATAAATCTAAGCATCCTCTGCTGTGAATAGTAGCTGTTGATTAATTTGTTTGCTTAATCGCATAGCAACACCTTATGGGTAGAGCGCTTAGACGTGGTGTAATGTTTATCAAGCATATCTCAATAGATCATTTACGGCTGAATAGTGAGTTCAATCCTCACTGATTGCCCCCATGCTTTCGGCCTTTTGCCACATCTAAGCTACGATTAGAAAGTCACTATAAGCTGGAGTTTTTCTTTAGGCACCTCGGCGTGGTGTAATGGTTAGCAAGCTTGTCTTGCTAAAATAGTTACGACTGAATAGTGATTTCAATCGTAACTGGGTACCCCATACTTTTGGCCTTGTGCCACATCTAAGATACGCTTGGAAAATAACCAATACCTTATGGTCATTTAATGCTGACATTTAACTGAAATATTTTTAATAGAATTATATGGATTCAGCTACATATCTTTTGAATGTAATTGTATGCTTTTAACTGCAGAAAAAATATATTGTTTTTGCTATAAAAAAATGTTGTTAATTCTCCTATAAAATGTACCGCTGGACATTGTAATATAGCAATGTATTTTCATACTTTCATATTGTTTTCTTTTTGTTTGGAGGTTCACTGTTTGCCCATAGATGGAACCCTAACAGGTGCTACCACTCCAGGTCAAGATGGACACCGGAACAACAGCAATTAAGAGGTGGTTCCATCTTCCTTAAAAGCTCCAATCTACCGATCAGCGGCCTTGCTAGCTTATGTAGTTTATGGTTATAACAAGGACTAAAGATTAGTTGAAGTCGCTTAAAAATAATCATGTATAGCCTCTATTGGACCGCAGATGCAATAAAATTTTAAAAAATTATAATTTCATTTTCAATTGCCAAAGAATAAGCCAGCTTTTACAGGACCCTTTTTCCTTCAGTCTGTGAATGCATACTCGCCATGTATAGCTATGGAAACATTTCTTTTTTTTCTGCAGTCTGTGGTTACCTACCGCCATCGGAACAATTCTTTGGGACGAGTTTCATGTTTACAATGCACACTTGACATGCCATACTAGATACCACTAATTTGTTTGTTTTCAAAAAATAAAAAAATAACTTCGTTATCGACGAGTAAGAAAGGTTCCTCAAGTTTCATTTTGCAGACACGTGTTAGTACTTTTTGTCCTCTTGTCTGAACCGTACCATCTGTCTATTAATTCAGCGTGATTTTTGTATTGTAGGACTTATTCGACATTAAATATCCCAACAAGCCTTAGCATATCTTGAACTTGACTAATTTAACAAACCTTTCTACGAAATGTAACCTGTACGGGGTCTGGCATAAAAAAAATATCCCGATATTTTATTATCTTGAGAACTGTTTACGCGGCCCTGATGTAATTCAACTAATTAGACGCGCCTAATTACACATGCATTAACAGGCTATCTTCTGTGCAATTAGTCTCCAGTGAACCGATATTGACCGTGTTTACGTGACCATCTCGAATAGGCATCAAATTTTGTTTGTAACTGAGACATTCTTTCAAATTTGCTTATTTTTTTTTTACTTTGCTTTCTAATATTCTTTCTTTTGCACCTTCTTTTTGTTCATTCATATTTTTCATTCTTATTTTCCTTCCTGCATATATTTTTCATTCACGATTTAATTTCTAATTCTTTTCCGTATCTTTATTTTATTACTTCCTTCGTTACGTTTTTCCCTTTCTTCCGTTTCGGGTTTACGGATACATCACGCTGAAATACCGGTACTCGTACAAGCATCGATGTTAAACAACGTGGAACCTGGTCAGTACCTAGACGGCTGACCGTCTCGGAATATCAAGTGCTGTAAGCTTGGATGTGTGGCTGGTGTAATGAATAGTGGCTCAGAATTGTTAACTGGAGAGCCGAGTTTCAATTCTCGTTGGGTTTCTTATATTCACCAACGCGCAAATATCCTTGAGAAGAGTATGAATCTACCTATTCCGCCTCCAGCTTTGGGATAATTAGTAAATGTATCATTAAACTATTACAGTGTAACCCGTATATAAGAGACCCGGATATAAGAGTAACCCGGATATAAGAGATATTTTATCTGGTCCCAAATTAGAGCCATACTTACCTAAAACAAAATAGACCAAAACCCGGATATAAGAGAAACCCGGATATAAGATACTTCTTCTCCGGTCCCGACAACTCTCTTATATCCGGGTTACACTGTATTATCTAAAAAAAATATCCTACAATCTAGTACTATTTTCTGTCTTTAAATGACCCTAAAGGGTTGAAAAAACATAGAAAACGAATCAATCAATCAAATTCTTTCGTTCCTGTCCGATTCTTTCTGAAATTCTTTTAAACCTTTTACAATTTATGCTATTCTTTATAATGTGTTTCATTCGCTTATTTTATAATTCTTCTTCATTTTTCTATCCTGTCTCTTTCTTTCATACCTGTCAATCTTTCTACGTATCCCTCTTTCTAATTGTCTTTCTTCCCTGTCACTTGCTTTCTTTCTTTCTTCCTTTCTTTTTTATTTGTTTATTTACTCTTTCTTTTCTTCCTTTTTTGTTTTTATTTTAATGTTCTTTCTTTTTATTTATTTATTTATTTACTCTTTCTTTCTTTCTTTCTTTCTTTCTTTCTAGGTGTTTCCATGTTTTCAATTTTCTACGATAATTTTCTCTGTTCTAAATGTTCTATGCTATGAATACCCTCTTTCAAGGGTTCTATTCTACCTCCAGTTTTCATTACCCCATCCGTTCTTTGGTTAATTAACTTTCTTTAATAATTGTCACCTCATTTAACTTTTTTTTCATATTATCGTTGTAACATTTTATCTTTTCAAGTTTCGTCAAAAATTCTAATTCTGTTCCATACTTTAGACTTTAACAAAAAGAATTAGTTGTCAGCATTGAATCTTTATCAGTCTTTGTTTTTATTAATTATTGAGCTTTCACCTTTTTCTTGCTTTAATATTTTCCATCAATGGCGAAACATGATAACGAGAAAACTAAAATTAATGCAACAAGAATGTTAGAAACTTGCACAGCAATCAAGCGAGATAAGCAACGCAGATTCAAAGGGAAATGATGTTGGTATACGTTTGGAGCGAATGTATATAAGGGACATAAATGGTGAAAGACAGTAAGAATGTAAATGTAAAGAAAAGAATATATTGGGGCAAGTACTATCAAAATGCATGAATAAAAAAGGAGTAAGGACAAATAAACTTAGAATATGCATTAAAGCTTTTCTTAATCTTGGAGTAATAATTGAATTCTTACTGATTTTAGAAGCTGTTAGTACAGTGTAACCCGGATATAAGAGACCCGGATATAAGATAAACCCGAATATAAGAGCGATTTTATCTGGTCCCAAATTAGAGCCATACTTACCTAAAACAAAATAGACCAAACCCGGATATAAGAGAAACCCGGGTATAAGAGACTTCTTCTCCGATCCTGACAACTCTCTTATATCCGGGTTACCCTGTAGTTGCTGTTTTAGGTAGATATCTTTATACAATGTAACCCGGATATAAGAGAGTTGTCTGGACCGGAGAAGAAGTCTCTAATATCCGGGTTTCTCTTATATCCCGGTTTGGTCTATTTTGTTTTAGGTAAGTATGGCTCTAATTTGGGACCAGAAAAAATCTATCTTATATCAGGGTTTCTCTTATATCCGGGTTACACTGTAGTATGAAAATATGTGTGTTTTATTCTGGTCTAAAAAATTAAAAAAAACAGTAACCACTTGATTGAAATATGCTATATTTCAAAGTCTCAAATTAATAGCCATGTTTATAGTCCGAATCTTTAAACCTAATCATAAAGTTGTTTTTTTAAACTGATAAAGAGCCCTTTTTTTCAAATAAACTCACCGATTACAAGACGTCAAACAACGCTGGCAACATTAAAATAATCACGAATCTCTGAAGAGGTTCATTGAAGATCGAAGACGACTCTTACGTAGGTCTGATAAGGGCAAGTTGAGGACTTCATATCGCCGATCTAGGTCTTGAATCAAGGAGGAAGTTATCTTTAAAAAGTTATCTTTGTTAAACAATTTTATCTTGTAGGCGTTGTGACAGCGAGAAAGCATGGATAACCTGAAGACTTCGGTTTCTAAATCAAGTAGAAAAAGAACATTTTAATTTTATCTATTCTATTCGTTTGTAAAGCCGAATTCACTCAGATTCCTACTCCTGTAATGTACCTTCCTTTTGACTTTTCTATAAACATTTTCACGGTAACTGGTGTGATTAGCATTCGTCGTTGGTACCTCGACTTCACGGATTTAAGCGCAGTGCTAGATTGGCAGATAGGTCTCTTAATTTCACCGTTGAAATTAGTACTTGTTACCATAAGGTCTATACTGATAGTTTCTCCTCCAGTACTTCTCGCTTGTGGAATTCTTTTCTAGCATTCCAGATTTCCTGGCAACTACGAACTTCAAAAATATAAATGCAGTGTCAATCATTATTTTCTGTCTCTTTGAAAGTTGCTCTTTAATTGTCTTTTTTTGTCTTTCACTCTCGATAACAGCTCAGATGTATTTTATCGCCTTTTTTGGGGTGAAATAATTAAAAGCAAAACAAAACAGAAAAAGAAAAGATCATGGTAAGTATAGATAAAAATAAATATTCATTTCTATAAGACATTCTTTTCTATTTATTAGTAATGGATAGCGGCTCGGATTGGAGAGTCGGAGAGCCGAGTTCGAATTTTAGTCGAATCCATTACATTCACTTACGTGCTAATACCCTTGGGAAAGGTATGAATCCTCTTCTTCCCCCTAGTTATGGGTAAATAACAGGACATACAGGCTTCTATAGAATGGATGGCAACTGGTCTACCGCAGAAAGAAATGGCGGGAAAAAATCTGCCTCGTCAATCATGTATCGAAAGATACATGATCGCCTAAGCGTGTATCACGCATGGCACATAACTGACTGAAGAAATCTTACAACGCGGTTTTCCTAAAATAAATTTTGTTTGGAATCAACAAAAAATAACGAAATACGATTCAGTTTCGAAGGAAGAATCAAAAAATGTTACTGGTACCTGAAACTTGTATTAAATAAAAAAAATAAAATTATTGGCTGCCACAGTATTAACAACATAATATATGCAGATGACATAGTGTTGATAGTAGACACCGAAATAAAACTACAGGAATTCCCATATACAGTAGTAATAAAAAGCGAGAAGAAAAGACCAAACATTACTTGCAAGAAAGCAAAATGTATAGTTGCCAGCCAATGTGACAACCCATGATGAGAACTACGAATTGGAAACGTCAAGATAAAGCATCTACAAACATTTAAATATCAGGGAAATGTTTGATAGTGGTCGTAAAATACGACCATGAAATCCGAAGGCGCATTGGAATAACTAAGAATGCTTTCCAAAAGCTAAGCTAAGTTAAGTATTAAGAAACAGGAAAATAGTACTGAACTGTTATACAATATCGTTCCTCCTATATAGCTGTGGAAGCTGAACAATCTTTTCACCCATGGAGGGGAAACTTAAAGCAATAGAAATGTTTCTACAGAAGGCTAGTGAGAATACCATCGACTGAACATGTAAGTAACGGTGAAGTTTTATAGAAAGTAGAAACAGAAAGGCACTTATATTAGCAACAGGAAGAGACTGTTGAAATTTCTAGCATAATGAGGAAAGAGTGTTTAGAAAATATAATACTCACAGCACAGATTGAAGGCAAGAGGAACAGATGAAAACAACGAATTGCTTACCTAGAGAGTTTGAGTAAATGAATAGCGGACGAAATTTTAGGAGATTTAATAAAAAGACAAAATTTATTAAGAGCTACAAATGAGGGGAAATTGTGGAGAGCCATGATCTTCAATTACATGGAACACAGAAGCTTCTCGTTTGTGCGTATACCATGAAAGACTTTATTCTTTGTTTCCGATTACTTGAGCTGACATTCTGACTCGGATGGGTTAGTCCACTTGTACTTCAAATCTCGAAAAGTCCAATATTCTTATTCTTTAAGATTGTTAAAAACCATTGAATGCTAGACAATCTCTTCAAATATGAAGAAGAGACTTGAAGCAACAGAACTGTGGTTCTACAGACAAATATTGAGAAGACTATGAACGGAACATGTGAGCAATGACGAAGTTTTATAGAAAATGGAAACCAAAAAGGCATCTTACATTTTAACATCAGGAAGAGACAGTTCAAAATTCTAATGAGAAAAGAGAGTTTGGAAAATGTTATACTCACAGGATAGTTTGAAGGCAAGAGGGAGAGGGGAAAACAAATAATCTAATTCGTATAAAAAAGAGACAGTTGTTATTTCTGGGGCACGGAGAAGATGTAGATAATAGAAATATGAAAAGAGATACGCCATTCAGATACTCTTTGCAATTACATCTCGCCTATTCAAATCAAAAGACGCTGTTTTTCTGTTATGATATGTCAGTCAAGAAGTGGATGGGACGAGTGCATAGACATTGAAGTTTTAAGATTTCTTTCTTGTATATATAAGTAAAAACAATATGAATGTTCTGAATAATCAAGAGTGGTCTTCCCTTGTTTTGTTACTCTCCTCTTTGAGAGAGCTAGCTCTATTTACTGGGACTATAAAAGGACACTTCACGTGAACCATTATTCTCAGTTGAATAAAGCTTTCTTAAAGTCTACACCTGCGTCCTTTTGTCATTAAAATGAATAAACACAAAAAGAAAACAATTCAAGGTATATCTTCATTAAGTTCCCCGAAACGCGTTGGTAATTTTTTCTTTTTGTAACTTGCTATTTATCTAGAGCTCCTTGATACAATCCAAACAAGAATCAGCAATATTATTGGTCCTGATCTGGCGTCTCGTCTACTTTCCCACTGCTGTAAGGTTGCCTCCCTGTGCCTAATCTATAAATACTTCCATGGTAATTGTTCAGATGATCTTTCCGTTATGGTACCTAGACTCGCAGGTCTCGTGATAGTGATCGTAATCTATCTATCTATCTATCTATCTATCTATCTATCTATCTCTTTCTCTCTCTCTCTCTCTATATATATATATATATAATCTTTCTTGTTAAAGATATGCAACTGAATAGGACTGATTATTGATAGCGATGTTAATCTCATAAATATGTTGGTTATATTTGTCGTAAATATAGAAAAGATATCCAAAAATAAAATAAAAATACGTGTTATATTTATTGGTCTAATTATTAGAAATTCACATATATGATTACCATCCAAAAATATCGAACGAAAGAGAACTTCAGATTGACCCAGAAACAGATAAACAAGCAAATATTTTCACTATATGCTTGAAATAAAGTTTGTTAACCCCCCGTTAGTGTTTAAACACTTCACAAAATATATTTTCCTTCATATCTAACAATTAGCAAATTATACTTACATGACTAGTTAAGTCTAGTTAAGATTATTATGTGTGGGGAGCAGTTGAGCGAAAGACCAAAAAAACTCCACGTAACACCAAAAATCTACTGAAGGCAAGGGTTATGCCAGCATTCACCAACTTAAACAAAGAAATCGCCCAGAAGAGATACAGGAGATTCCGAAGATGTCTGGAGGCCGTCGTTGAAGCAAATAGCGATTTTATTGAATAAATCTATTCTTTAGCATTTCAAGATATATTTGTGTAATTTTGGGAAATATATCTGTTAAAATGAGTTGTCAGTGGTATTTTCGTTTTGCGTAATTTAGACGACAATTTATCCACCCATCTCCGTATATATTAATGATTTTTGGGCAGCAATCTTTCTTTTAAACATCTTTCGGTAAATAAAGTTTTAAAAGGAATATCTCATTTTTATTTAGTTTTTCTTGCGTTCTTATATTTTCCGTTTGGTGAATATGAAGGCTTGACAAATAACAGATTGAATTTTGCCAAAAAGCGGTCGACTAGTGGTATTCTGGAAGATAATGGTTCTAAGGCAAGCAGTAATCATGTTGATCGATATCAAGATGAAGATTAATAGTAATTGGACACTTTGAATTTTATCTATTGTCATTTACTCATCACAATTGATTTTGCGCTCTCTCCAGGAAACTGTAAATAAAGTCCTTTCTGCATAGTGGCAGTAAAAAATTTTTTAGGTAGCCTCCGTGGGTGTTGAACAAACACAAATATGCATAAGCAGGTATCAGCGACATGTATTGAATACCCGTTATCCGGTTTAGCAGACAGATGTGTTCAGAAAATGAAAGTAACTGGCCTTTATATATATATATATATATATATATATATATATATATATATATATATATATATATATATATATATATGCACGTTTCATTGAATATGACAGACAAGAACATTATACAAAATGCGTAACATCAGTAGACAATAGCAAAAAAAGAGACTAGTTATTTATTACAAAAATTTTAAAACCGCCACCCTTATAGTTAAAAATAATAATTCACCTCTTAGATCAAAATTAAATAGAACAAGTATTATTTACGAATTTAAATGTCCATTACAGAATTGTATTCATGATCAATCAAAATTTGTAAACAAATTCTATAGACCATACTACAACATGTTTGACAAGAAGACTCACATTGAGTCTTTCTGATCATAGCTCAAATTCGTCTCATTTAAATATCATGAACACCTCCAGGACCCTATTCCTAACATACTTGTTGATAACACAAATGTTATAGCATCGTCTACATGTGAAAAAAAGGCTAAAAATAGCGGAAGTCTTTTTAATAAAAACGAAAACAACATTAAATAATATCAACTATGAATATGGAGACAATATCTTGAACGTGTTTCGAAAATGAAAACATTATATAAATACATACTTACAACAATCTATTTCTTGTTAACAATTAATATATTTCAACCTTGTAAATGGCTAAATGTATAGCCGAAAGCGCTCGGAAAAAAAGAACAATTAGACAGTTTTTATATAACTTATCTACCGAAAAGAAAAAAATATAAGATCACATGAGAATTTGTAAAAACAATTAAATCAAAGCACCTTGTCTGTCGTATTTAATGAAACGTGCATGAAAGAAGGATTTCTGCCTAAATGCACACACACACATGTGTATATATATATGTGTGTGTGTGTGTGTGTGTGTGTGTGTGTATGCAAAATGGTATCAGAAAGTTCATAGACTTGGCCTAAAATAACTGAATGTGTTGTATTTTTCTTTGCACTAATAATCTCGGAAAAGGCATTAATGTATCTGTCCGCTCCGACTTAGCTGTGCATTATATAGCAGGGCTATCTTATCTGAATTCTAAACACTGGTAAAAGCAACGAGAAATTACTCTATTATCTTTCAAAAACGATCACGGTAATTTACACGTAGTTAGCCAAAATTACTTAGGTCGTAAAGAGACATAACTTTTTTATAAAAAGAAAATATTCCAGTAAATAATATGGATTCTTCGGCAATGCTTCATATGTAGGAGTTCATGACGTGAGTTACATTTTCACGTTTTTTTGGTGATTACTCTTCTGGAATACTCATCTTGAACTGAGATTCGCCCAGCCTCAAAACATCACTATAAAAAGCCTGTACTCGACTTAAATAATGTTCACCGAGATCTTAATGAAGCATTTCGAGTGTATCAGTAGCAGAGTTGCAACATTTGATTCACGTATACTACACAAATTTGTACATCGCAAGATAACAGTTTTCAACGCGGCATTTACAAATCCAATGTAATTATCCAACAGAGGCAGACAGTAAGATACATCTTAGCATACTAACTCTGTAGCCTGGGTACCAATGAATTTTAGGTGTGTGTGCATTTCAGTAGACTGTTAACCCATAGCAGGTAGAGATGACTTTCCGATGTCATCTCTAATATACACGAGTTACAGCTTCAAATGATAGCTAAATAGATCGATAAGAATTTAAAATATAGCGATCATTAAATTAGGATGTTTAATTGCTAAAGTGTTCTTCTGACTACACGGATACAAGAAGAATAGGGAAAGTGCTTCGCTCGACTTTCTTACCATAATACACTTTTTGGAGAGTTTCTTACGCTGACGAAAGATGTTTGGAAATATGCGAAACTATTTATCTCAATATCTTCATTTTTATATCTATCTATCTATCTATCTATCTATCTATCTATCTATCTATCTATCTATCTATCTATCCCAGCTTCTTCATATCTATCTATCTATCTATCTATCTATCTATCTATCTATCCCAGCTTCTTCATATCTATCTATCTATCTATCTATCTATCTATCTATCTATCTATCTACATATATATATGTATATATATATATATATATATATATATATGTGTGTGTGTGTGTGTATATAAACATATATTTATATATGTGTGTGTATATAAACACATACACACATCTGTCTATCTCTCTCTGTCTCTCTATACATTACATTATTCGTTATTCGAAAGGACATCTTTCTTATTTTATCAATGCAAACATATACGTGTATGTGTGTGTGTGTGTGTGTGTGTGTGTGTGTGTGTGTGTGTATTTGGGAAGCAAACTTTCTGCATGCATCTTTCATTGACAACGGTCAACAAGGGAGATTTAATTAATCTTTTATTGAATATTTCCAGCAATCTAACATTTCTCCGTTTGGCGGGGAGTTTAAGTAATAAGGAACTGTCGATAGTTATAATTGTTCAGAGCGCTTTCGGCTACTTCTCTAGCCATTATCAAGGATGTGTTTTGGAGGGTTAAATTCTGTGTGTGGCTGCCACATAGTACTTTTACAGTGTAGATTTCCAGCTGTATGTCAGATATATATATATATATATATATATATATATATATATATATATATATATATGAAGAAATATAGTCTCAAAGTGTGCTATATTTATGGGATAAAGTGCTCAATATCAGAGATAGAGCGTGTGTAAATATAAAAGTGAACATAGAAGTCAACACTTCTATGTTGACTTTTATATATATATATATATATATATATATGTATGTGTGTGTGTGTGTGTGTGTGTGTGTGTGTGTGTGTGTGTGTGTGAATAACGTCCATCAGAGGACAAAATGAGTCGGTTAAGTTTTCATTTTGTCATTATTTATATTGTCCTTTTACAGATGTATTTTAGTCATATCTGAAGTGTTAAAAATTGGCTTGGCTAAGATAAGTTTTCTTTATTTTACTCATGTATATGCATATTTACATACAACAACGCACGCACATATGCTCTCCTATATATATATATATATATATATATATATATAGTAAGAGAAGAAATCCAATTATGTGTTGGTTCATACAACATACTTCCTTTATTAACAAAACTTCTGCCATTAAAATGATGGATATTTAAAAACAAAAGCGATAAAAGCATAAACAAAAGTGTTAGAAATCTAAACCTTCCGGGTTTATCTATATGAAGATACAAGCTATTTTTTTTTGTTTTTGTTTTTTTTTTAATGAAAAGTGAAGTGAAAAATAGTTTATGTACGGTACAATTTTAAAGTTTTATCATGTAGATACACGTGCAAACGTCAAGGGAGGTAACTTAGTTATTGTAATAACTAAGTATTTTTAAAACAATAAAACTATTTAAAACTATTAGTCAAAAACCTACATATTTTAATGTAAACATTTTTAAAACATTTGTGCAGTATTCATAATTAATTTTATTAAGTGTTGGTTTCAATGTTTTAATACAGATAGCTTAAAGAATTTTCAGTTTACTATTTTCATGAAAAAAATGTAGATGTATTTTCAACAAGAATTTTCCTCAATTTTATATGTGGACATGTATGCTGTTGTGAATGTTGAGAGATGTTAGATGCATCATTCAAATGAAAACTCACACTTCGAGACGTCTTAGTCGTGGTATGGACAACATATATATTATATTTGGTGATCCAAGGGACATTTAAATTTATATCCAATGTTGGCTTTCTTCACCATCTTAAGTGGTGGGGCGGATGATTATATTATGGATATACTGGATTTAGCATAGTATATAATTAATTTTATTTTTTACTAGGATCTGTGGTGGATATATTAATATTTATTAGTTTTTTAAGGATATTTTAGAAGGTATTTGATTGCGATATAAATGATTAATATGTTTAGGGCTAATTGGAGAAGTATTATATTTTATTTGCTTTATATCAAATTTTTTAATAGAACGTCATATGTGTTCGTCAACAATATAATTAGGAAGTTATAATAACGATACTAAGAAACTTGTCCATACAGTGACCTAAGAAATAAACTACATCCAATTTCAAAATTTAATTACGTAATCCCTACTCAACATAAATAAACAGTATTTGAAACTAGTATAGAGTAGGTCCTCCATTTGCTAGTTTCAGTGCTTGTATTCGATTTGTCAGGGATTTGATCAAGTTATCAATCGTCTGATCCATATTTTGCCACTTCTTTAGCAGTGTTTCTTTAAGGGTTGCCACTGACGTGATTTGGGTTGCACGCTCTCGAGGTTTTCGGTGAAGGTGCTCCCAAACGTGCTCTATTGGATTCATATCAGGACTTTGGGGTACCCATGGCAGTGACTTGATTCCTTGCGATTCCTTCCAGGTCTTTGCTACTTTGCTCGAATGACATGGTGCTCAATTTTCTTGAAAAAGGAAGACATTCTTGTCAATCTGATTAGTTTCAAATAGTGGGGGTAGTCCTTTCTCTAATATTTTATAGTATTTTGGAACATTCAACTGCTCCTCAAAAAGAATCAGCTCAGATTTCCCTCCAAAATAGACAGCGCCCCACACCATTACACCAATCCCACCATGTTTCACGGTTCCCTGCAGACATTCAGTGTTCCAAGTCTCATTCTGATTTCTCCAAACATAAACCTGTCTCGAATTCGAATACTGGCAGAATTTATTTTCATCTGAACAAATTACAGACTGCTAAAATTCATAATCTTTGCTCTCGAATTCTCTTGACTGTTCCTGTTAATCTCTGAAATCAAGGGCTTCTTTCTTGCAACTGTTTTTTGATAGCCTAGGTCTTTCAGAGTCATTCTCGCTGCATATGGCGACATTTCCATGCTGTTGACGACAACTTTGACGCTCTGACGATGGTTTCTGATGACTTCCCTATTCAGTGCCATTTTCGTTCGCTCAGACACGATGCTTGGTCTTCTTGAACGTTGTTCCACACGACAATGGCCTTCTTCATTAAATTTCTTGAGAATATTATTAACCGTTTGATGATTAACCTGGAAAAACCTAGCAAATTCTCTATTTGACTTACCACACTGATGCCATCCTATTATTTGCCCTCGTTGAAATTCACCAATTTCTTTACTTCTACTTACTTTCATTGAAAGATATAAGTCAACTATCGTTCATAGATTAGAGTAGCTTGGCACTAACACGGTATTGTCTGAAAACAAGAAGATACGTTATTACACAAGCCAAAATTGTTGTAATTAAGAGTGGCTAAAACTTATCATAGCCCGCTGTAAATACGAGAGGATCCTATTAAAAATAAGTAGACAAAACTTGTTTAAATTATTTAATGAGACATGTCTAATGAAAACATGTTACCAAAATATACGCAATAAACACACACACACACATATATATATATATAAATATATATATATATATATATATAATGTTTGATCAATATCCATACACACACAGATAGAGTTATATATATATATATATATATATATATATATATATATATATATATATATATATATATATATATATATATATGCGTGTGTGTATATGCCTGTATACAATAGTATGTATATAATTAGTATAATTTAATTTCAAGGTGATTGTAGAGACATGACTATATGGGAATCTCATTAAATAAATGATTGTAAAATTAGAATCGTTTTATTGATTAATATTCCATGTTTATCCTGTAAGAAGTGATCGAACTCCATATTGAGAGTGAGATGAACGTTCTTTAGAAAAGCTAACCAGCTGAATATCGGAATGGTTGAGCTGATTTTGATTGTGGTTCCTTGAGCATTCGGCCAACATTTGATATCCAGTTACAATAGCAGTTAATTTAAATTCATTGAACGGTTCAACATTCTTTCATAGAATATTATGCAACAGCTAAAAATTTAAAAAGCTTTCCGATTTTTTAATATTTAAAAGGTTATATGAAATGAATCTTTAAATTGTACACTTCCTTTAATTTTAGCGTGTTTTAGGAAAGGAAATTACCTACCTACCTACTTACCTACCGATCTACCTACCTACCTACCTACCTACCTTCCTACCGACCTACCTATCTATCTATCAATAGTTGGTAGTTTAATGATGAAATAGGAAAACTGCGCTACACTATTCATCCATCGAAGTTACTTCTTTAGACCAATAATGACTTGATCGATGGAGTCGGTTAAAAAAATGTCCAGAATCATACAACATGTCTCGTTTCTTAGTAAAAGTATTGCTATCACAGTGTAGGATATTTAAAAACAATAGCGATGAAAAAAACAAAACAATTATAGACCTGGCTACATCGGACACCGAAAACTTGCATTTGATGCTAATCGTTCATGTATCTCCCGCTTTTTCTCCATGGAAAATTATGATCGATATAACGAAGGACTTAATACGCAACATAGGAGTTTATTTCATTTTGTCGTTGAACTACCCAATATTAATCTGGTCTAACTATCTAGCTAGCTAGATCTGTTTATTCATATCTATCTATCTATCTATCTATCTATCTATCTATCTATCTATCTATCTATCTATCCTCTCGATCTCTATTTATTCATATCTCTCTATATGTTTATTCATATCTTTCTGTCTCGGTTTTTTCATATGTATCTATCTATCTAGCTATCTATCTATCTATCTATCTATCTATCCAAGTCTGTTCATTTCTCGCTCTCTCTTTCTTTCTCGGTCTCTCTATCTATCTATCTATCTATCTATCTATCTATCTATCTATCTATCTATCTATCTATCTCAGTCTGTTCATTTCCCGCTCTCTCTTTCTATCTATCTATCTATCTATCTATCTATCTATGTCCAATGAGCTGCTAATACCTTTAGAGTTTATTTTCAAGAACGGGACGAAGAGTTATCTGTATAGATGAACTCGGAACATAAAATCATTCAGTATTCTAGCACGAACCAAAGTGAGTTATTTGTAAAACATATACATTCTATCAATCTATGTATCTACAGATTGGATTAGGCATCCGTCAGTCTCATGAGATTATCAAGTTGCGCTCTGGATGATCGTCGTGGGGCAGCGTCTAGACTGTTGCTTTCCACCTCTCCAGGGCACACGGTTCGGGTAGGCTGATATGTAAGATAAACTCTTACACTTGCAGTAGATGCTCAATCTGTATGTTGCTGAAATTCCACAATGGAAAGTTAAATTCCGATTCGCATAGTTCCATCACTATAGTCGGCTTACGGCTACATCACGTTGAAATAACGGTTCCCGAACGATAACCGAAATTAAGCAAACGTCGAGTAAGGTCTGTACCTAGATGGGTGACCGGTAGGGAATACCAGGTTCCGTAAGCTTGAATGGACAGTGTAATTGTTAATAACTCGGAATTGTCAATCGGAGAGACGAGTGTCAATTCCAGCTGGGTTTGTTATATTCACTTACGCGCAAATACTCTTGGGAAAGGTATGAATCCACCTCTTCACCTCATTAGCTATGGGTTAACTAGTAAGTAATTTATATCACTAAAACAATTATTATCTCAAAAAATAAACAAATAAATTTCCGCACAAAATATTTAGATTTTGACATTAAATAACCCATAGTGTTGATACGTCGTGAGACAAAAACAGCCAAACAGCCAAACAACCAACCGGTGCTGTAGCAGGAATTGCCTTAATGTTACTGAATACCGCTGTGAGTTGCCTTAGGGACTTGGGATTTTTCTCGGGGTTGAGTCAAGAAGGCTTTCCCATCAGTGGATATAGCCGCAATAAAGCGAATTTTTAAATCACTCTCTTCGCTTAGACCAGAGGTTCTCAACCAGGGGTAAATTTACCCCTAGGGGATAAAAAATTATATAGTCGGGGGTAAATAATTGAAGTACCTGATAATTTAAAAAATAATTCATCAATGCTTTATGATGGCTATGAATTTTTTGTATGGGAGTAGGAGGTAAATGGAGAAATACATAAAGCCGAGGTGGTCAATGATGGAGGAAAGGTTGAGAATGGCTGGATTAGACGAACTAACTTCCTACGTTTACGAGCTCTGTATACCCGATATCTACATACAGAAGTATGCACATACACACGAGTATACATACTGACACTTTGAGAAAGAGAGTTTGGGGTGAGGAGGAGATAGGGCATGAGACGACGACAGCACCGTGAAAGCGCAACGAGTTACTCTCCTGTCGGTTAGTATCGGCCATCTTGACAGAATTAAAAACGGTTCGTTAAGACGATTAAAAATGTGCAGCTTAGTTTCCGAGGCATTCAAATTAACAAGACATTTCTTGTCCTAATTAATAACAAAAATGTCAGATATAAGCAGAGGTATACTTTGAATTGTAGCTTCTCCCCATGTTTCATTTTCTGCATGTAGATCGCTCAAGTTTGGTCTGATATGTCGAAGTCGATAGGCTATGAAACTTCAACATTTCACTCGGATATAAACATATACTTGCTATACGGTTATGCTTTCTGAATTCTTCCGGCAGAGTTTCCAATTACTTTCGTGAGTCCAGTCGGTAATTTTATTAAAAGAAAAATTTAATTCAATGATATGAATATTTTTTGAGTTAGCCAAACGTACCTGAGTGTTAGAATGCTGATCAGATAATGGGATGTCAGCCGGAAATGCAAGATGGCGTTCAGCATCAACTGCAACACTTCAATCTATACAACTATTAGTTGGTTTGTTTATTTTTTTAGCGGCATCTTAACGTCTATATTTAATGCCGAAATTAAAATAATTTGAACGCAATTGTATGGTTTCAACTACAGATAAAAAAATGTATTACTGGTCATTTTACTATAAATATGTATTTTTGGTCCTTTTTATTTATAAAATTGTATTGCTGTTATTTTTACTATGAAAATGTATTTTTATACTTTCATAGAGTTGTATTTTTTGGTGGGGGTGAATCCCTATTTGCCCATAGCTGGGTCCCTAAGAAGTGGTACAACCAAGTCTCAGGGTGAACCTGGGAACAACAGCAATTAAGATCCCTAATCATCCGAGGCCTTGCTGAAGGATGTCGGTTATCGTCCTACCCAGGACTTCTACTGTTATTAAATAAAAATGATTTTTAATTATTTTGTAAAAAGATCACCCGAAATATTGTTTCGTACTTAACGAGGTTTACTTTGTCACCGAAATGCTAGTCGCAATATATATATATATATATATATATATATATATATATATATATATATATATATATATATATATATATATATATATATATGTATATATATATATATATATATATATGTATATATATATATATATAAATATATTGCACTAGCATGAAACAGACTGTCGCCTCGAAGTGTTGACTTCTATGTTCACTTTTATATTTACACACGCTCTATCTCTGATATTGAGCACTTTATCCCATAAATATAGCACACTTTAAGACTATATTTCTTTATATATATATATATATATATATATATATATATATGTGTGTGTGTGTGTGTGTGTGTGTGTGTGTGTGTGTGTGTGTGTGTGTATGTATAGCTGACCACTCAATTCGAGGATACCCGTCTACTAGGGCGGCAAGCCAAAACCTATTGCAGGCGCATTTGTATTTATTCAGCACCCACGGAGCCCACCTGTGGTTTATATTGTAACTATGCGGAGCAGACCTTAGTTACAGTAACCGTAATATGCACACACACACACACACACACACACACACACACACACACATATATATATGTTATGAAATGGACTATGTCCGATAATTACTTTAATATATATTCTCTTTATACGTTATTTTTATAGATAAAATTATTTAAGAAAATGCTCTGTTTATAATAAACGGTATTAATTACATTTAGCAGCCTGAATGTCCGAGAAATTTCGTAGAAAATGTGTGTCCTCCAACAGGAATCGAACCTGTATCCCACACGGAACCGTCATTTGAACTGGCGTGCTATACCAATTAGCTACAGAGGAAGCGTCTGGTTAGCAAAAATACAACAATTTGTATTTACTTGCTGTTAATCGTTTTCTCCGAGTGACCAATGCAGAAAAATAGAGATCTATCGTAATACACACGCATACATCTTTAATGATAGTGCATAATTATTTCTGTGTATTCTTTTTTTCATAAATTTATGACATTGGCTAAATAGAATTATAGTTTAGATTAAGCAATGACATTTAAATGTTCACTTCACACGCAAGACGAGCGTAGGTTCCTCTTCATCGTCTCGTCTAAAACGGGTCTAAAAAGCACCGACATATCGCTTTGCTACCACGTGTATTCTATTTCATTCCAACAGTTTGTGTCACTTTCATTGCCTGCTTTTGTTTTTAATTTTCCCTCAAAACAAAATAAATTATTATTCTGATTGATCGTCGTTCAAGTCTGAATCAAGTAAAGATCAATCTCTAACGACACGGTAATATGAAACTGTGACGCCAAAACAAAGGGTTATTATTTAGCGATTAGATGAGTGTACTGTAGATTATCGTTTCAGCGAAGTGACAAATGATATATAATGAACGTTAAAAGTAGACCACAAGTTGTTTGTTTCTAATACAACATCTGATTTAAGAACACTTAATTTGTTGGGGAATCACGGTAGATATTTAATTAAGACGGCGCAATTTTATAAAGTCGTATGTGTCTACTCTTTTATTAACATTAATGGGCGGAACTAAAGCTGCGTCTGAATAAACAACTCCCTGAAGAATAATTCCTTCTTCAGTTATTTGTCTTATTCTTCGAAAAAAAAACAAAAAAACTGAAGACAGATGACCGGGGATTTAGTACAAAACACTTTATTAAAGTTATAACGTCAGCTATTCCTATAGAAATAAAATGAAAAACTTTTACTAAATGTTACATGGAAACGTAATAATGCTTTATGAAATTAGAAAGAAGTTGTTTACTATTGGACGGTCATTATATATTTTAAAATTATAAAAAAAAACGGTTTTATTTCAGGCACAAAATGTGTTTTTGAACGTTTGTTATGTAGAATCATTTTTTAGGAGTTATTTTAGTTTTTTTGTCTCTAGTGTTTAGAGCGAAAGAGAGAAATAGCGCATAACCTACCTGAGGAGTTTATGGTTGGCACAACAGAGATTAAGTGATATAGACAAAAGACAATATTTACTTAGGGCTACAAAGGACAGGAGATTGTATAGATCCAAGGGACACGGAGCAAAGAAGAACTTGAACCGAAACAGCATGAAAAAGTAGAGACAGTCCTATATATATTAAAAGAAAAAGCAGTATCGAAAAAATAATTAACAGACACGAGTTATTTCCCTTAACAGAGACAGCGTAACAATCTGATTCCCAGTATTTAATAAACTTACGTAACTCCCAGGTTTCCTGAATATAATGGAGGTGATATTCCAAGCGAAGCTTAGATGTGGTACACTGCCGAAAATATGGGTCATCCAGTGACGATCGAACTCACTGCTCAGTCGTAATTTTTCTAGCAAAACAAGCTTGCTAACTATTACACACGTCGGGGGGGCCCCTGGATTCGATGGAGACATGAATATACGGCTTACCAGTACAGATTATCAGCACTTTGCAGGTTATTTAAAGCCAGAAGATTTTTTTGACGATAATAATGATTTAATGATAAAAGTTTTACTTTCAATAGCTGGGGGCGCGGAGAAGAGGTGGATTTATACCTTTACCCAAGAGTATTTGCGCGTAAGTGAATATAACAAAACCAACTGAAATTAGAAATCGGCTCCAAGCTAGTATCCATTATACTACACGCACATTCAAGCTTACAACATCTCGCGTCACTTATCTAGGTACTAACCAGGCTCAACTTTGCTTAACTTTAGTGATCGTACGGAACCGGTGTTTCGATGCTATACGGCCGTAAGGTAGACATGAATATGGAAGGAGGCTACAAAGGCTGAAGTGCTGTGGCTAAGACAACTATTTTGAGGAAACTATTCCCAAGGGATCAGTAATCGCTATACATGCAATTTCTATATTTTAAATGTGACGTTTGTTAACTATAAGTAATTGAACTACAATTCATGTCTTTATTCAACAATTACTGAGCTAGAGTCTTTAATCACGTCTTGCCATCCTGAAGAGAATTATCAAACGTGTTTCTCTCTACTTATTGATCACCTTGAATGTTGTACGCATCTTCGTGAAATAGTACCAACGAATATATGAATATACAGAAACTATATTAATCAATATTGAAAGTTTTGTTTTATCCAATACGTTACACCTGTCTCTAATATTTGCCTGTGATCGAGAGACTGTGTGTATAGGTGGAGGTGTTGCATAAAAATCAATACTGAGAAAGCAAATTCTAATCTTAAAAAATGTCTAATCTTCTTGCGTATTCATTTTGTAACTACAAAAAAATACCTTAACATTAATTTCTCTGAAAATGATGACGCGCTATATCTAGATCAATATATACAGTGTGCGTCAGATATTTGAGAACGCATTACAGGAAAACGACCTAGAGTAATTGTAAGCTACATATGTCATATTTTAACATCATCAATTTACCTTCCAGATGTACTAAGGGCATTAACATGGCAATCATCAATCTGACACAGGATATAAAAGTAAATCGTGCAGTGACCATATTAGACCCATAGAGAGACAATTTCTTAAAAGTAGACAGTTAAACTGGAGGGAGGAGCGGTTACCACGGATATCATCACATTCATCATCAGTCCTGACCAGATGTGGTCGTAAAGTTGATGCAAAGCTAAGCACCTGACCAGTTCCCTCCTCATTCAAGCCTAGTGTGCTTTGGGTAAGTAGACCTGGTGGTGCACATCCCTCTTCAGCTCAAACTGCAGCTGCAGCTGCTGCTACAATTTGAAGTCACGCCTTGGCGAACGATCACGTGATATCGAGGGAACCCTGTAACATGGCCGTTGTCTTCACTCTTGGAAGCTCTCCACCCAGCGATGCAGTGCCCCAGCCTCACTAGTTTCATACATAGCTATGGAATCCACTCTACCCCAATTATTCTATATGACCATTGACTTTACAAAAAAGTTCATGCAACGTTTGATGGGTCTTGTTTTGAGTTCTGCTGTGTGTCTAATGCCCTCCCCCACGGCACCAAAACAGCCTGGTGGGGTAACCGGTTTAAAGGCTGATGACCAGAGCGTGTGGCATGTAGTACCAGTAGGACTGACATAAATACGATCATATACATGAAACTCACGTCGATTGTGGTGGTCTTGAGGAACGTGAGCAACAAGGCTATAGTCATGTAACTTTACTCCTTCCAGAAGGGTTTTAGGATAAGCCATAACACCTAAATCTTGATACGGTAGCGACAGTATGATTGAGGAGTTACCGTGCGTGTTCCCGCAAGTCTATGTCCCTTCGCATACAGCCTACGCGACTCAGGAGGAGCTGGACGAGAATGTTCATGATAATGCCGTAATCCACACGCCGAGTAACGCTTGCCTGGGGTGAAAAAGAAAAGAAAAATAATTAGCTGATTAATTAAATGAATGATTGATCTTACGGCTTGATTCTACGGTTTTCAGGTTATTTAAAGCCAGAATTGATTTTGAGATTGTGAGAATTTATTTTTGTGAAATAATAATGGTTTAATAATATAAGTCTTACTAATTAACACATAGATGGGGAGAGGAGTTGGATTCATACCTTTCTCAAGAGTATTTGCGCGTAAGTGGATATAACGAACCCAACAGGAATTGGAACTCAATTCTCCTATTAACAATATCGTGACATTATCAGTTACACCACCTGCAAATCCAAGCACCTGGTATTTCCAAGCGGTTACTTATCTAGGTACTGACCAGGCACGGCTTTGTTTAAATACGGCGATCCTACTGGTAAGTAATGTGGCCGTAAGCCGAAACCAACTAGCGAGTCTTCGGTGCAAAAAATTATTTTAAAACCAACATAGCCAACATGAAAAAGAGATGTATTTTCTCGAGAAAGTTTCAGTATTCCATTGTTTTTTGATAATATATATTTGCAACACATATTTATCTATTTCTTCATCTTAAGTATATAAGTGTGCTCTATTCTACATATTTTAAATCCAATGTTTAATACACATGGAAACAATGGGGAACTAAATCTGTCATTTTTATGTGCATACATCTATGCAAACTAAATCTGTCAGAGAAACATTTATCACCGTTACTACTAATTTCACGCGAAGAAGCTATCCTCAGACGGTTCGCTGAAATGTCTGGGGATCGATTCATCGTTGAATTATCTTTATTAACGGCGACACTTCCTTTTTTTTTGTTTTTTTTTTAAATATTTTTAATACTGTTTCGGTTCGTTTCAAGATGTAAAAATTTCTAAATGTTTTAACAGAATGTGGCAATCCGAACAAGTGTTGGAATAGCAAAAGATTCATTGCAAAAGCTAAACAAAGTAGAAAGAAACAGGAAAAGACTGTTATAAACAAAGAAAATAATGCTGAACTTCTATATAATATCAATCATTCTGTATGGCTGTGAATCCAGGACAATTTCCTCGCAGATGAAGAGGACTGGAGAAAACAGAAATGTAGCTATACTATATGTGGATACCGAGAATACCTTGGGCGGAGCGCGTAAGAAAGGAAGAAGTCTTAGATAAAATGCAAATAAAAAGGATACATAATAAGAATCAGAAAGACCGACTTGAAATTCCTTGGACATAAGGAAGAAGGGTTTTAGGGAATTTGAAACCGATGGACCACCTACCTGACCAGCTTGTGCGAATGGATTACGGAACAGATGGCGGGAGGTATAGCAAAAAGACAAATGTTACTAAGAGATACAAAAGAGAGGAAGTTGCGGAGAGCTATGATCGCTCTCGTCTTGAAGGGAGCCGTATTTACAAGAAAATTCTTGCTAAGTTAAGGTAGGTTTCTTCATTTTTTTTTAATGTTTTTTTTTGGTTTCCTTTTGACGAATTCGATCCGGCTTGTTTTTATTTCATTTTTATTTGACAGCGCAAAGTATTTAACATGAAGGAAATCTCGAAGGAAATTACTAATGTAGCGAGTGCAATATTCACTGCTTTCCCCACTACTAATGAACTACACTCGCGTGCAAAACTTTTGAGCCACATTGGTAAATTAATTCGTTTGTGCTAATTTTACATTCAAATCGAGATGGATTATCAATATGCTTTTCTAAGCACATTTTATAAACTTTGACAGCCACAACTGCATTTTCTTTGACGCTCTGTTGTGGATGATAGAGCGTCTTAAGCAGAGTGATGTTGTATAAAGGCAATGCAAAAATACGGGGCCACCAGCGAAAATGTCACCATTCAGTTCTTTTTTTAATTTAAAAAGGAATCTTGTTTTTGCAAAATGTGATCTTTATTACCACAGAATGTAATAAGTGTCAAAGTATGAAGTTAGTAATAATTTGAAAAAAAGTTCAGCCTTTCTCATTTGGAGTTTTTTCCCATTCTGCAGTCCCAACGCTCTTGGAGATTGCGTGTTTTTGTTGGAACACTTGTTTCTTCATTTCCCACCAAATATTTAGATTTCGGTATTAAATAACCCATAGATGTTGATATGTCGCTAAACAAAATCTATCAACCAAACACCTATCATGAAAGAACTCTTTCATGACATTAATATATATAATAGCCTGCAATCTCTTAAATCAACATGTATTCCAAAATATAACTTCAACAAAACTACACCATAAAATACACATATCACTACTTTCAGTAATTATGTCCACACAAATATGTATAGGCACAAAACCTATCATTTACCATACATTTAATTGTGAAATCAAAATAACATTTCTTTTTACTTCAAAGCTCCCAAGAAAATTACATTTCAGCATGGAATGACCCATGATGGGTTGACATGCCATTAAACAAATAAATCAAATCGTAATGTGTGACAAAGAGCAGTGTCATGCTGAAATATTTTCCATCTTCGTAGACAGGTGGATGATTAGACAATAGTAAACTAATATAGTTTTCGCTGTTTAGTATTCCATCATCTTTTACAAATTTGGTTTTACCATTGATTTTGGTGCAAACCTACACTATTATGTGTCCATCACCAAATGTTACCGACTTTGTGTCCTGTCTTATATTGTTTCTTTTGGCAATGTGTTCTCTTACAGATTGTTATATTAGAATGTAACTCTAATTTTTTTATTCATCACTAACAATTATTTTTCCCTAGTTCCAGCAGTGTTAGATGTTATTTTAGGCCTTTCAATCTGCAATGTTCTCGGTCATGACCTGGCATGACGGTTTCAGTCACTTTCCCACCACTCTAACATAGATTCCCTGTGCGTTTTCTATAAATATTTGTGTGGAAATTGTTCTGACAAGCATTCCTCTTTGGTAGCTCGACTTTACGGATTTAAGCGCGTTACTAGATTGGCAGCGAGTTCTCGTCATTTTATAGTTGGAATTGTTAGTTGTGACCGTGAGTTCTATGCTAACAGTTTCGTCTCTCGCACCTCTCACTTCTGGAACTCTCTTCCGGCTTCTTGCTTGCAAGTCAATTTGATCTTCAGAACTTTAAATGAAATTCCAATCTTTATCTACACATGCCTCTATCTACTTATCACTCTGTATTTGCGATAAAGATCCATTGTAAATCAATCTCGCCACGAACGCGTTTACAGAATTACTCCCCTTCGTTTGTAACAAATTCGCAATGATAAGATTAAAAAAAAATAATTACAAAATGTTACTTGCAGTCCAAGAAGAAAATATGTCCTCAACAGATCGTAAATGCCAATCCCTCTCAGCGTCGTATTCTCTTTTTGTCTTGCTATATGCCACTCTCTCTCTTTTTGTTTTTCTCTCTATATCCCTCTCTCTTTCTGTTTACCTCTCGAACAGGCGAGAAAAACGTATTAATGTATAGATTATGCTACCGCGATATATAAAGCATATAATAGTATTAATCCTTGCCCGCTCAATTGCCAAAGTGAATGCTCGCAACGATAAAAAAGAAGTTATAAAAATTCTAATCAACCGTGTCAAAGTCATCTCTTCTTCCAAAATAGTCTTTTACAAAGAATTATATAATATTAAATCTTCACAATAAAAGATAATCGGTAATCCTTTTGTCGATGAAATTAATCTTACAGAAAAATTAATTATTGCAACGCAGATAAAGCCTAATCTCATCCACAACAAAAAATAATATCAATCTGTAGTAGTGATATCAAATGCACTTCAAATACATGAAAGTCGAAGATGCAATTAAAATTATAGTCCACAGATATACGCAACCTATTGATAATAACAGCCAGCTTATGATTTATTACCTACTATAAAAAGATCAAAACATCCAACTACGCTAGTACCAACAATATTTTTCCAAACACTAATATTTTCATTTTTTTAAATAATGTCACTCCAAGCAAAGCAACAAAGCCACTAAGACTTATTACTGAGTGTGAAAGAATATGAGAAAATTAAGGAGAGAACAAGAGGAATCAAGAAGATAGAAAATAATCATTGATATTGCATTTAAAGTTTTAAATATCAAAGTTGACTGGAAAGTAAGGGACCGAATACAAAAATGGTGCCACACAAAGAGCGTGTCTAAATTCAAAAATGAAAACGGTCATATATATCATAATCAGTAAGAAAACTAAAAGAACTCCCACAAAAGATAGTAAAAGAAAGCAAGAAGGAAAGACTAAAGATCAATTGCAAAAATATAGAACGCATGGTTGTTAGCAAAAGGATCAACCCAACATGCAAATTACGAATTAGAGATACCAAAATCAAACAAGTGCGACAATTATATAAGCATATGGGAAGTTTTAATAGAGAACGGAGAGTGCGATACTGAAATCCAAAGGGACGTTAGGATAGCTAAAGATGCCTTCCAAAAGTTAAGCAAAGAACAATTTCGTTAGAAACAAAGAAAACAATACTTAAATGTTAGTCCTCCTGTCAGTCCTCCTATAATGCAGTGAATGCTGGACAATCTCCTCACAGACGAAGAAGAAACTTGAAACAACAGTAATGTGATTCTACAGAAGGATGCTGACAATACCTTGGACCGATCATGGACGAATTTTTAGAGGAAATGGAATAAAAAGGGACACTTAACATCAAGAAGAGATAGTTAAAATTAGCATCAAGAAGAGACAGTTGAAATTTATTCATAATGAGAAAAGAGGGCTTGGAAAATTTAATACTCGCAGGACCGATAGAAGGTACGAAGGACAGATGTAATCAACTCATAACTTATCCAGGGAGCTTGGCTGGACAAGGTTTAGGAGAGATAAGAAAAAAAAACTTATTAAGTGCTACAAAAACAGGAAATAGTAGAGAGCCATGATCGCCAACGTTCTGAATGGACATGACACAGAGAAGAAGGAGGAAGAGCTCTACACCTTCAGCTTCAGTCACTTTCCCACCGCCGCAACGCAGCTTCCTCCGTACCTTTGTTATTTATACCTTCATTGTAATCATTATTTTACAGTTGAAAATGCTAGATGCAATTTCTATGCTAACGGTGCTAACTTCTCGCTTATGGGATTCTCTTTCCGCTTCTTGATTCCCAGCCAACTTTGATCTTCAAATATTTACCTCAAATTGCGTCGTACAAGTCGAGTTTTCAAGCCTAAAAAGAGAAATTTCCAAAACTAGAGGTCGACATATATGCAAACATTTAAGCAATTGGGACATCACGCTTAACAATTACTGTACACCATTTGCTGTACCTCCAGCAGGCTACCACAAATATATCCGACAATAACTTGTGTTTGGTGAACATAATTGGCATATTAACACAGAAATTAATATAATAAAATAGTTAAGCAAATTCGGTATTCTGGTAACGCTACAGTACTCACCGCGTCCAACAGCTGATCCGCTGGTCGCCTAACGTATGTTTTGTCGTCGACCTATACAGTAGGTATAGACTAACTCAGAATTTTGAGCTAAACATTCTGAGGTCGACTTGCACGCCAAATCAACTTGTGCGAGGTAATGTACGGTAAATGCAATGTCATTAGTTATCTTCTGTTTTCTTAATTCCTTTTCTTCTTAGCATTTTTCTCATATTCACTCACACTTGCTTGAGGTGAAAAAAACAAAAAACAAATCTAAATGTGTCGCGAAAACGGTGGAAACATTTCACTGAGAAAAGAAAATTCTCCCAGCTGATTTAAAGCAAATATACATGCTTTGAAATGGTCCGATATCAATTAACTGCTTTATATCTCGGCTGAGCTCACAAAAGCATGATCCGGAAAGAAATGTTTTGTTTCCCTCCGGTTTTTTGAACAAGATTTACTGAGACTGGAAGAATGAGCTAAAGTTGTACAGATTATCAAACATTACCATTTTGTTATCATTTCGGTATCATAATAAAACGTTTTCACCCGTGGACATAAGTCGTTCACTCGAGAATCACGAGAAGAAATATAATTAGATAATTAATAAATAGAAAATAGACAAAATGAAATATAAACATAAAAATATATACGTGAATAATAATTACATAACAAATCAATAATAACAATGACAACGTCGACTTACTTTCGTTCAAATGAGTCTAAAATTGACGTCACACAGTGTCCGTCATAGTTTACCATTCCTTCACACAAAATGTTTTAGAATATTAGATTTGTGTTATTCGAAATGTGAAAACCTAACGCCATTTTATTTTTCTACACTTTAATTCTGTGTACAAATAAAGATTACGGAACAAATTATCTACACTTACCTCAAGGAACGAAACGTTTTGACATATAAGATTTTCCTCTTGTTTTTTCTTACACACACATTCACACACACACACACACACACACACACACACACACACACACATATATATATATATATATATATATATATATATATATATATATATATATATAAATATATATATATATATATATATATATACAAATAAAGAGAAAGAACAGACAGAACTATCAATACAAATTTAAAAAGTGAACTTCCTCGATGTAACACTAGACTTAGTCAACAATATACACCCACCATACAACAAACAAATACTAATCCATTATATATCCACCCAAAGTCTAATCACCCTCCATCTATAAGAAAACACATGCCCTCATCCATAGGATATAGAATTAGTATTAACTCTATAGAAAATGTATTTTATTAGTATTAATGCTAACGAAAATTCATTTGATAAACACTGCAATTTTAATAACATACCTTCAAATATAGCGGCTATAAATACCCCAATAATAAATACAGAAAACATAATAATGATAGCCCGAAAAAAATCAGAAATAGAAAAATCATTTGGTACACACCCCCATTTAACCTAATGGTTAGCACTAAACTAGGGCAAAATTTTCTCCGTTTGATTGAGAAACATTTCCCAAGTAATAATCCATTAAGCAAGATTGTCAATAAAAATACGCGTAAGTTACATTTGTACAGATAATCTAAAAAAATTATTAAAAAACATAATAAAATATAAAATAAAATGAATACTTAAACCAAAGTAACAATAGTAATTCGAAAGCAGAAATCACTAATAATGATAATAAATTATGTAATTGTAGAAATCATATAAATTGCCCATTGCAAAATAGATGTTTTGTGGAATCAATTGTTTACCAATGCACCATTGTATCTACTGAAAACCCACCTGTTAAGAAATTTTATATTGGTAGCACAAATATTTTTAAAAATAAACGTGGCTCTAGCATATATCTACTTTTAACTACTATGCGTACCGTAACCGAACATCCCTCTCTAAATATTTTTGGCATCTAAAAGAAATCAATAAAACCCCTACCGTAAAATGAAAAATATTTAAAAAACGAGAATTTGCAAGTTCTTGAATGACCCATGTCCCCTGTGTCTACACGACAAGCTGCATATTATTAAGTTTTCTAAAAATAATGATCTCCTAAATCAGAAGACTGAATTACTCGTAATTTGTAGGCATTGTATAATGTTTATTTTGGGTTCATTAAATATATATATATATATATATATATATATATATATATATATAAATGTTTTAATTCCAGTAGAGGTTCCTTTACGATAGTTCTGGACTATATATAAAAACTTTTTTTTTAAAGTCTTGAAATTCCTTAAAATTAACTTTTTGTTAAATATATCCCTGTCTCTACTTTACAGTATCTTAAATTTATATTCGTAATGATGCCGTCTGTGCTGACGTGCCTAAAAAGTGTCAATTTATCTAGACTTGAATTAATAACGTACCTACTGAAGTGTTAAAATGAAACTAAAGGAACGCCGAAAAAGAAGTCTTGTAAAACGAAATTTTAAATTATTAATGATATATAAAAAATTGTTCCCACTAAAAAAATACCAAAATAAGCTTCTAAATAAATTATATAACAAGATTAACAATAAAACGTATTCAGGTAGTTTATATTAAGAAAGAATATATAAAAAATAATGTTAATATTAAGTAATACAATTAAAAATAATTTAAAGATTATATATTATCAATACAAAATAATAAATAATTTAAGTTATTAAGAAAACAAACCGTGCCCAGTAATATATAAGATCCCCCACTCCAAAAAAAAAAAAAGCACATTTAAAAATATGGATAAAGAATTGTAAGTAATGTAAGAAAATGGAGTTCTTAAAGCAGTGGATAGTTATATAGTACTATGTTTAACATTAGAAGGGTTAGATAATTAAAAAATAATAAAGTAAGATCAATAATATTATAGAAGTTTAAAACAACCTCTATGACGACATTTTAAAACTAATTCATTCCTTTGAATTAATAGTTTGCTTTGAATTTTATTATACTAATTTTCTCTTCTAAAGATAAGTCACACATATTCTTAAGACTATTAGGAGTAAGAGAGAAACCTATAATTTTTCAGTCTGAGAGTTCAGACCATTTTTCTTCAATTCCCAAATTTATTTTGAAAGAGCTGTCTGATGATTTAATTTTGTGTTGGTAAAATAGTGCCTATGGGTGTAAAGTATTTGTTTCCCTTCCCCTGCGGAAATTCCAATGTAAACACTATAATCTAACCTATTTTCTTTGGGGAAAATGGTTTCTTGGTATATGACCTTAGATCCGCATTTGCCCTCAACAGGACAATTTTCTCTGTTTCTACAACTACAGGGGAATTCCATACTAGGTTTATTGTTTATCCCATAGATGAAGTTATTATGAGAGTTGATAATTTTGTACACGTTATTGTGCAGGAATAGCTAATTTTGATCATTTTCCTATTGAAGATCTTATTTAGAGTGTTGTTTTTGTGAAAACGTTTATTTATAACTTCAGAAAAATCTGTCCGGTATTAGTATTGGATAGTTTACAAAAGGTGGGTTTGAACCATATAACTTTTCTTTTTCTATTTCTATGCCTACAACCCATTTTAGATACTTCAGTATAACTTATGGGAGTTAAATAGGATAATTTATTTTTAAAGCCACTTTTATGGAGAGCATGTTCATACACGTCTTTATTTTTATTAAATTATTTATGTTAGACAAAAGTTTACTAATTCTAATGCCGACAGTAATAGGTATCTCTTTCACAATGACATAGGGGTCGTCGGAACTAACATTAATATGGTTGGGGGTTTCATTGTCATTATGCTATGGTTTAAAGGTATTATTATTAAGGTTAAGAGTGATATCTAAATAATCTACTATTTTGAGGTTAGAAGAAATTTCAATCCTAAACTCTAGTAATTAAAAGCCATAATTATTTTCTTCTGTAACTTCGCAGTTAGTGGGCCAATGCTATTGGGAACGAAAATGGGTAGATCATCTCTATATAGGCCTGCTAGTGTTGGATATACAATTCTACTAAGTATATCTAAAATATAAACACAAAATAGATCAGCAACCTGGTTTGAATCATATGCTCCCATAGCGAAATCAAAATCGTCATTATAGCAGTTAATACAGGTAGAATTGTTAATTGTTTAACAGTGATTTCCTAGCAGTTAAGATAATATTAGTCTCATCATC
>OZ038476.1:79483499-79488499 GCA_964036315.1 Acanthosepion esculentum
GTTATTTTAATATGAAGTATGTGGTGCAGTTCAATTTACATTACATGAATCATTCATACAAAGAGCAGATAGCGAAGTTAATGATATAAATGGCAAGAATCACTCTCACAAAAAATATTTCTATACCTGAGGATGATTATATGAACAATCGAAAGCTTGTAGTAAAAAAAGACCTTACACAACTGGAATTTATAAACAGGGATCATAACATTCATCAACGGGTACGAGGTTAATGTATTTTATTAAAAATTGTTTGTGAGAGTGTTTGCTTTTTGTATGAATGATTCATGTAATGTAAATTGAATTGCACCACATACTTGATATTAAAATAACAGATCCGATGTGCAAATTTCTTATAATTTACCTCGAGCGCAGTCATACGTTTCGGCTTTTCACCACTGCTCTTTACAATTACTTCCTTCGGACCTATGGTGTCACTAAAGGAATATTGCAAAATAATAGCAAAGAAGACACAACACAACAGAGATGCTTCCAGAAGCGAGGTGAACACGTGTACTGCGAGTGGAAATACTATCGAAGGTTGGCGCTCGCTGAACCCAGCAGTGGATGCTTAACTGAAACTCGCTCGTATCTCAAATTTCAGCTCGTACCTGAAGGCCATAAATCGGCCTAATCTAAAAAAAAAAAAAATCGTATGTCGGGACGCTCGTATCTCAAGGAATTATTGTACTTAGATAATTTCTGCATGACTCTAACCACCATCTAAGTATGCTAATCTCAATTTTTTTTATCGTGAGTCGTATGTTGATTTTTTTTATTAATATTCTCTTACGTATTTTCTCCGTGATAAGTTGTGACCATTTTATACTCAGCATTTTTAATCAAAGTTATCATTTGTTATATTTCCTTGTGATAGAAAGAAATTTAGTGCGTAAAAGATAGAAAAATCTCATATCATGAATCATATTATGAACATTGAGAAAAATAAATCAGCCATTTTTGAACGTATGATGTATTAGGCTTTTATTCTTATTTTGTTTGTGAATTTCTTTTTCTGTTCAAAATCGAAATCTCTCCAACCCAATAAAAAATGGATAAAAATCAAGCAGCAATAAACAGGAAAACAAGTAAGGGAGTGAAAATTAAAGAAATAAAAACACATTTATTTAATTGAATTTTGGTGTAGAATAATGTCCTCTCTAAAAACTTGTACACGGATAAATGGATCGAAATGTAGGTTAGGCTGGCACAATTACTTCTGTTTTTCATCCATATATTGCAAATAGAAAAAACGCATTTACGTGCATCCCCGAACCACCTACTTATATTTATGAATGTACAAGAGCAAAACAAAAATAATCATAAATCATATATCTATTATCTTTTAAGGAAATCAATTTAATGATTGAACGAATGTGTATCTCTGAATATAAGCACAAGCGCACGCTCAAACACACATACGTTATATATATATATATATATATATATATATATATATATATATATATATATATATATATATATATATATATATATATCGTGGATAGTGAATTAGTGTCCGACCGCTTCTATTACTTTATGTTTGATTTCCTTGCCGGTTATGACTTCCCTGGTGATTCATGAGTCCAGCGATTGACTTATATTTTAAGCTCATCCATTTCTGCATTTCAGATATAACTAAAATACATCTGTAAAAGGACAATATAAATGATGACAAAAGGAAAACTTAACCGACTCATTTTGTCCCCTGATGGACGTTATTCATATATATATATATATATATATATATATATATATATATATATATATATATATATATATCGTCTTTCCGCTTTATCTCGTATCCAAGAATTTTATTTCGTCCTTGCTGATCGCTTCCCTTATGTTGATGACATTGATGACTATATGACTATATAGGGCAATTCTTGCTTGGAATAGTCGATGGCAGTGACGTCTTGTTAGTGGAGGACGAGGTTGATTTTGACATTATTAGTAAACTGCACATGACCTGCTTCACGATGATGGTAGATGAGGGTTTAGGAGAAATAGCAAAAAAGTATGATCTGAATAATAATAATAATAATAATAATAATAATAATAATAATAATAATAATAATAAGAAGAAGAAGAAGAAGAAGAAGAAGAAGAAGAATTGTAATCTGCCGGTACCAAACCACTGATGTAGACAAAACCCGTACCAATCAGTGGTTACATAGTGCAGGGTTAGAAGCTGAAACCGAAGGTTTTATTCTTGCTTCAGAGAACCAATGCATGTTAACTCAAAATTACCAAGAACACACACTGAAAAATTGTGTTACCCCAAAATCAGATGTGATAAATACCCAGAAACAATTGGCCATCTTGTATCAGGTTGCATAGTATTGGCACCCACTAAATATAAAACCCGGCATGACAGAGTTGGCCAATATCTACATTGAAAAATATGCGACTTTTACGGAAAGAAAACAGCAAGAAATTGTTATGAACACCACTCAGACCCGGTTACAGATATAGGACTTGTAACAGTTTTATGGGACAAAACACACATACAGAACAATCAGAGCTAATTGCCAGACATCAAAGAGACCACAAAAACAAAATGTGCTTTCTTATTGACCTCGCAGTCCATGCAGACTGTAATGTATATTTTAAGATTTTCAAAAAACTATCAAAATACAAGGATCATGAAGTGGAAATCTAAAAATGTGGCACATGAGGACATTGATATTTCCAGTTTTCTTTGGAGCCCTTGGTTTGATTGGAAAAGGTTCCGATAGACTCATTAAAGGGATTCCTAGTAGCCCATGCATTAAAGAAATGTAAAATAAAATGTACTCACGAGTAGAGCTCTCACCTTACGAAGGGATTTATCTATGTAAAATGTGTGGGATCTTTCTTTTATTTTGTTTTGTTCACATGAGCCATCCTCAGAGCAGTTATAAGGACATTGAAACAAAAAGATATCCACCATCAAAGATGATATGTTGACATAGAATATTGCTATGCGACGAAAGGGTTGCGGAATAGAAGACGAAGGTCACAAGTTTAAGATGCGATTCTATGACGTCAAAACACGCGAGAGACCGAAATATTACAATAGAACCATATGTCTAGATGCAATGTAATGCGCTGTGACTAGTTTGAAATGTAATTTTGTTGAATGTGGGTTGGTTTGTTTTAATGTAGATGGACTCATCTGAAGGTTCTTTTTACTGTGTGTATGTGTGAGTATTATTGTGTTATCGACTAATATCTGTCTAACCTTATGTACTATGTTTTCTAAGAAATGTTGTTTAATAGAATTAAAATCAGAAAGGTGACAGGTAATTCCACGAGGTAGCGTGGTTGTAGTAAAATCAATATATGTAGTGGGCTTATTATTAGTATCAGAGATACAATCTCTGAAAGGGCATGTAAATTTGTACACTATATTGTTTTTTGTAGAGGATTTAGTTGTGTGGTTGTAGGGCTATAGAGACTATGAGGTCAATTGTTTTAAATTTTTTATAATATATGATGAGCTTAACTTGTTTATTATTATAAATGGGTTTATTATGTATTTGAGTGTTGTTTCATCAGGTTTGTAATTATTATGCATTTGGTTACAATAGTATAAGTTAATATTTTGTTTATGTTATGTGGTTATGTTTATTTTGGCGTATAATGTTAAATATTATCAATTTTGTTAGAGTTAAGTTCATTGCGATACATTTTAATTTGTTGATCAATTACGGAATTAGGAAATCCATTATTTACAAGGATTTGTTTAATGTTATGTAATGTTATGTAATTCTTTACAGAATATGGTTTTGAAAGAAGGTATCACTTGTGTGCGTTGGATTAAGTTTTTTATAACGGCTAACTTATATCATTGGGCATTCACTATTATAATTAAGAAGACATAATAAAATTCATTGTCTGTTATATTTAATAATATATATGTCCATACATGTGTATATATATATATATGTGTGTGTGTGTCAGTGTGTGTGCATGCATATTTGTGTGTGCGAGCCAGTGTGTGAGTGTGCGTAAGTAAATGTATATTTTCTCTTACATTATTATCGCATATGATATTAAGAATACCTCAAAGAAACATCTGTTTAGAAAATAATTTTGCTGAACCGCATTTATTGTGTGTCAAAGCCTACAGCCCCATGTTTTTGCAAATTTAGGAACTAAATACACAATAGATAACTCGATTTTCTTTTAAATACAAAATATTATGGAAACTCTTACAATGACCAAATAATTTGTTGTCTGTTTGTTCATTTCTTTACTATTCGTTTTTTCTTCTTGTGTTTTTATTTGTTCTATGACAATTCTATTTTTAAACTAAGATGAAAAATGGAAGAATCAAGAAACTGTCGCCTGGTAACGAAGCCAATTAAGCGTTCCATATCTCTCCGATTATGTCTCTGACATCATTGCAAAATATGCTCAGATCGCATGTGACAGATGTGAATCTCGTCACTAAATATTATGAGATCACGTTCGAACGGGAATATAAGGACGCCATATTGGAAGACGGAAAGTAGTTTTTTTTTGCTCTGAAATTCAGCAAACGTAGATAAACTATTATCTAAGCATAAAAAATAGCCAGACTTTGCAAATCTATTACTATGAATCGAATCAATATTGAGCCATCTTTTTTTTCTAGGTTTATGAGAAATCGACTTGCTAAACAGATGTTAAAGGCCAAGATTATCGTGATAAAATCAAAGAGTCTGACACACGTGCGTACACGTATGTATATAATTGAATATTCCAAACATACACATAGGTTTTCTACGTCTATGTGTTGTTTTCCTTCAGGACATAGGCGATGAAGGCTCTCCACAATTTTCTATTATGTGTGGCTTTTAATAGTTTGTCTCCCTTTCCCAAGGCGTTCGATCCGCCATTCATTCCTACAACTTCGTCAGGTAAGCGGCTTGCTACTTTCCCCTGTCTCTCTTCCTCTCAATATGCACTGTGAAGGTTAAGTTTGCCAAGTCTTCCTTCTTTATGTGTTCCAGGGATTTCAGCTGTCTTTTCCT
>OZ038476.1:79493499-79548499 GCA_964036315.1 Acanthosepion esculentum
TATCTATCTATCTATTTATCTATATATATATATATATATATATATATATATATGTGTGTGTGTGTGTGTACATGGAGAAAGAGAGAGACAGGGGGTAAAAAAGAGAGAGAGGGCGTAAGAGAGGGAGTTATGTACAGGCAGGAATAGATAGATGTGATAAAACAATTTGTACACCTGATATATTTAGTGCGTCCGAATATATGCTTGTATAACTTACAAAACAGTACTTTACGAGAACACATACAGCATTTGATATTTAGTACAAAATAAGTCCAAATTTACGAGTAGTGATTGGAAAAATGATGCTAAGACGATTGTGTTACATTAACCTTCGAAGAAAAAAGGGTCTGCCTGCCGAGAAAATTAGTAATCAATATAGTGGTTTTAATAATGACCTTTCCTAAAAAGGGCAAAAATGTAATATTTTCAACTTTAGAATGTTGGTGCTTTTGAACAGATTGTATTATTAGATTAGCTTTTATAAGAAAAAAAATTGATTTAAATATTATACCATATATATGGTTTTATACTTTGTTCATCTGAGACGTATCGAGTAGGAGAGATTTCAAAATATTTTTGTAGCTATATTCACGCATACATATATATAGGGATAACTACTAAGAAATCCGTAGGAATTACACCTTATGATTATAGAAAATAATTGGTGGAGGCCAAGGTGGGTAGAAAATTCAGGCATATGTATGTTTCTTCAACATTTCCCTGAGAAAACTTGCAAACATTTCTGGGCAACATCCATCGACGGCTTCCAAACAGTTTCTTCTACCCAGTTTTACTCAATGTGTGTGTGGATGGATGTAGAGATGGTGTACTTGTTACAAACGAGAAATAGGTGATCCGAGTTCGAATTCCAGTCGAATACGTCACATTCACTTTTGCATAAATACCCTTGGGAAGTTATGAATCCTTCTCTTCTCTATCCAGTTATGGATTAAATAGTAGAATAGACTGGGATGTAAAAACATTGCTGTCAACCAGTCTAGGAGAAAGGCAAGACTGAATCCAAAACTGGGTGAGCACGTGTCTAGCAACGCCACTACATCCCGTAAAAATCCACACAACCACAACACAAGCTTGAGAAGATCTACTAATGACTACCTAATTCCAGTCGTTACATTCACTTACGTAAGTTTGGAAAATAATTTTTGATACACCCTGTTCGATCCAGACTTGTCATCTCGATATTAAGTCATTTTCTCACCGACGCAACGCGGCTTCGCTCTGTCTTTTCTACAAATATTTTCATGGCTACTGCTCCGACGTGCTTTATTCCCTGGTGCCCGGGCGACGTGAGTTTAAGCGTGCTACTAGATTGATATCTAGGTACCATCCTTCTACTGTTGGATTAGGTAAATGTAACCGCCACTTCTATTCCAATGGTTTCTTTTCTTGCACTTCCTGTTAACTACCATCTTCAAAAATTAAAATGCAACATCAATCGCCATCTTCTTCAACTCCGTTCAGCTTTTATCCATTCGTCGTCCCCCTACCCAGTCTTTTCTCTCAGCTTCATTCTCTGTAACCCCCTGCGCACAAGTAGCATTCCTGCCTTGCTTGGGGTGAATTGATTAATATATATATATATATATACATATATATATATATATATGTATGTATGTGTGTGTGTGTGTGTGTGTGTGTGTGTGTGTGTGTGTGTGTGTGTTACTGAATAGAATAATAAAACGAAGGTTGGTAATGAACAATAATGCTTAGGACAAGAACAACAGATACAAGATTGGCCAGCGGCGCGTAGAAGAACTAGTCAACTGCTAGAAATCAGTCAAGTGAATTCCACAATAAATCGCCGACTCTAGGATATCTACCAACCGTCCCACGTGGCCATATGTGGTACAAATCCGAATTAAATATGGGCTATCAGAGCCCCGTAGGTTCGGCCAAAAATTCCCCGTAAACCGCTTATAAAACGGGGTCTGGTAACTGTTTCCCAAGACGAATCTTTGCTCTTCGACATGGATCCCCAACTGCAGGATAACTACCAATAACTCCTCGCGGTCAGATGTGACACAAGGCCGAATTTAATTTGGGGTATCCAAGCCCGTAGGCTCGGCCAAAAATTCCCCGTATAAAACGGGGTCGGGTATCTGTTTCCCGAGATGAGACTCTGTCTTTCGACATAGCCTCGTCTGGGGATCCTTCTGACCGGAGGCAGAGAGTTTGACCAGCACAGCTGTAGATGAATCTCCAACTACAGACCAATATACAGTATTTACTACTGTATTCTGTATTCATGTGAATGGGGATATACCCATTATCATCCGTAGGTATGCTACAACAATATATATATATATATATATATATATATATATATATATATATACATATATATATATATATATACATATATATATATATACATATATATACATATAAATATATATATGTGTGTGTGTGTGTGTGTGTGTGTGCGTGCGTGCGTGCGTGTGTGTGTTTTCAATTTATTTCAGTGAAAATGTGCCAACTTTCTTTCAGAAGACTGCAAAACGACAAATGTGTGTAAGTGGATTCACCGGCATCTATTTAAATTAGTTTTATTTGCCGCCTTCCAAAGTCTTCTTAAAGAAAGTGGGCGCATTTTCACTGAAATAAATTGAAAAGAAGACTTAAAATCAAATGTCGTACAAAAGGCCTAAACTGATCATTATATAACAGTGACTTTAATTCTCTCTTTGTTTTCCTCTCCCCATCTCTCTCCCTACGTTTATCGCGCCCTTTCTCTCACTCTTTCTCTCACTATATATCCCTCTCTCTCTCTCTCTCTCTCTCTGTGCTAATTAAGAACGCCCGATATTTCTCCAAACAAGATGTCGAACTTTCTGTCGCTCTGTAAATGTCTCAGAAAGTCAAAATGGCACGTAGTTCTCGAATCAATACAACCTTAGAAAAGTCTCACAGTGAAACTTCAAAGAGATATACCACCTTAATTATCGTTTCACTAATGAGAAAAATAGTAACTCGATGCACTTTGTTAAATTTTCCTCATGCTCATATTAAAATTACCTATATATAAATTTGTGTAACTTCCGTTAGTCCGTCCATCCGTCCGTCCATCCGTCCGTCACACGCTCTAAAATAGCCATACAATAAGCGATCGACCCACGTTTCCAAATGTAGAGTTATTATAATCGTTTTAGTATTTTATTCTTCATAATATTTTTGCTATGTTTCGGTCTTTGTTTTTGAGTTGCCATATAAGCTTTGAGTTGCTTGTGATATTTACATTGGTAATATATATTTGTGTATTTAGGCAGCAAATTATCTTTGAGGCATGTCTGATTGAATAAATTACAAACATTATGTCTGCTTATTTTTATCATAATTCTTTGATATCCACGAATATTTTTCGTATATTACAAGTAAATTTTACCCGCTCATTTTTTGTCATACCAGACTTTCACTTATATATATATTACTATATAATTCACAGTCTGCTAAGACAAAAGCGAGCGAGTGATATTCAGGAAATACACACAGACACACAGACACCCAGACACACACACAGACACACACACAGACACACACACACATATATATATATATATATATATATATGTCTGACTGAATAAAGTACAAACATTATGTCTGCTTACTTTTGTCATAATCCTTTCATGTTCACGAATATTTTTCCGCATATTACAATAAATAATAATAACAGTTATTATTTAAATAAGCAGACATTATATATATATATATATATATATATATATATATATATATATATATATATATATATATATATAAGTTGTGATAAGTAAAGAATAAATATAAAACCGAGGCAACTTAAATTTCACCCGCAAAAATGAAAGAACGTCAGGCCTCGTTCAATGCTTGTGTTTCGCTCGTGGTTTGCGCCTTAAATATGGAGAATTCGTAGATTTTTGGAGGCCCGGATGTGAGTATTTTCTGAGTTCAATATTAGCTAATATTTTTTTTCTTTTCAATGCAAACATCGCGTCAATATTTCCGTTCTCTTATTCGATAGCGAGCTTGGATTCGGAAATATCAAAACACACACACGCGCACGCACGCACACACACACACACACACACACACACACATATATATATATATATATATATTCATATATATATGCATATATATATATATGCATAGAAAGAAAGATAAAAAAAGAAAAAACAAAGAAACAAAAAGTAAGATAATATAATGAAATTTTAAAAGACCTCGAATTAGAATGAGAGGGGCATTATTTCTTTAAAAATAACTGGACCATCAAAATTTTCCACGAAGCGTTTTTACTTTCGAATTGCTAAATTTTTGGATACCTTTTTTAGTGCGTAATAAACTCTTAATAATAGGAAAAAATCGATATTAATTTAAAGCTTAAGATAAAAAAGAATATTGTCGCTATTTTCTCTCCAATTCAAAAAGAAAAGATCTGCAGATTACACATGGCGTTAATTAAATCTATCAATTCTCGAAAATTAAAATCTGCTGTATTTTAAGATTTTCCCAGAAGATAACAACATTACTCGATAGGTAAGGATATCTATCGAAGAGACAACGAGAGTGTATAAGAAGCTTGTCTTAGACGGCGCTAGTTAGTGTTCGAATTCCAGTAGAAACTTTTATTTAAAATAAGGCATGATTTTGCCCTATGCAAATCTGACACATAAAAATCATTACACTCTCTGCTAAATGTAGAATATTGGTACCTGGTTGGTTTCAGGTTCCAGTGTTCTCCACTCGTTACCTGAAAGCCGGACTCTCGTTTCGAAGAATAGTTTTTATACATCGTTTTTTATAGTTTTATCAGTCTTTTATCAATCTTCAGGATGTGAGATATCATGGATCTCTACAACTTTTCATCTTTTGTAGTTTATTATCTCTGACAAATTGTGGACGCCTAAAACTAGGCTACTATGTAACTCATCACTTTGTGGAGAGAAGAATGGGATTCCATCCTTTCCGAAGGGAATAGTGCGAAACTAATGATAAACTCGCTATGCCGATTCCACTCCCTGTGATAGTATCCGTGGGACTTCACGCACATCAAAAATACCATGTAGGAATTTACGGCAGGTACTCTTTAATGATTTGATTTTAAACGCCATATCAACTCCTTATTAGTCATTTAATGTTAGAATTTAATTTTCTTGGGAGATTTGAAGTAATGAAAATGTTATATATGTTATTCTGCTTTCACAATTGAGTACATGGTAGATGATACTCAGCTTTTGTGCATATACATGATTGTGTGGACATAATTACCAAAGGCAGTGATATATATGTTTTATGTTGTATCTTTTTTAATTTAGATTTTGAAATACAGTTTGATTTCTTTTTTCTAGGATATTATATGGATTAATGTCATGAAAGAGTTTTTTCATATTGGTTGTTTAGTTGGTTGATATTGTTTAGCGCATATCAACCTCGATGGGTTATTTAATGCCGAAATCTAAATATTTCGAACGCAGTTGAATGCCTTCAACTACAGATAAAAATGTAATGCTGGTCATTTTGCTTTAAAAATGTATTGTTGGTCATTTTATTATAAGTATATATTGTTGGTAATTTTCTTTCATATATAAAAATATATTGCCTGTATTTTTACTATAAAAATGTATTTTATACGTTCACAGTGTTTTGTTTGCGAGTTCCTTATTTGCACATAGCTGGTACCCTAACAGATATGTTATTAGCTCGGGTCAGGGTAAGCCTAGGAACAACTGCAATTAAGAGATAGTTCCACGCTCTCCAATTTCTCAATCATAGGCCTTGCGGCTGTATGTAGTTTATCGTCATACCCAGGCCTAAAGTAGTCGTTAAAACATGGATATGATTATCTTCTTTTTCTTCTTGTGTCATTTTCCTTCGGGACGTTGGCGATCATGACTCTCCACAATCTCTTCTCCTTTGTAACTCTTAATAAATGTTGTCCTTTTTCTATCTCCCCTAAATCCTGTTCTGCCAACCAATCAAAAACAAGCTTGTCCTTCTTACATTCAAATTTGTCTTGTGAGTGTCAAATTTTCTAAGTCATCTTTCCTCATTATATGCCCTAGAAATTTCAATTGTCGCTTTCTGATGTATACTTGTCCGTTTTGTCTTCTTAAATTTCATAACAAACAAAAACAATTAAGATGAAATTTACAATAAAAAAACTGTCAGGGAATTTGACCAAATGAGGTTTATTTTTCAACATAGTGCTCCTTGCGGTTCACATACTTCTTCTTTCGGTGTTGCAGCATATGTGAAGAAGCTTTCATCCTGTTGGTAAAAAAGTCATCAACAGCAGATATAACTTCATTATCACTCCGATAACGGTTCCCAGTCAAGTGTGTTTTGATTTCTTGTTGGCGAACAGATGATAGTCAAATCGGGCCACATAATTGTAATAGAAAGGCTGATCAACCCGTTCAAAGTGACTGTCACGCACGGCGCCCTCACTCGAATTAAACACACTTTGAACAGATTGATTGTGAAAGAGCAAGAAATATAAAATTCTCTTTTCAGATTATTCACTGTTAAATACCATAGAGTAATTGTATTTTAAATGTTAACTCAGTAAACGCTTCCGTGGAGTACAGGGCCCCAGTCTCAGCAGGTTAGTTATTGCTACTTTGGTTTCTGTATCAAGTAGTTTTCAAGGAGTGGAATAACTAGCGTCACCCTAATCAGATATAGATCCCAGTCTACCTGGTTAATAAATCCGAACTGAAATGGATTTATATCTTACGAATGGCGAATGTGTAAGTAATGTGTAGTAGCTCGGTATTATAAATCAAAGAGCCAAGTACGAACTGAAGTCATGTTCGTTACATTCACATACATGCAAATATCTTTTAGAAAGTACGTATCTATCTACCCACTTATGGGTTAAATAGTATCTGGAAAAATTATTGTTATCTCTAAAAAAATAATGTTAATGCAATATTTACTCGCAAAAAATGAAAGAATTATTCTTACGATCAATAATTTATTCGGTTTTAAATAAATCACAAAGCGTTGATAGACCATAGAAAAAATTCCAAGGTTAGTTGTCTGAAAGCAAATACTTTGGCCGGTATTTGAACTCAATATGCTAATCCCACTTTCCTTGCCGATAACTGCTACACAACACGCACATCATTCTATCTGATGGAGCTGTATACGAGATCTATAAAGCAGAACGTTACGTTAAAAATGCGTCTTCTTTAGAGGTAGCTTGCAATCGTTACGAGGACACGAGAGAAAATTTAAATCTGCTGGAATCGCATGGCACGTGATCTGATCTATCACTCTAAACGACTCTTGTAACCGAGAGATCTGCCATTCTTCAGAGTCACCAAAGTTCGGGCAATGTTCGTGCCGGTCCTCGTTTTCGAAATATTGATGGGACAGGAGGAACATTTAACATCCTATTCTCACTAAGATTCTGCACCTACCAAACGCACTTTCACTGGAAAGAACAGGCAATTCCACTCGTAAATGCAAAGAGAGATTTCCGTTTAGCGGACGGCGGTCGTACGGAGTGGCTCGTTTCTTTCCGGAAGAATTTTCAGTAAAGGTTGGGCAATTTAGAAACCGAAGATATTTGTTCTACAAGAAAAGAAAAAGAAAGATAAAATACTTGGATTAGAAATAATTAGATAAATATAATCACATGTAATCGTCCATGCATTGAATACTGCTGTCACATCTGGCCCGATGCTTTTGCTATACATTTAGAGAAAAAGCAAAGAATATGCAATGTTACTAATCCTGACCTAGTATCCCGGCTTCAGTCACTTTCCCACGGCCGAAACGTAGCTTCCCTGTGACTTTTTTAAATAAATATTTTTATGGTAATTATTATCATGAGCTTTATCTGTGGTACCTAGACATTATGAATATAAGCGCACGGTGAAGTAATGGATAGCGGCTCGGATTGAGGAATCGGAGAGCCGAGTTCGAATTCCAGTCGAATCCATTATATTCAATTATGTGCTAATATCTTTGGGAAAGGTATGAATCCTCTTCTTTTTCCCCCACCTATGAGTAAAGGACAGCAGGACAGACCAGGTTTTATAAGCGAAGAAAAAAATGGCAACCTACAGCGGGGAAAAAATCTGCCTAGTCAGTCATGTATCGAAAGATAAAAATGATCGCCTACGCGTGTATAACACATGTCACATGTCATCTGACTGAATAGATAGTTGAAATTTCTGGGGCACGCAATGAGGAATGAGGGATTGGAAAATCTGATACCGAAAGAGGGACAGACAGAAGCAGAGCGTAAAATACTTGATGAGATTGAGTAAATGGATGGTAGAACAGGGTCAGGGAGAAATAACAAAAAGGCAAAATTTATTAAGAGCTACAAGGGACAGGAAGATGTGGTGGGCCATGATCGCCTACATCCTGAAAGGGCACGGCACATAAAAGAAGAAATAGATTGGTGAAAATATCTCATCAATTTTAAATGGCTATATGTAACCGTAAATTCTATGCTAGCAGTTTCTTCTATTGCACTTCTCGCTTGTGGAACTCTTTTCCGACTTCTTGCTTTCTAGTCAAGTTTGTTCTTCAAAAATTTAAATGAACTATCAATCGTTATTTTCTATCTTCTTAATTCCTGTTCTTTTATTGTTCTCTCTCCTAAATAATGTTTTTTCTCGTATTCTCTCACATTCAGTAACATCTTGCATCTTATTGGCTTTATTGCCTTGCTTGGGGTGAAATGATTTAAAATGTATTGTCTATTTAGGATATCTTTTCCATTTTAAAAAAAAAAGACAGTTGGAATAGTCATCTAATTTAAGAAAAACTATCTCTAATAATTCAAAATATTTCTAGTAAAAGAACAGTAAGTTACGTTACGGGAAAGTGACTGGGGACGAGTTGCCATGTCAGCACCAATAATATTGCCCATTCTTCTTTCTATCTTATCAAGAATCTCTAAATACTTAGCAGAAGCATTAGACCAGAGGTAACAGCAATATTTAATGCACTGACGAATGGTAGACTTATAAATGTGTAAAATTGTCTATTACGATACAGTCAACTAACTTATCTATCAGTAGATCTAACAATTGATTTAACATAATCTTTCTACTTCATGTCAGCTGAAAGCGTTAGTCTGAGAACGCTCATTGAATTACTAACTTTGAATTTGGTGACAGCCATGCTGATGGAATGAAAAAAAAATGATTCTTTTAATGTAAATATTGGTCGTTTATTTCTAAGTATGTAAGCATTTACTTTTAGAAGTTATGTAAACATACTTCGTTTGTATGTGAGTCTTTAAGAATGTACTTCTATCCTGAATAGTTAAATATTGTCCGTTTACTTTCCAAACTATAAGTATTTACTCGGTTCAGAGATAGGTAAATATCGATCGTTTACATTTGGTAAACTTTTCAGGGTATGGTACAAGATATATAATTTCTGGAATCTCTCCAATTAATAATGGTGGTTAACTGCAGGGATCCCTGACCTGTAGTATTGGAGATGTAGAGCCATGTCCGTCCGAAAATATTAGCGTGAAATCATGGTAAAGTAACTTACCAGAATTTGAAATCTGTTCTCTAGTTTTATTTTCCCTTCAACTAACCGTCAAACTCCCTCCTTTAACAATAAAACAATAAACAATAAAAGAAAAAAAATCAACAGCTGTACTCAATTTGATTTGTCTCTAAAGCGTTCTTTTCTCGCATTTTCTTCTCCTATGTGTCGTATCACTTCAGGTCATTGGCGATCATGGCTCTCCATAATTTCCTATCCTTTGTAGCTTTTAATAAATATTGTCTGTTTGTTATCAATCCTGAACCTTGTTCCGCTATCCATTTGAGCTCACTTGGTAGGCTATGCTTTGTTTACCTCTGTCCCTCTTGGCATCTGTCCTGTGAGTATCAAATATCCAAAGCCCACTTTCCTCATAATGTGCTCTAGAAATTTCAATTATCTCCTTCTGGTGTTAAGCATAAGCATCCTTTTGTTTCCATTTTCTTTAAAACTTCGTCGTTGCTCGCATTTTCGGTCCATGGTATTCTCAGCATCTTTCTGTAGAACCATATTTCTGTTGCTTCAAGTCTCGTCTTCATCTGTGAGATCTTCCAGCATACACTGCCATATAAAAGACAGTAAGATTTCAGTACAGTTTTGCTTCCTTCAAACGAAATTTTCCTGTTTCTTAATACTTTGCTTCGCTTTTGGAAAGCATTATTCGCTCTCCTAATGCGTGTTCGGATTTCAGTGACGCGCTTTCCATCCTCTGTTAAAACATTTCCTAGATAATTACATTTTTGTATTTTTTTGATTTTGGCATCTCCAATTCGTAATCTGCATGTTGAGCTGTTCCTTTTGATGACAAACATGAATTCTGTCTTCTTGCAATTGATGTTTATTAATTTCTTCTCGTTTTCCTTCACTACCTTCTATAGGAGTTATTGTAGTTTCCTTTCTGTATCTCCTAATTTATGTATGGAATAAGACTTCTGCCTAGGATCAGATATTCTGAGAATTCTGTGTCGGATCAAAGTGATCTTCCTGACAATCTGATTATATCGAAATTTGTCAGGGGTAAAAGTTTTTTTCTCTGGCAATTGTATCTGATATCAATGTAATATATCTATGAATTTCTTGTATAAGGAGTTATCATTATTTACAATATTAGCATGCAGACTAGTTTCCTCAGCTTCGTTGTTGTTATCACAACGTTTCGATTGTTATACCAGCAGGATTTGATCAGATGTATGTCTATAATGTAAATAAACATAGTAATATCTGTGTGTTTGGAATCAGCAGGCTGCGATCAATTGCGTTGCGTTCATTTCATGTCCCATGTATCATTCTGTTTGGAGAACTCGCCAGCGGCAAGAGGCTATACGGAGGCCCAAAACGACGCTTCGAGGATTTGATGAAAACATCCCTGACACAGGTCAACATCGACCCTGTCCTGGAAGACCGTTGCATCGAATCGGCCTCCCTGGCCAATTCGTGTGAGGAGCGAATCTTTCTAATCCAACCTTGAACATGAAGAGCGTCTGCGTCGTGCTTTCAGGAGGGCCCAATTCTCCCAGCCGCGTCCACCACCCACACTCCTCTGTGACCCCTGCTCACGATCCTTCAGGAGTAGGGCCTTCACGACCATCACCGCCACTGCCATCAGAAGAGAGAAAGGTAACAATGCGAGACAATGATGATCCTGATGATCAGATGCGAGCGGGTGCCGAACCACTTACTTAACATGCTTATGCGGATGGATAGGGGAACGAGGGCGCGGTAGCCTTAGCAAAAGGGAAAAAAACTGCTAAGAGCCACACTAGTTAGGAAGTTATGGAGAGCCATAATCGTTTATGTTCTGAAGAGACGCGGCACACAGAAGACGATGAAAAAGAAGTCTTGAGAAGTTTGTCTGAATAGGAGAAAAATAAACCTGAAGTCAAACCTTTGCCAACGCATCACGGGCCATTGTGTCAGAGTAACGTCAATTACTCCCTATACCTGACAATCTTGGATGTCCGGTTCCAAAGAACAGAAAAAAGAATTACTGATATAAATAAGTAACTCATTAAATATATGAGGACGGCAACTGCCGATCTGTTCTTTGATAAACGGCAACAGAGAATTGGCCGTGAAGAAAGAAAGATGATAACGAAAAAGGAAAAATAGTAATTAAGGAACTTTAGACCGTAACGCGGTTGACAGAAATTAGAGAACTGAAGGAGAGGAAAGGTGTTTTTATTTACTCTTTTACTGCCTTGTTCATTTAAAATGGCTGAAGCTTTATTTTCTTTCTTTTTTTCTATTTTTTTAAATGTAGAATGTTTGGTATATGCTGCAGTATTAATAAAGAAAATGTTTTTAAAATTACGTAAGCTTGTAATTTGCTTTCGAAAAACGAGAGGAAATGTGGATTTTAATTTACTCATTTACTCACACATTGAAAATGTGTGAAGCATTATTTTATTTTATATTTTTTAAGTATAGAATATTTGGTATATACAGCAGTATTAATAAATAAAATGTTTTAAAATTATGTAAGCTTGCAATTTGTTTTCGAAAAACGATTTTAGTGTTATCGGTATTGTCAAGTGATCTTATTGTATTAAATAAAAATCTCTCAGGTTTTAAAGTTTCAATATGTTTTATATATCTGAGAATCAAGGGAATGGATTTCGGTTTGAGTGGAGGGTGGGTTATCTTTTTTCGATTTATTTTTATTTTCTATCTTTTTTTTGGGGGGGGGAATTTGAGTTATAATTAGATTCTCAGTGGACTGGGACTAAATTGAATATTCTTTTGGATAAAGAATAAACAATGACTTTTTCCCAGTATCGATGATTAAGTTTGTTCCATGCAATTTGATGCATCTAAAACGTATTATGGCGTCGTGAATGTGAAGAATGCTTTAGCAAATGATGTTTGCTTACATTTTTAGGGGGAGTTCAAAATTAATCAACATTTTAAAGGACTGGAACAACACATCAATAAAACTCAATCTCTCTCTGTATATATATATATATATATATATATATATATATATATATGTATATATATATGTTTGTGTGTGTGTGTGTGTCTGTGCCTGTGTGTATATGTATATATGTTTATATATGTCTATATACGTATATGTATATATGAATATATATATATATAAATATATATAATGCGTACACCTGTTTATATGTATATCTTTGTATGTGAGAGAGAGAGTACATAGATTCAATTTTTAAATAAATAAACAAGTGTGTTTAATGATTGCAAAAGTGTGATACACGGAACCACAAACTCATATCCATACAACTGAATATATATATATATATATATATATATATATATATATATATATATATATATATATATATATATATATATATATATATATGGAAAAATCTCTTCGCTAACAAAATTTTAAAGATGCATTAACCTACCAATCACTCGATGAATGTTATGATCCTTGTTTTTTAAAATTATAAGCTTAGGTATGTCCAATTTTGACCTTTTTAGCGTTTTTTTTTAGTTGTTTTTTTGTCAGTTGAAAGACACATTAATTTCGAAATTCTTGTAAAAATTAACTACTTGTTGGATTTTAATGAAAACTTCAGAACTTATTCAGAAATGAATGAACTTATTTTAGAAATGTTTGTCTCTTTGAAAGTCATGGTATAAATATTTTTTTTTATATCTGTTACCACCCTCGAACTTAATTTTATGAAAACACAAAAAAAAATTTATTTGCAACCTGAATATTTTTTTTTAATTAAATGCACAAAACTCTGAAAAATCTAAATCATCGATTTTTTTGTTAAAAAAATGTCCGAAATTGTCCAAACTTTTACCTCAATTGTAAAAATACAAAACCCAATAAAACTAAGACAATATTTAATTATTATCCACACGACAAATTATCAATTAAAACGATTTTTGGAGTTTAAATTTTCTGGAGTTAGCTCGCTACTACTCAAACTAAAAAATACTTGTTGAGTCAAAACAAAACCAACATAGCATGTTAATTTTATTAATAAATAAAATAAAACTCATATTACTGCCATATAATAAATAGAATAAAAAAAATAGAAAAAAATCTGCCTTAATAAAAAAGAAATAAAATCTCATTTCATTAAGTTAACCCGTTTCAATTAATGGTGTTTCATGTAATTTTTATATTCTCAGAAAAATATTTCATGACTGAAATAATAAACCTCAATTTAAAAAAATGTATTTTTTTTACTGTATTTTTTTTACTGTTTTATTTTTACTTGTAAAATTTGATTTTCTTTCATAATTTAAATGTTATTTTCAGTGCAGAATTCTTCCTCAAACGTAAGGTAAAAAAAAAAAAAAAAAATTTGAAAGTGAATTTTTTAAAAAAAAATCTACTAACCAGATTCACTTAAAATTAGAACGAATTATATCACTTTGGCACTACCATCCAATAAATTTCCGTGCCGTAACTTGTGAATATATTGACGTACATCAATTAACGCCTGTCAATTCCTTAAAAAAGGAACGACTACGGTTGGAAATATCTCTCTTAAAAAATTTTCTGCTAAAAATGTAAGTAATGTTTCTTTCAAATTACATTAAGTATACTTTAATCATTCTAAATTTCCTAAGATAACAAAAGAAAAAGGTGTAATTGATTTTTCATGATTTTTTAACTAACAAACTATGATCTTACCGACAGAAATGTCGATAAGTTCGATTTTACGAAATTTTTTGACTCGAAAAAAAAACAAGATTTTTAATAAAATTTTTAACATTTATAGGAAGGAATAAAAAATCTGAAAAAATATTCAGAAAATACTTTGGTCGTTCCTCTTTAATAAGAACATAAATATTTAAACGTTAAAAATTGTTTTATCAATTTGGGGACCTTTTGTCGTCAAGGTATACCACTTTTTAGCGAAATATTGGACATACCTATATAAGCTGTATAAGGTCTTTCTTAAATACGCAAGAACTTTCGACTGTACATTATTCAGGCATGGAAATTATTTTGTTTTTGGTTTAAATTCAGGTAGCATCCGAGACAAAAATATATAATGCGAATCGAAATATGCTTTTTTTAAATGTGTTATTGATAAAAACTTTTGGAGCGTGCAGTCGCAACGCTAAGTCCGATTTTTTTTTAATTTAAGAGAGTGCGTTTTTTTTACTAATATGGCAATTTGAGAATTTTTTGTTGTAGGAGTTTATCAACCAATGTGGGATGAACTAAATAAAATAGTTCAATAAGTAGAGTAATATCTCGGTTGTTATCCCGACAATTTAAAAGGCTCCCTACTCTCCCGATTTGGCATCGTGTAATATCTGGCTCTTCTTCATTCTCAAAACCATTTTGAAAGTAAAGCGATTTGTGTCGCCAGAGGAAATTATGAGAAAAGTGACGACGGGATGCATAGAATTCCTGAGAAGTCATTCCAGAGGTGTTACCAGCAGTGGCAGAAGCGCTAGAAGTGTGTGAACTGCCGAGGAGCATATTTTGAAGGTGATTAAATAAAATTTGTGATATGTACAAAATTGTTTTTTCATACACAATGAGCTGACAGTTTTTAAACGCAACTCGATTGCTTAAAATGATATCAATTGTTTTCATTGACGTTAGACAATAGTTGTCCAACATCGAATGATTCTTATATTTTATTTTATGGCATATGAAAGAGAATAATTTTTAAGAATTCATCAGTAGAATTAATATTTTGTTGGGTAAAAAGATATCGTATGATTAACTGGTTTACAGTTTTAGCTAAATGTTATATAGTGCAGTTACTTGACATAGAATAGGGGGTAGATATGGATGTTATTAATGTTAGTTTATAGATGAGATCAATGTATGTTTCTGTATGAGATTAATGTTAGTTTATGGATGAGATCAATGTTTGTCTATGGATGGGATTAATGTTAGTTTATGGATGAGATCAATGTTTATGGATGAGATTAATGTTAGTTTATGGATGAGATCAATGTTAGTTTATGGATGAGATCAATGTTAGTTTATGGATGAGATTAATGTTAGTTTATGGATGAGATCAATGTTAGTTTATGGATGAGATCAATGTTAGTTCATGGATGAGATTAACGTTAGTTTATGGATGAGATTAATGTTTTTTATGGATGAGATTAATGTTAGTTTATGGATGAGATCAATGTTAGTTTATGGATGAGATCAATGTTTGTTTATGGATGAGATCAATGTTAGTTCATGGATGAGATTAACGTTAGTTTATGGATGAGATTAATGTTTTTTATGGATGAGATTAATGTTAGTTTATGGATGAGATCAATGTTAGTTTATGGATGAGATTAACGTTAGTTTATGGATGAGATCAATGTTTGTCTATGGATGGGATTAATGTTAGTTTATGGATGAGATCAATGTTTATGGATGAGATTAATGTTAGTTTATGGATGAGATCAATGTTAGTTCATGGATGAGATTAACGTTAGTTTATGGATGAGATTAATGTTTTTATGGATGAGATTAATGTTAGTTTATGGATGAGATCAATGTTAGTTTATGGATGAGATTAACGTTAGTTTATGGATGAGATTAATGTTATTTTATGGATGAGATCAATGTTTGTTTATGGATGAGATCAATGTTGGTTCATGGATGAGATCAATGTTAGTTCATGGATGAGATTAACGTTAGTTTATGGATGAGATCAATGTTTGTTTATGGATGAGGTCAATGTTACTTTATGAATGCGATCAATGTTAGTTTATGGATGAGATTAATGTTAGTTTATGGATGAGATTAATTTCATCATCACACTAAGTTTGAAGATCGCCCTGAAGTCTCTATGGAGTGTTCATTCCTATGTGCACAATGTAGATATCTAGAAACGCACTATTTACGATATAGAAGATCCTCGCGCTATATATATAAAAGATTTTAATAAAATATTTTTTTAAATTTTACATATATATATATATATACATATATATATATATATATATATATATATATATATATATATATATATATATATATATATATATATTTCCTTAAATATGTCGGACAAGGATCATTTTATTAATTTTTTATTTAGTTTTTTTCCATCGATCTTGCATTAATGCCCAACACCTGAAGGATCGATTTAAACACACTTACTAGTATTCAAAACCACACAAATAATACATCTTACATTGTTAAAACATAAAAACATGTAATACATCTCACATAGTCAAAATATGGAAAGAGTCTAAACAAAATACGCCCTTTGAAAATGGCTAAGAAAGCTGCCGAAAGCTCTTGGGTCAATGGATGATAAGGACAGTTGTTTTACTTCCACCAAACGGAAAAATTTATGAACGCTGGAAAAACTCATAAAATGTTCCTTGTACGTTATATTTAACGAAAGATGTGTAAAAGATAGGTTGCTGCCTAAATATACATGAATATATACAGGGTGTGATGGATACATTGTCGTCTAAATTACGCCAAAGTAAAAATAACACTGACATCTCATTTTACAGATATATTTACCATAATTACACAAAAATATCTTGAAATACTAAAGACTAAATTTATTCAATAAACTCGCCATTGGCTTCAACCACTGCCTCCAGGCGACTTCGGAATCTCCTGCAACTCTTCTGAACGGTTTCATTGTTTCGTTTGGTGAATGCTGACATAATCCTTGTCTTCAGTTCATCTTTGGTGTTAAAAGGAGTTTTGCTGGTTTCTAGCTCAACTGAACCCCACGCATAATAATCAAGGAGGTTGCAGTCTAAGAGTTAGGTGGCCAGATTTAAGGGGTGTTGTGGTCGCAGAAATTGTTTAACAGCCATGACTGGATTCCCTTGCTTGCGTGGCTTGGTGCAGAGACCTGCTGCCAGACAGACGGTCTTTCAGCAGCCACCCCCTTGAACCAAGGCAGCACTACCTCCTCAAGGTACTTGATGTAGGCTTTCGTATTGAGTCTGAGGACCTGTGGGAAGATGAATGGAGGAATAACGTCATTATCACTCCAAAAACCTTCGTAATCTCCATTAGACTCATTAGACTATTTTCGAATCATCTGCACTGTTCTCGGATTGACACCCAAACACTCTGAATTGGAGCTTCCGGTGCGAATGCCTAGCAGTACATCATGCCTTTTTCAAATATCTGGTAGAATGAAATGCGTCATGATGCTCATTTCCTTACAGACGGTACCCGACTGACACTACTATACTGTGCAGTTGACAAAATCCAAAACAGCGCGCATGCGCGAAATCATAAAATATAAAATGGCGACAATTTGCTCATCGAACCCTGTACATGTGGACATATGCAATTTCTAAAGAATTAAAGGATTTCATTTGTTATTCTATATATTCTTATTACTTCAACGTTATTTTTAGTGGATAGCTGTATTTGAGTAGACTCTAAGTTTTTAATTTTATTTTATTTATAACAATGTTTACTTTGACTACTAGCCTGTACATTCGATCCAACTTAATAAAGAGAATGTATCCTCTGGCTGGCTCTTTGCAGAAGAATTCACTGTCTGAGACGGCGTGCTCTGGCCGCACAATTACGGAGTGCTTAACAGTTAGGTATAGTTCTATAAAATCTGAACGAGTGAATGCAGTTTAAGGCAAAAACAATATTGTAATGTCTGTAAAGAATCCTACGGTTAAGTTTTCTTGAGTTCGCAGATATATATATATATATATATATATATATATATATATATATATATATATATATATATATAAATAAGGAAGAACAGTAATAATATTATATATATATATACGGTTATAATATTATATTATATATAATAATATAATATTATATTATATATAATAATATTATATATATATATATATATATATATATATATATATATATATATATATATATAAGGTTATAAAATATGAATATCTTGAGTTTGATCTAGACACTGTCTTTTTTGTAAACTTATTTGTATCATTTGTATCTGTAACAAAGTCACATCTTGTTCCTTGAACCGTAACTCCAGTTTTACTCTATGTGTTATTCACAGCGAGCTCTTCAAATTGAATTTTTCCCCACTTCATTACTATGGAATAATTCTTAGAATTACCGAGGGTGTTAATATATATATATATATATATATATATATATATATATATATATATATATATATATATGTATGTATGTATATATATATATATATATATATATATATATATATATATATATATATATATATATATATATATAAATGCTCATTAATTTATGCGCAGTTAATATCCTTATTATTTGCAATTATGCCAAACAGAATAGTTACAAAATTTTATGCTCAATTATTTCCTTTTCGTATATTCTTTCTTTAATTTCCGGGATGCTCCTCCGGTATATTTTGAAGAATATTGTTTACGTTCTATTTGGAAGACAACCAAAGAACTAGACAGTATAATCATCAGCAATAATAAATTGATACATCAATCTATACATCCAAAACAAGCGTCTATCAAATAGAATAATAACACACCCAAAATATATCGTTGAAACATCCTGGAATTGAAGGAAGATAAAAGAAACTTCAAATTATATAAATATTAACTAAAATGAATTTAACGAAATCTAAATTTAAAAAAATGTTAGAGTGTAAGTAAAAATAATTAAAACATTAATAGATTAAGTGGTACAGGAAAGAATTAAAACAATGTGATATGGTGGTAAACAAAAACGTTTTCGATTCAGCCAAACTATAAAAAAATAACCTTCAATGAAAGCATCGCATGAAGATAATCTTTAATTTGCAGTTTTTCGAGTCCATTTTTGCAGTGAGATGTCGCGTTGCCGGAAGGAACGTTTGTTGGGTTTCCAGAAGTAGCCATTTTTCTTGTCTTTCTCCACTGAGTCTCATTTGAAATCTCGGACAGGAAGTGATTTTCTTGGCTTCCTTTTGCCATTCACTCCATACGTCTAAGACCATGACGGTCACAATGTGTTTACTTGTCAGCCAGCAGTTGTGTCAGATGACGTCTAATGCCCACAAGCGATGAAATCTCTCCAGTCCCAAAAGACATGAAAATATAAGGAGTCGTCGATCTGTTTGTGAACTAGGGACGAGCAGTTGCTCCCTGGGTAGTAGGCACAAGCTTGGATAATATTATAGCAGAGGCGTTTATGAGGAAATATTATGCAAGACAACTACACACACACACACACACGTCTTCTCATATATATATAGAGAGAGAGAGGGGGGAGAGGGAGAGAGAGAGGGATAGGGAGAGAGAGAGAGATATGGACACGTGAAATCTGGGTCCGAATTTCACATATCGTCGATTGAGAATTCTTAATGTTATCGGCCTAGGGAGAAGATCCCAACGTGTGGTACCTTTGGAAAGAGTCTGAACACTATACCATGGGTTGACTTAAGACTTGTGAGTGAAATTCGGTGGACGGGAAATTTGTCGATGGTTGTGCGAGGAAGAGTCATTTTGACCGCGGGTTTGAGCAGATTGGTGTTGTTCAGACTGTCGATCAAGCCAGAGGATGTAACTATGATCCGCTTAGTAGAATTGCAGTATAAACAGGTAGTCTTTTAAAAAGACACACACACAGACAAATGCAAATGTGCCTGAGTGGTGGTCTGCAACAGGGATCGTTTAACCGTACTAGAATACTCGGATACAAGTGGCAATCATTATATAATACGTTTGTTAAAAACTAACTCTGCTCTGATCATTTCAAATGTTTTTTTTTCTATGTTTCGGGCATTTTTCCCAGGTTTTCAGTTTTAAATATAAATTGTCAAATTCGGTTTTCATAAGCCATTATCAAAGAGTTTTATTTTTCTTTGTGCTATGTTGATTTCCTCATTTTCACGTATCGTGTCTTTACGTGGCTATTTCTATTATCCTATTGCATTTTTAAGACACATATTTAGTTTATTTGTTCCTGAATTTGATAACATTTCATTGATTTTGGTTATTTTTCATGCTTAATCCGTCTAATGTTTATCGTATTATTTTTTCTTTAGTTTAGGTTATATAGCTTTTTGTGTTATGAGTCAGGGTTTATCCTATTTCATGCTGTGATTTCATATTGTGTTGGTTGGTGATGTGTGATTTACAACCCAAGGTGATATTGAAATATATTTGTGCTTACCTGTATATGTGTGTGTATATACAGAGAGATACACGAAGACATGCATACAGGCACATTTAGATTTGGTTATAAGAATAAATATATGTTATATATATCTATATACAGAAACATTTTATCTCTTTAAATATTATTTTTACTGGATATCCGTATTTGGGTAGACGCCCCGTTTGTTTTTAAACAGTATATTCATTTATTTTCGTCTGTCGGCCTGAATGTTCGGGAAATCTTATTAAAGAAAAATTTCGCCCTCGAGCAGGATTCGAATCAGTGGTAGCGATCGTTAGACCCGGCATGCTTTAATTTATACTACGAAGAGGAGTGGGTCAGTCAAGTGCATATTTTGGTGCCTTTCAGCAAAACATCTCTCCTCATAGATCTCCCAAAATCTTTTATATCTGCACAGTTTCGTATCCAAACGTAGACAAAGAGCAGTTTAGAGTGGATTTTTTTTATTATTCGATATACTTTTATCACTTTAAACGTTTAAAGTGACAAAAATCTGTCGCACTAATAAAGATATTCAAAAAAATTTTCTTTGTTTAAGTTCGGTACGGATACGTATACACATGCATACACATATACGCACACAGAAATACGTATACGTGAAAGAAAACCAAAGGTAAATTTTTTACAAACGCCTTTTGTGCTCTGATAGATTTTCTCGAGGTAAATGCACAGATTTTATTTCGCAACATATATTTATAAATAGAAGTATAAATTATCACGTTTTCAAAATATTTAAATGTAAGAACACTTAAAAATATTGTTATATCTAACTGAAAGTAAATTTATTTCACACGCTAATATACATGACCATAATTTTTTTAAAATTAAAAATCTTTTAAATAAAAAATGTTATTATTTAAAAAATTCAAAATAGAAGATAAATATTTTAATAATTATTTTTAAATAATATACAAAATATTGATAAATATGAGCGTTAAAATATTATAGAATACTAAACTGTGTAGACATTTTTGTCTTGCTTTTCAGTCGAAGAGAGTTGACTCACAATTACAAAAACATATGCTAACATTTTAATAACATATTTTTATAAAAGTCATTAAGAATAAAAAAAAACAAAGCGTAAAATTTTGGAACAAATTTCTTGTTTATTATATTGGCTTAGTGAAAATGTATCAAATTCTAAAGTCTGTTCGGTTGACTGTTGCTTCACTGCGTCTTGCTAGACAATTTATCTCGCCAGAAGCTATCGTATATATTTATTAGACTACTATTCATCCTTGCTGTGAATATTGTTGCCAAATCTGATATGATGCCTCTGCTATATATTTAAAGATTCCTGATAAAATCCAAAGAAGAATATTCAATGTTATTGATCCTGGTCTGGCATCTCAACTCCAGTCACTTCCCCACTGCCGTAACGTAGCTTTCCTGTGCCTTTTCTATAAATACTTTCATGGTAATTGTTCTGATGAACTTTTCTCTATAATAGCTAGACGTTCTGAATTTAAGCGCAGTACTAGATTGGTGACAAGGTCTCATCATCTTACAATTAACATTGCTAGATTTACATCTGTAAGTTCTATGGCGACAATGTTTTCTTTCACTTGTGGAACTCTCTTCTGGTTTGTACCTTTCCATTCAACTTTGATCTCATCATCTTACAATTAACATTGCTAGATTTACATCTGTAAGTTCTATGCTGACAATGTTTCTCCTTCGCTTGTGGAACTCTCTTGTTTGTACCTTTCCATTCAACTTTGATCTCATCATCTTACAATTAACATTGCTAGATTTACATCTGTAAGTTCTATGCTGACAATGTTTCTCCTTCGCTTGTGGAACTCTCTTGTTTGTACCTTTCCATTCAACTTTGATCTCATCATCTTACAATTAACATTGCTAGATTTACATCTGTAAGTTCTATGCTGACAATGTTTCTCCTTCGCTTGTGGAACTCTCTTGTTTGTACCTTTCCATTCAACTTTGATCTCATCATCTTACAATTAACATTGCTAGATTTACATCTGTAAGTTCTATGCTGACAATGTTTCTCCTTCGCTTGTGGAACTCTCTTGTTTGTACCTTTCCATTCAACTTTGATCTCATCATCTTACAATTAACATTGCTAGATTTACATCTGTAAGTTCTATGCTGACAATGTTTCTCCTTCGCTTGTGGAACTCTCTTGTTTGTACCTTTCCATTCAACTTTGATCGTCAAAAGTTTAAATGAAATATCAATCGTTATAATTCCTGTTCTTTTATTGTCCTCTCTCTTAAATAATGTTTTATTTTCTTATATTTTCTCACATTCAGTAATCCCTTGCAACTATGGTTTTATTGCCTTGATTTGGGTGAAGGTTTGGCGACAAAGTCGCATAATTTTACTGTTGAAATGGCTAGATATAAGTTCTATGCTAACAGTTTCTTCTAATGCACTTGTCTCTTGTGGAATTCTCTATCGGCATTTCTCTTCCCTGTCAACATTGGTAGTCAAACATTTAAATGCAATCTCAACTGTTGTTTTCATTCTTCTTAATTCTTGTTCTTTATTGATTTCTCTTCATAACAGAATATTTTCCTCATATTTTCTAAGACTCAGTAATCTCTTGCGTCTTGGTGGATTTATTGTCCTGCTTGAGGTGAAATGATTTTAAAAATATGTATTGGTTTACAGCAAACATTTTTTACATTAATTTGGCATTTACTCTGTCCGATATCTAGTAAAAATACTGATACTTTCGATCAGACGCGTACCTAAACCATTCAGAGAGATCCATACATAAAGATATAGGCATACAAATCAACACTACATGGTGATTAGCATTTTCGCACCCGAAGTGATCAAAAAACCATGTGTGTTTACATATTGGAGTATTACTTGGCTAAATGATTGATTATGGTGTATCTACATGCTTGTTCATATATATATATATATATATATATATATATATATATATATATATATATGTGTGTGTGTGTGTGTGTGTGTGTGTGTGTGTGTGTGTATTAGGGGGATTTCAGGTAATCATAATTAAGTAATTCATCGAGTCTGGAAGAAACTTCAACGGAAAGCACTGGACGGCCGTTTCGTCCTATATTTGGGACTCATCAACAGTGTGCATCCACTACCGAGAATTGAAACCTAGACAGTTACGATACGAGGCAAAAGTCATACAAAATGTTCGAAGGGGCCTCGGTAACGGATGAGTTCCATCACGTAATATGTGAAGGGGCGGCGCTATATCGAGCCTAATTAGTCACCTATTCGCTGAGGTTTCTTCTAGACTCGATGAATTACTTAATTATGAATACATATATATATATGTGAGAGTATGTGTGTGTGTGTGTGTGTGTGTGTGCGTGCGTATTTAGGCACCATATCTTCATTCGAGCATGCTTCATTAAATAATATAGACATATAGCACTGTTTTTTAAAAAATAAAAACAAAAATACTAAAGAACTCTGGATTATTTACTTAACGTGTTCTTTCCTATTTTTCTGCATACCTACACACACACACACATATATATATATATATATATATATATATATATAGATATATATATATATATATACATACATACAAACATAAATATATAAACACTATGTATATATGCACTATATATCTATATATACTATACACACACATATATAGATTGTGTGTGTGTGTGTGTGTGTGAATGATAGGCTCTCCCGTGGTATTCGACGTATGAGGGTCAAGCAGCTCAGTTCCTAGGACAGCCTAGACACCAGCACATATGATTTGATTATAGTGGTGAAGGCTTTCTGCAGAACTAAACACACTTTTTGAAGGGCCGAATACAGACACCTGGTGTAGTCCGTGTCACAAGGTCCACAAACAACCTTTTTGTATACAGTTGTCCTTCTTCTACACCAGTTGCCATCCCGTTATTTAACCATAGCTGTAAGGAGCAGAATAGGATTGATACATTTCCCAAGGGTATTAGCACATAATAAGCACTACATATATATGTGTATATATATATATATATATATATATATAGAGAGAGAGAGAGAGAGAGAGAGAGAGAGAGAGAGAGGAGAGAGGGGGATAGAGAGAGCGAAAGAGAAGAGGAGTGAAAGAGAGAAGTTATATTTCTTTTATAAATTGCTATTCATGTGAATGCCTTTCTATATGGAAACATTAGTGGATTTATGATAGATATGCTACGCTAAATTTATTTCAAAATGAATAGTTTTACTAAAAAAGAAAAAATCCAATATCTTAAATCCCATTAACGATTTAATGGAATTGAACAAGCTTAAATAAATGCTTTTCTTTTGAATAAATCGATGCTCGCTGACATATAAACAAAATATTCAATGTAGGAGATGATTTTTTTTCGCTTCATCGAGTTTCAAATAATGATTAATTTTCAACCCGAAACTTTTTGCTTTTCCTATGAAATCAGTCATTTTATTTAGTGCATCAAAATTTCATTTTTTTTTTTTGCATAGTCAGTATAAAGTTGATTTTTTTTCAATCATTTCACCCCAAGCAAGGCAGTAAAGCCACTAAGATACAAGCGTGTGAAATAATAAGAAAAAAGCGAAACAATATTTAGGAGCGAGAACAATAGAAAAAGAGTAATCAAGAAGACAGTAGACAACGATTGGCATTGCATATCAATTTTTGAATATAAAAGTTGCCTGGAAAGCATGGAGTCGCAAGAGAATTTCACATGCGAGGAGTGCGAAAGAAGAAAATGTTAGCATAGAACTTACGGTTGCATCTAGCCAATCAACTGTAAATTGATGAGGCCTTGTTCCTAATCTAATTTCTCTTTAAACTTTCCATTAGTACCGTACAGTTTTTGATTCACTCCAGAAAATGTTTTCCTTTAACAAGTGGAATGGTAGCAACTGTTAGGTTCCCAGCAATGGGCAAATAATAAACCTTCCAAACAAACACTATGAAAGTATAAAAATACATTTTAATCGTAAAAATAAAAGCAATGCATTTTTATATATAAAAAAGACCGACAATATGTGACCAGCAATATATTTTATATGTAGTTGGCGGCATACAGTTGCATTCAAAATATATTGAGTTGAAGACATAAAATTGCAAATGATTTAGATTTTGGCATTAAATGACCCATAGTAGTTGATAAGCCCCTAAATAAAATCAACCAACTTCAAACGTTATTAGAGTGTATACTTGTATTTGAAATGGAAACCGCATTTTTATTTTTACTTTCATCCTTGTGTATTACATGTTGTGCATGTGTGTGCGCTTGTTTCTATTTTTATTTGTCTGTGTGTTTGTTTCCTATAAAGACGGACGTAGATACACCCTGGAATAGACTATATCTTGCAGCAAGGCCTCTGATTGGTTTTGAGGAGCCTCTTAATTCCTGTTGTTCTCACGTCAAAATGACCCGGGTGGTAGCACCTGTTAGGGTTCCAGCTATGGGCAAATAGCACCCCCCCCAAAAAAAATCCTATAAAAGTATCAAAATACATTTTTATAAAAAAAAATCTGGCGATACATTTTTATTTTAAAAAATAACCAACAATATCTCTTTATAGCAAAATTACCAGTAATTCATCAGTCAACATGAAATTACTTTTTTCCCATATAATATCCTATAATATAAATAGTGAGCCCCCCACCAACAAACCCCAGGAAAGTATAAAATATACATTTTATTAGTAAAATACCAGCAATACATTTTTATATATAAAAGGCCGATAATACGTGACCAACAATATATTTTATCTGTAGTTGACGACATACAGTTGCATTCAAAATATATTTAGATGAAGCCATAAAATTGTGTTCAAATGATTTAGATTTCGGCATTAAATAACCCATATTGGTTGATATGCCGCTAAACAAAATCAACAAAACCCTTAACAAGTAGTTCTTTTGGTATTTTCTGGTTTTAGGTATAGTATTTGTATTACAAACGGATGCGCACGTATGACACGTATAACAGCTCGGAACGAAAAATCGGCAGAACAAGTTCAAATTTAGGTCGAGTTCATCTTGTTCACTTTCGAGAATTTGGGAAAATATGAATTCATCTCTTCTCCTCCCAGCTAAAGTTTAAATAGCAAATTAGCGTGGACTTTCTAGCCGTAGTTAGCAACCACTCAAGGAGAGATTCATCTCATATACTCTCCATGTTCTACTATCTATTAGCACAGGCTGGTTAAGTATGTTACTCACTCTTTATTGATGACTCTCTTTCTTTTAATATAACCCTTTTTTTTTCTTGTTAATCGAATATAAGGTCTAAGAGACATACTAGCGGTAGATGATTACTAAATTAGGTTGTTTTAAGGGAGTATAGGGAAGAGAAAGAGGTGCTATATTATGAGGCTAACCAGGACTGATAATGGGTTACACTTGACTGGAAGAGGTTAAGTTTGTAATGATCGGAGGAATCATCCTCTCGGGAGTCTGTTCAACAATGCAGCACTTCTAGTGAAGAATCTGTCAGAGTGGCACTTCATCCCCGGCAATTGAAAATGAAGGGAATAAGGACGAATCGACTGTGTAAATAGCATAGGGATCCGGCTGTGAAGGTCTAGACTAGTGGAACTAAGGAATGCAATTCGCCCAAACATCTGCTCTGAGTATAGCGGTAGAGTCGGGAAAGGCTAGCAACATTACGTTTGTGGGATAGATAATGTAGGAAGGAAAAAAATTAATTACCCACACGGCTGCACAAACGCTTTTGAACTCTGTCGAGGTCGGAAAGTGGGGATCGGGTAGCGCTAAACCAAATGTGAAAGCAATAGTCCATTTGGGGATCAGATATGGCTCTTGGGAAGATAATGCGTGGCAGAAGGAGTTAGGTACTTTCTGGTGCGGTACAAGTAACCGATGATTCTTTCCAGCGTCTTTAGCGATGGATCGTATATGCGAGTTACACTGGAAGTCTGGTGTGATCTTGAGCACCGACAGGTAAAGAATCTCATTGTGATTATAACCGTTTGTCATAACTGGAGAAAGCTTGGGGTTTACTCGGTGATGATAAAATATTGCTAACTTGGTTTGGGAGCTACTGAATGTTAAAAGCCAATTTTCTCCCATTGCATTGTTAAAGCTAGATCAGAGGAGGGGGTCAGCTGTCAGGTTCTGGTCATCTGGAGTTTTGGAAATCGTGATATTTGATATTTCTGGTATATATCATTGATTTTATATACAAACCCTAATTGTAAATTTATCTATTATAAATTTACATTATACCTTTTCTTATTCATTTATCTGCCGTGTCCCTTCAGAACGGGGGCGATCATGGCTCTCCACAACTTCCATTGTCCCTACTATAAATAAGCATCTTAAGCAACTGAAAAACTCTAAAAGAAATTTAAAAGAATTTCTGAATACGTTGACTCATGCTGTATTTAATGGTTCTATTGTTATATTGAACTATCATTCTTTTCTATTTATTAAACCCAAGTAAAAATATTAAACAACAATTTTAATATCTTACCGACATCTTCTTGCGTATGAATTAAACAATACGAGTACTGTGGAAAATCTAAGTTGCTTATTAAAAAGAAACCAGTAATCCAAATGTTTGTCCTCAGTGCGTCATTTCCACCGCAATACACTGATCACGTATCCCGTGCGGTACCCGTATTCAATAATAAAAAATCGGGATTTTTATGAACCGTCTGTATAATTGAGACCATATATTTTCTTCAATGGACTTAACGATAAATCAAAATTATAACCAGTAAATCCTCCATGTCAGTTTGTATTTATTCCATTTTAATATTTATCTGTTTATTTTAGAACAAATGACTTGATAGATTTTGTCTTCTTGTTTCCTTCTCTCTCTCCTATTTTGTCTTCCTCCCTGATTATGGTAAATATAATAAATTAACATGTATTTCGTACTGATTTATTTCATGTTTGTTTAACGGTACATCAAATCCTTGTGGGTCATTTAATGTCGAAATTTAATTTTCTTGGGCGCTTTGAAGTAATAAAAATATGATATATGTTATTCTGCTTTCACAGTTGAGTACATGGCAGATGATACCCAGCTTTTGTGAATATATATGTTTGTGTGGACATAATTACTAAATGTGGTGATATGTGTGTTTTATTTTGTAGTTTTGAAGTTATATATGTTGGATTACAGTTTGAATTCTTTAAGAAATTGTAAGATATTATATGGATTATTGTCATGAAAGAGTTCTTTCATGTTAGTTGTTTGGTTGATTTTATTTCGCGGCATATCAACACCTCTATGGGTTATTTAATGCTGAAATCTAAATACGAAACGGGAATGCCTTCAACTGCAGATAAAATACATTGTTGATAACTTTGCTATAAATACGTATTGCTGGTAATTTTACTACAAAAATGTATTTTTATACATTCACAGTGTTTTTTGTGGGGGTCACTATTTGTCTATAACTGGGACCCTAACAGGTGCTACTACCCTGGGTCAGGGTGGACCTGGGAAATATAGCAACCGTATATCCATTCTCCATACATTATCGTTGAAGATTTTTTTTCTTAAGAAAGGAAATGAGACTCATGTTGTAAACTCTACTCATTCATATATTCATCTACCTGTCTCCCTCTTCATAGAAATGTTATTGTTATTTCCTTTGTCTTTTTGGTTGCCTGGCCTAGAAAACGATAATGTAACATAGTTAATGAATAACACTTTAATTGTAAGCACCTCACTTTAGAGCGGTGTTCAGCTAACTAGACGCACAAACAGTTACGACTTAAATAACTTCGATCTCGACTGTACCCCTCCATAATTTATTGTTATCTGTCATACAGAGCTTAACTTAATAAATAAAGGCATCGTGCTGTGAGGCGATAAGTAGTAACCTCTTCCCATTGTTCATTTTTGGTGTCGTGGTTCTAATAATCAGCAAATGGCCAAGACTTATTGCCTTGCGATGTTTGAAAATAAGTTTAGTAAATATTTTGGATACTAGTAAATCAGTGGTTCTCAACCATTTTAAGCAGTAGCACACCTAGGAGAAAATAAATATATCACAGCACACTTAGGAACATTTTTAACGGGTATAAATTTAAATGTTATTAAAAAAAATAGATGTTTTAAATGCACACACGAATATGGACTTACTTTATTTCAAAGTTTCTATTCAAATATTTATGCAGCTTATTTAGTGTGAAACATGTGTCTGGTGGGGTTTTTTGTGTGTGGGGGGTGATTTCTTCAATGTTTGGTCGAATGTGTATTTATTCGAATACTAACATTGTATTATTAGTACCTCCACACACTCACGCATATACCTATGCCGTGACAATTTTTCGTAGCACACTTAAGAGGCGCTGCGCAACGCACGGTGCCACGGCGGTTGAGAATCACTGTTTTAAATGGACCAATTTTTGGTTGATTTATTTAAAGCTATATATATATATATATATATATATATATATATATCAATTATTATTGGGCTATTTAATGTCGAATGTCTTCTTCTCCTTCTTCTTCCCTTCCTCCTCTTCCTCCTTTTTCTTCTTCTTCTAAGAGCCAAATTCTCAATACCATATTTCCTATTTATGTATACGAGAAATTCAAGCAGCCTTACGGCCACATCATGTTGAAACACCGGTTCGCGTAAGATCACCGAAGTTAAGCAATATCGAGCGAGCCTGGTCAGTACATAGAAAGGTGGCCACTTGAGAATACCAGGAGCTGTAAGCTTGAGTGAGCGATTGGTGGAATGGAATATGGCTCGAGATTGTTGACCGGATAACAGAGTTCAAATTCCTGTTGTAATCGTTATATTCATTTATCCGAAAATACACTTAAGAAAGGTATGAATACAGATTTTCTCCCAACCACTATGGGGTTAATTAGTAAAGCTGATATCACTAAATCTTTATTATCCCCCACTTCAAATTCTTTCAATCTAAACATGTTTTTTGACTATAAATAACCTGCAAAAGGTCGATAAGCCGTAAAAAACAAATCAATCGTAACTGGCAGTCAATTTATTAAATATATCATCAAGGGTTGCCATCTAAAATCAGCCAACCAATCATAACAAATTTCCGTTCTATTTACTTACGCACAAACAGCCCGGGAAAAGGTATGGATCCACCTCTTGTACTCCCAGCTATCGGTTAATTAGTAAGATTTATATCAGTCGAACTGGATCGGACGTCACGCCAACCATCAGGGTTCTACATCAAGATCGGAAGGTGATTAAGGTGGCATTTTTTGCCATAACATAGCTGGTCAATGTTGGTGGTTGCTGGGCGATCAACCCGTCTTGTTCTATGACTAGACACCTAGTCATGGAGCAAGACGAAAAAAAAGAAGACTTGTATCGCTAAGCAGTTATTATCTCCAGAAAAATTCTTACAATCTAAAAATAATTTTTGGCTTGAATTATTCTGTAAAAGGTTAAAAACCGTAGAAAACGAATCAATCAAAAAAAAAAAATGAACAGTATTTTTCTGATCCTCAGCAAATGTCCTTTTCGTTTGCATTTTCCCTAAAAGCAATGAGTTTACCTGTGCCTTCCATATTATTCTTAACATCCTCCTCTAGATCCGCGTCTGTCTTGCCTCAGGTCTCCTCTTCATCTGTGAGGAGATTTCTCATCATTCACTGCCATATAGAAGGATTGATATTAAACAGCAGATCATTAATCTTTGTTTGTAACGATATTTTATTGTTTCTTAATATTTTTTTTACAAATAGGCTAAAATAGGATAAAATAGACACAAATCTATCTTGCCTGACCCGGTGAAATAGCCTCTTCCAAACATTTTAGGTTCTCGAATGCCTCATACTCTCTTTCATTGCACCTCCGAATTTCAGTGTCATATTTCTTTATCATCTGTTATAACACTTCCCAGTGAAATGTTAGTACTTACTTGATTTTGTCACCCCCAGTATGTATCTCGCATCGTTGGCACCCCCTTCAGGGAACTCCAATTCCTGGAGTTTTCATTATGTGTCTGCCATTAACACGTTGTCATCTGCATATCTTATGTTGTTAAGATTGCGCTGAACAATAATAAATCGTTACATGCCTTCTAGTACTCTTAGAATCGCCTCGTTATAAAGGTTAAATAAACCCGATAAAAAAGGCATTCTTGATTTCCACTCCTTTGTGTGTGTGTGTGTGTGTGTGTGTGTGTGTGTGTGCGCGCGTGCGTGCGTGTATGTGTGTGTGTGTGTGTGTGTGTGTGTGTACGGTGAGTTCTCATAAATCTATTTATTCATTTGAGAGAAGCCTTTTTACCGTCTTTTAGCATGGCTGATGCTAACCTCCAGGAACGTGACTCATTAACCCATCTTGGACTAAGGTTTTAAGCTGACATTAAGTAGAAAGAGTATATTGAGGGCAATGGCTGAGTCTACAGCTAAGAAAGTCGCTTCACTATGTCACTAAGACACAAGAGGTTACAGAGTGTTAGAGTATAAGAAGAAAGATACTATAAAGTAGAGAAGACAATAACAGAACAAGGATTAAGACGATAGAAGATAACAATTGAAATTGCATCTAAATTTTTGAAAATCAAAGTTGACAGGAAAGCAAGAAACCGGAAAAGAATTCCACAAGCGCGAAGTACGATAGAAGAAACTGTTAGTATAGGAATTACGGTTACATCTAGTCATTTGATTTGTAATATGATGAGAACGTACCGCCAACCCAGAACTGCGATTAAATTCATAAAGTCTGTTTTAATGGCTATAATAAAATTATCAAAAAACGGTGAAATAAACTTCGGTCTTTGACCACGAATGAAAACAACATTAGCAAACGACATAAAGGTCGGATAATAGAATTTAAGTAATGGAACTATTTTACCTGAATCTCTACTATAAAACCAAACCATAAATCGTGCCTGAGAAGTCTTGCACTTGACTTAACTAGTATGCGAAAAAGCTCGCATATATTAAACATTGGCACGAAGCATCTTATATGAAAGTGCAATAAATCCTGGGAATGAGACTGCTGTCAAGCAGGAAACAAATTATTAAAAAAAAAACTTGTTTAGACGTTTTATGTAAACAATAAAAAAATGCATGCATATCATTAAAGCGTAGAAGTAGAAACTTGAACTAACTTTAAAAATTATTGTTTTCTTTTTTTAGCTGCGGAGAAAAGTACGAATTTTGTTTAAATAAATTCTCTGCAAGCAAGGCGATAATGCCGCTAAGACGCAAGGGGCCACTGGGAGTTAAAGAGAATGAAAAAAACATTAGAAGGAAGCGGATACCCAAGGAATGAACCTTTACTCCAGCTCAAAATACTGGGGAGACGTCTACTCCTATTGAGATAAAAATAAACAAATAGAAAAAACAAAAAGAATCTCAGATTTTAGGCGGAATTATTAGAAGTATTGAGTTCAGAATGAACCGGAAACCCAATCACAAACAGGAAACAAGAGAGACAAACCTCTACTCCTATTCAAAAGACCGGAGAAAGGTGGGAACCGAACGATAGGTGTGTAGCGGGCCGTGCGGGTGAAGATGTGAAGAGATATCAGAAGGTTAAACTTTCCTGCTGGCCGGTCCAGCTACATCAGAATGTCGGAGTTTAATTAAGTCCAAAGAAGACAAAGAAAACAAACAAGAGCGATATACATGGGTAAACAAATATATATTATGGGTAAACAAATATATTAATACACGAAGACATGAAAAGTTACATAGTGTTTGTATGGAGAAGTTATGTGTGTGTGTGTGTGTTGTGTTGAGTGTCCGGACGTACGTGTATTGTCCTTAGCGTGTTCCCAGAATATGGGAAACGCTGTATCTGTGAGATGTCACATATTGGCTTAAGTGAAAAAGAGAAAGTTTTACCTCGCCTCCGCGCGAGGTTGCGGCCCAAGGTCTGAGTCGAAAAAGTGAAAGAGAGAGAGAAGGGTCAGCCAGTATTTATAGTCAGGGGAGAGAGACCTCTGTTGCAGGATTAAGGAACTGAGGGGGAGCTAACTCCGACAGCTGTACCATTATATTTCTATACGGGAATAGTGTTGGAAGTATAGAGTTAATGTAGAATTTAGAAGGAACCGGAATCCCAATCCTAAACTGGAAACAAAGGATAAATCTCTACTGTTCAAAAGATCGAGGAGCAGTGTTAACCGGACAATAGGCGAACCTATCTAATCCTATTATGAAAAATAAATGAATAAATAGTAAATAAAATTTCAGCGTTTAGGCTGATAAGTTAGATATATATAATTAGTAAACATTAATAGACTTACTATAGATATTTTATTTGATGGAAGATAATTTCACCACTCTCTATATAAACTACAAGAAGACAGATTGCATGGTCATCAGTAAGTGGATGAGCCTGAAATGCGATTTGCAGGTCAGGAACACTAGAATCAAGCAGACGCGGAAGTTTAAATATCTAGGAAGCGTTCTGACAGAAGACGGTAAATGCGACTCTGAGATCTGTAGACATATTGGGATGGCAAAAGACATATTCCAAAAGCTAGGCAGAGTAGGAGGATTTCTTCGGTAACAAAGAAAAGAATACTGAGCTGTTACGTGACATCTGTCCTTCTTTACGGCAGCGAAAGTTGGACGATTTCCTCAAAGATGAAGAAGAGACTCGAGGTGACAGAGATGTGATTCTACAGAAGGATGCTGGGGATATCATGGACCGAGCGTGTGAGCAACGATGAGGTCTTAGAGAGGATGCAAACAAGGAGGAGACTTATACTTAACATCAGAAAGAACCAGCTGAAGTTTCTGGGACGCATAATGAGGAAGGAGGACCTGGAGAATCTGATACTCACAGGTCGAATAGAGGGAAAGAGAAATAGGGGAAAACAACGCCTGACATAAGTGGCGGGCTTAAGCAAGTGGATGACAGAACGTGGTCTGAGGAGGAAGCAAGGGGAAAGAACTCGTTGAGAGTTGCAAGTGATAGAAGGAGGTCGATAGCCATGATGGTCTACGTCGTGAAAGAACATGGCTCATAAAAAGAAAGAAAGAAAGTGACGCTGTTGGCGTATACTAAGCCCCGATGTTAAGTCATCGTTCGATGATCTTTGTGAATCTCTTTTGACATTTCCAAAAAGGACATTTCTTCCTCAGTAATTTTGTTATTTTCTTTTTTCAGCATTTGTTAGATCCTTTCCATTACCTATGTCTCGACATAGTTATTTATTGCTTCAATTGAAACAATTGCGGCACAGTGCCAAAGGGGGGGGGGAATGGTCTAAAGGTGGTAAACATTTTCTATCCTAGACCTAGCTAATCAGGTTCATGTATTCTTTACAATTTATTCATTCACCACAAAAACTAACCCGTCGCCATCCAATAGTACTTATACCAGAATACCACAAATTCTCAGGGAACCTAGAAAAACACCATGATATAAAAGTTTCATTATGTACAAACAGTTCAAATGTCACTTAATTGTTTTTCTTTTCTTTATTCTTATAAAACATATAAAAAAATATATGCTCAGGAAATGAGTCGAGGGTTGAGGAATGAACCCAGAAAACGAAACTAAAAAAGAAAACAAAGCAAGTAAATTAGGCAGAACAAATGTAACTAGGCTCCAATCACCCAACAAAAATAAGAGAAGCCGCTGTATTCTGCCTTTGGACAGAATCAAGAAGCACACTCACTAACGAAGATAAAAAATTAAATGACGGTGTGAGAAAATATAAAGGCTGGTCCAGTCGAGATGAAAAAAGTGGACAAAAACAAGCTGTGGAGATTGAGAATCCAGGCCATGTCTCAACATATATTATGGAGAAAAAGAAAAAATGCTTTTATTAGATTTCAGCAGCCTTAAATTAATATTAGTTTAATTTGCATATTAACTTCAAAATGAAGTCCATATAATAAATCCAATAACTTTAATAAAACATGCTGAGAGTACCTAAAAAAATAACTCAATCTTTGTTTTGACGTCTAGGTTAATCTTAAAATTTGACAAAACTTATACCAATCAAATTCGAGTTATTGTGTTTTATGTAATTTGCATAACTTCAAACGGGCTGTAATATATCTACATAAATCCACACACACAAATGCTAACAGACAGATAGATAGATAGATAGATAGATAGATAGATAGATAGATAGATAGATAGATAGATAGATAGATAGATAGATAGATCAATCAATCAACAGACACATGAATAGAGAGATAGATGTAAACGAAGGATGTTACAAACTTAACCAAAAAGATTTTTAAAAATGTCAGGTTATTTGTTCAGATTTATAGCAGTGGATAAAGCCAAGAACTTTTCAGCACCCCTAAAGTTAGTTATGTATTTGGACAGCAACCCCTCTCTAATACATATTTTATTAAAACTAACCGATGAGCTACTTCTAAGGAGTATTCTGTTCTGCGTTTTCTTGCGAGCGAACAAAAAATTGGCTTTTTTAGGACATTGTGACAATTAGCTTCCCCATTATTGTTCGGTCTGATCGTTTTCTGCTAATATATTAGTCATTATTTGATGTTTTTGTCTCTACTGTTGTAAATGGTGTCTAAGTCGCTGAAAGGTAGACATATTCTTAATTCCCGAACGCCCATTAGATTGTGGCTGTGTTCGAAGTGGAAAAGGCGAGCACGGAGATTAGAAAAAACGACAGAGCGTAGGTTGTAGAGAGGAGGCAAAACTGTTCCGAGATATCTGTCTTTTCACACATATGCTTGTCGTTCTGTCAGTATCCTCATTGATAGAAAAATGTATAGATATTTATACAGATAGGCACAAAAGTAAATTCTGATTTTGAAACTAAGTACATGGGAAGAACACACGTTGTAATCAATACAATTGTCCTCGCAATGTTCACTGGTAATATCTATCAATATTACAGTCGTGTGACAGTCGTGTGAAGCAACCGGGCCGAAACCAATGGAGACCAGTAAATGCGTATACTACTAAAATCTGTAATAATTTTAGGGCATAATTTTATTCATCGCTGTTCTGAAAATTATTTATATTATTGACAGTCGGACTATTTTCTTTGTCTTTGTGTCTTGGGCAGGATAGTGCTGACTCCGACTCAATGGAAACAAGGCGAGAAATAAGAAAAAAAGACGAGATATCCCGAGACATGGTCAGCGGAACGAGAATAACCTACCAACATAGATTACATAAAAGGTTCAGTTCGAAATTCCCTAAAGATTTCCCAGAGTGACAAGCGAGGTCGGAGGTCACAACGGCTGACAATAACAAAAAAATGAGGACAACTTTCTGAATGTAAAAAATGTCAATTTTAAAGATTTATCTATCTAATGAGTTTTTTCATTGAACTTAGAGATTTTTATAAAAGATAAACGCGTTACTGATTTTCAAGTACTTGGTACACTGAAATCACTCACGTTATCTATAGTGATTATCTCCCCTGACTAAAGATGGCAAAAAAAAAAAATGAATGGAAAAACAAATTGGTTAAAAATGAAATGTGATGAATTTTCTTTTTTAGACTTTAATTCGTCGTATTTATACGCACTATCTATTACTAATAGTACATTTAAAGAATTAAAAAATCATACCGCCCACATCGAATTCTATATTTAAACTCGGAGCTCAAACAAGACATTTGTTCCTGACTTTTCTTTTCATAACTTCGTGAATATGTTTTTCTTTTCTACATCAAAGAACACATGACGACCGTGAATCTGTTACACATCTCCGTATTCTTCCGAAAGGTATTCATAGCCAATGTATAGAATAATCGCTTTTGGGTTTTAAGCATTTCTAATGGTAAATATATACATTACAGGTATTTATATCTACATGATATATATACGTACGTAATGTATATATTTACCATGAGAAATGCTTAAAGCCCCAAAGAGATTATTCTATATAATAGTTATTTTATATAACTTTTATATATATATATATATATATATATATATATATATATATATATATATATATGGGCATATTTATTTATGTATGTATACATATAGGCATATTTTAAAAGGATAGAATCGCTTAGATGGAGAATTATTAAAAAATAATGGTTACTATTTGTGAGCATTAATGTCGAATATCTTCTTCCTCTTCTTCTACGTCTTCGTCGTCGTCTTCTGTCTTCCGCGTCGTTTTCTTTTTCTTCTCCTACTTTTTCTTTGCCTTCCCTTTTCTCCTTCGCTTTCTTATTTTCTTCTCTTTTTCTTTCTCTTCGTCTTTTTTCTTTCTCCTGTACTTCTTTTTCTTTGTTTTCCTTTTTTCATTGTCTCTGACATCTTTTTCTATTTTCTTTTTTTCTTTTTCTTTGTCTTCTTCTATGTCCTGTGATCAGTACGTCTTGTAAGTGTTTTTTATAACTTTTATACAGTGTAACCCGGATATAAGAGACCCGGATATAAGAGATTTTATCTGGTCCCAAATTGTTCCCATACTTACCTAAACAAAATAGACCAAACCCGGATATAAGAGAAACCCGGATATAATATACTTCTTCTCCGGTCCCGACAACTCTCTTATATCCGGGTTACACTGTATAACCTCTTATTATAGTGTGTGTGTGTGCGTGTGTATTTGTGCGCACGCGCGTCCATATTAGCGCGTATGCATTTTCGGGTGATTTTGGTGCATTTTAAAAAATACATAAAACATTTTGAAAAATACATAAAATCTTTTTCAAGTGAATACATCTTCGGCACATCATTTGAGAATATATACATAAGTGGATACGTACATGCATACATATACACATATGCGCACAAACATGCATATGTATATGTGTCTGTGTGTGGGTGTGTTTGCAAGTATGAAAACTATGATATGAAAAATATATTTTAATAATAGTGAGCAAGTGAATGTCAATCTGGAAAAGAAACTGTTATGCATTTGCCTATTATTTTGACGTAATTTTATATCTTATATATATATATATATATATATATATATATATATATATATATATATATATATATATGGTTGAACACAGATTCCGTTTTAGCAGAAAAAACTATCGCCATTCGGAATTGACATAAATATCCACACTTCTTATATTTACACGCGCTCTATCCCTTATAGTGAGCAGTTTTACTTTATAAATATAGTTTATCTTAAAAATGTATTTTGTCATATATATATATATATATTAACATGATATGAAGCCGATATTTAACATTTATACGTACGCAGAAAAACTTCCTTTTAAAGGTTTTGCTATCTTGTATTTTCTTTCCCCTCTATAAGTAAATATATATACATCTACGCACGCACACACACACACACACACTCATGCGCACACCCACATACGCAAACATTCAAACACATACACAAACACATATATATATATACACACACACATACGCACGCACACACACACACACACACACACACACACACACATATATATATATATATATATATATATATATATATATATATATATATATATATATATATATACATTATAAGCTGTTACATCAGAAAATGCAAGTTACCGCGACAAAAATGCATATTTGTTTCAACATCTATTTCATCTATCAAAACTCCAAAGATTGTTAAAATATATATTGGGAGCACAATGAATACCTTTAAAAAACGTGTGTATATCTTTCATCCTAGATTTATGTTGACAAACGGAATATGACTTAACTTTCTGAACATTTTTGGAAATTGAAAGACGAAAACAAAACACCTAAATTTAAATGGAAAATTCTTAAACAAGCCAGAATCTGTAGATCCTTGATTGAACCGTGTTTCCTTTGTCTACAGGAGACAATTGAGATAATTAAACACTTGAATAATGATCAATTATTAAATCGGAAATACGAAACTACGGTAGGCATATTAAGAAATTAACCTTAGAATCTTGGTAAACTTTATAACTCAATAATCATTCCTCTTATGTTATATTACCTTTATATAAACATTTTAATGTTATCCCTAGTGGTTTATTCTTGATTAAGGTATTAAATACGTTAGTATTGCTAAATTACTGGTAGTAAGGTTAGCCGTGAATTGAATTATAATTATTTTACTTGTGATGTTGTTTGATAATAGTTTTTTTAATTTAATATAAATATATAAAAGTCATATAAATGTTAAAAATTTAATTTGTATTCTAATTTATAATGTAAGGTTGGTATAGTTAAGTAGATGTTTTGTTTATATATGGTTTTTTATATATATATTATAAATTAACTGATTAAAAATATGTTTTTTTTCGCTACAAAGTAATAACCATGTTTCAAAAATGGAAGCTAAAAGTTTCGAATTTAATTTTGTTATTAAATTAAAGACATTAGTTCCATAGTTACATTCGAAAGCAGGGTTATGTTTAGGGATGGGTAGGGATGTATTTTTCAACAAATTCTGACATCCGCTAAATGCATGTCGTCTGGGTTTTTATAAAACATTTTATTTTTAAGGGCAAAAATTCTTACGGTATTTTATCTATTTGTATAATTAAAGATTTGTTGGGGCTGTTTAGGCTAGAATATGTTTTATTTAACTACAATTTAAAAAATGTTTAATAGACTATATTTCTTTTTAAGACCAAGTAAATGTATTAGAATTACTTACAGTATGTAAAATTATTTTTTCATATCGAGTATAAGTATGTGTATTAACAGGTTATTTTTTTAAGTAAAATTTATAACAATGACGTCAAGGATAGCTAAATTATTTCACTGATTCAGTAAACTTGTATTTTTTATAAACTTATATATAACTCATCATAACCATAAATGTCAGATTGCAATACATATTTCTATGTGAACATATACTCCAACATTAGAGCAATGTAGATACTCATAGGAATTTATATAATCCAGGAGAAAGGGTGCTTTTCTATTTTTTAAGGTGGTCTTTGTGTCTGCATTTTGATATGAGTTCACTCCGAAGGTTAAGTAAATTCTCCTGGTTTTTATATTTAATTATAAGTATTTTCTCCAGCAGACGAAGGTTACAACGCTCCCTGAAGTTTTTAGGAGTTTGAGCTCTGGATTTTGAAATTCATATCCAGAGCTCAAACGCCTAAACACTTCAGGGAGTGTTGTAACCTTCGTCTGCTTGAGAAAATACTTATAATTAAAGATTAAAAAATAGGAGAATTTATTTAACCTTCGAAGTGAACACATATCAATATGTAGACACAAATACCACCTTAAAAATAGAAAAGTAATTTTTCTCCTGGATTATATAAATTCCTATCTGTATCTACATTGCCCTAATGTTGGAGTATATGTTCACATAGAAATATTTATTGCAATCTGACATTTATGATTATGATGCGTATATATAGATATATATATATGTGTGTGTGCGTGTGTGTTGTAATTTGTATGGTTGACTGAATATGTATTTGCTTGTGGAAAAATGTGTATGTGTGTGAATACGTATGCATATGTATATATATATATATGTGTGTGTGTGTGTGTGTGTGTGTGTGTGTGTGTGCAGGTGTTTGTGTATGGTCATATTTTGGGTTTCTTGATACATATAGGTGTGTTTGCTAGAATATTGTATTTAGAGAGAAATTTATGGATGTATGTGCATATATATGTGTGTGTATATGTGTATACGTATGCGTGTATATGTGTATATGGACGGATGAAAAATGATTGGGTAATTGATCTGTAATTTGTCCTTAAACTATATATATATATATATATATATATATATATATATATGGAAGGAGGTATATATACTAATATGCGAATATATGGTGCTAACTGAAATTATTGTTAGCCGGGCATGTGATGGATTTATTATTCTTATTATTTTATTATTTTTTCATGATGATGTTTATTTTTTATTATGTTGTTTACTTCTCTATACTAGTAATATGTCCCGTATGACTATCCTTGTTGCAGTGTATGTATTATGGGTGAAGAAAGAATATATATATATATATCCCTATATATACATTTTTACCAAGTAGGATACTACCCGGTAACCGGGTTAAACTAGTCTCCTTTAAATTATTGTGGAATACGTCTTTATCTAAACTCATAAACTTAATAAATATACACTAGGGGATTAGCCCCGATCTAACTTTACCTTAGTTTAAAGTACCTTCATGTCCTGCTAAATCTTTATAAATACATCTAGGACATAAATGTTCTGAACTCTATGTCTATAGCCGTTATAAATATGTTTCTCTGAATATAATTATTAATCATTTAATTCAAATTTCTTACGTATTTTAATTTAAATTTCTTGCTTAATTATATAAAAAGCTTATGAAATTTTTTCGCTAATTTCGAAATCTTTAAAATTGTCCTCTTTTAATATTATTTACAAATAATTTGTTGAAAGAAATTATATCAGCATTGAAATTTGGTTGCTGACAGAAACAGGCGGGATTTTTTACACTGAACTAACTGCATTTTAAGACGCTCCACCATCCCCAATCACTTCCACCATCATCAAATGACATACTGAAGTCAGTATATCAAAATAGGTCAACACTCCCTCTTTTCTCTCTAAATAAGACAGCAATATCTCTTGATTATAACACGGAATATTTTCTCCATTTCATTTGTGATTTGTTTGTAGGTCTTGAAGATTGAGAGCTGCTTTTTTAGAGCTCTCATGAAATAAAAATTATTATCTATGGGATTTTAAGTGTTTTATATTCTTTAATTAATAATAATAATATGTATATAGATAGATACATACGTACATACATATTGATAGAAAAGTAGAATGTGCATATATATATATATATATATATATATATATATATATATATATATATATATGGATGTGATAACACAGACGCATGCGCATAACCCCATCCACCTCTACCCACACATCAGTACATACAAACGTATTGTGATTGAGAAAGAGAGAATGATCGTCCTGTCTTTTCCATGTATTTCCGATTACTTAAAAGCTTCTAAAAATATAATCCAGTCAGAGAGAGACTTTAATACAAACATGTCTTTAGATCTTTCGTCCGTCTACTTAGACATAAAAACGAGAAAATAAAAGACGAACATTCGATAAATTAACTCTGAAAAAGACTACCTATTTAAAATTTATATATGTGTACGAACGAATATATACATGCCAGCAGTATTGGAAATCCTGAAAATACACATTACGATCTATACTTATTGTAGTAGAAACATTTCCATCTTATCTGATTATGTCTTTGAATACATAGATACATACGCATACTTGTGCATATATATATATATATATATATATATATATATATATATATATATATATATAAATAAAAAGGAAAGAACAGTAAGATATAAAATCCGGTGTTCTTATAGATATTTTTATTTTTACACAATAGTGCTCTATGTAAATTTAAATTTACAGAGCATTAATATTATAAATTAAATTCAGGGGATTTAGCTTCCATTTCTGAAACATGGTTATCACTGTGTAGCGGTAAAACCATATTTTAAATCTATTAATTTATAATATATATATATATATATATATATATATATATATATATATATATATATATATTGTTGTTGTTGTTGTTGTTTGAACGTTATTTTAGTGATATATGTATATTTGAGTAGAAGCTATCTTTTTATTTATATTTCCATCTACCGGCCTGAATATCCCAGTTTTTTAGAAACATAAACGTTCTCTGCATATTTTTCTGCCAGAGAACATATTTTGCACAAATATAGATATCCATTACAAATAACGTTTAAACAATATAAACGGATTAATAAAGGAAAAATCAATTCATAAATGTTTTCCTTCTCCTAGACGGTTGCCATTTAAGGGTATAGGACTCAATAAGGTCAAGGAGTGATGGATTCAAACCTTTCCCAGCAGTATTAACATCCAAGGAAATATAATAAGCTCGACTGGCATTCGAACTGGAATTCCTCAGTACACGCTGCAATCCATTACCCTATTGTGCCTGCATTATGGAATATAGAGGAAAGAAACAAAACTTAAAAAGAACATTCCTTGGCCTTTAATCTAACCTATATATATATGTGTGTGTGTGTGTGTTTGTGCGTCTGTGTGTTCAATGGTAGTTGGTTAGAGCCAGCTATTGTGAAGCTGATAATGAAAATTGCTCAATACGAAGTAGAGCCTATAAAATGCAAGAAAAGTTGGGAATAAAAAATAAATCCAGAGCTACTCGAGAAGAGATTCAATTTTAGTTCGACTTGGCTCGTATACAGGCATTAAATATGGAGAACTAGTTAGTGATATTTTTTTACCGGAAGTGAATCTCATCTCGGTTCATTTTTAGATATTAGAAAGCTTTTTAGTGTTTAAGAATCTTGTCCTCTAATTTCGTAGGCTTAAAATTGAATTTACCCTGACGATCCTTCAATTCGAGTGTGACACTCGAGTAGCTCTGGTTTTATTCTTTACTCTGCACTTGTCATACATTATATATGTATAACACACACACACGTACACACACACACATATATATATGTATATATATATACATATATGTATATATATATATAACATATAAAAACCTCTTGAAATGTCTAAAGAAGTGGTTGCAAGCACGTCCTTTTCTGTCATATACAACCAAGCATGTTTGAAAGAAAGACTGAGGCCCCAATATATATATATTGGGGCCTCAGTCTTTCTTTCAAACATGCTTCGTTGTATATATATATATATATATATATATATATATATATATATATATATATATATATATATATATATATATATATATGTATATATATGAATTTAGATCAAGTATTGATTTGAACAGGAAACAGATTTGAAAAGGAACAAATAGGAATATTTTATAAATCTAAAACGTTTCGCTTTTATTAAAGATTTATCTAGTATGTTTAATGTTATATTATATTAAAAATAGTCAAGTTACCTTTTTCTCTGCCATATTTCAGTCTCGAAAGTTGCTTTAATAAAAGCGAAACGTACTAAATGCATACTCGTTTCATATTTGTTTTTTATCCCATTATATATATATATATATATATATATATATAATTATATATATATATATATATATATATACACACACATATATATATATATATATATATATATATATATATATATATATATATATATATATATATATATATATTGTTTGATGAACATATTTCTTCCAGAGGTGTTATAAATGCAGTGCTCAATGTTATGAGGCAGAGGTATAAGCATATATTTGTAAATATACATAATATCCAACGTCGAGATAGCACAACTCGGAGTTTCATTCAATTGCTGCAATCTTCAGGCTCAAATACAGTCTGACCGTTAATTCGCGTTCTCGTGGTGATGCTTCAAAATTTTGTGTTAAAATCTAGTGTTTCAAACAAGTTTAAACACTACATTTTGAATAATCACCACGAGAACGCGAATTAACGGTCAGATTGTATTTATATCTGAAGATTGAAACTCGTGTTATCGACGTTGAATATTATATATTATATTGTGTATATTCACAAACATATATATATATATATATATATATATATATATAAATATATATATTATTTATATTCCCTAATATATATATAAATATATATATAAGCGTGTGTGTATATATATCTGTGTGTGCGCCTGCGCGCGTGTGTGTTATAAGCAATTCACCCCAAGCAAGGCGGGAGTACCACTAGCACGTAACGGTTACAGAGAATTGAGAACAAGAGTATAGAGGCATATTAGGAGAAAGGGTACAGAGAATGACGGGGAACAAGCTCAGGGTGTCAGATGTCGATTAACATTACACTTGAATATTTGAAGTTTATGGGCATCGGGGAAGCAAGCAAGTAGGAGTTCTACAGACGGAAAGTGTAGGAGAAGAAGCTGTTTGAGTAGAAGAGACGCTTACATTTAACCGTTTTGACAGTGAAATGGTGGGACCGAGATGCCAGCCAGGTAGTACGCTTAAATTCAAGTAGTCCCGGAAACAGCGAAAGTAGCTCGTCGGAATAGTTGTCATGAAAATACTAGTAGAATTCACAGAGGGGGGCCACGTCACGTCTGTAGGATAGTGATTGTAGATTAGATGCCATATCAGGACCTATCATCTTGCATAATCGTCTTGTGGGATCAAGCCTGATTGTGGGCTCCAGGCAGTGTTTTGTGACACTCGCTGTCTTATCAACATTTGCTTTTTTTTTTTTCGATATACATCACAAGTAAAACTAAACACAACTGGCGAAAAGTTAAAAAATTTTAGCAGATTTTGAAGTTATTGTAGGGTTTTTTATTTTTCGTTCAAATTTGTGAATTTATTTTGCACATGCTAAGTTTCGAAACAAAAATCACTATTTTTTTTATCCATAATGATATGGATTTGCTAGAGTTTATAATTAAAAATAAAATTTTAATTTAAAAATAATAACATTGATTAAACATCTAATTTGCTTTCTTTTTGTTTACACATTTATTTTCACTTATCCTGGGTTTTTTGTACATCAGATAACAAAGAAGCCTTTCTCATGAGTCTTTTTGTTTGATTTGGTTTGGTTTATTTTGTTTTACGGTATATCATCATCAATGGGTTATTTAATGCCGACAAGATTTTTTAGATAGGTTCGCATGAATAGAATATGTATTCTTCGTAAGAAATCAGTTTGTAGATAAGGTTTCATTGTCGGATTTTTGCGAAGAGGGTTTTTGTCGAGAGTCAAATGTATTGCTGGTAGTATTTCTTTTTCAAAAAAGTATTACTGGTAATATTTATTTTTGCAAAAATGTATTGCTGGTAATATTTTTATCAAACATGTATTGCTGGTATTTTTACTAAAAAAATATTTTTACACTTTCGTAATGTTTTGACCTCAATTTAAAGGTTAACTATTTGACCATAACACGGATCCTAACAGGTGCTACCACCCTAGGTCAGGGTGGACGTGAGAACAACATCAATTAAGAGTTGTTTCCAAACTCCTCAAATCCAGCTGCCGGATGTAGTTTATCGTCATACCCAGGACGCCTTATAAGTGTGTATGTGGGGGGGGATTACCCTCTCTGCAACATGAAGTCGGCGTATTCTAAAGTCCCAGCTGACTATTTTGGTGTAATAAAGAAAAAAATTGAGAATTACTGATGGAGAGAGGTAGACAGCCAAAACAGTTCATGTATTGAGTAAAAATCAGTAAGAGAAGTCTTTGATTTCTCAACAGATTGCCAAACTCTGATGTTAGAATAATGAATGCAATTGACCAATGTTATTTCCTTGATAGGCCGAACACGTTGCTTGAATGTTTATTACCAGTGGCCAATTTAATTTCCTCCATTGGTTATTTGATTATATTTGTTAGCTTTTCAAAATGATTATTTTGCAACAGAGCATTAAATTCTTTCATTATTTCTTTCTTATTCTCTTCTTGGACACACACGCATATATATATATATATATATATATATATGATTTCAGTTTCCGCATATCATTCTTTCTTTCAAATTTCTTTCTTTCTACTTTATATTTTCTTACAGTTTTCTTTCTTTCTTTGCTTTTGCTAGTTGTACATTGTATTTTCTACCATTTTCTCGTTTGTTATTATTTTTGTTTCTTTCATTCATTAATCTCTTCCTTTCTTCTTTCTTTCTTTCTTGCTTGCTTTTGCTGGTTGGGCATTATATTTCTACCATTTTCTCGTTTTTTATCTTTTTTGTTTGCTTCCTTCTTTTCTTTCTTTTTTTCTTTCTTTCTTTTTTTCTTTCTTTATGTCTTACTTTCTTTCATTTCTTTACCTGTTTATTTTCATTTAATATCCTTTTTTATTTCTTTCTTTCTTTCTCGTTGATATTTTCTTCCTGGTTCTTGTTGTTTCTTTCCACTTAACATTTTTCCTTTCTTTTTTTTTATCCTTTCTTGCTTGCTTTTGCTGGTTATACATTATATTTCCCGCCTCTTTCTTCTTGTATTCTTTATCTTGTTTGTTTGTTTGTTTCACTTATTCATTTCTTCATTTTTTCTTTCTTTTAACCTCATATTTTCTTCGATTTTCTTCACTGTTTCTTTATTTTCATTGAAATTTTTATTTATTTATTTTAGCTTTACTATTCGATTTTCTTATCTCCTTAATTTCCACTTTATATGCTTTCTTCGTTCTTTCTTTCTCTCTTTCCTTCTCATGTGTTAATCTTTTCACTTTATTTCCTAATGATTGTCTGGCAACAAATCTCCAAGTACGTGACTCTTGTGCGTTTTATTGTCTTCATCTCCTCATTTTATCGGATGAAATCGAGGTTATGACTGATGGATATGCTACACAAGAACGTCATGTCCAGCAGCGCATGTGTCAATGCGGGGAGGAAATTCTCTGTAGATAATTCTGTAAACAGAGCAGAAGAGTTATCTCCATTGCGTATTGTATATTTTATAGTGTGACGTTTGGATATTTATCATGTCATAGAAAAACATATAATCTGCTGTCTGATGTACGAGACGAAATATTGTTTTTGCTCGCTAAACCAAAATATTACGTCAAGATTTATTAGACCGATGCTTCAAAACATACATACACTGTTATACTTACCTATATAGCAGGAGTATCTATTCATTTATCGAATACTCAGCCATTAAAAAGCCTGAGGGTCACTCAAGGTAGAGGGTTATTGAATGGGGTGTTTGATACTAACGAAAGAGAGGAAGGAAGAAATGAATGTTATACCGATAAGGTGAATAGATAACGAATTAATCTTCGCTTGAACAAGTTAAGATTGTAGCGTTCAGGGAAGCATCCACGAGGTAGTTTGTTCCACAAAACTAACAGTTTTTGGAAAAAAATATATCCTCAGAATTGGAATACGGAGAAAATGTGCCATAGCGTGTCCATAGCTCTGAAATAGTTTAACTAAAGAATGGAGCTCATCAGAACATTTGCCAAGTGGATGGAGATAGATTAGCGAGAGGCTTGCAACGTTTTGTCTATGGGGAAAGAGGAAGCAGAGTGGAAAATAAGTCCCCCACCACAAAACTCCGTAAACGGTTTGGACTCGATCAAGGCTGGGAAGTGTAGATTGAGCAGCTCTACTCCAGATCGATAATGGTTGGCACCAGACTTGAATAGGTCACGATTGTGAACATCGGCTTGAACCGTTTAATTCCTGTAAGATTATTTGGTTATTATAATTTAATAACATTAAACAGTACCAAAGTGAAACGTATAATGCAACAAAACAATATCTTTTACTGCAACCAGATGCACAAAAAAGCATAAACAAGATGAATTCTTCATACGACGCATCATTTAACTGTCCATTAAACTCGTTGATCCCATCAAGCGTGTAAAACTTACAATATTCTATAGAAAATCAAAAACCGGCAACCTCATAATTACAAATAACAGTACGCCTATCAAATATAGACATATAATGTAGTATGTCAATTTTTTTGCTCGATACGAAAATGTGTCTCTTGTATTAAATTATTTATTTATATTGTATATACGTCGACGACAATTAGTAGAAGACTGACAAACCACTTGTGTGATCTTAGTGCCATAAAAAGATACACAACTCTCTCCCCATTTTAGAAAAATCTAAAATCATCATCATCCTAAAGAAATCTAATTGTATACGACGTCTTAAGATAATTGAGGCTCTATATAAAACAATCCAAGCCAAGCCTCAGATTTTACCCGATTTGACAATGGGAGTCTTGTGTTGGCTGTCTTTTAAAAGACGTCCTAAAATTCAATCACAGACGTATTTCTTCGGGCACAGCTTAGAATTACTACTACTTCTGCACATTACAAGAAGACACACTTTGAAGACATATTACATACGTAACAACGAACTCCTTGAAAATGATTAATTGGCCGAAACCGCTTCGGACAATTATCATTACGAGCATATTTTTATACTCTTAGCGTTCCTAAAAGGAAAATGGGAAGCACTTACAAACCTTTTAAGATTGTCCTTGTCTGCCATATTCAATGAAATATATATATGTAAATATAAACAACTGAAGAGGTGCTGTAGTTAATATTTTAATTGAATTCTTGTTTTTATAATTTTCTTCTTTTCTGGACATAACTTATATAGAAATTGTCCGAATGTTCTGTATGCTATTTCGGCTATACATTTAACCATTATCAAAGATGATTTTATTTTTAATTTTAATTCGATGTATGGACTGTTTTATGTATATATCTAGAGTAATAGGGAAAATTTATTTTCTAAACACGATCAGCACATTGCGGCCGTGTTCATAGTTGATGTTATTGTGTGATGACTTTTTCCTCTTATCTTAATGTTTTTTTTTACATGGGAATGATGTTATTATATTTTAATTATCAAAGGTATGTTGTGGATGGTGTTTGCTAGGCCTTCATGTGTATTTAAATGAGACCTAACTGAGCTATGGTTAAAGAAATGTAACGTGATACATACGTAAAACAATCCATACATTCAGTTAAAAGTGAAAATAAAATCATCCTTGATAGTAGCTAAAAGTATAGCCGAAAGCGCTCGGATATACAGAACATTCGGGCAATTTCTACATAATTAAATAAAATGAACTCTAAACATCTGTACCATATCATTAGTTATATATATATATATATATATGTTTTAACCTAGGGAATGTTACTGAATAAAATAATCATACGAAGGTTGGTAATGGACGATGATACTTAGGATAAGAACAACACATAAGATTCCACAGCGGCGCGTAGAAGTAGTCAACTGCTAGATGTGTCAAGTGAATTCCACTATGAATCTCCAATTGCAGACCAACATACAGTATTTACTACTGTATTTATGTGAATAAGGATATACACATTAACGTCCGTAGGTATGCTAAACAAATATATATATATATATATATATATATATATATATGTATGTATATACAAAGGTAAACGAACGAAGAGAAAGATTTCAGCGTTCAAAACATAAATTTAAAACAGTGCTTAGTACAAAAGTAGAGCAATAAATATTTATTTATTATGCAGTGTTACAGTAAAACATGCACATACCCACTACAAAACTGTACATCTTGTTTCAACGTTAAAAAATTCTCACCTGATGAAACGTTAAAAACATTTTTTAACGTTGAAACAAGATGTAGATTTTTGTAGTGGGAAAAAAATGTAACACTGCATAATATATATATATATATATATATATATATATATATATATATATATATTGCTATCTCTTTTCTAAGATGAAAATCAATAGAAAGTACACTGAGTGCTAAATCCTCTACGGGAAATTTGCGTCCAGATTCTTACAACATTTCACTTTTCTTGGATGATCTTTTGTTATTACAATGTGGGATACTTAAAAACAAAAACAAAACGTAAGAAATCTGAATGAAATCGGCTAGACCCTTCATACAGGTCTCATAAAGAAAAAATGAAAACTCAAAAAAATTTAATATTTCCCCTCGGTACTTATTATAATCGGTGCTCGCATTTATAATCTCCCTCTCCTAAGCTTATATAATTCCATCAATAAAAAAAATATTTCGTCCGATAAAGTCCTTCTCGAGCTCCAAATGCGTTTACAGAACTTTTTACACTTTGTTTTTCTATGGCCTAAAATTCTTCTGATATACAGAAATGTATATATTATAATCTCCTAAGTGTATTTGTCTATTTGTGCTCATTTTGGCTGGTCAGAAATAATTTAACAATTCAGCTTTTATCATTTATCAGCATTAAAATCTAATACAAAATTCTCATGTGTCAGTTCGTTTCGAAGGACAAATTTTCTCGATGTTGAACTGTAGTGCTCTTTAATATCAGTAACAGCCTTTAAACATAATAGCAGTAGCATCTCTAAATGATCCTTGTATCAGAAGCAGCTGTTGAATATAAAAACATCTGAACCCTAAGGTAAAACTTTCTCTTCCGGCTTTTTTCCCTTTTTAAACTGGTGTCATGAACTACCCACGCTGAAGTTAAAAAGGCTGTTAACGCTTCACCTAAAACACACAAACACAGTAAATTCCCACTATACATATTCATCAACATTTTGTTGTGCATACAGTTAACATATCAGGCTAGTGAAAAGCACATATGTAGTAATGTGAATGTGAAAAGACCATTTTAATTCACCAGGACAAAACATTTACACCTCCATTTACAAGGATCACATATAACGCATGATGTTCAGGAGCATCATAGCCGGGTGTCGAAGAGAGTTTGAAAGATGAAGTAGTGAAGGTGAGTTAGGAGTCACATCAAGACGATTGGTGACACCCTCAGTCGGAAATCGTTTCAGAGGACTGAGTTATCCGATCTGAAGGTATTTCTAATTGGGACTTAACTGCTAGGTTATTCGCAGATTTTGACAAATGTTACCAGGATGTCCCTAGTATACTCTTATTAGACTGAGGGTCATAAGGAGCATATGCGACGTCGTGCTTTTTCAAACTGCTCTCTCACTGAATAATAATAATAGTAGTAGCAGTAGTAATAATAATATTGATAATAATAATTACATCAGAACAGTTTATTTCACAGGTAACCTGCTAAAATTAATAAAGAAAGAGCTGAGATAAGCTGAGCAGAGAGAAATAAAAGGAAAATACACTGCTTTTTAAATTTATTTCTCAATTAACAAATGTTAGTATGGTCATCATTTATATATATATATATATATATATATATATATATATATATATATATATATATATATATATATATTCAGGTCTTATACTATTATATACATATATATATATATATATATATATATATATATATATATATATATATATATATATATATATATATATATCGACTTAATAATATATATAGTGGAGGTTGTTCTGCCTCCAACACATATCGAAGTCAGACTAAGAAGACTCATACGTAATCCATTTTGTCCGGCTAATCTTCTTATTCTCTGGTGCATAAGGAGAAAAACATATTTTTAGACCTTTAAAATCTCCACGAACATGCATCCGAGAGAAAGATTTGTTTCTAAATATTGATCAAAGAATAAGACTTCCAAATTTGAATATTATTCAAACTTTATCCAATATATATATATATATATATATATATATATATATATATATATATATATATATATATATATATATATATATATATATATATGGTGGTACTCGCTTGAAAAAAAACTTGGGTATTTCGTCTTGTAGTAGAACAAACCAGTACCCAATAAAAAATGAGGATTAAAAAAAAAATCAAGAACATGAAATTGAGACGAAAACAATCGTCCAGAGTTCAAGTTCCGAGTCCAAAGAAAAACAACTCCAAAACGAGTAAAAGCAACTACGTAAAGTGCTCAATACACGAAGTAGAGTAAACCTAATATAAACCTAAAGATCCAAGCAAACCTACCTAGGTTTCACCTAAACGGGTAATGCTGGCCATTTTACTCTGACGATCCGTTTAGGTGAAATCTAGGTAGGTTTGCCTCGATCTTTAGGTTTATATTATATTATATTACATTTATATATATATATATATATATATATATATATATATATATATATATATCTTCTGGGCCTAGACATAACATCAACCACACATAGAAAGGCTACAAAACTATCATAGAAACGGTAATTATCTTCGTACTAATGTAATTTAGCGCTGAGAAATGTGTAATAAACAATGGGAAAAATAAGCCAAAGAAATTGATCTATGCCAACAAAGAAATCGTCAAGAATCTCACTGGAAGAATAACTGATCTCTCAGTAGACTTAACTCTAAAAGCCCAATGGCGAAAAAATTGCTTGTAACTATCATTACTGCCAAAATCAAGCAATTATTGTTTCATCAACACCGAGCACATCCCGTGTTTTCTTCGGAGTCTCCTTAAGATTGTAAACTATCAAAGAGATTTAGTTTTGTACTGGATCTCAAATTCACTCCAGAACCTCAAGTAGAACTCATGTATACGATTCACAGCGAAAGATGCTTGGAAAATGACCGGCTCATGCTATCGATTTAGAATGTGTCTAACTGCTTCTGTCATACTTTATCTTTACAAAAGACAGATTATAGAAAATAGAGTATTACTGACATGTCAGGTGTGGAACTGGATTGTTGCACTTTCCAGCCTTGATAGCATCCTAATTGTTTACGTACTCTTGTGGAGACGATGACTTATTTTCCACTCTGCTGCCTCCTTGCACATAGTCGAAACGTTGGCAGCGTCTGGCTAATCTATTGCTATTTACTTGGCAAATGTTCTGGCGAACTCCCTTCTTATAGTTCATCGATTTTAATAACTAGAACATGCACGGTGTCAAGTCACCTTCATTTCCTCTGTATTCCAATTTTGAGGACAGATTCTTTTTCCCAGAACTGCTACTTTGTGGCACAGACCCCCACGTAGATGCATTATAATCTTAACCTATTCAAGTGAAGTGTCAATCGTTATCTCTCTCCCTTATTGTCATAATCGTTACTTTCTATTAATTATTATTTTTAATTAATTTCGTACATTCATATCACATACCTCATTCATTAACCCTCTATCTCAAGTGTTTGCCGAGTATTTTATTGTGTGAACTTTAGTGTAATAAAAACTGTGTATTATGGAAGCCATCATGAAAAAGAAAAAAACAAGAGCAAATAATACCTCAGAGGAAGAAGAAAAAAATAGAGACCAAATTCTGTAGCAGGCTCTTAATTAACGGCTTTCATTACGAGGTACTCCAGACCATTCTTTAACGTAAAGAAAGGAATTTAGAAATATAGACCCCAAAAGAAAACAAAAAATTACCGACAATATATAAGTAACCTGTATCCAAGAAACGCTATCGGCAAACTACATTGACAAAGAAAAGGAAAACGAAGAACTGAAACGCGGAAAAAGACAACGAGGACTCCAAAATGGGAATTAAAATAATTATACCAACACATCAATAATCGAAGTATTGCTGATAAATCGGCAGGCACATTGTTATGTAAGGGAAGCCGACAGAGAGAGCCTGATTGGCTTTTAATAATGGCACAAAGCAACTATAAGAACAAACTATAGAAAGTGTAGTAACGACGGAACACGCAAGGTTAGCATCGGTAGACCGCGCTGAAATAAAGATTAATACGTACGCAGTGGGCGTGTATGTATGTCTGCGTACGTATGAGTGGCGTTCCGACCACAATTTTTCTTCCCACTACCATAAAACACCGATATACGCAACCATTAATAAATCCAAAATTTAAAAAATCAATCAGTTTGTCTGACGATCGTAGAGTGTGTGAAACCCACGGTCACAAACTCACATAAATTCAACTATATATATATATATATATATATATATATATATATATATATATATATATATATATATATATATATATAATTGTTTATTTAAAAATTATAACATAAATATGTTATAAAATCACTACAAAAAGCCATTTTCTTTCAACACCTCCGGTGTCTTATCAAGTGATGATGTTGAATGTAGAATAAAGGGTTTTAAAAGTTTCAAATTAATTAACGATCCTTCTTAAGGGGAAACGCTGTCACATAAGCAGGAATGACCAATCAAAATACAAGTACACGGGAATTCAAAAAACTTGACAACGAAGTAAGGTTATAATAGCTATTAAAAGCTTTAAAGTTGGGGTTTTACTAAAATAGAATTTATTCTAACCAATAAGTATTATATTATATGATAAAATTTGATATTAAAATTAACGGTAACAAATTACC